>CM023360.1:12875713-13059549 GCA_013282895.1 Eriosoma lanigerum
AAAGAATTGTAATTGGTTTAAACTGTTTAAACTTTAAAGTAATTAAAACTCATTATATATTAAAATTTAATCATATGTTTACTCATATGCCTTATGCAGAGTGTAACTGGTGCTTCTAAAACTAGTAAACATGTTATTGCTGAATTATATCGTTAATATTGATTACAATAATCGTTATTACAGACCACTTGGTAGTTCGTACTAAACAATCTTTTAATATAAGTATTCTTGAATAATTAAATAACTTAAACTCCTAATCGGAAGATCGATATTGAAAATTCATCACTTCAGTCTTCCGAGAAATAAGTGATTTAATATATCTGTAATTAATATTTGAATGTAAACATATTGATTTTGAAAATATGTTTCTGACCGAAACTCAATGTAATATTATAATATAATAGGTATGTTCGCTATCGAACTATTCCCTAACATTTGGTACGATAACTCGCATAAAGAAATAAGAATTAAGAATATTGTTGGAGCGGTGGACAGTTAATAATAAAGGCTTATCTTAATGTGCCGCAACGGCTGACACATAAATCGATTAAATTTTATATAATGTATTTTTTGTACCGTTATTATTTTTGTCCATCTTATAATAATTTATTGTAGGCGCCCACTAAGTAAAAATAACAAACGTACATCTTTAAACATCAATTTCGTTACAATTAATAGATAAATACAAGGTTAAGAAAGGTGATTTTACAAAACGTAATCGATCGACCGCTATTGAAGGCATCTGCAATACGAAGGCAACAACAGGTTAAATGTTTGATGGGATGCACCATTAACACACAACACTGTGTTGACTTGAAGTATCGTCGACTCCGTTTAAACCACATTAGTCCGGAACTTCGCAAACGGTCATGGACACTTTATTTAACGCACGACCGGATTATCACGGTCAATGTTATCAACGTCCAGCGATCCAGGCTGGACCCAGATGTCCCGTAAGAAAGACCTCGAAACTCAAAATAATATTACAATATGTATATTATACGAATAATCCATTTAAAAATTTTTCTAGAAAGCTGTTGTCCTTGGCAAATTATATACCTTTAACTCCTGTACGTTAACAAATATTATATAAGAGAGTAAAATAATTTTAGAGGGGCTAATAGATAGTTTGGGGGACTTAGCCCCCCCCAAGATTCTCTCCATTAATGCCTCTGATCTTAGAGGGCTTTTAATTCTGCCCTAAAAAGTTCCTTCATACATATAACAATACATTCTCCGCCTTGTTCATAATCAAAAAATGTATTGTTATAATTTTATTAAAAGCAGCAGTAGGGGAGAAGTACAAAATAAATATTCAGTCTTATTTTTTTTTTCTTCTCTTCGTATTTAAATTTACTCTGGCACTGCCAGACTGTCGTTAAATATTGTTATTAATTGATTTCTGTTCTGATCCAATTAACTGTAATTTTAATGTATGTAAGTAAATATTAGGAAGGTATATAAAAACAGCTTTACATATAAATCAACATCATTGTTTATATTATATTCAAATAATATTTTATTATAAAAAGACTGAAACCTTTCTTTTTCTTAATTACTTTTTAGTTTTTTTTTGTTTGGTCACAAACTATACTTTTAAATTTTTTAAAAAAAAGAAAAATGTATGTTAATTTGTCTTCTTATATCAGTTGTATAGTGATTTTTTATCATTATAATATAATATTTTCCTCAACAGCTCAAGGTAATTGTAGTTTAATTATGATAGTAATATAAAATGATAAAATACATTTTGAATAAGGAGTAACTTTTCGTGATTGAACTTAATACATAAACATTTATTGAAAATAATATTTGTGTATAAATTGAAATTGCTGTTTTCCAATAATTGCAAGTTTAATAATATAATAAATTTCAATAGTGTTATATAATTATTAAAAATTATATCATAAGAGTAAGTTATAACCACGTAATGTCTTTATCTTGCATAAGCACAACATGGGAAATCTATGTATCGAATCCTTACCACTGTATGGATATTATAAATCAATATAGCATAGTCCAAAGTTTATAATATTTTTTCTAAGAAATTTGATAATATTAAAATTTATCATAATCATATTTATATATAAAATTATTGTATTTAATTATTTACTTCAATCTTATGATTGTATATATTTATGATATAATAAAGGAGCTAATTTTTTTTAGGAGCTATTGAATCGGCTATCCGTAATTGGTACATTGATAGTTGTAAAGGTAAAAATATATATTATACAGTAAAGTGGTGTATTTTATTAATGTCAATAAAAACTCAAACTTAATAATATACATAGATATTTATTTTTAACGTTACACATTGTAATGATAATGTAAATATAAAGTATACCAGGGGACGTGTGATTAAAAATCTGCTGAGTTATCTTTGGAGATGATGTATTTAATTACAAATTAAAATGATGAAAAATAGGTGCAGCGATGTAAACGATAAGCTGTATACATTAATATGTCTTTTTCATCGCCGAATATAATATGAATTAACAGTTTATGATCAGTTTCTAAAATAAATTTCCTACTGTGTAACGGTACGCATAAAACCATGTATAATTAGAGATACGTGTAAGTGAAAAAGAGAACTAAGAGCAACATAGAAAGTATCGCATTAGTATTGCACACAGTGGCGAGACAATGGAATCAATTAACATACCAAAATCGTTACCGTTACATTTGCGAATAGAAAATCGTAGAAGAGATCATGTCAACTGTATTGCATCATTTATTTTAAAAAATAAGCTTACTTTATATGTTCTTAAATATTAATAAAAACCTATGGTGTTGTGTGTCAAATCTTATTTGAGTTAGAGAAGGATTATGTTATGGACGTTTTTCTAGTATAGTTTTCGAATTTTAATAGTCATTATTTATCGCCTTATGGACTTATGGTCGTCTTAGGTTTTTAATTTTCGGTCATATAGTGACTATAATGGTTCTCATTTATATTGAATAAAAAGGTCTCAGATTTGGATCCAGCTGAGAAGAACGGGAAAGAATAGGACCTTTAGTCATATTGTCATTGACGCAATATAACTTAAGTAAAATAATTATAATTATCGTCATAAATCTAACTATACGTTTATTATGTGCTTTATAATTCATCTAATTGCAATATGTTTTTAGATTCTGAGCGAAGCGAAGAATTTATTGGTTTTACAAAGATGTTTTTTTTTTTTTTTTTTTTGATGTATGAAATCACTTTTTTGGGCAAAAATAATGGTCCGATTACTACAAGTAGGGTATACTTTCGGTAGCAAATCATGTATTGTTAATACTTTATTTAGCTCATTTTTCGATTTCTTAAAAGTTTTTCCTTGAGAGCGGAAAAACTACCAAAAAATGGCGGAAAATCGGCAAAATTACTGTTTCTGTTATTTTAAATTTTGTAATATCGTGATAACTAATTGGGTTTTGGTCATAGGAACTTGAAACTTTTTTTGAGTATTAACATAGGTAGTATACAAGTGAGGTATAATTTTGGAATAAATTATTAGTATAGTGTATTGTAATGTATTGAGTTTCGCTCAGAATCGTATTTTCTAATGCAATATTATTGCATTCAAATCTTAATTATAATAAACCACTAATTTCTCCGAGGACCGAAGGAACGAAGGAGGAACGCCTAAAATCGACATTCCCACTTTTTATATATTTACTATTTAGAATAACATATTTTTAAATTTAATTACTTACTTAAGTAAGAACGTAATATACAATAACACATTTTATTGTTTGTTTTAATCAATAAAAAGCTTATATATTTACGGAAAATAACTACAATAGTAATATTATAATATAACTACTAATTATTACTTTTAAATTTAAATTTGTTATAGTTCTAAATTATGTTGATATAGGCGGTAAGTTAATTGCATTTTCATTTATGGAAAAAAGGTTTAATACATTTATTAATGAAAAAACAAATTAGGAACTAAAAATATGTACATTAAAAAATATTTTATATTTTATATTGTTTTCGTGAGATTTATTGATTATTGAATAGTTACTGTGTATCTATGTATTTAATAAGGCATTATATTTACACATTTTATTTTATATTAATAGACAAAACATAAATTGTTGTAATTATATAATCAATTCAAAAATAGATTATAATTAAAATTTGTACTATAATATTACATTATTAATAATGATAATAAAACTTTTCTTGATTTTGTATTAGCAAAATTTTTAATAAAAGTTAAAATTTAATTGTTTGACCTAATTTTATACTAAAATATAACGATATCTATATATTTTTCAATTTTATATTGTAAAATATATGTGTTATAAATATAATAAAACTGTTTTATCATTTTATTCTTAAGATAAAGAAAGTAAACAAAGTAAATAAAGCAAAGTAAATTCTTTGCAATCTTTATACATCACGATTTTAATTGATTTGATAGTTTTTTGAAATTATTTGAATGGTAAATATTATCCGTTATGTTGATGAACTGTGTGACCATTCCTTTTTTAAGTCATTGTTTTATTGGATTTAATGTTTATTTAAGTAGAAATTACTATTATTTTCATTTTTATAATACTTACATAATTGAATATTTCACGTTAAAAAAATAAATAAATAGATATATCCTACTTATAATAAATTGTTTATCTATGTTTGTTTAGTAAAAAATAAAACACAATACGTAGCATATGTTGCTCTTTATTTTAATGGTAATTAATTTAAATTATATTATAAAAAAGTGGCAATGTCGATTTTAGGTGTTCCTCCTTCGTCCCTTTGGTCCTCGGAGAAATTATTGGTTTATTATAATTAAGATTTGAATGCAATAATATTGCATTAGAAAATATGAATCTGAGTGAAACTCAATATATTACAATACACTATACTAATAATTTATTCCAAAATTTTACTTTACTTGTATACTACCTATATTGATACTCAAAAAAATGTTCACGTCTCTACGATCAAAACTCAATTAGTTATCACGAAATTAAAAAAATTAAAATCACAGAAATTGTATTTTTGCTGACTTTCCGTCATTTTTTGATAGTTTTTCTTCTCCCGAAGAAAAATTTTGAGAAATTTGAAAAATGAGCTAAATAAAGTACCAACTAAACGTAATTTGCTACCGAAATCATACCCTATTTGTGGTAATCAGACCATTATTTTTATCCAAAAAAATATTTTCTTTTCATACATAAAAAAAAAAATAAAAATATATATTTATATAATATTCAACTTTATTAAAAATATTCAAATTTTAGAAGCTTATAAAAAAAAAATTGTCAGTCACGATTATCAAAATATTTTGTAAAAAGATTAAGTTTTATATGATTAAAATTCAATAAAATTTTCAAATCAATAAACAGAAAATTGAAGGAAATATTAAACATTTTTTGAAAAAAGTTCAAAGTTCTATACTTGGTCAAATAATTAACCGATCCTTATTTAAATCTCTACGATCAAAACTCAATTAGTTATCACGAAATTAAAAAATTTAAAATAACAGAAACCGTTATTTTGCTGATTTTCCGCCATTTTTTGGTAGTTTTTCCCCTCCCAAAGAAAATCTTTTAAGAAATTCAAAAAATGAGTTAATTAAAGTACCAACTAGACACGATTTGCAACCGAAAACATACCCTACTTGTGGTAATTGGACCATTATTTCTACCCGAAAAAGTGTTTTCATACATAAAAAAAAAAAAAAAAACATCTTTGTATCTAATCTAAAATTATGTTTAGAAATATTAAAAATTTACCAAAACCTTAATAATTTTGATTTCCTTAGAATTAAATAGAGAGATGACTGATAATAATATTAT
This sequence comes from Eriosoma lanigerum, assembly GCA_013282895.1. NCBI lineage: Eukaryota > Metazoa > Arthropoda > Insecta > Hemiptera > Aphididae > Eriosoma > Eriosoma lanigerum. Next base: position 12,881,519 of record CM023360.1, read on the forward strand.
TACTTCAAGTAAGTTGAATATTAAATATTAAATTTGTATTTTTTTTTGAAAAAAAATAATTGGTAAAATCTAATTCTTATTTAATATAAAATTAAATTAAATTTTTTTTTCTAAAAGATAACTTATTATTAACCCTTGTCAAACCCTTTGTCAAAAGTTCAATTAATTTCTATGATTAAAATCATATTATTTATAAACGAATTAATATCATTGAAATGAATTTATTACTGATACTATATCATAAATAATTAAAACTGAATGTCGGATGAATACAATTACTAGGAATTGGCTTGTTGGTAGTTTTGATCTAGAAACTTAACCGTCTCGTGTTAAGTGTATTCCACTACCTTATAATATATGTAGTCATATTATCTGTAACCTTTAAATATATATTTATGTTATATGTTTTACTGGTTTGTAGAAAGGTTTCTTTAGTTTATTGGACATTACGTTTGGGCTATATGTTTAGACACTCTAGTGAATCATGCTATAAATGTATATCACTATTATTACACAAATAATTATTAATAACACACTGACTTATTTATACCTATAAAAAAAATTAGTTATTTTAAAAATTATTTTTTAATATTTAATTAATAATTTTAATAATCCTAAATAATATAAATTTTAAACATAATTTCTAAAAGTACTATATATCTAATATATTAATATAATATATTGATATTTGTTTAATATTGAATTGAATAAAATTATACAATAGATGAAACTATTCAAACAGATATTCTAACTGGTAAACAATATTTATTTATAATAATGTAACTCTAAAATAATATGTTTTTTGTATATCATCTCTATGACAAATATTATAGTATATATAATTAAGTTCAAAAACAATTCGATGACTAATACGCTATTATAGTGACATCATTTAACTTTACTCATCAACAAGAGCATGGATAACTGTCGAAGACTGAATTTTTTAAAAAATTGTTCCCTCATTGAATTTAATGGTACTGTAGTACTCGTATCGTGATACAGTTCTGTTAAAAATAGGGACTTTTACATATTTTAACATAATATACAGTGTCCCAGTTCTATTTACTAAGTAATAGATTTCCGCAAAAATTTTTATATCTGAATACAGTTTTTTAAAATTATTATTTAGGCAACGGACTATAATATAATCATAATATATGTTTAAAAATATGCGTCTCATAAAAAATAAAAAATATATACTCATTATTTGAAGATTGCCATTTTAAACAGTTTATTTATATAAGCATTTTGACGTGTCTTAATTTTGATTTTTAGGAATATTTTACATTTATTGGAGAAATTATATTTCTGATTACATGATATTAACAATTTTATATTTAAATATGCAAATTTATAATCTTACCTAATATAATTATCCGAATTCCGATACTATATTATAATATATCCATAAATAAATATATTTTTATTACTTATATATTATAATAATAATCATGGATCTTTAATTACTCTTTATCAGTAATAGTTCAACGTATAAGTAAGTAATAAGTTTGAGTAAATATTAACGATTAATTTAATTAATATCTATTTACTAGGTATTTTGTTAATGATACTTAAATTTTTCAATATTAGTGTGAATACAAATTAAAACATAAATTATGCTAAAATTATGTATAATAGTCAGAGATGTTATAATTATATTTTAATTAAACCTTTTAATAATTGTTTGTTCTCATATCCCTAACTTAATCAAATTATAGCACAGAAATCAACTGCTTTGACTTAGTAATTTGATATTAAAAAACTTTAAACGCTGTGACAAGAATTGACATTAATTGTAAAATTGTTTAACAAACTATATGATACTATTATATATCAAAATTTTTTAAAATACCAGCATTGAAACAAATAAAATGAAATGCATCGAAAATAAAATGTGTATCAGTTTAACGTTGATTAATGATTTGGTGAACTAAAACGAGAGATGAACAAGCGTTTAAACATTTTCGTTTTTATTTTAGTGGAGGCAGTCACCACGATCGTGTACCGTGTATGACTATCGTTTATTTGTGCGTAGATAGATGACTATAAGGTCTATAAAAATGATTTTCAGTGGCTCTCAGGGTTAGGAAATACATAACATATGTTTGGGCAACATTTGAAAAGTTTGGTTTATGCATATACGTTGCTCATCTTCACAATTTCACATACTATTTTACGTGGTCTCTTAACCCTTTCAAATACATACACGTTTTCGATCATTCGGTTGTAGTAGAATAACTTTTAATATGTAATTATATACTTATACACATATATTAATGATCATTAAATAAAATATAATTATACATCGAATTAATTATACAACATTTGGAGACAGATAGTTATACCTGTTGTTTATTATTTCTGTATTAAATGAATACATTAATGCCTGTATATAGGTAATTTACCATTAGAAATGACATTGGAAAATTATAATCGACAAGGTAACGTACCTAATCTTTTATTATGAGTTAATATAATTTACTTCATAAGTGAACATTAATACTGATTTCATTATTTTATCTGTATACAGAAGTTGAAAATGCAATTGGTAAATAGTTAATATATATTTAATTTCCTTTTGATTTAATATGTAATCAATAGAACGTAAAGTGAAATATCGTTTAGTACTTGTAACAGGTTCTTAACTATCAAATAGCATTTACGTTAATTAAGTCAATATATATTTAATAATAATAAATAATTATTTTTATTATTATACTAATTTTTAATTATTATCCTTATATAATAAGAGGTAGTGATAATACTAACTTCTAAAAATGTTAATTTTTTTTGAAGTATTAAACAATTTAATAAACATATAATACCTAGTTTAATATAATTTTAAATTTACGTACCACCTTTTAGATTCTGAGTAGGGCGAGAAATGTATTGTTTCTATAAATAATAAAACTAATAACTTCAACTAATAATTCTTGAATTATTTTTTATGATATATGTCGACCCATATTTATCAGTTTATCCAATATACAGACTAGATTTTGTTGTATATTTGGGTTTTATATGTAACACGACATTTAAATTCTAAAATCTGACACGCTCGATTTTAAATGTATGGTTAATTGTCCTAACTATGAAATAACAGTTACGTTAATTTAGTCAATATATATATATATATTTTATTATAATAAATAATTATTTTTATTATTATTATAATATTTAATTATTATTCTATTATAATAAGAGATAATGTTAATTACTAACTTTTTAAAAGGCAACTTTTTCAAAGTATAAATAACTAGTAAAAAAGTTTAAATAGTTAGGTTAGATGTAATAGTGTAAATAGTTTAATATATTTTTGAGCTTACGGGTCAACTTTTTTCATAAATTTTTTATAATATATTATATGGTAGTTTGTTCTAAAAAATTATTATGCCTTCAGAATCCGGCAGTTTCATTTATTTTTAAAGTAACAGCTATTTTATTTAATTTTGAAGTTTTCTTGATTGACTATAGTTAATTTATATTTATACAATATAAAACATTCCAATTAATTTCAGTCTGTACTGTTTTAGAATATTATATTATTTTATTTATATACATGTTTTTATACGTATATTTAATAAAAGATTTGTATTTAATATTAATTATTTTATTATGATATTTGAGCTCTAACGTCGTGTACAAAACAGTTCGCATTTACTTTTTTAGTATTTTTTAGTCGTACAACAACTAACTCATTATAAAAGTAAAAAATCGGGGGGCTGTCGGTAGGTTGCCAATTTATGGGTTAGCGGATATCGATAATAATATTATTATTATTTTGGTGACAGGTTACATTTGACTGATAACCGAACTTTTATCTTACAATTTTGACCAGTATTCTTAAAACTATATATATACATATCTCGTGCATCATACTGTTTTTGGGAAAAATATGTTGATACAATTTTTTTAAATTTCATATTATAGAATATATTTGCTGTGACAATAATACAACACAATGATATATTATATAAAATGTATTGTACTTATTAAATATACTTTATTTTTCAATAATATCCTATTTGTAATAATTTTAATTGTAGAGTATTATTTTAGTTACCTATAGTATTTAAATTTATTACTTCAACCTTGTAACTTGTTCAACAGTAACAAAATATTTATTTTTTAGATTTAAGCAAGGATATTAAAAAATGGTTCCGTTTTATTTTTAATGGTAAATAAATACCCTACATTTGTATATACCTATTAAGTAATATCATACTTATTTTAATTATAGTAGTTATACATATTATTTCCTACTGTTAATTAAGAATTCTATATCAAAATATTGTGTAAACTCAGATTTGTTATTAATTGCATGTATGAATGTGGAATGATAATTACTGGTTATTACTTTTATGTTATAACACATCTGCACAGTGGCGGATCAAGGGTTTATTTTTTGGAGTGCCTAAACTTTTTCACAACAATTTCACACAATATTTAAGATTTGATATTAGATCTTCAAATAAAGTATAACTCAAATTTTTCCAACACGAAAAATTGAAAAAGTATGTTTAATTTCTAAAAAAAGTTTTGAACAACTGAAATATTAAAGAATAAAAACCAAAAACTAGAAAAAAAATATTTAAATGTATTAAATTAATTTATATATTATTGTAAAGAAAACTGTAAACGCCAAGGTTGTTGTTTGGAAAAGAGATCTAAAACATCTTCTGGTATTACTTAAATTCTTTATGAATATTAAGTAACGCTAATCCATCTAAACGATTTTCCCTCATTATACTTCTTAAATATGTCTTTATACTTTTTAACGTAGAAAATGATCACTCACACGTGTATGTTGTTAATGGCAATACTGTTTAAATTGGTAAAAGCTGACTAATATTAGGAAAATATCCACTTCCTGCAGCCCCTACATAAATTTTCATAGCCATGCTGATCATTCACTGGTTGTTTTTTTGTTTGGTCCAATGCATCTTCCATAATGTAATGTAACCTGTATAATTATTATAATTATAATTTTTATAATTGTATGTATATAATAATTATTAATATTTTACCTTTTAATTCATTTAAATTTCCTGGCAAATCTGATTCATAAAAAACGGCTTCTTCTAACATATCCTCTTTAGATTTATCATTTAGATCTACTCTAGAAAAAGTTACAACGTTTGTTAGGTATCTATTAGATTCTGAGCTTTGCTCAGAATGTATTGGTTTTACAAACATAATTTTGAACTTTTTTCCGAAAATATTCAATACTTCCGGCTATTTTTGATTTGTCGCTTTGAAAATTTTATCAAAGTTTAATCATATACTACGTAATCATTTTACAAATCGTAAGTCGTAACTTTATTTTATAAACTTCTAAATTTTGAATAATTTTAGTAGAAATGAATATTATATTTTTTTTTTATGTATGAAGACACTTTTTCGGGTAGAAATAATAGTCCAATTACCACAGGTATGTGACATAGGGTATGCCCCTAGGGTATGTTTTCGGTTGAAAATTGCATTTAGTTGGTACTTTAAATAGCTCATTTTTCCAAATTCCCAAAGGCTTTTCCACGGGAGAAGAAAAAGTACGAAAAAAGCGGAAAATTAGCAAAATAACGTTTCTGAAATAGAAATTTTTTTTATTTCGTTGATAATTAATTGAGTTTTAAGCATAGTATCTTAAAAATTTTTTGATTATTTACTTTATTACAAGAGAAAATTTAGAAACGAATGGTTGATTTTGTGACCAAGTATATAATTTTGACTTTTTTTTTTCAATAATGTTTAATGTTTCCTGCAGTTTTTATTTAATTGGTTTAAAAATGTTATCAAAGTCTAGAATATACGAATTAATGTTTTTACAAAATATTTTGATAAGCGTGACTGTAATATAAGTATAATAAACCACTAATTTCTCTGAGGATCGAAGACGTAAAGGGTGAACGTCCACAATCGACATTCCCACTTTTTTTTGTATTGTGATTATCGATAATGTCAGTAATAATTATTTTTCTTTGAAATTATTATGATGAAATATCATATCAATTATTAAATTCTTGGTTATGTAATGACATATTTTTTAGTGATTTCGCTCTATTTTGAACCAATAGTATGTTCATAGAATCCAATGTCCTCTGCCGTACGGTTTCGTTGTTAAATATTCACCAAGTTTACAACACAAACGTACAATCTTCCAGATTACCTAAGTATACAGACATAAACAATAAACAACTACATATACAAGTTTAGATACAAGATCTAAAAAACACTTGTATTTTCAAAAATTAATTACTTTTTAATTACTTATATCCTAAGTATAATATATAGAAAGTATGAGATTGAAATTTTCGAAAGGTGTGACGCAAATTGATGCAAACCAGTTGCAAAATATGAAGTTTGGTAATATTAGGACAAATAGCTTAAGACATGCTATTTGTCTTAATTTGTTTAAATTGACTGGTCTTCTTTATCCTTTTTGTTGCTATATGATTTACATAATTAAAAGAATTGTAATTATCTGACTATTTTTTTTATAGAGAATAAATATAAAAATTTAGGAAGTAAGTTAATTATATTATAAATTACAATTATTAATACTTTTGTAACAAACGTCATTTTCTCGACAATAAATATAATTTGTTATTTTGTCATAAAAAAACACTTTGCGGCAAAAAACAATTTTTACATTATAAATGGGTTTGATTATAAATATATCAAAATATTCTTTAAATTCAGTAATTCCCAACATTTTGAACATTAAGGGCTACTTGAATAAAATTAAAATAACGCATCACATTTACTTACTTAACATTAATAATTTATTTGTAGATAAGTATCATTATTTTATAAAGAAATACGACATATTAAATTTAATTGTGAAACAAGAACTATCTACTAGGTTTGCGGACTTATGAGTGAAGCACAGATCTGTCAATGTTTAGATCACGGTATATATTTATGTTTGGAGTTGAAATCTCAGCTATAGGTATTATTCTTGGTTAATATATGATAAATAAAAGATATTAAAGAAATTGATAAGACAACTATACAATGCAAATGACGAAATGGTAATGATAAGTTTTTAAGGTTATTTCAAATGGTTATTTAAATAGAAAAAGGCTCACCGATTATATCTCTTGTAGTACGAGTATTTCCCATTGAATAACGATATATTCTCTTCACGATACCCGTATACAAAACTACATACTCATTATACGAAACAGCTATTACCATGACCCATTCATTCCTTTATCTACTATGTCACCATCATAAAAAAATATGGGGTTTAATAAATGTAAAGTTAAAAGTTGAAGTAATAGGACATTTTTTTCTTATTTATCTCTATTTAACATCGCAATTTTAGTTGATTTAAGTGAATAATTTTGAATATCAATTTCATTCCTAGTGGTTTAAAGGACTGTTTTAACTTTCGATACATAACATCTATGTAATACATTTTAAGTAAAATGATTTACTAGATATGCTTTCTGTTACTCCCGAAAACATGCCTAATCAATTTAGACATTAGTTCATACTATGTTGTGCAAGTTGTGCAACACTATGCATAGCAACAAATAATTTACTTTTTTCATAAAGCTTTTACTGATCTATATTATTACGTTAACTACTTATTTACTTCATTTTCTAAGGGATTCTTAGGAACTTACATTATTTATGGAGGTTAATAATAATTGTTAATTTTATTTTTATAACAAGTTAACGATTTAATATTTCAGGTATTTTAAAAAGATTAGGTTTATAATAAATTATTTATTTATAATTATTTAGTAACGAAAGAAGAATACGTAATATTCATTTTTATACATTATGATTGTAATTAATTTTATTTATAGTATAAAAAATTATAAAGTTTTGAAATATATTAAATTTACTAAAATCTAACTAATTATGATCTCATTATATTTAATATTAATTATAAAAGGTTTTTGTTCCATTTTTCGAAAGTCGAACGGTAAGAAAATATGTGACATTTATTAGATTCTGACCGAAGCAAAATATATCCTGAAGAGAATGATATATTTGTAATGTTTTTTTAAGAAAAATAAATTTAATGTATAGCAGATTTAAATCCGGCGTTCTTTTTGAGACACCCTTTACAAAGATGTTTTTTTTTTGATGTATGAAAACACTTTTTCGGGTAGAAATAACGGTAGGGTATGCTTTTGGTAGCAAATCATGTCTAGTTGGTACTTTATTTAGCTCAATTTTTGAATTTCTCAAAAGTTTTTCCTTGGGAGGGGAAGAACTACCAAAAAATTGCGGAAAATCGGCAAAATAACGGTTTCTGTAAATTTTTTAATTTCATGATAACTAATTGAGTTTTGATCGTAGGGACTTGAAATTTTTTTTAACTATTAAAATAGGTAATATACAAGTGTGGTACGATTTTGGAAAGGATCGGTTGATTATTTGGCCAAGTATAGAACTTTGAACTTTTTTCTAAAAATGTTTAATATTTCCATCAATTTTTGGTTTATCGCTTTAAAAATTTTGTCGAAGTATAATCATATACTACTTATTTTTTTTACAAAATATTTTGTAAATCGTAACTGACAATTTTTTTTATAGGCTTTTATAGTTAACATTCTCGAAAATCGGCAAAATTATGGATTCTGTTATTTTAAAATTTTTATTTTTATACGAAATAATAGGTGCCAGGTCGGGGGAATACGGAGGGTGGTTCAAAACATCCCATCCAAATGAGTCCAACAATTGCTTCGTGACATTGGCCGTGTGGGGTCTGGCGTTATCGTGCAGCAGGCAGACTCCGCTCGTTAACAGACCCCTCCTTTTATTTTGAATAGCTCTCCTCAATTTTTTTAAGGTCTCACAATACCTTGCTGCGTTTATGGTCTCCCCCTGAGGTAAATATTCAATCAAAATGATACCTTTGTAATCCCAAAACACTGATGCCTTTATTTTTTTGGCTGAAATGGTGGTTTTGAACTTTTTGGTTGAGGGTGAAGTGGTGTGACGCCACTGTTCAGACTGTCTTTTGGTTTCAGGTGTATAGTGTGCAACCCAAGTCTCATCTCCAGTAACAATAGACTTGAGAAAATTATCTCCGTCCATTTTATAGCGTTCCAAAAACTATCTGGAGGCTTGCACTCGATTCAACATGTGTTGTTCAGTTAGCTGTTTTGGGACCCATCTTGCGCACGGTTTATGAAATCCAAGTGTTTCTGTGATTGTTTCATGGAGCAAAGACCTTAACAGTTGCAGAAACATTGCATAAAGTTCATCCAGAGTCAATCTGCGATCGTCACGGACCGCATTCTCGACTTTTTTCACAATGTCGTCAGTCAAAATCGACGGTCTCCCACTCCTCTGAGCGTCACGTACATTCGTACGGCTGTTTTTAAACTCCCTACACCATTTGTATACACTGGTACGATTCATATGGCCTTCACCATAAATGGTTTGTACCTCATTAAAAATTTAATGTGGAGATTTTTCCTTCGCAACAAGGTAACGGATAACGGCGCGGATCTTGCACTTGGTGGCAGACTCAATCAACATGGTTAACAAGAAAAATTCGTGCGACAGCAGATTTCAACGTACTGAACTCATTCTGGTTTTAAAAGTTAAGAGTAAAGCTATACGTCAGTGTAGCCAACATAGTAAAAAAATATTTCCTATTGCCGTGAGAGCCTCAGTACACTTATTTTTTGGACACGCCTCGTATAATTGGGTTTTGGTCATAGGGACTTGAAACTTTCTTTGAGTGTCAACTAATATGTTTTTTTATAAGAAAAAAATAAATTCCAAACGTTTGATTGATTTTCTGACTAGGTATAGAGTTTTGAATTTTTTTTCAAAAATTTTTAATATTTCCTACAATTTTCGGTTTATCGATTTGAAAATTTTATTGAAGTCTAATCATATACAACTTAATCTTTTAACAAAATATTTTGATAATCGTGATTGACAATTTTGTTTTATAAGCTTCTAAAATTTGAATATTTTTATTGAAGTTGTATATATATATATTTTTGATGTATGAAAACCATTAGCGTCATTTCATTTTTTACTAGACTAGGACAGACTCATAAATTTTCCGACTGTTTTTAAGAGCAGGAGATGGAGGGGTCATTATTTTATTGGTATTTTATTTTATTGTAAGTAGTAATCAATTAAGGGGTTGTATTAAGGAGTTAAATTTTTTGAAATCTGCCGACTTAGGATTTGGATAATTATAGACTACGGCAAATGTATGAGTTGCCACCCCCAAAATGACGCCACTGATGAAAACATTTTTTCGAATAGAAATAGTGATCTGATTACCACAAATTGGGTATGCTTTCGGTAGCAAATTGCGTTTAGTTGGTACTTTATTTAGCTCATTTTTAAAATTTCTCAAAAGTTTTTCTATGGGAGAGGAAAAACTATCAAAAAATGGCGGAAAATCGGCAAAAATACAATTTCGGTTATTTTGATATTTTTAATTTCGTGATAACTCATTGAGTTTTGATCGTAGAGACTTGAAAATTTTTTTGAGTATTAAGATAGGTAGTATACAAGTAAAGTAAAATTTCGGAATGAATTATTAGTATAGTGTATTGTAATATATTGAGTTTCACTCAGAATCGTATTTTCTAATGCAATATTATTGCATTCAAATCTTTATTATAATAAATCACTAATTTTTCCGAGAACCGAAGGGACGGAGGAGGAACGCCTAAAATCGACATTCCCACTTTTTTTTATATTTATTTTAAAGGAAATTAAAATAGTTTTTTTTTTTTTTGTGAGAGATATCTTTATGATTAATCTTGGAATATTTGATTATAATTCAATAACTGTTTCCGTAATATCGTGTAAACCAATTCGTACTTATGCTATAGGTTTCATAATTAATTATAACTGAAAGTGGACATCCACATTCAGTCTATTGAATTATTATCTGTTATTTAACTATTTGGTCTAGTTAGATAATAAAACTATTTTGTTAACATCAAATATCACCATATTGTTGTAAAACTGTATGATACTCAAAATTATGGTTTTATTTAATACATATTACCTAATGACAATATATGTGATAACTGAACATATATGTGCTGCAATGTTTTCAAATGTATTGCATTTCTAAATTATTATTATGTCAAATCAGGTATAATTTATACAAGCAGAAATAAAAAAATTGATTAATATAAAATATAATATTATATCAGTAAAGACAATTTTATAATTTAATTTTGTATAATTTATTTGTATAATTAAATTTAACAGATAGTAATGAAAAATTGGTTATGAAAGGTTATTAATATTCATTAAATAATATTTATTTTACATTTCGAGCTTAATTAAGAATGTATTGGTTTTAAAATGACTTTTTTTGGTTTAAAAGCTTGACTTCATGTAGAAATAATGGTCAGATTACCACAAATACAATTTTGACTAAATTGCATCTAGTTGATAATTAATTCAACTAATTTTTCGAATTTTATAAAAAAAATTTCTTGAAAGAAGAAAAACTACTAAAAAATGGTGGAAAATTGGCAAAATTATGGTATCCGTTATATATATATTTTTTTTTAATTTCATGACTAATAATTAAGTTTTGATCCTTGGGACTTGAAATTTTTTTTTTAATATTTACATAGGCTTATCACAACGGTCTATTAATATTATATATTGTATTATATTGAGTTTCGTTCAGTATCGGATTTTCAAATGCAATATCAAAATCATTGCATTCAAATATTAATTATAATTAACCACTTATTTCTCTGAGGACCAAAGGGATGAAGAAAGAACGTCCAAAACTGACCTTCCCGCTTTATATTACATCATCTAAACCAACTTATTCCAATATAATTCGACGACCATCATACTAATAAACTATCCGCCATAATCTAATCAACCATTAATAACTATAAAATCTACTACTGTCAACTCCCAACATGATTGTATTTTGAGAGTAAATAATTCAAACTTTATTTTTTTTTAACCGTGTAGTAAACTTAATAAAGAACAAACTATATATATATAAGCATTAATTTCCTTCAGATAACGTCGTTTATTTTAAAATATATACCTAACTTAAGAGAAATTCATTTATTACTTAGTTTACATAAGGGTAGGGCTCAACCTGCTTTGGGTTGTTCTCGAGGTATAGTTTCTTCTTTTTAACATAAATTTAATATGGCAATTGTAATGATTGCATTAACAAACAATGTAAGTTTTTATATATTTAAGCCCGCCCTAATATTTGTCACGATCTCCGCATATTATCCTTAACCATTAAAACGTTACCTAATATAATCATTCTACAACCGGCAAAAATAGTTTTTTAAACTACCTAATCATGTATGAAATAACATTTAATTATTTAAATATTATAAATCACTAACTAGTGTTTTAATTTTATATATGTTTTATTCATCAGAATGATCACATAATTTTATTTTTGTGGAATAAACAACAATTAATATTTCTTAATAATTTATATTTTGTAAGAATATTAAACCGAATAAACAATCCTTCATATTTCTCAGAAATAAATGTACTTTATGATAAATATAAAGAAGATTACGGCAAGTATATTTCGAATAAACTATGTAATTGATTGACAACTTCGCATCCAGATTTTTACTTTAAACTCTGGAAAGTGTAGATAATTTATTTAACTATTATAATCTAATAAAATATAATAATCTTACATCCGGTTAAAAAAAATATATTCAACTACCTATCTATGTTCTATGTATATAAAATAATTTGATTATCACATAAATAATATGAATCATTAACCAATGTTTTTTAATATTTGTATACGTTTTATTTATCAGAATGATAATAATATATTATTTTAATAGAATAATTAATATTTTGTAAGAATATAAAAAAAAGCCAACCAAATAAACCTTTATGTTTTTTAGAAAAAATTAAAAATTTAAATCAATATAACAATGGTAAGTATAGTCCAAATAGATCGTGTATTTAATAGGCTGGAAATTTTGCATCCAAAATTTCATTTAAAAACTCTGAAAAGTGAAGATAAGTCACCTTACTATTAAAACCTAACCTAATATAACCATCCTACATACCTACATCCGGTAAAAATAGTATATTTAATTATATTTGTATATCAAATAGTTTTTTCATCATTTAAATAATATGAATATAATGTGTTTTATATTAATCCACATTTTATTCATCATATGTAACTAGTTACAGCTCTTATTTAAAAATTTTTTTATAAAAAAAACCTAGAACTAATTATTGAACTTACCACTTTGGATATTAATTATTAATAGACATCAATTATTTCGAATAATTAATATTAAATTAAAAAAGAAAAAATTGAAGACGAATAATTAAGTTTTTATGTAATTTAACTTTAGTATATTATGTTGAATATAACTAATTCTCATTTTAGGTAGCTACAGTGATTAGGTTAGTGGTGTGGCTGAGTGTTGGGGGAGATTAACTAACCTAACCTCCTCCCGAACTGTCTTTGAATTTAAAAATGTATATTTAATCCATTTATTAAAATTAAAAATGTTGGTGTTTATGTAGGGGAGAAAATTCCAAATTTAAATCCCTCACCCCGCTTTATAAAATATTTTACTGGTTACGTCACTGGGTAGCTGACATAAAATATATAACATCTAGATATCCTACTATTACATAAACTATTACTGTAGGTATTTATAATATTATACTAAACAAACACATAACTCACCTTATTCAATTCACCACTAGATATAATTGGGAGTAGCGAAGATATTAATGATTTTATTGAAAATGGTAATGTACCTAAGTATAATCTTTAATAATATAAAAAAAATAATTTACCTAATAAATTAATATAAATAATGATAACGTACAAAATATTAACAAAAATGTATTACAAATAATTTTACTATTAAGAAATGTATATTGTATTATAGAATATTAAACCAACTAACTAACTGGACCCTGCACCCCTTGACTTATAGGGGTTATAATATACTTCCGTATATTTTATATTACAGTGTTTTTTAGTTAAATCTTTTATTTTAATCTGTCACCAGAAGCCATATTTTGCTACCATTTATTTTATACTTATTATTATATAATATGTTGTACATAATAATATAATGAATTATTATACATAGTACAATTAATTGTTTTTATTCAACTTAAATCTAATTCAAACTCTATACTTTATAGTTTTTTACACAAAAATATATATATTTTATATAGTTTTTTTTCATATAATTTTTAGACTCTGAGCGAGGCGAGGAATTTATTGGTTTTACAAAGATGTTTTATTTTTCAATTAAAACTTAATTAATTGTCTTATAGTTAAAAAAAATTAAATAACGAAAACCGTACTTTAGGCGATTTTCTACCATATTTTGATAGTTTTCCTTATCGTAAGGAAAAACTTTTGATAAAGTCGAAAAAGAAGCTCAATAAAGTACATATATAGACACAATTTTCTTAAGAAAAAAGTTATAATCGGGATAAATGAGTGCTTTGTACTGTCGATTGTTAATCTGCATATCGCTAACATATAGTATGGTTATAATAAAAAAATAAAAATGTAGATTTCGATCCCGGGTTCTTCGAACGGTCAAAATAAAGCCTAATATTATTGTTAATTGACAATAGTTTTATACAAAGATCAAAATAAGAATTAAAACAAATCGGTAATAATCATAGAAAATATGAAATTTCACTTAAACTGTATAAAATATTTATACTAACCTAGTATCCTATACTCTGTATATTGATCTAATAACGTTTTTGATTAACCAATTAGTAAAAGTTTGGTGTTAAACATAGCTATAGAATATATTACTATTTTCTTATCTTCTTACGAGTTTCTTTTATAGACACAGCTTCTTCAGATTTTAAATGTTGCAATACATTTCGTACTTCATTAAAGTATTTCGCAACTCAATGTATTCCATGTGCCAAACATGTAATATGTATAATTTTCGAATTTAATTGTTACATAAGAGTAGATATTATCTTATCGGTGATTTATGAGTAGGTATAATATTTGTGGAATCATTGAGTCTAAGTGAATTCATATAATTGAATTTATATATATATACTATTTTGAAATAAATTCATATTGTTATAAGCAATAGAAAAAGTATGATACATAAATATACATAAAATATGTACAAAATAACGAAATATGCAAAAAATATAATTTGAAAAATTTATATATAAATATATATATATACATAAACTAGTGGGAATATAAAATAAATTTGTATCTATGTTAGCTATATATTTTATAATTAGAAATAAAAATAACATGCTTTGGAAATATTTGTTTTAAATTTTATATTAATTATTAATTATTTAAGATATTTTTATGATTATCGTTAAATATTATTAATATATTATATAGTTATATTACAATAGAAATACAAATTATTTACAAACTATACTGACAATTCACCAAGTTGTGAATAATATTATAATAAATTACAAAAATACTGCAATATCAACTATGAAATTGCGAATAATATTTAGTAATAAATCAATATTAAAATTCTCCCTTCTATAGCTTATATATATAATGTCCGAGTTAACTATCGATAATTTAGAACTACCTATGAATTGTCCCTGTTACCTAAATTGTCCCCGGTTTGCATTTTTTTTATAGTACCGTACAAAATACTCTGCAGCCGATAATCGGACCATTATTTCTACCAGCAAAAATGTTTTCAGACACAAAAAAAAGATCTTTGTAAAACCAATATAATCCTCGTTTCGCTCAGAATCTGAAATGATGACGAATAATTAAGATCTTACGTAATTTCACTTAATATATTATGTTAAAAATCAACGATTATTATTTTAGGTTGCTAAAATAAAATATATAACATCTAGATATTATACAACATAAACTATAACTATCGGTTTTTTTTGATATTGTACTAATACTAAACAAACACATAACACACTATATAAAATTCATTACTAGGTCAATTTTTGCCTCTCAAAAGCATTACAGAATATATTCAATATGGTAATGTATCATATTTATAATTTTTAATAATATATAAATTTTATTCACCTCATAAAATCATACTTGAAAAAATCCGTCAGTTAATTACGTTTCTCCCTCGTATTTTGTCCCTATATAAATGAGAGTTGAAAGTAATCGTGTTATATTATAATTATGATTTGAAAGCAATAATAATTCATTGCATTCGAATAAAGGACTCTTACTCTTTTATGTACAATATATTAAGTATCTATAATTTTATACAATTAATATAAGTGTATAACTTATATAAATCTAATGTTGTTACCTATACAAATTAATTTTATAAATAACTATAGCTCTGGTATCTTTTTTTTTTTCTTCTTTAGTACTCTCAGCCACTAGGAGAATTAGGACCATCCTGACATACATCCTTGCCTCTAGTTTTCCCTATTTGATGCCTATATTCTCCATCCATACCTTCTCCTAACGCTTTCACATCATCCCTTACTACATCCTCCCATCTTAGAAGGGGTCATTTCAGAAGAATTTTCCCTGTAGGATTTTTTTTTATTACAATTCCTATGAGTTGGGTTTTGCTACACCAAACATGTCCAGCCTGTTGTAATATTTTGTTCATTTCCGTTTCCAGTATACTGGGTTTATAGAAGAGCGTTTCTAATTCTTTGTTTTTTCTTATTCTTCACTATCCATTTAACCTGTCCTTTACAGTCCAAACATTTTTCTCAAAATTTTTCTTTCCAGTATTGCGAATTTTCTTCCATTACTTTTTCTTAGTTGCAATGTTTCAGCTTCATAACTACTGGTTGTATTAATGAGATACACAATTGTAGTTTTAAATCCGTTGAATGTGATCATGTTACTAGTAATTTCGCAGAACTATAGAAGCATTTATTTCCCGACTGAATTCGCGCCCCTATTTCTTTTTCGATTTCATTTCTTTCATACAGTATAGATCCAAGGTTATTTGAATCCTTTGGTTTATTTGAAATTTCGATTATTGAAATAAAGAGATAGGTAAAATCCAATTGTGTTTCGTCTTCCTACGACCATGTATTCCGTATTGTCCTCATTATTATTAACTCCAAAACTTTCAGTGCCGCTTTCTCCAATCGACATGAAACATTTTAATAAACTTTGTTATTTTTTCATGATCACTATACCTGATCACTTTACATGATCATCAGCATACTCCAGGAAATTCTAAGGAAGATTCCTGAAATGGACCTCCTTCTCTTTGTTCAATATTTTTCTCCCTTATGACTTTCTCTACTACTATATTAAATAAAATTGGTGAAAGTGCGTCCCCTTATCGTTATCCTGATTTAACTAATATTAGGTCCGTAGATATATTTTAAACTTTAACTTTGATAAATGTTTCTAAGATACTTATATTAAACAGTTTCATAACCTTTTCCTGGAAATATAATTCTCTCATATTATTGATTGGGCTCTCTCTGTGTATTTTTTCATACACTTTCTTAAAATCTATGAATAGTACGTGTATCTTTTTATCAAAGACCCTGGATTTTTTTATATATTTGTCTTAAAATAAATATCTGGTCTGTGGTAAAATTTCCTCGTCTGAAACCACATTGCCAATAACTTGTTATTTAAAACACATTTAAAAGGGCTATTCCTCGGTAGCTATTGCAATCTTGTTTGCTTCCCTTTTTAAAACAATATTGGACAAATAACTGCTGACTTCCACTTTTTTGGCATTTTTTCTATTGTACAGTTCTGGTATAGTTGAGTAATTACAAATTCTATGCAATAATCACAGTTATGTAAAATGTACATATTATAGAAGTTATATATATATATATATATATATATCTGTAGGTATTCTATAACAATTTACACAAAATATATTGTATTTTCATATGCCAAAATATATCAAAATTAAAACATTAATGTTGGAAAAAAAGGAACTGTGCACAATTTTATTCAAGATATTATGTCACTATACACGAAAGGATACGATATACAAATTTGTAGCGTGTTTATAAATAATATATTTATGAGTAATGGTATAATTAAAAATTAGCATCTTATCATTAATACTTAAAAGTCCGAATTGAAAGGCTTATTAAAAAAATTATTCAGTTTTATTGAAAATGTTGGGAAATTAAAAATTTAAGCTATGTAAAATACCCCCCGGAGTACCATTAAATTAATTTCTCTACCAAAAACTTACTTCATTTGATATGATTGGACTATTATTACTTCTGTACTCGAAATGGTGTCTACATTCAATGAAAAAGAGTACACAATATTGTAAATTTATAAAAACAATACTCTTGTTAATTTGCTCAGAATTTAAAATAACTAAGTCAAACCGTATTTGCTGTAAAATACGAGATTTAAATTTAACTGGGCAAATTGTTACAAATAATTAATGAAATTAAATATTTTAAAAATTACACATAAATTCAAATATCATTAATAATGATTTTGGATGTGATTATTGAAATTATTCTTATTTATATTATCATATTTTTCAATCTATTATTTTTTTTAAATTTATTTGTTTAAACCATAAACCTTATACTAAAAGATGGAGAATTCAAGAAGGATTTGGAATAGTAATGCAGTGATGTAGATTTATCACTACAAAATATTACAGTAAATTAATAAGTGTAATAAAACAAAATTGAATATCTATACAAATTCCTACAATTTTATTAACTAATTTGTGTGATCGTTATTTATATACTGAAAATTTTGAAGGTGTATGCATGATGTTTTTGTATTATATTAATGACATTATACAATGTATTTAGCATAAACCATACGTTATTCAACATTTAATTTTCCACTATTATTAACCTGGTTGGTTCAATACAATCACACATTAGTATAGTATTGAACTACACGAACAGCGCAGCCGTACTTGACGTGGTTACCACAGCTATGCTCCATCTCTATGAATTAGGTTTATGGTTTAAACTAAAAATGTACGATTGTTTTATAAATTACTTTTTTTAATATAGATAAAAAACAAATTTCTATTATAAAATGTATACTATATATTCTGTGATAATATATTAATAAGTTATATGCGTTCAATTATAATATTAATACCACATTTCTTACTTTTTACAGAAATTAAAAAAAAAAATTGGCAATTACTAAATTGTTTAGAACGTAAAATTGCAAATTTGTTATAACGAACTCTTAACTTTAAAATAATATTTACACTTATTAACTTAAGACATGTTCAATAATAATAAAAAATATTAAACAGTTTGACTTATTATAGAAATGAATTGTAATTATTAATAAAAAAAAATTGTTCAGTGTTATTTAAATATTACCACTATAAATAAATGATTGAAAATACCTACATAAAATTGATTTCGTTATTTTTTTTAAAATTCGATGAAATAAATGTTAAATATTTGTAGAACAATTAAATGTTATACAAAGAAATATAATTATTATAATTTAATTAGTTTAATAAAAAAAAAAAAAAAATTATTCTGGAAATAAAATATTATTGTTTTCACACTAACATATACTAACATAATAGCAAATTAAGCAATATATATGATCTCATCTAACTTCAAATAATTGTTGAAAATATTGGTAAATATTAATATATATGACGAAACTTTATGACAATTAATATACTTGAAATTGGAATAGTTTTTGTTCAAGTCACATGAATGGTTGATAAATTACACAAATATTTGAATGCAATGATACTGCTATCGAAAATATAGTTATGAGTGAAATTCAGTTGTATATACAATAGATATATTTATAATCATAGGCATGTCCAGATCTGTTTTGCAGGTCGTGCACAAGCTAAACACACATTGGGTAATCAAAATGGGTAACGAGTGACTAACAACACAAGGTAACCAAAATGGAAAAAAAATACGTCCCTACAAGTTTGAAAACCTTATAATTTAAATTTTATTTTGAATTACCTCATAAAAGAAAAATATTAAAAATTTTTCTTAATATATAAATAATATTAATTTTATAAGAATAAGAAGAAAAAGTGCTATATATTTTCATTAGATATATTAAGTTATATTATATATGGAGTTAGGTAATATGAAATATGTATTAAATATAACATTATTTGTGGCGTCAGTACGCCTGACTGGTGTATATATCATATAATTTTCAGGTTGGGACCGAAAGCCGAAGGGACCATGATAACAATGGTAGTGGACAGTGACACGGTCGTGTTGACGACCGTTTATTTCTCACCCGTCCATCCCGACGGCCTACGACTTTCAATTTGCTTATCGTGACGGGTCTGCCCGAAACATATGCAAATACCGGTTTACGCTAAATCGGCTAACCTATCGATGGCGGCGCTGATCGTTGAGCCACCGCGATCGCCGGCAACTATCTTTCATTTACCGAGACCTGTGGCGTAGTGATGACAACTTGTTATCAGTTTCTGTAATTGTTATAAACTGTTATTGTTACTCAAAAAATAACGGTGAAAATAACAGTAGTTACTGTTAGAAATCACTGTTTCTGTTATTTTTTTCTTACCACAATACCACAGGGCACTAACACTGTTTATCTGCTACTACCTACTGAATGAAGCACAAAATATATCACTGTTATTTATAATTAATATACAAAATGTAATACTACAATACTACATGTACAATATAATTAAATATATATTCTTAACACTTATATTGTTGTATTGTTAGATGACGCAAAAAACAAGAGAAAACAATTGCCGCCATTTAATCACGTGAAAGGTTCCCGAAAGGAAAAATGTTAAAAATTCGAGAATTACAAAACGTAATGGAATTGCCCCCAAAAGGTGACACCTGTAGATCACTAGATCGCGAACGCCCCTAAAATCCGCCGAAGGCGAATAAAACATTTATCGAAATTTCCCTTAAAAAATGTTCTTCCACAAAAAGAGTTTCGTGTACGCCGAAGATTTGTATGCCGACGACGAACACGACGAACACGATTGAAGTGCAATGGTACACACTGCACGTACACTATTAATGTTCCGATTAAAGATTAATAAAAAAAAATAAAACGCTAAGCGTACTGTAAGATAATGCACCCGTGCAGGGGCGGATTTAGAAATGAAAAAAGGGGGCTAATCCAAAAAATTTACTTTAAATACATGTAAACAGTAGGCACTGAAAAACAAAACGCAAA
This sequence comes from Eriosoma lanigerum, assembly GCA_013282895.1. Taxonomy (NCBI): domain Eukaryota; kingdom Metazoa; phylum Arthropoda; class Insecta; order Hemiptera; family Aphididae; genus Eriosoma; species Eriosoma lanigerum. The sequence continues at coordinate 12,902,619 of CM023360.1, forward strand.
TATTTATTTATAAGTAGGGTGTTCGAGCAACGACGCTGGTTTGGCTTCTTGCTTACAGCTATTCTGAGCGACCGAGCTGTTATCGCGGGCTCTTACGCTCGCTGACTAGTCGTCGTATACGACTAGACATAATTATAATAATTAAGTACACTACGAACTGTTTACGGGCTGCTCCCGATCGTATGTGTGCCGCATGTCACGGTTTTGTTTTCTATTTTTTTTCAACATCGAAGAAAATCTTTTCCATTGCGGACGGACGCTGGATTTTCAACGATTGATGTTTTTTTTGTTCCCAATACTTGGCGACTGGATATGAAGGACACTGGATCGTAATTTGTAAATGTCAATTTTTATCATTGTTAAAAACCGTTTTGTAATCGGCAATTTTATACAAGTATTTAGTTTTAAGATACATTGTTTTAAATTTGGGCGCCCACTGATGTATAATAGTTTTAGAATATTAATACAATAATTTTATTAATAATATTATTTTGGTTAAGAGTTTAATTTTTATGTTCGCGAGTGCGTCGATCACACCAGGCGATTTCGTCTTAAGACGAGCGACGTGCTAACATAGGTACTTAAGGGGGGGGGGGGCTTTAGCCCTCAAAGCGCCCTCCCCCCTTGTATCCGCCACTGCACCCGTGTAAAAATAAAATAATTTAACCCGTTACACGTGTATACTCTATCGCGCTTACAATGAGCAATCCGGATGTATAATTCAATCGCACGTTTAAAAGACAGGTGATGATTGTCGTTTCCCAAATGAAACAATACAAATCACGTTAATCGAACCGAACGATAGATCAAGCATTTAACACTACCAAACGGCCGTATAAAGATACCCGATGTATCAAGATTAAATTTTGTTTCGGCTAAAAGCGTTGTAAAAAGAATGAAACGCGCGCGAAAACAAACCCGATTTATTTGTTAACGCACGTACACGTCGATAGAAAAAGTACAATTATTCACACAAAAAAAGAATAACAACTGACCGGCAATGGCGTCTGTGACGGTGACGGTGACAGTCGCCCAGGGAACACATACACACACGATCACAGGGATTATACAAATATATGCATCTGCCGGGCGGCGCGCTCTATCCGTACCGAACATTATTCAAATAATTAGTTTTACTTACAATTACAAATCTTTTTTCATTTATATTAAACCTCTAATCGTTGTTTTATTGGAATAATCACTCCGACTTCCTAAATTATTTCGTCATAATTAATATTTTTAGTCATCCGATGTTCTATGAACAGAAACAGTAGAGCGTCGAGTCTTTCTTGAGTCATAGTGCTGCGAAGTTTTAGATACTGAGCGAAGCGAAGAATGTATTGGTTTCACAAAAATGTTTTTTTTTTTTATTTTTATTTTTATTTATTTTTTTTTTGATTAGAAAAAATAATCCACTAACCACAAGTGGGGTATGCTTTCGTAGAAAATCTCGTCTAGTTGTTACTATATTTAGATCATTTTTCGAATTTCTCAAAAGTTTTTTCTTGGGAAAAGAAAAACTACCAAAAAATAACAGAAAATTAGCAAAATTACGATTTCTGTTATTTGATATTTTTTAATTTATGATAGGGACTTGATACATTTTTTGAGTTTCAACTTAGGTGTGTAGTGTTTTAAAAGAAAAAATTTACTAAATATAGAGCCTCGAAATGTTTTCAAAAATGTTAAATTTTTCCTCCAATTCTGGGTTTATCTGTTTGAAAATTTTATCAAAGCTTAATCATATACTACTTAATTTTTTTATAAACTATTTTAAAAATCATGACTCTTAATTTTTTTTATAAGCTTTTAAAGTTAAAAATCCGAAAATCGGTAAAATTATGGTATCCGTTATTTAAAATTTTTTTAATTTATGATAATGTATTAGATTGTAATCATTGGGACTTCAAAAGTGTCATTTATGTACAACATTTTATATAGTTGGTAGTTTTTTAGCTCATTTTTTGAATTTCTCAAAAGTTTTTCCTTGAGAGATGAAAAACTACTAAAAAATGGCGGAAAATCGGCAAAATTACAGTTTCTGTAAAGCTCTTGAAATTTTTTCAAAAATGTTTAATATTCGCTACAATTTAGGTCTAACAGTTTAACTTCTTGAAATTTGATCGTAGGAACTTGACATTTTTTTTAATATTTACATTGATAATTTACACACGGGGTAAAATTTTGGAATTAATTATTAGTATAGTATATTATAATATATAGTTTCGCTCAGATACGTATTTCAAATGCAATATAATTGTATTCAAATTTTATGTTCAATAAACCACTATTTTTTCCGAAGACCGAAGGGACGAAGGACGTCCATAATCGACCTTTGTCTTTACAACCGTCAGTTTAGAAAATACGCGTTCGCAAGTACAGGTTGTTATTGGAATAGTGATAAAAAGTTTAATTACATGATAAAAGTGAACAAAAATATTAGATCTATTATTTGAATTTAGAAAATTAATCCATTAATGGATTGTTTTAGAAGTTGTCTCTATTGATATATTTGGTATGTTTTTAAAAAGCTTAATTTCACCTTGCAATTGATAATTGTCTACTCCAAATACATTAATCAAATATAGTCAATTTTCATGAGTGGGCTCGTTTAAATAAATTTATTACTGAAGAAATCTGTAATTTGTTTTTGTATCGTGACAAGCAAAATATATGTAATTATCAATTATAACTATTTTTTTAAATGTTATCACGGAATAATTATATTGTACTCGTACTCATATTATCAATTATCAGAGATAAGATTTAAGGCGACAAAAATACAGAACTGTCGACTTTCTAAATTATTCTGTGATAAAAATAATATAAAATATAGTCGAAAATGTTTAAGAGCATTAATTATAAATAATATTTTATTAATAGTAACAGCAATTGACAATTCAAATTTTGCAGGTCGTGCCTGTGCATGAGAGGCAAGACCCGTAGACACGCCTATATGTATATATCAATTGACAGTTGATACTATTATCACGTGTGTAGACTATCTTTGTTAATACTCAAAATAAAATTTCAATTCACTGCGTTTAAAGTTCAATACTCAATTATAGTGTTGTGGTATGTAAGGATTTCTTTTTAATTGGTTCTCGGATAAAAGAGAGTTTTTTTTACACTTTTATAAATTCTTTTATTATAATAGTTCACAAAAGTTTACACACACACACTGCGGTTTTGACTATCAAGCTCGTGTGATGCGATTGACAAATATAATGATGCGAACATTTCCGTACATTTTTCTCGGCTTATCAGTATTATAAATTTATAGGTTCATAATATCGTATGCTAACAATTAGTTATCAAGTAATTTCTAATATCAAAATAACAGAAACTGTAAATTTTTTATTCTAACCCTTAAAAATGTTTTAAAATTTTATATTATTAGTGTAACTAGACACATAAAACAATGTATAATTAGAGACACCTGTCGATAAAACGAGTAAGAGCAGCATAAAATGTACCGTATTAGTAGCGCGCTCAATAGCAAGGTAATGGAACTAATTATCATACAAAAATCGTTTACGTTTACATTCGCCAATAAAAAAAGTGAAATTCAAGAATAGGTCAAGAACACACAGCATCAAGGAAAAATAGACAACTACACTATTTGTGGTAATTGGACCAATATGTCTACCCGAAAAACTGTTTTCATACACACAAAAAACATCTTTGTAAAACCATTACATTCCTCTCGCTTCGCTCAGAATCTAAAATTAATAAAATCTTAGCGGTATTATCTTTAATTATCAATTTAAATATAAAGTATACAAACATTTATGAGTAATTTATTTATTGTTAATACAAACAGATTATTAAGTTAGCAAGAAACAATATTTCCGAAATTAATATAGATAAACGGCAGACTAGAATAATACTAATGAAAGCTATAGAATCGCAGAAAATTTCTGAAAAAATAACTACATATAATAACCTAAAATTTTAATAATTAAATTTTATAACTATTATAAATGGTATGTAAATGTTAATATTTTACATATTATATATTACACTAATTTTAAGTTATTAATTAAATAAATCACAATATAAAGCATTAAGTTTGATGTAAAAGATTAAAAACTTATATAGTAAAGATATTCGATCTTACATATCAAAGATAATATCATCACTATCGTGAATGCCTTTAAATATAAATATTTAATCAATATAATAATTTAATAATTACTTACACGGCGGTTAGGATATACAATTAAATTACTTCACTCATAAATGCAGAAAAAACACCTTTACGTATGATGAATATCAATAAGAAAATGACAGTTTGGTCAATAAGTGTTGGATCGTACCTCCTATCGTACATTTCAATAATATTTTATAATATTACAACTTATTGGATTTTTACAAAATTAATTGAAAATAATAGTACTAGAATAGAAAAAGTGGGACAGACCGATTGTGGACGTTCCTCTTTCGTCCCTTCGGTCTTCGGAGAAATTAGTTTATTATAATATAATATTTATTATATATTATTAGTATATAGGTTTATTATAATTTTTAAGATTAGAATGCAATGATAATGCATTAAAAAATACGATTCTAAATGTATCTCAATATGTTGCAATATATTATACTGATTATCTATTTCCAAATTTATCACAAATGTAAATTACGTATGTATATATGCAAAATAAATATCAAGTATTTATCAAAACTCAATTAGTTATCACGTAATAAAAAAAATTAAATAATAGAAATCGTAATTTTGCCGATATTTCGTCATTGTTTGGTAGTTTTTCTTCTCTCAATATTCAAGGAGTTATCATTCCTTTTTCAAGGAAAAGCTTTTGGAAAATTCAAAAAATAAGCTAAATAAAGCACCAATTAGATAAAATTCAGTATAGAAATGGTACCAACTGTGATAATTATTTCTACCTGAAAAAAAAATGTTCATACATCAGAAAAAAAAAACCTACAAATTTGCCGATTTTTTGTTTTTCAAGGAAAAACTTTTGGGAAGTTCTAAAAATTAGCTTAATAAAGAACCAACTAGATGAAATTTTGTATGGAAAAGGTTTTGTGGTAATCGAACCATTATTTCTTTCTGAAAAATAATTTTTACAGATCAGAAAAAATAAAATTAAAAAGCCTATAAAAAAAATTTACCTGTTACGATTTTTAAAATATTTTGTTAAAAGATTGAGAAATATATTATTGGACTTTTATAAAATTTTCAAACAGATAATACTCAAAATTGTAGGTAAAATTATTTTTTTTGGGGAAAACGTTCAAAGCTCTATATTTTTACAAATAATTAACTATCCCGTTTCAAAATTTTACCACGCTTGTAAATAACCTATGTTAGTAGTCAAAAAAAATGTTAAGTCCCTACTATTGAAACTCAATAAGAAATCACGAAAAAAAAAAATATATAACAAAAAGCGTATAAAAAATTTCCAATTTTCCATTTCTTAAAGAAAAATTTTTGGGACATTCGAAAAATGAGCATAATAATGTATCAAGTAGACAACATTTGCAAGCGAAGCATATGCTATACGTGATAATCGAACCATTATTTCTGCCCGATAAAATGACAAAAAACATCTTTGAAAAAAAACATCTTTGTAAAAACAATACATTTCTCCCTCCACTCAGAAACTAAAAGCGGGAAGGTCAATATTGGACATTCTTCCTTTGTCCTAAGGTCCTCAGAGAAATTAGTGATTTATTATAATTAAGATTTAAATTTAAATTTCATTAAAAAAATACGATTCTGAGCGAATCTCAATATATTACAATATGCTATACTAATAATCCATTGTAAAATTTAACCACGTGTGTAAATAACGAATGTAATTATTTAAAATAAATTTCAAATTCTTACGAACAAAACTCAATTAGTCATCACGAAAAAAATTAATTTAAAAAATTAAATAATACAAACTGTAATTTCACCATTGTTTGGTAGTTTTTCTTCTCTCAAGGAATAAATTGAGAAATACGAAAAATAAAAACTAAATAAAGCTAAATAAAATACCAACTAGATGCAATTTTCTACAGAAAAAATTTTCTACCTAATTGTGGTAACCGGATTATTTCTAACCGATAAATATTTTCATACATAAAAATGAACATCTAAGTAAAATCAATACATTCTTCACTTTGTTCAGAATCTAAAAAAGCTTTGGTAGATGTCGAAAAATAATTATAAATATAATAAATTATAATTATAATTATAAATATATTATATTCATTAAGTTATATAGTTTGTAATATTTGGAGTCTTTCATAGAATAATTTGACCAAACTCCGCGCTACTTTATATGAAAATATAAATGGTTTAAACGGTTAAAACTTTAAAGTAATTAAATCTCATTATATATTAAAATATAATAATTAGTTTACTCATATGCCTTGTGCAGATTGTAACTGGTGCTTATAAAACTAGTAAACATGTTATTGCTGAATTATATCGTTATTATTGAACAGACCACTTGGTAGTTCGTATTAAACAATCTTAATATTAGCATTCTTTAAAGTGTACTATGCTTGTGATAATCGGACCATTATTAAAATCCAAAAAAATTATTTAAGACATAAGAAAAACATCGTTATTAAAGCAATAGAATCTCAATAAACCTAGGCAAAGAGCCAGTGTCCCAGGCAAATTATAAACCTTTAGCTCTTGTACCTTTTTTTACTGAATATTATATTAGAGAGTACAAATTTACTATGATAAATATACCTCTTTTGTAATTTTTACGCAGATGGGTACAAATATACTAGGAATTAATTGGTTTAATAGTAAACAAAGGTTATTTGTAAAAATTGCATTGGAGTTTATGTTTCACTGCTATTTTGCAAATTTATGTAATATCGCTGAAAAATTTCCAAATGTAGCTTATTATGCGGATTGTCTATATGGCTGCGATCTATTTTATCTTTATCAACCTGTAATTAATTAAGATAAACCATTAGACTGCGATATGTAATATTATTGTACTTTTAACTCAAATGTCATAATTTATAGTAGAAGGGATATTAAAGTCATATTGAATTCGGTGTACGATTCTTACGACAATCCAAAAATTATTAGTGATATGTTCATGTATCTAATGTAGAATGTAAATTACACATATCATCTGGACCCGATATAGCTATTTTTAAGCGATTTAAGAATTCATGGAAAGAAATAAATAAAACAAACATTTCTATTTGGAATTGAAATAAAAAGTTAGAAATAATTATTTCACCGATAGGTAAAGAAGTTTTGTTATTTTGCTTACAAAAAATTAAAGAGGACCATCCTAGAAACAATTATAAAGAATTTATAGAACTAATTATACTTGGAGAAATTCAGGGTGGAGTTAAATTCGTCATCTCGGTGCATATCACCAGGCACGATGGATGGCAAAATGTATTTATTGTCTAAAAATATTTTTATTACAGTCAGAGTTTAAAATTAATAAAAGTGAGAATAATGCTTTAACACGAATATGTGGATTTATTATTAAAAATTACATAAAATATTGGTGTACTGCTACGGATGTGAGTGAAGCTCCACTTAATGACATACATTTTATACGTGCTTTAAAAAGTGGTTATAGTCGCTTATAAAAGTGATGATGCAAACATTGCAAATTCATGTTTATCTAAATTTCTAAATCACTTGTGGTACTTAAATGATGAATGTATTGTATTCGCTATATTTGATAAAAGATTTTCAATAGAAACTTTAAAAAATAAATAGCTCATAAAATTTAAAGAAATAAAAGATTTGATGCCAGAAACAGAAGCAAATATTTTAAGCGGACGGAAAAAATTTTCGTTAAAAATAGAACACGTAGATCAATTTTTAAACGAAGAACTTTTTGTCAATTTGTTAAGTTCGAACACATGTAAATTATTTCAATGACATGGAATATCACCGGAATTTTTAATGATGAATTTCACAGAGTGGAGTAAAAATCCAATCAGTCATCCAAGAAAGTCGTAGATTCATTAAAAATCGTAAATGATACCGCCAAAAGAGGAGTAAAACTCATGGAGGATTTTAATGATAAGTTTACAAAAAATGAAGATCAAAAACAGTGTTTGCTTCAAGTACGTTACATAAGTCTATAATTAATTTAACTATAATTTAATTTTTTGTATTGTATGTTAGGTTATACAAAAATACAGAAAAACTTATGAAAATCATACAAGAATAGCCAAATTGTACCATTTCAAGACGATGACACTAATATTATTTAAATTTTTATTTAATATAGTTTTATATTATTTAGTTTATGTCAATTTGCATAATTCATAATAAAAATATTAAACGATAACATGTAGGTAACAAAAGTTTTTTAAAAACCAGTTTATAATATAGTTTTGGCATAAATACGGTCAATGGGGAGGGGGACTGTTAAAATGTTTAAGCACTTAAACCACCCCCCTGGCTACGCCACTACATGCACCAAATGTAAATGATAAACGTGTTTTTTTTTAATTTGGAAAAAATTTATTAAAGATAAAATCGTATAGTCGTATAACAACCCGCATAAAACAAATAGACAACCTACATTTTAAAATTCTTCGGCGATGTCACACAAATTTGCCAACCACAGTGAAACATACATTCCAATGCAATTTTTACAAATAACCTTTTTTTTATAAAATTTAATTTAGTATAATTTCGATACAAAATATTTTGCCGTAAAATTAACCGTTCGTCATGTACATTTAAATATTTATAAAAAATTCAATTTTCTGAAAAACCTAAATTTTTTGTATATTTCAAATTATCTATGAAAATAGTAAATGTACAAGAAATTTTGTTAATATATTTTTTATGTAGAATAATGTGATCTAAAATTTAAGTTCTATATATTTTTATGCCAAGAGCTATAGTTTTTAAATTAAATGCAAAAAACTATAAAACTACCCCCTTTGGCTATTTTTAAACCCCCTTGCGGCACGTGAAGGGGATGAGCAATTATTATAAAAATTTACACAAATTACTTTTTAATAGTATTGAACAAAATGAGGGGGTCCTGAATAAAAAATAATTTTGCTCTTCTATGGCTAAAGGACCAGTCTACCCACTATGTAAAAAAAACAACCTACAAAACACATAGCCTACTCATAGATTGAAATTTATTAAAATTTTAAGGAAGGGGTTACAGAATTATGAGATCAATATAAGCTACAAAGGATTCATAAATATATGCAAAGTACAAACTATTTTAAGGGCTAATAGATAATTTGGAGTGAATTAGCCCCTCAACCCACTCTTCATTTCTGCCTATATTTCCTTACTATTCCTACCAATAGTATTATGATCATTATTTCTGCACTAATATGTGCCTTCATGCATGAAAAAAAATCTACACAAACCAATACATTCCTCGCATTACACATAATCAAAAAATTAATTCTTATAATTTTATTAAAGGTATCAGTAGGGGGGAAGTACAAAGTAAATATTCAGTATTAATTTTTTTTTTGTTATCGACGTATTTAGCTTTTATTCCAACATTGCCAGAGTGTCGTTTAAAAATGTGTTATTATTTTGTCTCTGTTCTGATCCAATTAACCGTAATCTAAATACATGTAAGTAAATATTAAGTAAGTATGTAAAAACAGCTTTACATATAAATCAACCTTATTGTTTATATTATTCTCAAATAGTATTATATTATAAAAAGGCAGAGCCCTTTAGTTTTCTAAGTTACTTTTTATTTTTTTGGTCACAAACTAAACTTTTAAAATTAAAAAAGAAAAAGAAAAATGTATGTTAATTTGTTTTCTTATATCAGTTTTATAGTGATTTTTAATCATTATTATATAATATCACCCTTAACAGCTCAAGGTAAAATTATTCTTAAGCAATATAAAATATTAAAATAAATTTCAAATAGGAAAAGTGTTACGGTGGTTTAGTTAGGGATGCTTTTTATGTTTCCTTTGCTAATTAAAACACGTATCTTTTTTATGCAATACTTTATTTATTTCTAAAAAAACAAATTATGTTACAAAAGTTTTCGCACCGACGGACGAGGCTAAAATTAGCGGTCTCGCCGGTGCACGTAACCCAGAGTTCGCGGGCCTAAATAGGTCGCTCTAATTTACAAATCGGGTTTCAAATATATATATTTACAAATTATACGATTACGCGGGGCAATCTCACGGATCCGAATCACTTAAGTAAGTATTGGCGGTCTCCGTGAGATTACTGAGGCAACGAGTCTAAGTAGGTCGTTGGTGAGTCCTAAAAAGGACTGTTTTACGCGATGAGTTCACACCGGTGGAATGTCAAATGTTGATCGTCTTCGTTCTCGCGATTAATGGCTTCTTCCGTCGGTTCGAAAATCTTCCCGTTAGACAGACAACTGTGCCGATATCCGTACTGGTGTCTGTGGAGGATCTGACGTCGTTCTGAAAAGAACGGTTTATGGGCAAAGTGGAGTGTTCGTCTCCTAGGGATTGCGTTCTGAAAAGAACGGTTTTAGGGTAAGGTGGAGTGTTCGTCACCTAGGGATTACGTTCTGAAAAGAACGGTTTTAGTGTAAGGCGGAATTGTTCGTCACCCAGGGAAAGCGTTCTGAAAAAAACGGTTTTAATATGGGGTGTAAGGTTCGTCTCGTCGGCGATAATACGTCTTCCTCGATAACAATTTCTTCCGTGAGTTGGTTGGATTGTCAGCTGTACGTCGTTGTGGTGGTTCCGGTGTCTAGTTCAGGTTAACAGCAAAATCTTGGGTTTGATCTTGATGTTGACTGAACTGTGTTGATGACTGGAATGATTAATTTATTTAATCGCTGCCGTTTTATACGTTTTATCCTGTGTTATGCACGGCTGTGATTGGTCGTCCAATCACATGCCGGTATCTAGTCAACGACGCGCACGCTCCTACGTCTCATTACCGTACCGACTAGTAAAATCTATTTTTGTATCTATGAAAGGATCTATGTTATTGCTCCGTTACAAAAGCTTGTCGTGATTAAACTTAAAGTGTATACTTTTATTGAAAATAATATTTGTGTATAAATTGAAATTGCTGTTTTTCAATAGTTGTTAGTTTAATAATATGTTAAGTTTCAATAATGTTATTTGATTATAAAAAATTGTATCACATAAGTTATAACCACATTACTTTCTCTGCCTTATATAAGCATATAATGGAAATTTGTTTATAAATTTATTAATGGCATTATTAATTTTTTGTCAACGAAACCTTAATATTTATTAAATATGTGATCTATGAATTATAACAATTTTAATAAAATATATCCATAATGAGATATATTTATAATATTTTATAATAATATTATATATTAGTAAGTTTAATAATATTATTAGTTTCAAATTTTCATTAATAGTACATAATTATTTAAAAATATACCATAAAAGTAATTTATATCCAAGTTATTGTCTTACACAAGCACAACATGGAAAATTTAAGTATGGTATCCTAATAATAAAATTGTATGGGTATTAAAAATCAATGAAGCCTCGTGCATAAATCATTCTAAGAATTTTGATAATATGTAAATTTGTTATAATGTTAATTAAGTACAAATTGATTGTATTTATTTTATTACTTAAGTCTTATAATTATATTATAAAAGTAATTTATTTATTTAGAAACTATAGATACTTGCCGTCAATGGTTCCTTGAAATTTGTAAAGGTAAAACAATATATTATACAATAAAGTTGTTTATTTTATAATTATAAATAAAAAACATACCAGAAGTCAAACGATTAAAAATCTGCTGAGTTATCTTTGAATGTGTATACTTAATTTCAAAATAAATTTATGAAAAATATAGGTCCAATTATGTAAAAGATTAGTTACATACATTGATATGTCTTTTCTATCGTCAGATATACTATGAATTAACGGGTTTTGATAAGTTTCAATAAATTTACTACTGTGTAACTAGACACATAAAACAATGAATAATCAGAGACACCTGCCGGGTATAAAGAGTAAGAGCAACACAAAAAGTACCATATTAGTAGTGAGCCCAATGGCAAAACAATGGAACTAGTTATAATACAAAAATTGTTAACGTTTAGGATGAAAGGGATGGATTGAAGGAGAAGGTGATAATTAGGCATATAGATAGAGTTAAATAGGCATGGGAGATGGAAAGCCATCACATCAATAGAATACATTAACTATTAAGATACAACAAAAATGAATCGCGCATATATAATTAAAAAAGAAATAATTGTTATCATCACACTCACCCACATTTATACTAATAGAATAAAATACCTAAAAAATTATAAATTTTCAATTTTAATTTGTTATAGATATAAATTATGAATCATTAGGTGGTAAGTTAATTGTTATTTCAATTATGGAAAATAATTTAATACATTTTTCAATAAATTAAAGCATGTTTTACATTTTGTATTGTTTTGGTGGGATTTATTGTATATGTTTTTTTTAAATTCATCTAAATCAGTTGTTTCTTATAAATTGCAATTTATTAAACACTTAGGGACACATGAATAAAATAAAATCGACGCATAACATTTACTTACTTGATATTAATTATCTTATGTTTGAATTTATTAGATCATTGTTTATGAGATATTGATTTAATAGATATGAGAATATTTATGAGATCACGTGATACTGTACCAGCGTGAGATAAAGATTTGACATTGATAAGGATTATAGAAAAATTTTCTCCAAAATGATTTCTTATAAAAAGACATCATTTTTTACACATAATAATTAAAATTAATACTAAAATTATTACATTATTAATTACGATAATAAAACTTTACTTGATTTTGTATTATCAAATTTTTTTAATAATAATTGAAAAATAAATTATTTGATCTACTTAGTTTTCAATAGAATAATAAAAAGTATTGCTAATTAACATAAACGTTTATCAGTTAATTAGTCTTAGTAGATCGCAAGTATATGTTTTAAGAAGTTTAATGTCATCAATAATAATTAATCGTATATTCATATACTGTTTAAGCAAATACACTTGTATGGATTGTCATACAGCGATAAGCTATGGCCGGCCTGTAATTATGGAAAAACACCGCGATTAGTTCAGTTGGTTTGCTCACGTCGAGTGAAACGGCACGGTGTGCAGAAAGTTGTTTGTCTCACGTCTTGTAAAAACGGCACGGTGTGCCGCCAAGCTTTGTTGTTAACGTTTAGCGAGAACGGTTGTTTCACGGTGCTGAATAAGCTGAGTATTTAATATAACCTGCAATTTTTAATTTAACGGTATGAATATTTTATAGAAGCCTACTATATTATTTAATCTATTTACAAAATACTTTTGAAATCGTGACTGAAATAACTCCTTGAATATTGATCGTAGGGATTTAAAATTTATTTTACATATTTACATGTGTAAATTACACTCTTGGTAAATCTTGGAATGGATTATCAGTGTATTATATTTTAATATATTGAGATTCGCTCAGAATCGTATTTTCTAATTCAATATCATCGCATTCAAATATTAATAATTATAATAAACCACTTATTTCTCCAAGGACCGAAGGGACGAAGGAGGAGTGTCCAAAAACAACATTCCCACTTTTTTATAATACCCTTGAATATTTTAGGTAAAAAAAAAAATTAATAGGTTTTTCTTACTTTTAATAATTTATTTTTCTATGTTTGTTTAGTGAAAAAAGTAGATTACATAGCATATGTTGGTTTTTATTTTGATGGTAATTATTTTAAATAATAATATAAAAATTGATAATGTTTATAAATATCTAAAATTTAACAAAACTTAAATAATTATGATCTACTTAGAATTAATTCAAAGTATTCAGATTAATATTACACGTAAGTTGAATATCTCTTTTATATTATATGTTTATTTATTTTGAAGACCAATAGGAAAATTAAAATTAACCTAATTGATTTGGCATGATTTCAATAAATATCTATATGTAAAATCATATTACATATATATATATATATATATATATATATATGTATACGAGTAATTACCGTAGAAAGAATTTGTTTTGAATTTTATACTGATAAATAATTAAAACTGAAAGTCTGACGAATACATTTACTAGAAATTGGCTCGTTGGTAGTTTTGATCTTCAAACGTGACAGTCTCTTGTAAAATGTAGTCATATTACCTGTTACCTTTAAATATATATTTATGTAATATGTTTTACTGGTATTAAAAAAGTTTTCTTAAGTTTTCTGGACGTTAGTCTACATACTTAGATACTCTAGTGATTCTTGCTATAAAATATGTAAATCACTATTGAAACACAAATAATTATTAATAACACACTAACTAATTCAAACCTATAAAAGGAATTAGTTATTTTAAAGATTATTTTTTAACATATAATTAATAATTATAATAATCTTAAATAATATAAATTATAAATATAATTTCTAAAAGTACTATATATCATACATTATTAATATAATATATTGATATTTGTTTAATATTGAATTCAATTAAATAACACAATAGGAGAATCTATTGATACAGATATTCAAAACGGTAACAGTATTTATTTATAATAACGTAACTCTAACAATATGTGTTTTGTATACCATCTCTACAACAAAAAATTATGGTCTAAGTCGCAAAGATAATTCGACGACTATAACGCTACTAGCGACACCATATAATATTACCCATCAACAATAGCATAGAGCAATGTCAAAGACCGAATTTTTTTAAAAATTGTTTCCTAATTTAATTTAATTTAATTTAATTTTTAATTTAAAATTCGTAATACATGTCTGTCAAAAGTAGGCACTTATACATATTATAACATATATAGGGTGTTCCAAATCTATTTACTAATTAGTATATCTTTGTAAAAATTTAAAATTATTGAATGGAATTTTTTTAAAATTATTATTATAGGCAATGGACTATAATATTATCTTTACTATTTGTTAAAAAAATGGGTCTCATTAAAAAATATAAACAATAATCTCATTATTTGAAGATAGCTATTTAAAACAGTTTATTTATATGAGTATTTTGACGTGTTGACTCTTGATTTCGAGGATAGGAGTTTTTTACATTTATTGGAGAAATTATATTTCTGACGTCATAATTTTAATAATTTAATATTTAAATAATAAAATGTATAATTTTACCTAATATTACTATCCGAATTCCGGTAATTAACACTTTATTAAAATCTATCTATTGGTAATAAAATATTTTTATTACTTATATATTACAAATTATTAATGGGTCTTTCATTATTCTACATCAGAAATAATAAATCGTATATGTAAGTAATACATTTGAGTAAGTATTAACGAATAATTTAATTGATATCTATTCAGGAGGCATTTTGTCAAAGGTATTTTAATTTTTCAACATATTAGTGCTAATACAGATTAAAGTATAAATTATGCTAAAATTATATAATAGTCATAGATGTTATAACTATATTAGTTAATGAATTAAATCGTTCAATAATTGATTGTTCTCATATCCCTAACCTAATCAAATTATAGCACAGAAATCAACTTCGTTGACTTTATAATTTGATATAAAAAAAAATGTAAACACTGTAGTGAGAATTAACACTAATTGTATAAATATTTTTTAATGAACCATATGATACTATTTTAAATTTAGCATTTATTAATTTTTGGTATAAACAAAAAAAAAAATACTTTCATTCCAAACAAATAAAATGAAATATATCGTAAATAAAATGTGTGGTGTAGGGCTTATCCTCTTTTTCAGCTATGGTTACGTCGCTCGAGTGAGTTCACTTTATTGGTGGTTAAGAGGTGTAGTCCAACAACTGCGGTAACACTATTACCATAGGGTAGGCTTATAATTCAAACAAACCATTATCAATGGATTGGTGAACAAAACCGAGAGAAGAACTCGTGTTTGAACATTTTCGTTTTTATTTTAGTGTATGCCTCAATTCGACTACTAAAACAATCAGTTGTGATCGAAATCTTTGACTATCGTCTAGTTGTGCGTGGGCTTAAGGTCTATACGAAAGGCTTTTAGCGGCTGTCGGGTTAGGAAATATGTTCATTTGGGCAACATTTGAGTGGTTTAGTTTTTGCACATACGTTGCTCATCATCACAATTCTACATACAATCTTACGTGATATCTTAACCCCTTTCAATAAACACACGTTTTCGATCATCATGTTATTGTAGAATAACTTTTAATATATATTAATAATCATTTAATAAAATTTCATAAAGACCGATAGTTATACTTGTTGTTTATTATTTCTACATTAAATTAATACATTAATTTCTGTATATAGATAATTTACAACTTAATATATCGATGGCAGATTATATTCGACAAGGTAACGTACCTAATCATTTATTATGAGTTAATATAATTCACGTCATAAGTAAATATCAATACTGATACTATAAGCAGGCACGAATTTGAAAGGGTGATAAGTGCAATATCCCTCCCCCTAAAGTCTGTATGATATTTTACTGAAGTCGACAATAAATATTATTATTATATACAATATATATGTATATATAATTATTTAAAAAAAAAATAAAAATCGCCTCCCCAAAAATAATAGTCTAGATACGTGTCTGAATATAAGATATGTTATAGAAGGTTTGAGATATGGACCTACAGATATTTCGTAAGGAAGAGTGTCTGTAGGACGCTTACGAGGGTGGTTAATAAGATTGCGTTACAGTAGCACCGATGGCACAACCGCCACAGATCGGCAGTCGACCTGTAGCTGGACAAATATGGCACAAACAGCGTGGGACGATCAAAAACTCGTACATGTCCGGGTGGTGACGCACCCGCAACGACCAGTGAAATCGTGCAGTGCATGGCCAGGAAGCAGGCCTCCATTCACATTAAAATGGCCCACGCTGAAGGCTCAATCACTGAGGTTGGCCTGCACCAAGACCGTCCACAACAGGACCATAACCGAAGCTGCCAGTGTGAAAGAAATCTATTTTGAAGTCGCCCGCATACAGATCAAACACCGGTCATATCCAGACAATGATGCCACCAGTTATCAACTAAAAATTATTTTTTATTTTTCTGCTAAATACGTCGACCCATATTTGTCAGTTTGTCCAATGTATATAGAATAGATCTTGTTGTATATTTGGATTTTTATCACGACTATTAAACTCAGTCCCGATAACGTTTTAAATGAAATAACGAACTTACAATTTGTTAGTTTAATTATTTTTGTTTATGAATGCATGGTGGGTAATAAAACATCAGTTTAATAATCTGACACGCTTGGTTTTTAAAGTATGGTTATAGGCGGCATGGCTACGTGTTTAGAACCCTCTATACCAATTACGGAGCAACTATTAGATGTCCCCATTATACATAGACTTCTCGTATATGATCATTTTCCTATCCCGAGTTATCAACAATCTTCTGCAATGTAAAGTCTACATAGTATATTAAAACCGAATTTATTTATTTGTTACACGTATGACAGCTGTCCATAACAAAATCTGATCATTATTAACAATTTGAGACGTTTGGCTATTAATTACTGATTGGAGTTCATTGTTATTTTAATCTTCGATAGTATATTTCTATACATATGGTTGTTATTATTTTTTATAATTTCTTCTTATTTCTTATTTCCTTCTATAAAACAATAATACAAGTCTATAGTAGGTATTCCGACCGAATGTCTCGGTATGTGACTGATGACCATAAATATATGTTCGTCACATGGTGCTCGTCAGTGGGAATTAGGTCAGCGAACGTTGCAACTAAAGCGGTCCGCTATCCGTTCTAAAGTTTACTAAGTAAAACCACCCGGCGATAGATCTGTCTAGTGGAATTTCTAATATATTTCTAACTATTTTATCTCTTCACTAGATGATCTAACGTGCTCTAATGCAACACAAATATTATAATGTATAAAGTAATGTAAGATGATATAACTAAACCTGGATCCACTCGATGACCAATAGGTGATCCGGATGACAAGCGGAAACGAAACGCACGATAAATAAATAAATCATCATAAATATGGTGATAAATAAACATGGTAGATCGTTAATTCGTAATGATCACAAATTCATGATAATATAAATGAAAACGTTATTAAAATTTATCAAATTATTCTACAATAAATTATTATTCAAGTTTAAGGATAATATAACTATTGTTAATCCTACAATTATATTATAATTAAATACAATATTGCGCAATAATAAAAGTACGAGTATATGGTAAATAGCAATAATTATTATATATTATTAAGAAATTGTCAATATTACGTACAGCCTTATATTATATTATGTCAGTTCATTAACTTGTTTTTATATGGTATAATAAAAATTAATCATATTTGGTTTCGTGTGTATAAAAATCATTAACAAAAAGGTCCCAATTTATGGGTAGCTAAGGTGGACAATTTCCTCTTCTTGTATAAAAACTATAAACATCGGCAGATAGGCTAAATTAATGTTACCGGGATATGTATGGAAAGGGCCTAAAGAACTAAGGTTACTTTCAAGTACATAGGACCAACTCATAAGGGATTCAAACTAGTATCTTCTTTCCTTTTACCCCACAAAATATATATTTTGTAAATAATATTATATCTATTTTTTTACATTTGTTAAATAATGGTATTAATTTTACAATTTATTATTTTATCTGTTTACAGAAATTAACCAAATACAATGTAAATAGTTTATATATATTTAATTTACATTAGATTAAATATGTACCTAATAGAACGTAAAGTGAAATATTGTTTAGTATTTGTAACAAGTTCTAAACTATGAAATAGAATTTATGTTAATTTAGTCATTAAGTCTATATTTTACTATAATAAATAATTATTTTTATTATTATATTAATATTTAATTATTATCCTATTACAATGAGAGGATAATGTAATGTTAATTACTAACTTTTTAAAAAGTCAATTTTTTCATTAATTTTTTATAATATATTATAGGGAAGTTTGTTCTAAAAAAATGATTATACCTTTAGAATCCGGCAGTTTCACTTACTTTTGAAGTTACAGTTATTTTAATTAATTTTGAAGTTTTCTTGGTTGACGACTATAGTTAATTTATTTTTACACAATATAAAACAATCCAATTAATTTCAGTCTGTGCTGTTTTAGAATATTATATTATTAATATATATATATATATATAAATGTTTACTATGGGTACCTTAGGGTCGTGTTTTTATACGTATATTAAATAAATGATTTTTATTTAATGTTGATTATTTTATTATAATATTTGAGCGCCAATATCGTGTACAAAATAGTTTAGTGTTCGTACAACTACTAACTCATTATAAAAAGATAAAAACCGGGAAGCTGTCGGTAGGTTGCTAATTGCTGTTATAGTGGATAGTTTGATTCGGGTGTAATGTACAAACATTTTTTATTTTGGCTTGTTTATTAAACACTTATTGTGTGAAAACAATTAATATATTATTATATTAGGTGATAATCTGACAACTAACGTATGTCACGTAATTCTTCAAAATTTGTCTGATTAGTCTGATTGGTTTTCTTTATCCTTTGTGTTGTTATATAATTTACATAATTAAAATAATTATAATTATATGACTATTATTTTTATAGGGACAAAATATGCAATGATCGCAAGTAAGTTAATTATATTATAAAATATAATTTTTAATATTCTTGTAAAAAATTTTATTTTGTCATAAAAAACATTTTGCGACAAAAAACATTCTTACATTATGAATAGACTTATACATTATTATTATTATTATTATTATTATTATTATACCTTCTTATTATTATATGTTAATATATCAAAATATTCATCAAATTCAGTAATTTCCAACATTTTAAACATTAAGGGCTACTTGAATAAAAAAAAAAAATAACGCATAACATTTAATTACTTAAAATTAATAATTTATTTTTAAATTGTATCATTATTTTATAAATAAATACAATATATTAAATTTAATTGTGAAGCATCTATCAGGTTTACGGATTTATGAGTGAACGACATATTTGTGTCAATGTTTAGACCACGTTATATAATTATAATTGTAGTTAAAATCACACCTATAAGTACTATTCTTGGTTTATATAATATGATAAATTAAGAGATATTAAAGAAATGGATACGACAACAATGCGTTTTAGACGAAACGGTAATGATAAGTTTTTAAGGTTATTTTGAGTGGTTATTTAAATAAAAAAATGATTACCGATTACTTCTCTCGTAATAAGTTAGTATTAAGTATTTCCCATTGAATAACGATGTATTCATTTCACAATACCCGTATACGAAACTGCATAGTATGCAATGCATACTCATACGAAGCAGCTATTACCATGACCCATTCATTCCTTTATCTTCTATATCGCCACCATAAAAAAATATAAGGTTTAAAAAATGTAAAGTCAAAAGTTTAAGTTATTGGACATTTTTTTCTCATTTATTTCCATTTAACATCGCAATTTTAATTGATTTAAGTGAATAATTTTGAATATCAATTCCATTCTCATTGGTTTAAAGGACTGTTTTAACTTTCGATACATAACATTTATCATCTATGTCATACATTTTAAGTAAAAAGATTTACTAGATATGCTTCTCGTTGCTCCCTAAAACATGCCTAATAAATTAAGATATTGATTCATACTATGTTGTGCAACATTATGCATAGCGCCAAATAATTTACTTTTTGCATTTAATCATAAATGTAATTTTATTAATCTTTTACCGATCTGTGTTATTACGTTATCTACTTATTTACTTCGTTTTCTAAGGGATTCTTAGGAACTTACATTATTTATGGATATTAATAATAATTGTTAATTTTATTTTTATAACAATTTAACTGTTTAATATTTCAAGTAGATTAAAAAAATTAGGTTTATAATAATTTATTTATTTATAATTATTTAGTAACGAAAGAAGAACTCTTTACATACGTTTTTTTACATTATGAAAGTAATTAATTTTATTTATAGTTTAAAAAAATTATAACGTTAAGAAATATATTAAATTTACTAAAATCCAACTAATTATGATCTCATTATATTTAATATTAATTATAAAAGAGTTTAGATCCCTTATTGGAAATTTGAAATGTAAGAAAATATGAGTATTATATTCATGTTTTAATTTACTTTGAAAGAAATGATAAAATTAATTTTTTTTTAGTGAGAGATAACTTTATGATTAATCTTTAAATATTTGATAAGAAGTCAATAACTGTTTCCATAATACGGCGGAAACCAATTCATACTAATGTTATAGATTCAATAATTAAAACTGAAAGTGGGCACTTAGTATATTGAATTATTATTATCTATTATTTATCTATTTGGTTTGGTTAAATAATAAAATTATTTTGGTAACATCAAATATTACAATTTTGTTGAAAAACTGTATGAAACTCAAAATTATTGTTTTTACTTAAAACATATTACCTAATGAGAATAAATGTAATGACTGAACATATATGTGCTGCAATGTTTTCAATTTTATTGTGTTTTCTTTATTATTGTTAAGTTAAATCAGGTATAATTTATGCAAGCAGAAATAAAAAAAATTGATTAATATAAAATATAATATTATATCAGTAAAGACAATTTTATAATTTAATTTTGTATAATTTATTTGTATAATTAAATTTAACAGATAGTAATGAAAAATTGGTTGTGGAAGGTTATTAATATTCATTAAATAATATTTATTTTACATTTCGAGCTTAATTAAGAATGTATTGGTTTTAAAATGACTTTTTTTGGTTTAAAAGCTCGACTTCATGTAGAAATAATGGTCAGATTACCACAAATACAATTTTGACTAAATTGCATCTAGTTGATAATTAATTCAACTAATTTTTCGAATTTTATAAAAAAAATTTATTGAAAGAAGAAAAACTACTGAAAAATGGTGGAAAATTGGCAAAATTATGGTATCCGTTATCTATATATATTTTTTTAATTTCATGATTAATAATTGATTAATGAGTTTTGATCCTTGGAACTTGAAATTTTTTTTTTAATATTTACATAGGCTTATCACAACGGCCTATCAATATTATATATTGTATTATATTGAGTTTCGTTCAGTATCCGATTTTCTAATGCAATATCAAAATCATTGCATTCAAATATTAATTATAATTAACCACTAAATTCTTTGAGGACCAATGGGATGAAGAAGGAACTTCCAAAACTGACCTTCCCGCTTTATATTTCATCATCTAAATCAACTTATTCCAATAGAATTTGATGATCATCATTCTAATAAACGATCCGCCATATACTAATCAACCATTAATAACTACAAAATCTACCACTATCAATTCCCAAAATGATTATATTTTGATACTAAATAATTCAAACCATACTTTTTTTAAACCGTGTAGTAAACTAAATAAAGAACAAACTATATAAAAACATTAAATTCCTTCAGCTAACATCGTTTATTTTAAAATATATAACTAACTTAAGAGAAATTTATTTATTACTTAGTTTACATAAGGGTAGTGCTCAACCTGCTTTGGGTTGTTCTTGAGGTATAGTTTCTTCTTTTTAACATAAATTTAATATGATAATTGTAATGATATCATTAACAAAAAATGTTAGTTATTAAATATTTAAGCCCACCCTGACATTTGTCACGATCATCGCATATTATCCTTAACCATTAAAACGTTACCTAATATAATCATTCTTCAACTGGCAAAAACAGTACTAAACAACCTAACCATATTTAAAATAACTTTTAATTCCTTAATAATTATAAATCACTAACCACTATTTTATTTATTTCATATATGTTTTATTTATCAGAATGATCACAAAATATTATTTTAGTAGAATAAATAACAGTTATTATTTTTAAATAATTTATATTTTGTAAGAATATTAACAAACCAACTAAATAATCCTTCGTATTTCTCAGAAACAATAAATCATTATATTGTTTATAAAAGAAATTACGGCAAGTATAATCCAAAAAAACTATGTAATAGATTGACAACTTCACATCCAGATTTTCAATTATAAACTCTGGAAAGTGAAAATAATTTACTATAACCTAATCTAATATAATCATCATACTTCCGGTTTAAAAAAATATATTCAACTATCTATTCATGTTCCATGTCTATAAAATAATTTGTTCTTCACTTAAATATTATGAATCACTAACCCATGTTTTTTAATATTTGTATACGTTTTATCCATCAGAAAGATAATAATATATTATTTTAATAGAATAAACAATAATTATTATTTTGTAAGAATATTAAAAAAACAACTAAATAATCTTTATGTTTTTCAGAATCAATACAAAATATAAATGAATTAGATAACGGTAAGTATAGTCCAAATGGATCATGTACCTAATAGGCTAGAAATACTGAATCCAGAATTTCACTTACAAAGTCTGGAAAGTGAAGATAAGTCACATTACTATTAAATCCTAATCTAATATAACTATCCTACATTCCTATACATCCGTTAAAAACAGTATCTTTGTGTATCAAATAGTTTTTTCATCATTTAAATTTTATAAATATAATGTGTTTTAAATTTATCCACATTTTATTCATCATACGAGTATGTAACTAGTTAAGGCTCTAATTTAAATATTTTTTTATAAAAATTAAACCTAAAGCTAAATATTGAACGTATCGCTTTGACAATTATTTATAAATAGACATCAATTATTTCGAATAATCAATATTGAATTAAAAAGAAAAAATTGAAGATGTATAATTAAGATCTTATGTAATTTCACTTAAATATATTATGCTGAATATAACTAATTCTACTTTATTCAATTCAGTACTAAATATTCTTAAAGATAACAAAGACATTAATGATTTTATTTATGATGGTAACGTACCTAAGTTATAATCTTTAATAATATATAAATATAATTTACCTCATAAATGAACATAAATAATGATAACGTACAAAATATTAACAAAAATTTATTACAAGTAATTTTACCATTAAGAAATATATATTGCATTATAGAATATTAAAAAACCAACAAAATAAACTTTAGTTTAGTCAAACTTCATGACTTCATTCAAAATAACTGTAACCACAATTCAAATTTTTATTTTTTAATATTACCAGTAGTAACTGGGGCACTGCCTAGACCTGTCTAATGGGAGTCATATACAACTTCCGTATATTTTAGTTACATCTTATATTTTAATCTGTCACCTATACTCTATTCGAAATATGAACAGTCGACGGCGGCGACCAGTTTACGTCGGGCGGCAGTCAGCCACCGCTTATTTGTATCCCCCATCTAATCTACCACATGTTCGTATGATATGATTTACGTATGATATGTAAGTGATTATGTGTCGCGCGCGAGTGACGGTACGGAAAAATACAACACAACGTACCGATATGCACCTCATCCAGAGGCGGTTTGACATTTTTCAGTTGGTGGTTCAAGATTAGTAAATACCACCCACCCACCTACAAAAAAGTCAAACTACATAACTTTACTTAATTTTATAATTTTTTGACGATTATTATTTATACTAAATCTTGCTAAGAAATTTCAATGTTTTGATATGATTAGTACCGAATTGTAAATAACCAATCAAACGATTTAACATTAGAAATAAAAATATATAATTATATATAAGTAATAATATAGTTTAAAATAATTTAAAAACTATTTTTAAAAAAGCTATTTTCAAAACTAGGTTTTTTTTTTGTTTTGCTTAGTAATAATTTATTTTGAAGGCTCCCCTAGAATTTAACTCTAGATCCACTACTGGTTAATACGTGACTATATTTTCATTATAAAGCTGTATATAAGTTAATCTTTAATGCAGTTAATGTATGCTATTCAATCTTTGGTGATTGTATCTATTTTTTTTTTTTTTTTTTTTTGTAAATACACCACGGAGAGGGGCCGCTTTGCGCATTACTGCCTCTCCGCAGAGCCTCGTTTATTGATAATAAGCGAATTACAATTATGGGCTCTTATCTAAACCGACATTGCGGATGTTCGGTTTTACACTTAAGTGGGGGGCCTCTAACCCTCCTAGTATTGGCCTTCAGCCTACATAAGATAGCTTAACTACAGTGCAATGATTTGCTGTTGTTGTTGACTCCTCTCTTCCTTGATTTTGGAGGCCATGATGTACTCCAGGAATTCGGCTATCAGTCAAATTGTATCTATTTGCTACTAGCTAAATGACTTGGCTATCAAATTATCATTTTTATATTACCACCTAAGACTAGGTAACCTAAACCAAGTCCACATCAATTAAAACGACACCCACCCCAAAATTATTGGTGGTTCAGTGAACCACAAAATGCATGATCGCCTCTGACCTCATCTGTTTCAGAGTATACAATGCAATTTAAGTGATTTGTTCAGGTCGGCGGTCTATAATTGACTAATTACGTCGCTCTTGTTTCGTTTTTGTTCGAGGTCTGTGCGCATAGTGAATCCACGCCCATGCGCACAGGTCAGCCGCCGTAGTCTGTTCTTATTTCGAATAGAGTATGGGAGCCATATATTGCTACTATTCATACATATTATTATATTATAATTAACTATAATATTATAAATTATTATATATAATATAATTAATAGTTTTTATCCGACTTATATTTAACCCAACATATATATTTTATATCATTATTACATAGTTTTAATGTAAAAATATATAAATATTATGTAGTTTCTTTTTATATATAATTTTTAGATTCTGAGTGAAACTAGAAATGTATTGGTTTTTTATAAAGATGTTTTATTTTTCAATCAAAACTTAATTAATTGTCATATAATTAAAAAAATTTAAATAACAAAAACCGTACTTTTGGCGATTTTCTGCCATTTTTTGAAAGTCTTTCTTATCGTAAGGAAAAACTTTTGATAACGTCAAAAAATGAGCTAAATAAAGTACACATATAGATGCAATTTTCTAATGAAAGTGTGATAATTGGGATAAATGGACGCTTTGTACTGTCTATGTTTTATCTATCTGTATATCGCTGACATTTTATATGGTTAAAATTAAAAATTAAAAAAATAATTTTCTATCGCGGACTCTTTGTACAGGCAAAATAAAGCTTAATATTATTGATGTTTTTTAATAGTTTTATACAAAGGTCAAAATAAGAATTAATACAAATTACTAATAATCGAATATGAAATTTCACTCAAACTGTAAAAATATTTATACCAACCTAGTATTCTATACTTTGTTTATTGATCTAATAACATTTTTGATTAACCATTTAGTAAAAGTTTGATGTTAAACACAGCTAAAGTATATACTCGTATTTCTAATTTCTTATCTTCTTACAAGTTTCTTTTATAGACACAGCTTCTTCAGTTTTAAAATGTTGCAATACATTTCGTACTTCATTAAAGTATTCCGCAACTCTATGTATTTCATGTGCCAAACATGTAATATGTATAGTGATGTGAGTAAGAAATTTCTACTTTAGTTAATTACTAATCGTATATTAGCGGGAAAATGTTAAAATGTTAATGTGTATGATTACTGATTAGATAATTCGTTATAGTGTTATACAGCGACACAGTGTTTTAACAATAAGTATTTTAGTAATATTTAACTCTAAAAGTTTAAAATATTATTCAATCCTGTATTCTTGACTCTTGTAGAATTATTATTATTAACTAATCACTATTATTAAATATGGAATATCCTCATGTCTTTCTTGAAGTTGAAAATAAAATTGAAATTTTTTTCTAAATTTCCCATACATTTGTTTCATTGTTTTGAACTTTTGAATAATATTTATTATTTAAGTATAAAATAAAATAAATTGTTTTGACTAAATAAGACTAATAATGAAAAATTGAGTCTATGTCTATTTAAAAAAAGTATATATTGATTATTATTTATTTAAATTAAATTTACTGATACCATTTAAAAATTAGATCAAATTAGGGAATAAAATATTTGTCTTAATTTAAAGATTAATTTTAAATTCTTTAAAGTTAATTATCAAAAAAATTAGGTTTAATAAGTTAAATTAAAATTAAATTCTTAAAAAATCATATATTTTAAAAATTTCTAGATATCTCTAAATATGAACAATTTTCGAATTTAATTGTTACATAAGAGTAAATAGTAAATTTTATCGGTGATATATGAGTAGGTATAATATTGGTGTAATCATTGAGTGTCCATAAAACTGAATTTATTATTATTTTGAAATAAATTCATATTGTGTTATATGCAATGGAAAAATTAAAGTATAATACAGCTTTTAATAAAATTCGTTAAATATGCTTAAAATATGTACAAAATGACAAAATATGCAAAAATGCAATTTAAAAAAAGTATATATAAACTTGTGGGAATATATTATAAATTTGTATCTATGTTAGCTATAAATTAGATAATTAGAAATAAAAATAACATGCTTTGAAAATGTTCAAAAAGTAATTGCCCTGGTAATATTTCCACAAATATTAAAGAGCCAGTAAGTTTAAAGTTTTAAATGAATTATTAATTATTTAAAATATTTTTATGATTACCGTTAAATATTATTAATATATTATATAGTTACATTACAATTGAAATACGAAATACATAAAAGCCATACATTCATCGCTTCGCTCAGAATCTGAAATGAAGACGAATAATTAAGATCTTATGGATTTTCACTTAATATATTATGTTGAAAATAAATGATTATTATATTAAGTTGCTAACATAAAATATATAACATCTAGACATCATGCAGCATAAACTATAACTATCGGTTTTTATGTTATAATACTAAAACTAACAAATACATAACTCACCATATACAATTCATTACTAGGTGAACTTTTAAAACTTAAATCCATTAGCGAGTATATTCAATATGGTAACGTACCTAAGTTAAAATCTTTAATAATATATAAATATAATTTACTTCATAAATTCATAACTGACTATAAATAATGATAACGTAAAAAAATTTAACATAGATTAGATAGAGGGCATGGAATAATTCCTGAAATTCCTAATAATTTTAAAAAAAAGTAATATGATCGAGTTTTGAGTACCCATGAAAGAACAACACATAAATACAAAAATCTGTCAGTTAATCACGTTTCTTACTTATTCTTTGTCCCTGTGTCAATGAGCGTTGAAAGTTATCATGTTGTATTATAATTATGATTTCAAAGCAAAAATAATATATTGCATTCGAATAAAGGACTCTGTCTTACTAATTTAAGTACAAAAAATTAGTAATCAGTATTTTTATACAATTAATGTAATTGTATAATACATATAAACCTAATGTTTAATTACCTATACAAATTAATTTTTTCTAAATAATTATAGCTCTGACATTTTTTCTTCTTCTTCAGTATGTTTTCTGCTACTAGGTGATCTAAGACCATACCATTTTAATTTTTTTGAATGTGAATATGTTCCTAGTAATTTCCCAGAACCATTGAAGCATTTATTTCCTGACTGAATTCTCGCCCCTATTTTTTTTCGATTTCATTTCTTTCATACAGTATAGACCTTAAGTATTTAAATTCTTTAGTTCTTTTGAAATTTGGATTATTGGCATTAAGAGATGGGTATAATCCAATCGTGTTTCATCTTTAAAGCTAAATATTTTAAAAATTATCCATAAATACAAATATCCTTAATTATGATCTTGGATGTCATTATTAAAACTATGTTTATTTATATTGGGTTTTGATCCATTACTTTTTTCAATTTATTTGCTTAAACCATAAATATTATACTAAAATTCAAAAATGAATTAGATTAGTACTGTGGTTTTATATAAATGTCTTTAAAGTGATGTAGATTTTCCATTACAATATATTATAGTAAATTAATACGCATAATAAAACAAAATTGAATATCTATACGAATTCTTACAATTTTATTCACTAATTTGTTTGATTATTATTTATAAATTGAAAATTTTAAAGGTGTATGCATGATGTTATTGTATTAAATTAATGACATTATAAAATGTATTTAACATAATGCATACGTTATTCTACATTTAATTTTCCACAATTATCAACCTGGTTGGTTCAATACAATCATACATTGGTATAAAATAGAACTACACGAACAGCGCAGCCATACTTGACGTGGGAACCACAGCTATGCTCCATCTCTAAGAATTAGGTCTATGGTTTAAACTAAAAATGTAATATTGTTTTTTTAATTTTGATAAAAAACAAATCTCTATTATAATATATATATAATATAGTGATAATATATTAATAATTTATATGTGTTTAATTAAATATTAATACTACATTTCTTACTTTTTATAGAAATTAGAAAAAAAATTGAATCTTACTAAATACTTAAGTTATATACATTACTATTAAATTTTCATTTGATTAAATAGGTATATATTCAATAGAACGTAAAATTGCAATTTTGTTATAACTAATTCTTAACTATGAAATAGTATTTACACTAATTAACTTAATACATGTTCAATAATAATAATAAATAGTAAATAGTTTGTCTTATTATAGAAATGTACTGTAATTATAGATAAAAAAAAAATTGTTCAATATTATTTAAATATTACCGCTATAAATAAATAATTAAAAAATACCTACATAAAATGTACTTTGTTTTTTTGTTTTTTTTTTTAATTCGATTAAATAAATATTGAATATTTGTAGAACAATTTAATATTATACAAAAAATAATAATTATTATAATTTAATAAGTTTAGTAAAAAAAAAATATTCAGGAAATAAAATATTATTATTAAAACAACATTGTAGATACTGTTATTCAAAGAAGGTCCAATAAGGAGATTTCGTATTAGTAAACATCCTTTATACTCCCTTGGTCTACTAATATAAATACAAGATATAAACTAACATAGATTTAGATTTAAACTTTATTCTTAATGTCAAGACATCTGTATACGTTACTTAAATTTCAGGTAGATACAATAAGTATCTATCTTCAAATTTTACTTATAATGTTGGTGTGTGATTTTTATGTTATTAAAAAGTTTAACTAATTAATTAAAAAAAGTCTTGAAGTTTATTGTATACACTCTCGAAGTAAATTGCAACATCTTACAGTGTCACTGACTTCGTCACTTAACGTAGAACGTGTTACTTGTAGATTCACTACACAGGGGTCGAGCGATTAAAAATCTGCTGAGCTATCTTTGTAGGTGATATATTTAATTTCAAATTAAAATGATGAAAAATAGGTCCAGCGATGTAAACGATTAGCTGTATACATTAGTGTCTTTTTCATCGCCGAATATTATATGAATTAACGGTTTATGATAAGTTTCTAAAATAAATTTACTACTGTCTAACTAGACATATAAAACCATGCATAATTAAAGATAACTCTTAAGGAAAAAGAGGACTAAGAGCGATATAGAAAGTATCACATTAGTGTTGTGCACTGTGGCGAGACAACGGAATTAAGTGTCATACCAAAATCTCTAAGTTTACATTTGCCAATAGAAAAATCGTAGAATAGGTAAAGTACTCACTGCAAATTTTTTCTTTGAAGAAGGGACAATTACAGATAGTTTGATGAGAAAAATAATGAAGGGATGGGTTGAAGGAGAAGGTGAACTAGGCATATAAATAGAGTTGAATAAATATAGGAAATGGAAAGCTACTGGAAAGCTAATGGAAGGCCGTGGTACCGAAACGAGAACGCAAGCAATAGATCAAAGAACGCGCTTTTATTACTTTTGTAACGGCGAAAGCACGCGACGAACGCACATCGCTCTGCTGATACGGTTGATGTTAGACCACAAATCAAGAGCGCATTTTATTGTTTCACGAACGTTCGTAATGTGCACATTATGCAATTATATGACTATATGCGTACGGCTGCGATGATGTTTTATATTTATGTCTTCCCAAAACTGTCTAGTATAATCACGCGCGTACACACAAATTAATTGTAAATGAGAGATTTACTGTTTGCTTAAATATGTATATAAACATATAATTCATAAAATTGATTATACAATATAGCTTGAATCATATTTATACTCTTATTACTTTTTAAAATATGAAAATAATATTGAATACTAATTTCTTTTGTACGAATACATAACTTAGTAATTTACTAATATCTATTTCGTACAAAATAATTTTGATTGAAAAACATAGGTATATAATATGTGATATCGATAAATCAAAAATTATAATATTTGTATTTTATATGTTTTGTTCGTGCTGTGCGCGTGGCAAATTATGGTTATTTTAGGAATGAAACTAACTATGATAACTATGACTACGGATGGCGTGGCGCGGCGATTCATCTAACCTGTCTAAGGCCCAGTTGTACAGTTACGTAGTTAAACACTGATTATTAAACCAACGATCAATTTAATCATCGATTAAATTTCCGCGTGTTGTACGGTTGGTAATTTGGTCATGATTAGTTAATCAATGACCAAAACGAAGTGTGATAGTTCATATACAATATTTTCATTTTTTTCCATTACAATTGGTATTCATTCATCTGATATTCTGTTTTATTACTAGTCATATTATCATTTTACCCAAATAATAATGATATTTATATTTGCATTAGAAAAATACGAACGTTAATCGAACGTTTAACTTTAATTTTCAATTCTTTAACATTCAAATATTATAAATAAATAAATGAATATCTATCAAAGAATACATCATCGCTCCAATATGTAAAATGATCCAGTCTAGATCTAAATATTTTTTGACGTCTGGGAAAAGTGATCATCACCATCAAGTCGTTATATTCATCATCTTCGACATCAGATTCAAAAAAATTGTCGTCATAATCGAAATACATTATGATGAATGTAAAATTTAAAAAATTATTACAAGGCGTGAGAGTTTTCTTGCAAAAGCATTTTTTTTCATTTAAATAATTATTATATAATTTTGATGGAAGTCGTCACTGACATGTACAAGCGCGTGCATAAATATACGCGGGTACTATTTTGTCACCAACCACCAGTACACAAACAGTTCTCGAAATTTCACGCGTTATCTATTCTATCGCTGCTGCATTGTGTACCTAAAGCATTGATTAATTATATGTATAATAATTCAACGCCTATAGTAATAATTACTATTGCATTTTATTTTATAATAACTTGTTTTTGACGACGCAACGTCGGTTGTAACTATAAAAGTAACGTTTATAAGTTGTAAATAATAATAATAATAGCCGTAGCCTGTATATTATTATAATGCGGATATTGAATGGAATGGGTGACCCATTAATTGAACAAACGATATTACGACAATCTTACGTTTACGTGCGTTTAAATGCATCTGTATATATTAACATAACGACAATAAGTATAATATTGAACAGTATTGGGGGGAAGGTGCCCACACAGACAAAGAGATTAAAGCTCAATCAATTATACAAGTTACAAGAAAATAATAATAATAACAATATACAAAAAATTAATAACAATGAAACATTCGCGTGATTATTTCGGGCACCACCGAAGTAGAACCACTCGGTCTCATTGAATAAAGCTGTCACACCGCAGCAATGGTCGGATACAGAGGCGGTTTGACATTTTTAAGTTTGTGGTTCAAAATTAGTAAATACCACCCACCCACCTACAAAAAAGTTAAACTACATAACCTTACTTAATTTTATAATTTTTTAACGATTATTATTTATGCTAAAATTTGCTAAGAAATTTCAATGTTTTGATATGATTAGTACCGAATTGTAAATAACCAATCAAACAATTTAACATTAGAAATAAAAATATATAATTATATATAAGTAATAATATCGTTTAAAATAATTTAAAAACTATTTTTAAAAAAGCTATTTTCAAAACTAGGTTTTTTTTTTGTTTTGCTTAGTAATAATTTATTTTGAAGGCTCCCCTAGAATTTAACTCTAGATCCGCTACTGGTTAATACGTGACTATATTTTCATTATAAAGCTGTATATAAGTTAATCGTTAATGCAGTTAATGTATGCTATTCAATCTTTGGTGATTGTATCTATTTGCTGCTAGCAATGACTTGGCTATCAAATTATCATTTTCATATAACCACCGGTAACCTAGACCAAGTCCACATCTATTAAAAGGACACCCACCCCAAAATTATTGGTGGTTCAGTGAACCACAAAATGCATGATCAAGCCGCCTCTGGTCGGATATAATCAGTTTTGTAAAGTATTCGAATAAAAGTATTTGAATATTAGTATTTAAATACATTTTGGAGTATTTTGCGGTATTTTTTTTTAGTATTTTTAATACATTTTAAAAGTATTTTATACGAAAAAAAAAATAAAAATACTTGTATTAAAATAGGCACCGATAAAATATTTTTCTTTACGTTATAAAATTAAGCTACTATGAAAAATTCATAATTTTTACACATTTCCTTGCCATTTTTTAGAAATGTACATTGTAATGTACATCAGGACTGAATGTTATGAATATAAGAAGTATTTTTCATATAAAGTAACTATTAGTAATATTCAATTGGGTAAACTTAGTAGATATTTTTTATTTTTTTGAACACCAGTTAAAATATTTAATATCAACGAAAGAGTATTTTTATTCAAGTAATTTAAAATTTTGATAGTATTTATAAAATACTTTTTTTTTAAGTATTTTAAAAGTATTTTAGAATACAAATTTATTCCAATTTAAATATTAGTATTAAAATACTTTTTCAAAAGTGAATCACTCGCCAAACGTACGCAAACGGGTACATGGTGTGTTCGTCACCAAAACATCAAAAATCTTTCACGATGACGGTAGCACACGGCGGCAAATGCTCAAACGGGATAACGTAACTCGTTTCGCCGCGAAAACGCACTCAAAAATGAACGCAATCGTCGCACTCGACTTAGCCGCACCGGATGTGCCTTCACGCTCGATCCACATTACGAACATACAATCATACACGAGACACACGAAGGGCGATCGACGGTATCTAGGATAGGAACAGCGACCGGTCGTTCGCACAAAAGTCCGCGCTGATAAAAGCAGTAATTAATTTTTGTATTGAAGTTCGATCAATTACAATAGATATTATTATATTATTAATGGGTCTTTGATTACCCTTCATCAGTAATAACGAAACGTATAAGTAAGTAATATAAGTTTGAGTAAGTATTAACGGATAATTTATTTCATATCTTTTCAGTATACATTTTGTCAATGAAACATTTATTATCCGACATTAGTGCAAATACAGATTAAAGCATAAATTGTGTTATAAATAATGTAATAGTCATAGATGTTATGATTATATTTTAATTAAATCGTTTAATAACTGATTGTTCTCATATCCCTAACCTAATCAAATTATTGCAAAGAAATCAACTTCGTTGACTTAATAATTTGATATACAAAAAATGTAAACGCTGTGACAAGAATTAACATTAATTGTAAAAGTTTTTAACGAACTATATGATACTATTATATATTAAAAATTTTAAAAATACAAGCATTGAAACAAATAAAATGAATTATATCGAAAATAAAATGTGTATCAGTTTAACGTTGATCAATAAGATACAACACATTTTTCAGCTATGGTTACGTCGCGCGACTGAGTTCACTTTTACGGCGGTAAACAGGTGTTTTCCAATAGCCGGGGAAACACCATTCCAACACGCTACGTTTATTGTTCAAACAAACCGTGGACCATTGTCAATGACGTCAATGATTTGGTGAACCAAACCGAGAGATAAACTCGCGTTTGAGTATTTTCATTATTATTTTAGTGTAGGCAGTCACCGATCGTGTATGCCTCGATCTGACTACTAAAACAATCAGTTGCGATTGAAATCTATTATTATCTAGACAGTTGTGCGTGGATAGGTGACCATAAGGTCTATACAAATAATTTTCAGTGACTGTCGGTGTTAGGAAATACATATGTTTGGGCAACATTTGAGTTGTTTGGTTTATGCGCATTCGTTGTTCACCTTCACAATTCTACATACTATTTTACGTGGTCTCCTAACACTTTCCAAAAGACAGACGTTTTCGATCATCGTGTTATTGTAGAACAGCTTTTAATATATATATATATATATTAATAATCATTTAATAAAATAAAATTATACACCAAAATAATAGTACACAATTTTGAAGACAGATATACTTGTTGTTTATTATTTCTGTATTAAATGAATACATTAATGCCTGTATATAGGTAATTTACCATTAGAAACGACATTGGAAAATTATAATCGACAAGGTAACGTACCTAATCTTTTATTATGAGTTAATATAATTTACTTCATAAGTGAACATTAATACTGATTTCATTATTTTATCTGTATACAGAAATTGAAAGTTCAATTGGTAAATAGTTAACATATATTTAATTTACATAAGATTAAATATGTAATCAATAGAACGTAAAGCGAAATATTGTTTAGTATTTGTAACAAGTTCTTAACTAACAAATAGCATTTACGTTAATTTAATCAATATATATATCTAATAATAATAAATAATTATTTTTATTATTATATTAATATTTAATTATTATCTTTTTTAAATAAGAGGTAATGATAATACTTCTAAAAAAGTCAATTTTTTAAAGTATTTAATAACTTAATAAACATTTAATAGTTTAATATATTATCAAATTTACGATCACCTTTTAGATTCTGAGCATGGCGAGGAATGTATAGTTTTTATAAAGATATATGTGTCAAAGACATCTACATTTATGTCATCCTCGTATAGATCAAACGGTGATCATAACCAGACAAATATACAACTAGTTATCAATAATTCTTTTTTATTTTCTATAATATACGTCGACCCATATTTGTCAATTTGCCCCATATACAGATTAGATCTTATTGTTTATTTGGATTTTTATGTAACACGACCTTTAATCTAAGTCATTATGACGTTTTAAATGAAATAACGAACTTATAGTTTGTTAGTTACTAACATTTTGGTTGATCATCTGACACGCTCGATTTTAAATGTATGGTTAATTGTTATAGCCAACATGTCCTTTATACATTATATTCGAGTCTTGGAAAATTTCTTCTCGTATACAATTATTTTCCTATTCCGTGTCCAACAATCCTCTACAATTTAAAGTCTACATAGAACTCTAATACCGACTTTATTTATTATAAGTACGACAGCTGTTAATGAAAAAATCTGACCCATTATTAATATAATTAGTGACGAGTAGCTACTAATTAATGTTTGGGATTAATTTTTATTTTTATCTTCGGTAATATATATCTAAACATATGGTTATTGTTATTTTTTATCATCTCCTCTTATTTAGTTAGAGGAGCTATGGTGGATGATTTTCCCCCTTGTAAAACCATGGGGGTGGTAAATTTGAATTTGTTCAAAATAAATATTAAAATTGGAATTTACATAATCATAATAAGTAATATTATATCATTTTTTTTTCATTTGTTAAATAATGGTATTAATTTCACAATTTATTATTTTATTTGTATACAGAAATTGAAAAAAACAAAAGGTAAATAATTTACATATATTTAATTTACATTAGATTAAACATATACTCAATAGAAGGTAAAGTAAAATATTGTTTAGTATTTGTAATAAGTTCTTAACTATGAAATAGCGATTACGTTATTTTAGTCAATAAGTATATATTTTATTATAATAAATAATTATTTTTATTATTGTATTAATATTTAATTATTATCCTATTATAATAAGAGGTAATGTCAATTACTAACTTTTCAAAAATTCAATTTTTTCTTAGTATTAAATAACTTAATAAACATATTATAGTTAAATATTTATTTTTAAGTTTACGGGACAACTTTTTTCATCAATTTTTTATAATATATTATAGGGTAGTTTGTTCTAAAAAAATGATTATACCTTTAGAATCCGGCAGTTTCACTTACTTTTGAAGTTACAGCTCTTTTAATTAATTTTTAAGTTTTCTTGATTGACGACTATAGTTAATTTATGTTTACACAATATAAAATAATCCAATTAATTTCAGTCTGTACTGTTTTAGAATATTATATTATTAATATATATATATATATATATAAATATTTACTATGGGGTACCTTAGGGTCGTGTTATATAAGTATATTAGATAAAAGATTTGTTTATAATATTAATTACTTTATTGCGATATTTGAGCGCCAACGTCTTGTACAAAACAGTTTTGCGTTCGTACAACTACTAACTAATTATAAAAGCAAAAAACCGGGGGACTCTCGATAGGTTGCCAATTGCTGGAATAGCGAATATTGATAATTATATCAATATCCAACATAAACTATAACTATCGGATTTTATAATATTATTCTAATACTAAACATATACATAACTCACCATATATAATTTATTACTAGGTGAATTTTTGAAACTAAAAAGCATTAAATAATATATTCAATATAGTAACGTACCTAAGTTATAAACTTTATTGATATATATAAATATAATTTACTTCATAAAGTCATAACTGACTATCAATAATGATAAAGTAAAAAATTTTAACAAAGATTTGTTAGAAGCCGCCATGGAATAATTCATGAAATGTCCAATAATTTCAAAAAAAGTAGTATGATCAATAATACATCAAAAATACATCAGTACCATTGAAAGAACAACACATAAATAAAAAATCCGTCAGTTAATCACGTTTCACCCTCGTTCATTGTCCCTATTACAATGAGAGTTGAAAGTTATCGTATTGTATTATAATTATGATTTGAAAGCAATAATAATTTATTACATTCGAATTAAAGACTTTGTTTCACTCTTAAGTACAAAATATTAATAATCAATAATTTTATATAATTAATATAAGTGTTTAATGTATATAAAATAAATCTAATGTTATTACCTTTACTAATTAATTTTTTATAAATAATTATAGCTCTGGTATTCTTCTTTCTTCTTCTTCAGTACTCTCTGCTACTAGGAGAACTATGACCATCCCGACATACATCCTTGCCTCCAGTTTTCCCTATTTAATGCATGTAGTCTCCATCCATAACTCCTCCTAACGCTTTCATAGGAGAGCGTTTCTAATTCTAGTAATTCTAGTACTAAGTTTTCTTTCCAGCACTGTGAGTTTTCTTCCATCATCTTTTCTTAGTGGCCATGTTTCAGCTCCATAACTACTGGTCGTATTAATGTGATATATAATTGTAATTTTAACTCCTTTGAATGTGATCATGTTACTACTAATTTTGCAGGACCATAGAAACATTTATTTCCCTACTGAATTCTCGCTCCTATTTTTTTTTCGATTTTTTTCTCTTTCATACAGTATAGATTCTGGGTATTGGTATTTTTTGGTTCTTTTGAAATTTCGATTATTGATATATAGAGATGGGTAAAATTCGATAATGTTTCGTCTTCCTACGATCATATATTCCATTTTGTCCTCATTAATGTGAAGTCCAAAACTTTCAGTGCAGCTTTCTATAATCGACATAATACAGATTTTAATCCACCTTGTGATTCCTCTATGATTACTAGAGAATCTGCAAAGGTCAGCAATCCTAAAGAAGATTCCTGAAATTAACCTCCTTTTCTTGGTTAAATATTCATCTCCCTTATTACTTTCTCTACTACTATATTAAATAAAACTGGTGAAGTAGCGTCCTATTGTCTTAATCCTGATTTAGCTAATATTAGGTCCGTAATTATATTTTCAACGTTAACTTTGACAAATATTTCTGAGATACTTATTTCAACCAGTTTCATAAGCTTTTGCTGGAAATATAATTCTCTTATCATATTTTTATTTAAGCTATATTTGATTAGGCTCTCTCTGTGTATGCAGTATAAGGCCTTCTTAAGATCTATGAATAGTACGTGTATCTCTTTGTTAAACTACCATTATTTTTATATTTGTTATATTACTTAATTTTGTTATTATTGTTATTTTTGTTATATTTATCTTAAAATAAATATCTGGTCAATGGTTGACCTTCCTCGTCTGAAACCAAATCGGTAATTGCCAATAACTTATTCCGATTTCTCTTTTATCAATAAATTCTTTTATATAAAATTCGAAAAAAAAGTTATAAGCCACATTTAGAAGAGCTATCCCTCGGTAGTTATTGCAATCTTGTTTGCTTCCCTTTTTATTGGACAAATCACCGCTGACTTGCACTCTTTTGGCATTTTTTTTTCTTGTATAGCTCTAGTATAGTTTAGTAATTACAAATTCTACACAATAATCATAGTTATGTAAAATGTACATAATATAGAAGTTATATATATCTGTAGGTATTGTATGAGAATTAAGACAAAATGTTTGTATTCTCATACG
Source organism: Eriosoma lanigerum (assembly GCA_013282895.1). Taxonomy (NCBI): domain Eukaryota; kingdom Metazoa; phylum Arthropoda; class Insecta; order Hemiptera; family Aphididae; genus Eriosoma; species Eriosoma lanigerum. The sequence goes on from CM023360.1 coordinate 12,941,830, forward strand.
CCAAAATATATCAAAATTAAAACTTTAATATCGTAAACAAGGAACTGGGCACAATTTTATGCAACATATTTCATCACTATACACGAAAAGATATAATATATATACCTATCTATTACTACTCTATGCGAAATGGTGTCTACAATCAATGAAAAAGAGTACACAACATTATAAAATTATAAAAACAATGATCTTGTTAATTTGCTCATAATTAAAAATAACCTAGTCAAATCGTACCTGCCGAAAAATACGAGATTAAAATGTAATTTGAGAAATCGTTACAAATAATTAATAAAGTTTATTTTTTAAAAGTTATCCATAAATTCAAATATCATTAATTATGATCTTGGATGTGATTATTGAAATTATTCTTATTTATATTGGGTTTCGATCCATTACTATTTTCAATTTATTTGTTTAAACCATAAACCTTATACTAAAAGATGGAGAATTCAAAAAGGATCTGGTTAGTACTGTGGTGATGTAGATTTTCCACTACATAATATTATAGTAAATATATAGGCATAATAAAACAAAATTGAATATCTATACAAATTCTTACAATTTTATTCACTTAATTTGTTTGATTGTTATTTAAATATTGAAAATTTTAAAGGTGTATGCATGATGTTATTATATTATATTAATGGTATTATAAAATGATTTAGCATAAAGAATACGTTATTCTACATTTAATTTTTCACAATTATCCACCTGGTTGGTTCAATACAATCACACATTTGTATAGGATAGAATTACAGGAACAGCGCAGCCATACTTGACGTGGGAACCGCAACTATGTTCAATCTCTAAGAATTAGGTTTATAGTTTAAACTAAAAATGTACGATTGTTTTTAATTTTGATAAAAAACAAATTTCTATTATTATATATATTCTGTGATAATATATTAATAATATATGTTGTTCAATTAAAATATTAATACTACATTTCTTAATTTTTACAGAAATTGAAAAAGGAATTGGACCTTACTAAATACTTAAGATGTATACATTACTATTTCATTTTCATTTGATAAAACAGGTATATATTCAATAGAACGTAAAATTGCAATTTTGTTATAATAAATTCTTAACTATAAAATGCTATTTAGTAAACTATTTTATTTAGTGTAAATACTTATTACACTAATTAACTTAATATATGTTTAGTAATAATAAAAAAAAATGGTAAACAGTATGACTTCTTATAGAGATGTATTGTAATTATTGAGAAAAATAATTGTTCAATATTATTTAAATATTACCCTGTAAATAAATAATTAAAAAATTAGCTAATTTAAAAAATCATTTTCATGCTTACATTTGTTAAGATTAAAATTAATATAATATAAATATAAAAAAAATTTTATTTTTATTTTTAATAAAATATTTTAATACCTAATGTTTATTAGATTCTGAGCGAAGCGAAGAATGTATTAGTTTTACAAAGATGTTTTTTTTTTTTTTTTGATGTATGAAAACACTTTTTCGGGTAGAAATAATAGTCTGTTTACTACAAGTAGGATATGCATTCGGTAGCAAATCGTATCTAGTTGGTACGTGAGTTAGCTCATTTTTCGAATTTCTTAAAAGTTTTTCCTTGGGAAAGGAAAAACTACCAAAAAGTGGCAGAAAATCGGCCAAATTACGGTTTCTGTTATTTTAAAAGTTTTAATTTCGTAATAACTAATTGAGTTTTGATCGTAAGGACTTGAAAATTTTGTTGAATATTAACATAGGTAGTTTACACATGTAATAGAATTTTGGAAAGGATTGGTTAATTATTTGACCAAGTATAGAGCTTTGAACTTTTTTCCAAAAATGTTTAATATTTCCGGCAATTTTTGATTTATGGCTTTGAAAATTTTATCGAAGTCTAATCATATACTACTTAATCATATTACAAAATATTTTGAAAATCGTAAATTGCAACTTTATTTTATAAGGTTCTAAAATTTGAATAATTTTAGTTAAAATGAATATTATGATTTTTTTTTTTTTTATGTATGAAGACACTTTTTTGGGTAGAAATAATAGTCCGATTACCACAAGTAGGTTATGTTTTCGATAGCAAATTGCATCTAGTTGGTACTTTATTTAGCTCATTTTTCCAAATTCTCAAAAGCTTTTCCTTGGGAGAAGAAAAACAATAAAAAATGGCGGAAAATCTGCAAAATAACGTTTCTGAAATTTAAATTTTTTTAATTTCGTGATAAATAATTGAGTTTCATAGTGTCTTGAAAATTTTTTTGAATATTTACTTAGGTGAACTTCATTACAAGAATAAATTTAGAAACGATTGATTGATTTTCTGACTAAGTATAAAATCTTTTTTTTCAATAATGTTTAATATTTCCATTAAAGTCGACGGATCGACGTTTAATTCAAATTAAATAATTGTAAATTTAAATATTTTTAAAGATAGTTTTTTAAGATATATTTGTGTGTCTGGCATCACGTTGTTATTCGCTTTATTATTTTTAATAAATTAAAACGTTTTCTCAGACTATAATTACTTAGAAACACTATTTTAATTTGTTTTCGACGAAACATATTGGCCTGTAGGGGTTATTATGATATTCGTGAGTCGCGCTACTAACATAATTAATAAACTATTAATCTTTTCAGACCGTCCGCGGCAAGACATGGCGCCAAGATTTTACCGGTAACGAAATATTGTCGTTATTATTATTATTAGTTATTAAAATCACTTTAAATTCTGTTTGTATGTAAGATCATGGTAAGTTGGTTTAAGTTAGGTGAGGTTACGAACAAAAACAGGTATTCGGTACAAACAACGATTTCAATAATCAATTATTTTATGGAAACCGAACAGGATAGGAGTTGCAGCAATAACGTCTCGCGTAATATTCGCTCGTAATAATATAATCAATATTTAATTATTGAAATCGATTAAGTGTACCATAATGTAATGTTTCATTTAGATATATAAACAAAATAATTGGATTACTATAATTTTTTTAATCACAGGTTATTTGACTCAAATTGATTATAACAATATTATTATTATTATATACGATTATTACGCTCTCCGCTTTTCGATATTTATTATGTGCGCGCGTCATGACACATTTCAAATTTCCGATATAATAAATAATATTCATGTTTGTTCAGATCGATCGGATTGCAAATTAATTGTCTGGATCGAAAGAAAGTAATAATAATTACTCATTATCCGTATACCGGCCACCGAGTTAGATAATTGATACCTACATCGTAAATTATATAATTATTTTTAAAAAATCACAATCTGTGATCTATTTTTTTCATACCGTATGGCAACAAAATTCATATTATTACAAGCATTATTATTAATAATAGTTACTTTCACATAATAAATTCATAATATATTGGATGTGTCTCCATGAAAACCAAAATTGAACAAAGAGAAACATAAACAAGTATAAATAAACGTGTCAATTATTAAAAATACTTAAAATAATATATTACGATATTATATTGTTACCTACTATTTATTAATTTATTTTCTAACCACGATGAATTATGTTTCAAACTTTTCATTGGCCGTTTTTGAGTATAAATGAGCTTAGGCATATACAAAGGGCATAGGCGCAACTAAACTTAATATTTTGGGGGTGCTTAAATTTCAAAATGGTTGTAGACCATCATACAATTTTATACACTAAGTATGATAAAAAAAATATTTAGGAGTGCTAAAAAGAATTTTGGGGGTGCTAGGCACCCCTTAGCACCCACCTGATTGCGCCTATGACAAGCATGGACAAGGACAGGGGTGCCATTTAGAGGGGGGAGCTGGGTGGGCAACGGCCCTACTATTTTTTTCTGTATTTTATCACACCTATAAAGAATATGCAAACGCCACCTTCATTATCTACAATAACATGGACTTATACTTTCGTATATTTGTACCATTTCGTCGTTTTTAATTTGTATCCTTGTGGTTTGTTTAACAGTGAATAATGATATATGTTTACTAAAATTATAACTAAAAAACTTTGTACATTCCAAAAAATGCATAGCAAATGAAGTTGTCAGTTACTAACATAATTTTTATATCAAACAAAATTGGCCTGGTGGGCATAAAACTTAGCCCGCTTAAATTTTCACTCCTCCTATAAAAATACTGAAATATCGCCCATGGACAAGGATGTCGGAACCCCCACCTCAATGTAATTTGAACACACAAAAAAATAATGCACTTGTTATTTAATTATAACTAAGACAACTGATAAATCATACTAGTAGAATGAAAATTAAATAGATTAAAAATGCATAAAATTGTATTTATATATTTGTAATAATAACATTAACATAATATAATAGTAAAATACCAATATTAATATTCTAAACGCTAAAATAAATATAAAACTATAAAAACAAAGCTTATATTAATGATAAATTAGAAAAATCTAAAATGAAATAATATTTTAAACAAAGTTAATTTTGTTTTTTGTTACCGTTGAATTTCCAGTTATTATAGATTTAAATGTAGGTATACAATATATCAATATACTTAACCTAACCTCCAAAATACTCTTTGTTAAAAAACACGTTTGAAACGTATTATCGACTCCATTGATTATAAATAGTATTTACAATCATTTTATTTATTTATTAGTGATTAAATCAGTCTAAATGCCCAATGCAATTTTAATATAAGTATAATTTTATAAATAGCAACATAAATATAAAGAAAGTAAATAAAAATATAATAAAAAAATGAAATAAATAAATCACATATACGAAATAAATATGAATATTTAATATGATTACAAAAAGATTCAATGGAAGTAAAATTAAATAAATCAATTCGATCAAATGAACATTAAACCAATAACAGGACTAGATGCAATAAAATAATGTAGTAAAATTTTATATCCTACAATATTTAAATTATTAAGAATATTTTATACGTTGCCTGTATCAACAGCTACGCCAAAAAGAATGTTCATATGTTTAAAAAAATTAAAGACTTACTTTAGAAACACTGTGAAAGTGGTAAAATGTTTTTATATTATTAAATATGTAATACAATTATTGTAGGATCGATTAAATGGTCTTACTCTATTAGGAGTACAGAAAAATATAAGTACGACTGCAAAAGAAGTATTAGCAAACTATAAAAAGAAAAAAAAATTGATTATATCATTTAAAATAAATAAATATAAAATATATGGTATAGTTAAATATATGCTAATTGATGATCTAATGTCTACACTATACTTACAGAAAACATTTTCATCATTGATCCTTGACCTCCCCCCCCCAATAAAAATTTCTGTCTACGCCAATGTAACCAAAGTAAACTGTACTGTAATTTACGATAATTTTTTTATAAAAATATATTATACAAGTTTCGAAATTTATTATTTTTAAGTTGCAAGGATTTAAGTTTCTCGGTTAAAGTCATAGATTTTGTATCACTCTTATATAAATTCAACTATTAAGTTTACACTGCAAGTATAGACATTTAGCGTTTCTCTTATTCAACCGTATGGCTACCCCTTTGAGGCCTTGAACCTAATCAGTGGCGCTCATAATTAAAAATTCAGGGGGACAAAAAAATGTTTTTTTTTAATTTCGCTGTTTAATATCTGTAATATTAATATATTTTAATTCACAATGTCGTTGTGGTTATCATGCCAAATGTTAATAGATTCAACTAATCAATACAAAACGGCATGATGATTCTGCTTAAATTAAATTTTTTAATACATATCCACCTCAAATCTAGGGGTGGTAAAGTTCTCCCTCTCCTGCCCCTCACTATGGGCGTCTTTGAACCTAACCTATCTTAACTTAAAATTTGTTTTCACCCATGGCAATGGTATTTTGTTGAGTTAGATTGGTTATAAAAGTTGGGTTGGATATAAATAAAAATAAAATGTATAATATACATAATAATAAATAAAAATTAAATAAGTCAAACATTTATTTATAGGGATTTTATTTTGCAAAACGAACGTGCTAATAAACTAGGGTGACCATATTAAGAAAATAAAAAACCAGGACATTTGTTATTCTCCCCCCCTCCCCGCAAAAAAATATAAAAAACCCTCATCCAAATACATTCACACAACTATAGAGAGTAAAAGACCAATTATTTTCTTATTACTTTACCCTTTTTGAGTAAACTAACCGATTATTTAAAGTGTTTAAATCTGTCATTTATAACTTTGGTTTCAAATTTTAAATATACGAGTAATCGTTTTATATTTGTTTCATACATCGATATCTTTTTCATAAAATTCATATAATTATATGGAAATAACGGGATTAAAACGGGACTATCTTCTAAAAATGGGATAAAAAGCGTCCCGTTTAAAGTTTATCGGGACAACGGGACGTCTGGCCACCCTGTAATAAACATATATGATAAATAAAAATTAAGATTAAAAATATTAAAATTCTTTTAGTCCATTTATTTTACAGAGTCAAGTTTTTCGCAACGTCAACTTGACTCTTATTCTTGAATCTTTGTCGGTAACAATGTTATTGGTTTTTATTAACGTATTATTAAAAGAAAACATAATAGCAGTCCATACGATCGATACTTAATAACATATTATGATATTATATAGTTTCATAATGATTTCGATCTAGTTTCTATATAAAAGCATCGGTGTTTCGCACTGGCAGTGCATAATAACCTATACTTATTTAATCCGGACTCCCGCGTAGTCGAGTAATTTATTATTATGGCGGTAGGTATATATATATATATATAAAAAATTAATAATAATAATAATTTAATAACCTCGTTTGTCCTTACCTTCAGCGTACATATTATACCACGTTATTAAATTAACTCCGCGTATATACGGATATACGGAGACAAAAAAATACACATTTTTATTTTTAAATGCATTCAGTGTTTCTGGATATCTGACATTAGATAAATTAAGTAGTATATCATTATGCTTGTACAAAATTTTCAAACCGATAAACCCTAAATTGCAGGTATAATATTAAACATTTTTGGAAGAAATTTCATAACTCTATATTTAGCCAGAAAATCAATCAATCCATCCCAAAATTTTACCACGCGTGTATATTACCTATGTAAGTACTTAACAAATTTTCAAGTCCTTACGTACAAAACTTAATTAGTCATCACGAAGTAAAAAAAATTTAAATAATGGAAATCATAATTTTGCCGATTTTCTACTATTTTTTGGTAGTTTTTCCCCAAATTTGTTGTTTTCAAATAAATTAACAAACAACCAAGAATGAAATTATTGAATCAACAAATTTTATACTAAACATAACAAAAAATTGATTTAACGTGAACATGAATAAATTTGTTTTAAAAGAAACAAAGAAAATTATTTTTAAAAAACAAATATAATTTATATGAAATAAAATAATATATTAATAAATAGTTGACATCCAAAACACCGTAAAAGTATTTTAATAAATAAAAAGTATGTAATCAATACGAATAAATAGTACTCGTTCATTATTTTTACAAAATCAAAAACTCAAAATTAAAAATATATAATATAGATGTCTGACACCAAATCCAATCAAATTTTCACAATACTTCAGAAAAGGATATATATTCTAAGAAAATATTTCATGGGCTTGGTGAAAATTTAAACAAAACACTGGAAAGTAAGTTCAATATTATTTTTAATAATTCCTGATGCTCCATTTGACCAATAATGGAAATACTTCTTTCAAGTTTCATATTATTTGAAAACTATTAACTCTAAAAATTTAAAAAATTTATGTAAGTATTAAAATTCATGATTTCAAACAAATAAAATGACATTTATAATAAGTATTTAAGTTATAACTAAGTTTTTAATCGTATTTTATATCTAAAAAACAGTAATTCAGCAATTTTCTATTATTTAAGGTTGCCATTTTCAATGGAAATCTATGCATTTATATAAAAAAATATTTTTAGGTGTATTTAAAAAAGTTAAATATTTAAATTTAAGAACACTACAATACAAAGGTTGAGAATCACTGCTATAATAATTTAATTATTTGTGGTAAACTCAAAACTGATGGTTTTTTTCTGTATTATTATGATACCACGAAATATTTTTAAAAAAATAATTAAATTTACAACACTTGGTTTTAGTTATAAATTTATTCAAAACTTGAAAGACGTCCATTTATAAACGAAAATTTTGTTTTTACCAACAGCTAACAAATTAAGTAAATTTAAAGAAATATTTAAATGGTTCAGCCTCTCTTAGAGACATTTTACAGCTAGAGAAATGGATATTGTGATGTCCAGACATCCGAGGATACGCAATCCAAAGTATATAGAATGAAATAAAAACTACATATTTTGCAAAATTATAATAATAATAATAATAATAATATATTATATTTTATTAGATGATTATATAATACAACGAAATGATGAGGGGGGGATAATAGTATAGAGGAACGTAAATTAAACAAAAGATAAAAAATAATTATAAATTCATTAGAAATATAAATTTTGACCTTTTGATTATAACTATAAACGCTTATAAAATATAAAAATAATAGAACAATTTAGAATCATATTATTAACAATTTTTTTTTTTTTTTTTTTAATCTAAAATTAATATTTACTACATGCTATAATATAATAATAATTACTATGATATAAGGCACATTTTTTTTTTTTGTTTTTTTTTTTTTTTTTTTTTTTTTTTAAATATATTTACAAAATAAATACATTTTTACAAGTTTGAGTTTTTCTTGCCTTCAGATTCGACGAAGATATTAAAATAATAATATGCGTTTTAACGTAAATTTGAGCATAACTAATTATTATTGAAGTACGTTTTTCTTTCTGTCTGAATTTCCGTCGACATAATCTAAAAGTTATTATGGTTTTATTCTCGTTATTATTATTTATTTGTTTTTTTTAAATTAATAAAATATATAATATATAAAATAATGTAATGTTATCTAGACGACTTTCACACGGCGTTGACCACAGGCAATGGCGGAATGACTGTCGCTTTTGGTTTGATTAACATTTGTGCTTTCTTCAACGTGTAATCCCATCCTCTCCAGCGGAACCACACGATACCTACAAATACCATAATCTTATAATCATATTAAAATTAAAGTCTAATAATAATAACTGCATAAGATGTTTCGTTTCGCACGTAACCATGGTTTAGGTAATTATAAAATCATAACATATCCTCAATTCTGGAAAAGTTAATTTTTTTAAATCTCAGTTAGATTAATTAAATTGAAATAATCGGAAAAAGTTAAAAAAAAAGTTTAAATTATGACATGTGACATTTTTTATGGGAAATGAAATAAAATAATTTTATATAAATAATTATTATTTTCTCAAATAATATTCATTTAATCTAAAAAGTCTTTGAAATCACTATACTGTTATTTTACAAATATATTTCGATTTTTGTAAGAATTATATTTTTTCTTCAATATTAATTTATTCGAAATATTAAAATATCGAACAATTTTGTAAATTTATTTTAATATAAACTTATATTAAATTATATAATTTTATTTTATAAACTTAACTAAAATTTAATTAAGTAATAATATCTAGTTATTTACTAAAATCATAAGAAAAAAAATTACGTTTATACAAAATTTAATGTCAAAGTTATGATAAAAAGTTAAACTTATATTAACTTTTACTTTTTAACTAGGTTATGTCCAGAATTACGTATATTTTTATTCAAATACAAATTTTCCACGAAATATTAATAAATACATTTTGTAAAAATATTTTATTTTCTAATTTTAATCAAGAGGCCAATAATAATAATCTGTTTTTTTTAATGTATATAAAAAATAATTAAAAAATTAAAACCCATTGATTTTAAAATACATTTAATATTTGGTTTTTTTAGTTCTTAATTCCTTATATACTTAAATTAACTAATAATATTTTAAATTTACATATTATTGCTTCCTTAAAAGCATATTTGTTTTAAAAAAAACTGGTACTCGTACAAAATAATATTAACAAAAATTAAATTAAAAAAAAAATTTTAAAGATAGAAAGTTATTTACGAGTGTATTAATTATTTTACCGTTTAACCCATGCAATGTTTTTTTTTTAACTGTTCGAATAAAATAAAAATATTCATAACGTTCATCATTTTTTAATCGCAGTTATATGACATATTATGTAGTTTTGGATTAAAATGCGGTTTTGCTGATAGTGAATTCGTGGTAAATTCCTTAGTGAGAAATATATGTTATACTTTCTCGAAAACCGCTACATAAAACAGCTAACAGGAAATTAAATTCGTTAAAATATTATATAGTATTATAATTACGCGAACGCGTTGTTCGAAAGGATTTTAGACAATGCGGAATTTCTGATTTTCATCGCATCAATTATTCGCAACAAATAGGCGTCAAAAAATGTTGAGAACGATTATTTGTTGTTCGAATTTTTTATAATTATATATACTTAACGTCTGTATTAGCGTTTATATTATTATGTTTAGTAATTATTTCGATAATGAGGTTTCGGCTATTTTAGAGTCTGAATAAACAAGTTAATTAATACATAAAATTAATACGTGAAACTTTCCAACCATACCTGCAGTTCATTTCGAAAACTATTATATCGATATCAATAGATTAAAGTTATAAACCTCTAATTTTCGTGCGTAATTTATAATAACTATTAGTGGGATGGTAAATAATATATTTTATAAAGTCACTGTAACCAAAGACGATAAATGAATTATAACATCTCCCCTTCCTAAAATATATACCAAATAATTCTTAAAAGTTAAAAATTACAATTTTTTTATGAGATTTTTTAAAAATAATTGGTTAGTTAACAACCTATTATAATAACTGTATTACTTTTTTAAAAAGAATAGGCGATTCATAAATAAATAAAAAGTAATAACTTTTTACTTTTTAAGTTATGTGATATTTAAAGAGTATACTTCTATGAACATTATGATCTGTTGAACTCCTAATTTAACCAAACTGTCGATTTTCAGTTATTTTTTAATTTGTTTAAAAAATCATGACATACAAAATTTATTTTATCAATATTATGAATGCTCTCAGTAATTACAAAAATGAATAGCTGCAATACAATGTATCATAATTTTGAATATTAATTACATTATGTTACATTCCACTTTATATATAATAGATTAATTTATTACAAAAAATAATGTTAGAAATAGGATTTATTTAAAATAAATTTCCTTAAATTCACAACCTTAATTAAATAATAAATTTGATCCATCAAAAATTACATAAAAATATACTCTTTAAACTTACTATCTTTAGATTAACATATATATTTTAATAAATAAAAATAATAAGTAATTTTATTAATAATTTAACTAGACATTTAAAATATAAAAAATAATGGTCGTATTATTATATAGTCTATTGCCAAAAAAAAATGTTTAAGAAAATCATAATTTATAAATCTTCATTTTCCACGGAGATATTACAATTAGTAAATAGATCTGAGACACTTTGTTATCTTGTAGGTATCCCTTTCGAACATTTCAACCGATTAGCTCAAATATACGAAGGAAAGACATATTCTTTTGCGGATATTTCTGTTAGTATTTCGTTTACCGACGAATATTTTTCGCGGTGGAGTTACAACGAAATTATTATCAAAAAAGTTTTGATCCCGTGACCATTAAGTTGCCTATATATGCCCCGCGTTTACCTTGTCTTGCGGTCAAATCTTGCGGATCGTTCAGATATAGTCCATTAAGTCCTCTGCCGCACGATTTCCACCACCAGCCTCCTTTCAACATGGACGCGCAGTTCAGGCTGGATCTGTCGTTATCTCTGGTGAAGAGGGAGCAAAAATGAAATTTAAATCGATCTCTTGGTGATTAATCGTTGAATTTCGTCACAAACCTGTTGTATGTCGAGAATGGACTATTGTTGCTACCGTACCACGGATCGTTCAACGAATCTCCGGCGTTACCCTCGTACCCGTCAATCTCCAACTTGTAGTATTCCGATTCTGAGTAGATTTTAAAATGAGAATATTGAGCATATCTGAAACGTAAAACATAACGTTATAAAAATCTACTATTCACAATAGTTGGCCAATAATAGCCGTTGGTGCCAAAAAAAAAAAACAAAATAAAATAAAAATGATGAAAAAATGTTAGAAAAATACGTTTTTAAATTATTATTTGAGATCAAGAAGTCAGAAAACATAAATAATATTACATGTTAAACATAAATTAAAAAAATAAACACATTTATTTTATTGAATTGTTTAAGTAATTTTTAAATACAGATACTTATGAAACGCGTAAGTATTTAATTAACTTTTGAGCATTTATATCCAAGTCCTAATTGTAATAATATATCTAAATATGAAATTCATATTTAATTTCTCATGAATTAACTTTTCTTTTTAATTTTTAAATTAATATAACACAAATATAATAAAATCTTACCTTCTGTTTCCTTCGAAATCTTCCAATTCGATTCGCAACATGTACTCGTCGTTACTAGTCAACATGTAAATGTTTTCGTTACCCATCCAAAATTCCTTAGTAGGATCACCAAAACCGTTTTTATAATCTGTCCAATCCCTATTGAAATTTTCGCGTATAGGATCACCAATGTCATCTCTCCTTTGAATGACCTATACAGATAAAAATAAAAATTATTATTAATTTGTATTTTTGCTACCGAGTGATTTATCTATTAATATATCTCGTGCGAATGTTATGTTATATTAGATTAGTTTGTTCTAAAAACGAAAAATATTTCATATTTATTTGTGTAATTTTTGGTCATTGCTTTGACTTATACTAGTATATCGAATGAAATATTAATTATTATAGGGGTTTTAAAATAGATTTACTGTTGTATTAAATTTTCGTAAAAATATAGAATAAATACCTGTAGCTGATTATAATATGCGATAAATTTCCTCAAATATCTCATATTATAAATATAAAACATCAGAAACTATTTTTATTTTAATATATATTTTATATTTCTTGTATATATATATATATATTTATTTTAATTTAATAAAAACATTTCATTGCAATTATTAATATTTTCAAGTAGAGATTATGATCATTTTTATTCAAACTTTAATATTTTATTATATTTTATACAACAATAAAATGTACTTTTTTCTTTTGATAGAAAAAAATACATTTTTTGATTTGATATTAATTGATAAGTACAATGAAGTAAAATGGTTAACAAAACAAAAAATAATATACTGTTTTAAAATTATTTTTAATATACATAATATAAGCATGTATTATTTTTAAAATGTTTAATAATATACAAAATTAAATTAAAATCAATTAAATTTATTAATCGAATAAAGATACGATATTACTATCATATTTTACCTATTTTTCTCCCGGATTTGAAATAACTTTAATATTATAACAGGTTAGGATTGGTTTGGTTGGTCAGGTTATCGCATAAGTACAAATAACACACGTTTAAAATTAGCAAGTTATTATAAGAAATATATTATAATATTACATTTACCTAAGTATTTTTTTTTTTAAATAACGAATTAGACGTGATCGTGTATATACATTTGATATGTAAATTGATTTATTATACTTTCTCAATTATAATATTATATACTCTGAAGTAAAAATATTATAATCTATTTAAATAATGTAATTTAAACCAACATTTTGATTTATTATAATATATTATACATTTATATAATTCGTTTCAAAAATAAGTAATTAAATGATTAAATGATTATTTTTCTAACTGTACTATGATGTTATTAAGTTTTCAAATTACTGAACGAGAAAATAGTATTATTGAAATAATAACAAAATTATCTAACTATTTTGTAATTTCATTAAGTATATACAATAATATATATATATATATATTTAATAACGCGATTTTATCATAATAAATAATATTATACTACGATGGTGATTACGATCGATGTTATTATATTTATATTGAAGTTCGATTGCCATCGAGTACCTATTTATCTATGAGATAATCTCGTAAAGTATTTGAATATTACTATTCAAACAATTTTTAAGTATTCAAATATATGTGTTGTAAACACTTTTCAAAAGTATTTGTATATTTGAAATTAAATATTTTTATTTTATTTTATACTTATTTAGTTATATAATTATAACCAATCGTGTAAGATAGCCTTTTTACTTGAAACTTGTATATATATTTTATATTTCATAATAAAGAATAGAGAAATACCTAACAATTTTTAATTAAATTTTACGATTAATTTATGATCGTTTAAAATAATTGTAATATTACTGTTTAATTAAAAAAAAAACGTTTTAAAATATTCACATACATATTTAAATAATTTTATAGTCAAGTACTAAAATAGGTAATCAAATTTTTTTTTTATTAATATTTAAAATTGTTTTTAAATGTACCTTTTACAAAACTGCCACGCCGACTATGTAATAATTGTTTTATATTGTACTATTATCAATGGCTACAGTACGTTTTACCAAAAATGGTGACGAAGGTCGTCTTTTGTTTTTAAATACGCGTTCGCAGTGGTATAGTATAAATGTATAATAAGTTAATAAACCTATAGATTGTTTAGTATAAAGATTAATTAAAACAACAAACTGTTCAGGAGACATATAATATTACGTAGGCACCTATATTCTTTATAGGTTACCAATATACCTTTATATCAATAGTAAGGTAGCGTGTACAATCATTAAAATATGACTTTAGAGAACACAAATATGCAAAATAATAAAAAAGTTTAAAGTATACTATTCTGATTTAGATATAATTGGTAATGTTTGAAACGTACAGTGGGATCAAAAAAGTTAGTAGTATTTTAAAATTTAAAAATGACCAATTATACCGAGGTTATGATAGTTAGACTAAAATATCCGAAATTAGTGAACTTAAATACACATTTTTAAAAACTGAAATCTAATGGTACACGAACAAACGGAAAAACTGTAAGTTCAATTGAAATAAGAACATAATATATAGAATTAATATAATTCAAAACATTATAATAACAATAGATGTATTCACTGAAAAACGTTAATTTCAATACTTTAGTAAACAATTTTAAATAAAAATGTAATACTCTAAGCAATAAAACTGTTTGACAATAAATATTTGTTACTTATAAATTCACAGTCTTATAATAATCTAATAGTTCATAAAATATGTTCGATATATCGATATTAAAATTATAGATATTATATATAAATAACTAAAATACTTTTTCAAATATAATAGAAACAGAAAGTGAGAAAAAATGTCCACATTTAAATTAAAACTTTAAAAGTAAATTACTGTATATAGTGTAAACAAATTATAAAATATATTTTACGACTTCAAATACAATTGTTTTTTTAATTTTTTTTTGTAACACAAGTATTTCTGGCTATTCTATATTACGCTTATTTATTTTTTAGATTCTGAGCGAAGCAATATGTGTATTAGTTTTACAATGATATGTGCATATTTTTTAAGACACTTTTTCAGGTAAAAATAATGGTCCGAATACCACTAGTAGGATAATATGATTTTAATAAAACATTTTGTGTAATGGTTATTTTATATAAATCATTTTTTTAAATTCTCAATATTCTTCTAATTGAACAGGAATATCTACTAATAATACGTAATTAGAAATTAACGGAATCTATATTTATGATAAATTAATTTAACTAATTTTTCTGTTGCACTTTATTTGATAAATACCAAAAGTTATTAAAAGTAAATATTATCAGCAATATTATTGCATTGAAATTTTAATTGTACTATAACAAAACAACATTCCATCACTAATTTCGCCGAAGATCGAAGGGATGAATGATGAATACCCAGAATTGACTGCACGCACTTTAATTTTAATTTTGTCAAATTCCTCGTATCTATAAGCTGAAGATGTATATTCTTATATGGTGATTAAAATTTAACATCACATCTGTTTACTCGTTTTAAAATTTGAAGTACCTACATTAAATGTATAATGGAAAATCAATTATAATGAAATCTAATAATAACTTTTTGAATATATTATTTTGTTAAATCTTGTGTGTTAATAGATATTTTAAAATAAAACAAGAATCTATAATTTTAATGTACCTATATATGTAAGATGCAATTTTAACCATCCTTTATTTACAGTATATCAGTATCATATTGTGATTTTCCAAGGGTAAAATACTAAAATGTAATTTTAATTTTTAATAATAAATTCTATGAATATTTCCTAAGTTATATTCTTTTAAAGTTATAGGATTTGAATTAAATCGATATATAGATTATATATTACTTATTTATATAACTTATTTTTCAAATATCAAACATGGACATTAATTTCTTTACAGTGGCTCTAATTTCTAACGTCAATTACTCGAGAAATATTCATGAAATTTGAAAAAAAAAACAACACATACAAATTTCATAAAACTATACGCATTAAGACTGTATTATTAAAATTATAAATTAAAATTTAAAAATCACAAACCATTACTGTTTCATCAAATAAGGTATACTGAGACGGAAATATTAAAATATCTAAGCAAAAGTAAATAAGGTTAGGTTAGGTTATTAAAAAAAAAATAATCACTTATACTGTCAGAGATATTTCGCTAAATCGTGATAAAATAAATATCACCCTGTGATAATTTATATATATATATATATATGTATACCTTATACGTGACTTTCACACAAATACTACATAATATAATATGTTGATCACCCGACCTTGGACGACTACGGTAACAATCGTGTACGTTTTTTAATTTTTTCATTTTATCAAAAGTCCCCAATAGATTTTGCTCGTGATTCAGGTTACATCATTCCGACGGAAACTGTCGAGGTTGTCAAAAAAATAATAATAACAATCATAATAATAAACCGTAATGAGAAATGTGTTCTTACTTATTGTAGTATATTATGTATTATAACTGGGTACTTACGTAGTCGTCGTATTATCATTATTATCGTTAATATCGCAAAGCAACAAATTGTATGCTCGTACGCCGAATTCTCATTATAATCTATTATTATCATTGTTTTCGTAGTTTTCGTATTCGTATATTTTTTATATAATTAATTAAAAGTCTTAATAAATGTAATAATGACCAACGATATCAATACCGCATAGATTATCGCGATATCGTTGAAGAATTTTTATTTTTAAAGTATGGAGTTCAAAATTGCCCTACACATACTGTTAGGATATATTATTTGATGTATAATAAAAATATATAGTTTATTATTTTTAATATTTAATCAAATTAAATTAAAACATGAAACGATAATATAATAAGAAAATAAATATTATTAAAGTCATGTTATTCATAATTTTCTTTCCATATCAATTGTTATATATCGATAGCGTCATAATATGATACCGGAAAATAAAAACGATTTTGATATTTTAAAAATAAATATATTGTCGACCAACAATACTAAATAAATAATAATATATATTATTTTGTTGCAAACTCACCGTCCAGCCACCTTCCGCAATCTCCTGTTCACAGAACACTTTCAAGTACCAGTAGGCTGTGCCTCTAATTTGTAAATAGTACACACCTGATTGCTTCATGCCTGCATTCAACAGGTCTAGACACGAAAATCCCTAAGACAAATAAAAAATGTAATTAAAATTAAATCGCTACATGGATAATAATAATCAAAAGATAAGACATCAGTAAAATGTTTATCCTATTTGCATTTTGCTAATTCCATGGTACAAATATTATGTACTTCATAAAAATAGTTGCAGTAATGATTTAGATCGATATTAATTCTCCTCAATTTTTCTATATTCCATTCGCAGTGCATCCCGTTATGCATTTAGAATTGACATCCAATCATTTATTCAATAAAGTTTGTTATTAGCTATTATATCTATCCATATTTTACACGATGTTTGTTAAAGTCGTAAATAGGTATATAGAAAAAAAATGGTCAGGACATCAGAACTTATTATAACATGGGAATTCATAGTAGATTTATTTACCCATAATATATAATACATAATATAAATGTATAAATTATATCACTTCCATAAGAATTAAGAGGATGTTACACTTAACATATTTTTCAATAATACTGAATCTAATATCAAATGGTGAATATAAGACGATTACAGCAACGAAAAAGTCAAATTGTGATGTTTAGGTTGAACATAATATTAGTTGATTAGTAAACAAATCTAGCTTAAAAATAATGTGATTCAATTCGTTTTGTAAAATATCATCTGGCAAAATAGTTATAGATTAATGAGTTTTTTATTTTTTCATATGCTATAACTTCTTTGTCAGACCATATTTTACAAAAATGATATGAAATTATCTCCAAAAAAATGTTATTTTCTAAATTTGATAATAGATGTCTATACACCAAGTTCAACCTAAATATCAAAAGATCTGAGTTGCTGTGATTTTGTTATATCCTTTGTTAAATATATACAAAGCACGGAGACAGCATTATTACAAAACATATACAACGTCTATATAATATGTTTGTTATACCTTGAAAAATCATGATATTGTGTGACTCTTCTCATGGTACACAATTCGTGTTATTGAACATAAAACAATTCTTTACTGCTAGTTTTACAGTTAATTATCATTTTGCAGAGGGAAACATAAAAAGAAGGTTTACGATTCGAATTTAGAACAAGATGCGTATTATTTTATTGTTATGGTGGTTTAAAGCTATAAAATACATAGAATTCTTAAAATAACTAAAGCTGAATATGAATAGAAAAGATAATGAATATCTTGAGTTAACAAAAATATCGCTGTCAAATCGAACGCTCGATCTTATATAGTTGTTATAACCGATAAAATAACATAGTGACGATGATTTGGTTATCGAGAGAGCTCGGCTGTCAAATTAACATAATCTATATTTCAATTTACATCGATCAATTAACTGACGACCAACATCGTTTCAAAATTGAAAATATTCTAGTGAAAATATTAAAATAGCACGAGTTTATTATGATATATTTTAGATTTGTATTACGTCTGCATAATATAGTTAAGTAATTAGTTATTATACCGGTTGTATTTTGCCCGTTTTATACTTTTAAAAAATGAAATAAAAAATTACGTTTCGATTAAATGAAAGTGTCGAGCTGTAAAAATAATATGATTTTAAATAATAATAATAATAATAATATAATGATGAATTCAATATTTCACACACTATCGGAATTATAGCGGTTCGCTTCCGGGAATAGAAACGGTGATGTTTATCTCAGTAATATCGAGATATCATTACAATCTACGACGATAAACAAATTAAATTGTATTTATATCTAACTATAAAGAAAGTGTTAAAAGTTAATTTTACTATTTAAAAATTATTCTATACATTTTCTATAAATGATTTATGCGTCTCTATTTGTTTTTCTAAAAAAACTTAATACCTACCTATATATTTGAGATTTTTATCGATTATTCAAGTAGTAAAATGTTAAATAAATAATTAACATGACCAAATAACTATAATAATTTATTTGATAGCTAAACTAAATTCGATATTTAAACTATTGAATGAACAATAATTATTGTAGTAACTATAATAACATATAGCAAGTAACACTTTTACATTACTTGTTAAATTAAAAATTTTAAATAATTTTTTTTAAATAAACAATTATAATATTTTATGTATTCTATAAATTGTTCACAGAAGTTTAGTGATATAAAAACTATACTTAAACCGGATAAATATTAAACAATTTTTAACTCAGTTAATAATAATTACTTTAATGAAAACATAGGAATATAATATTACTTAAATTTTGTATTAATTTATTCATAAAAAAAAATAATAATAACTTATTAAAATTAAGTTTATTTTTATTTAAAATGTTCTATACCTAATATATATACACACACACTCGTATATACGTGTATAATATTATATATAATTAATTTTTTATATGCGTAGAAGATATTTTAAATACAATATCGAAGAAAACTTAACTGAAATTCAATTAAAATACAAATAGTTTTTTTAAGTTTAAATTAAATTTAAAAACAAATAAAATATAGCAAAATTATTTTTAATTTTTATGTCAAAGAAGTTAAAAAGTTAAAATTTTAACTTAACTTATTAAATACATAATGTTATATAACATGATTTGTGAATCGTTTATTATGAAATCATATATAAAATATAAAGAATTGTCCTAACCTCGCATAACATTGGTGACAACGACCTGTCCCCGTTTTGGACGTTTATATAGAAAGGGGATCAAACAGTCGACAAGTCCGGCGGCCTTCGCGGTATAATTTCACACGTTCCCACGATGACGTGAGTTTGGAATAATTATTACGTACACGCATGCGATATCGGAAATTATCGAGTACAATAAGATACGATTATTTCGCAGGAAATCGTTATTTCATTATAAAACTATCGTTTGGCTTTTAACTCGGAAAACCTATGAATTCTCCGTCTTCGTGCCTCGTGTGGTTTAGATGTCGTTAATATACAACAATTACGAATAACAACAATAACTTAAGTAATATATTGTACTTTTAGCCTCCAAAATGACGTCGTGGGTGACGGGGGGGCCAGGGACTCAAACGGAGAACTTACAATCGATTATCGGGGACAAAATATAAAATAATAAAAATACGTACTAATAATTATTAATTAGGTCCTAATTAGAGAATCGATTGTACGTTTGTTTTCCCTTGAAAACACTTAGGTCAAGATCATATTTATATGCGTTTCATTCGGATTTCGTGAAGACTACTTGAGCATGATTTATTTCTCGTTATTTTAAAAACATAAATATTTATCAAAAAACTGAACAAAACAGCCGATTACAATATAAATATTCTAAATATTGTTAATATTTAAAAATCACGATTAAAACCAATATAGGTTAACCTACATAACATAAAATAAATGATATTTTGTTAATTTTATAAGTCGTAAATTCATAAAAAAAATTTAAAACACCAGTTTGATACATTAAAAATTGAAAAATAGTGTACATATCGAATGAAATTTTTAATAAATAAATTAAAATGTATTGTTTATACTTACAAAACTAAAAAACGAATATTAAATTATTAATCATATTATTTTATACTACTTATTTTACGGTTTAAATTAAACAATTTTTTAATTTTTTTTTTTTTTTTATTATTAGATTGTATTCTAATATACAGTCAATAATAATTATGCATATAAATGTAATTTTCGACAAGTAGTTCAAGGATCGTTTAAAATAACAAAACTAGTATTATCGCGATTGTATGTTTGAAATTAATCTTAAAGAAATAAAAAAAAACATTGATCTATTTTGAAAATATTAACTAGATAAACACTAATGTTGCCGTTGCGGATAATAATTTGTATTCTTTTGAATCACAACAATAATAATAACATAGGACGTAGATATTATATATGACCTACACAGTATACTGTAATAATGTATAAAAATATAAAAGTTTTTATGAATATTCGTTTTAGTTTATTCCAAATATCATAGAAAAGCATTATCGGTAGGTGATTCCAACTTCAAGGCGAAAACGATAATAATAAACGTTTATCTATTCACGAGTGGCAAAACATGTAATATTATAATAAACGTGCCTGTCGGGTGTTGTCCACGTTTTTTGTTTCGAATTTTGAATTTCGCAAGTCCGACGAGAAAAAAAAATAATATCACTATTATAATAACTTAAGGTTTTAAATGTGTATGGAAATTATATTTCATTGAAAATGTCATGAAATAATATTATTTATTTCGGTGAAAAATGATACAAGTGAAAGAAATTATTACCAACACGTTAGTAAATTAGTCAATCAAACAAATAAATCGATGTGTAAATATTATCTACGTTAGTATTAATAATGTACAAGTTAACGTATAATATAAATTTTACTGGTTTAAAGTAGTTAAACAAAATCGATTAAAATGTAATTCTCGCTACAGGCTATTCATTTAAAATTAACGATTAATTTAATACACGATTAAACGATCTTTCGGTAAATTTGTGTGATACACATATTTTTTTAACGAACGGGGTTTTGAATATTGAAATCAATTTGGAAACTCGATTTGAAACTTGAAATTTATTCGATTTAAGAAGATATAATATATTATAACTACCAATAATAGTTATGTAAACTTTTTTTTTTTTTTTTTTTTTTTTTAATTAAAACATTAATTTTATAATTAACTTCAAATATTTTTCGACTGTAATTATAAAAATTTGTTTGACATAGCGAAACAATTTAGTGATTAAATGTATAACTATTATTCTCACTTTGACTTCGCGGTTGAACTGGTCGGTCAGGAAACTGATGTTGGCCGGCGGTGGCTTATTCTTGACGCTCGGGAACACCACGCCCCTGTTCTTTTGCGGTGCGTTCCTGGATGACTGGGCCGACGATTGGAGTTCCGAAGGCGGTGCGCCGGACGTGGAACCGGAACCGCTCGTGCTGGCAGGCGTCGTGAACGACACAGAAGCAGCCAGCGGCGTGGACTCGGACAGCTGTTCTTCGTACCTGGCGTACTCGTCGATGGTCGGGTCCAGGCGCAGTAACTCCGCGGGCACCGGCCGCTGAGCCAACGTGACCACGTCGTCCTCCTGTTTCTTGAGCCTGCGCTCCACCACGTCGAGGTTCGCGATGATCTTGTTGGTGTTCATGCGAAGGTCGTCGTGTATGTCGCTGATCGCACGCTCCTGACGCTGCGTCTGTGTCAGCAGCTCGTCCGACTTGGGCACCAGGTCGTCCACCGAACTCTTGGTGCCCACCACCACGTTCCACACCTCGTCCATCTTCTCGCTGACGCTCAGTATCGGGTGCATCTGCCGGACCAGCTGATCGATCTTGTTGCTCCGTTCCGGCATCGCGGTGGTGGTCGTCGTTTTGTTGCCGCCGCCGTGGCTGGTACCCTGCTCGACGATCGCCCCATGCACGTCCGTGACCATGGTCATTATCTTGCCCAGCCCATCGGATACCATGTTTATGTGAAACTGCAGCTTTCGGTCGATGTTGGCCGTGTTGCTCCGGATATTGTCCAGCTGGCTGTTGAGCAGTTTAGACGCGTCCGGGCCGTGGTGGACGTTCACCGGTTTCTTCTCGCTGGCCTCCGCGTTGATGTCGTCAGCGGGCGCCAGAAAATTATTGTCCAGTTGGCTCTTTAGGCCGACCAGCTTGGCGTCGATGTCTCCCACCTTGCGGTCCAGCGTGGTCAGCCTGTTCTCCAGGTGATGTCCTAGAGTGCCGGGTTCCTTCTGGAACAGTTTGGTGTCTAACGATCGCAGCTTCCCGATCACTGCCTCGGTCTTGTCGATGTTGTTGGTTACTCGCGAGTCCAGTGCTTCTACTCGGCGCATCAGGTGCTCGACGGCTTTGTCCAGGTTTTCGATTCGCTGTAGTTTCGTTTCCAACGTTGAAACAATGACCTCGAACACGTTGAACAGGTATTGTTCCCTAAAACAGACAAACGTAAGCAAAAAGTCAGATTCCACGTAAAACGCTGTCGATTGATTGTAATTTATTGAAAATGTCTATAACTTTCCACATCGTACCATTGTCAAATCGTACAGCTCAAAACATACAGTATGCAAAACAATATATAGATAACCAATTAATTCGATTCATTGATTAGTTCCCACCCTGATCAGCCTCTCCATCGTTATCGTGAACAATTTATTGATATGACAATAGACACGAGAAAAAATTTATAGTCTTGGACAATTAGGATATAATAGAGATGTATCGTTTCTTCAGAAAGAAGAAAAACAATGTTATTTCCCCCGAAATTATGTTATTTACAGTATTTTTAACAATGAAAAAAATATTTAACGACCGAAAATATTATAAAGGAAAAACGATTAACTTCAAACATTACATTATACATTTACAATTATTAACCTAACCTTAACTCTATTCTGAATTGCGTTTATTATCAATAAAAATTATGTATAATATTACATCATAATATATTATTATCGATAAGTTCAAGTATTATAAATAGGTAAAACTGAGCAGTCGCAGTTTTGTATAAAATTATTACATTTTTTCTTGGTATGATTTTATGTATTATTATATAATTATCTATTATGACCATTAATCGTGCATACGAAAAATAGCCTCTTCGATCAATTATTCTAATATATTATATCTGAATCGCGATCGGTTTACCAACAATAAAATTTCCGTAATTTCATTGTTGTTACTATTATATTTTTCTTTTCTAAAAGAGAAAATCGCCTTGACACCCGACAACGGTTTTAATAAAATAAGGGTCATTGTACATGTCGAGACCTATCGACACCGCAGTAAAGACACGTACGTTTGACAATATTACGCAACCTGAATAACGCATTGTATAGTACCGAAAACGTTTTCGCGTGCGGTTTCCATATAGGGAACAACCCAATTTTATAGGCATATTTTATACTATTCGCATAGATAAATGTGAGGTTACCTTGATTATCTTTCGACACGAATACGAAATAAAAATAATTAAACAGTAGACTTTAAAATCCATAATTATTTAAATCCTCGTTAAAACTTTCGGTTTTATAAATCTGGAAATTCACGCGAATGGCCGAAAACAAAACCGCGATGTAAAAAGTAAAGGCTATAAAAGTGATAAAAGTTGTTTTTGATAAAATGCAAATTTATATTCGATTATGTGTTGCACGTGTGCAAACCAAAGCCTTAAGGTTAGGTTACCAAAGGTTAGGTTACCAAAGCTTAAGTGTATGATCGCTTATCGGTTGATTGACGATCGTCGTATTATTGTCTACTAGACCGAATTCGAATAGAAAATAATTTCCTACTCTAATAAGAGTTGTGTTATATGTACGAATAGTTATGGTTTATCGATCATCCTCGATGGTTATGAATGGAACAGTTCGTAATATAATATGTAGTAAACCGGTTTGTATTTTTATTATTTTTTTTTAATTCGCTACAATATTCCATGAGTTAGATAACTACGATTCTTGTTTACGACCTGCTGTGATATAATGTGATTTACGTCGTCTCCGCGAAATCGCATTATATCGTGCACAAGAATTTTTTTCTTCTTCTCTTCGTTCGATCGAAAAATGTGATCAATCTTAACGCAATGAGACGATGATAAGCGCATGCGCGGATTAAACCATTCGTCTGTTTGCATGTTTAAACGCGCATTAAAATCAAGTTTTAATGAAAATGTTACGTCGATGTCGAGTCGAATAACAATCAAATATTTGATAGGTAATAACGATTTTCAGAAAATTGATCATCGATTCATTGCAACAAATACCCAATATCGAATTCGAAATCACGACAATTAATTGTTTTAAACAAATCGATTATTTGTCAAACTCTCGAATGAACCTAACTTAATAAATACTATTATAAATTTGATTTTATACGTTCGCCGTTAGGCATATAAAATATAACAACTAAAGTAATAATTTTTATAAAGTGTAAATATTGTCACCGTACTTTAAAAAATAAAAGAAAGTAAACCGAGTAACAAAAGAGAAAATTACATATTATAGTTATTTTATATAAACAATCTTAAACGTTTGAATATGATTCTGACATTTAATAACAATATTAATAATATTGATCATTGTATTTATCTGAATGAAGAGATTTTTGTTTAAACCAGGGCTTTGCAACCTTATTATTTTGGGTTATGGGTTTCGGGTGTTGGTGATATTTGGGTGTTCAAAACACCAAAATAAACAATTTTACAAGAGATTTGGGTACTTACAAAGTTATAAGTTTATAACCGTTAATATTCGGATTAATATTGGTTAATACAACCATACAGGTGCTTATTAAATATATATAATTATTAAAGCAATTGCCTAACTTGGATATTTAGACCGTTCATTAAATTAAAATTGTGCTACGTAAAATTGACACCAAATTTACATTCAAAGCATAAAATACATACATAATAACCTATCAGAATAATTTTTAATTTGGAAAATTTATTTTTGTTTAACACGAATTTTATACAAACAAAGCCCAAAAGTCTTAAATTTGAATTATAATCAAAATAAATTATGACCATAATCTGACATTAGTAAACTAAAATTAAGTTTTTCTAAATAAACGATAGCAACTTAGAGGAAGTAATGGGAAACCAGTTCCTTCCAGGTTGTCGGTTCAAACATAAAAAAAGATTAGGTTAATATAAAGGTTTCTTTGATACTTTTTTCTTTTAAAATATTATCAAGCTTTCGTTATTTATAAAATTATCTGAAAAAGACAAAAATACATTATATAATAATATAATAACAATTGATTGACAGATTACCACACTAGATATAATTTTAAAAAATTGTAAATATGAAAATTAAGTCCATTTTTACAGTAGGTACTTATCTAATTTAGATTTTAAATTAAATTTTATGATTTAGATCCATCTAAATTGTTATGTATAAATATACCTTTATGTGTCTATGTTATATTTTGCCTTCGTAAAATTGATGTTTTAAATAATTAAATTATATATTATTAAAAGTTTACAAAATTAAATTTATCGTACAGTTTTATTATTTTATAATTCGTAAACGACCTTATGTACTTTTCTTTTTCTGTTTGAGACAACAATAATTTTCTATCAAAAACTAGACCAATCTAAAAAATTTATGTTAATTAATCATATTCCTATAACCCTGATTTTAAACTTGTTTTTATGTGTGTTATTTGTAAATTATTATGATTAAAAGTTACTATTCGTGCTCGTTAATTATGAACTTAATATCGAGTTGATCGATAAAATATTTAAAATAAATATGAATAACCAACTATATACACTAAATGAAGGTTATAAATAAATACAAAATCGTTTGTAAACACGTAGGTATAATAACAATTTAAATATAAAGCATTATATAAACAATAGATACGAATAGATTCGTATTGGTACCTATTTGGAAAAATAAAAACGAACCAATTTTGAAAATAATAAAATCTAATAAAAACGTATTTCGTAACGACTATAGGATACTATAAATACGTGATCGTCAAAGAGAGTATACGTATAATATAATACTAATAATACTAATATAGTATAATATAGTTACGAATTTCATATACGAAAGGAAAGAAAAATCACTGACCATAAGAACCACAATGACCGGAGTATTATAGCTTTAAATTGATTTAAAAATATGTGCACGTCGATTTTAAAATATTATACTTTTGATTTCATAACTGGCAGGTAAAACGTCTTTAAATCAACGTCCTTGAAATTCTTCCGACGACTTTCTCCATCCCTATCGCACCACAGATCGAACGCACCCTATTTTCAGTTATTCGTTTGGACCAGAACTGACCAGAGTGGTGACCCAACATGACGTTTTTCTTATTCGAGATTGTCATCCATTCATAAGAATGAGAAAACGGACAATTCATTGTTCGCGTGCGGGTAACGTAAAGATAATGGTAATTGATAACTGATATAATGAATAAAATATTATTTATGTTAAATAGTTATACGCTTACTGTTATGTAAATAAACGGAAGGAAAATATATAGTAAGTACATTTGTCAAGAATATTTTATATTAATATTGTATAGGTACCTGTGAATCTAAAATCAAAATATTATTTTCTGACGAAATATCAAATTGAAATTCGTAGATACCTATACGTATTAGATATAACAAACAAGCATACGAATAATGGCGTCTGCGGTTATGAAAATATGTTTACAATAAAACTGAATTTTTTTTCAACGAAATAAAAAATTATTTTTTTTAATAAATAAAAAATATAATTTATAAACAATGCGCATCTCGATGTAATTATGAAGTATAATCATGAAATACGTTTTTCAATTTTATTTTTATTGGACTATTTTTTATTACGAAAATTTATTTTCGTTTATTTATGATATTGTATTACTTGTTGACTATAGCTCTTCTTCATTTTGCTGCGATAATGATAATATGTATCATTTTTATTTCCATCAACATTAATGGCCCCGAAAACCTATAAGTATAACCGACTGACTAATGCGCACTTATTGTTTTTACGTAGGGAATTTTTTCGGAAATAGTACATTGCGGAGACGAGATTAAAATGATATTAAAATTGACACAAAATTGTTGTTAAAATTATTTATTAGACTCGAAACATAGATAAATTGTTTAAACATATTACAAACCTATTAGTCTTTCTCTGGCCTTCAGGACAGAAATCAATCGATTCAATATGCGATTTATCAATTTCCAATAAAACAATTAGGTATTAATCGCTTAACATATAAATTACTACTAATTAGGTCCGTGTCAGTTTTTCATTCTATCGATACGTATATTATATTTTATTGCAACTTAAAAGGACATCAGCCATGACTTATGTCATACGCGTGTATTATTATAATTATTATTTACGCTTGCTTAAAATAATATCACTATTTCATTAACACACAATCTCCCCTGTACGTCTATAATACTTATATTCTCATTGGTACTTAGTTATCTCAAAATAATAATTACACAAGCGCTATTATAATAGCGCGCGTTTTGTATTTAAATAATACCTATTTTAAGGTCTTGTGAATTAAACACAAGGCAAACTTCAGAAAAATTCACACAATAATTTCTAAAATTAAATTTTTAATTCACTTCTTACGTTAATATTATGTTGATATTGATCTTTGCGATCTATGTAAGTACCATATGCAAACGTATTTTTTTTTTTTTTTGCCATAATTTATTATTTAAGCTTTTAAACAATAAAAACTTCTAAGACCCGTGTAAAATAATAACTAATAATTCACATAAAATTCATTTGAAATATGAATTTCAAAATATTCTTGTTTATTAATCTCTTACAGAACTAATTGTCTAATTTTTATATCCATTATCTAATATTTTTTCATTCCTATACTTACGTATTTCGACAACTGATTGTCAAAAACTTATTCAAATAGTACACTGCACATTATTATACTCTCTTTGGTAAAACCGACAATTTCTAGACATGTTTAAAGTCATTCCTCATATATTACATAATTATTTAGGCATATAATAGTATAATAAATTGGTATTATAAATTATAATTATGTCTATAATTATTCTACACAAAATAGTACTATTTTATTTTAAATAACAAAATATTGTAAAACTAATTTTTATATGGTAATATTATTTTATTTTATCTTATTGGGCTTAGATTCATTTCAAAAGAATATTATTCAATTGTTCATATTATTTTAAACAAATAGGTTTCTACCTAATAATTTTAATTTTATTAAAAAAAGATTTATATGAATTACGAATTATTATCGTGAATTCAAATTTTTTGTAAAATCTTAATAAAGTATAAATCTTATCTTATAATATAAAATAATAAATTGCAATTGTAAATAATATTGTAATAGTTTCTCCAACTAATACGTTAGTTTTTAAACTAACTGAAGTAAAAATTTTATTTAACTGGTTCTCGAATAATTGTTATGAGTGAATGTTTATACAATTTGTAAAATATATATATATCTAAATGATAAACGAAATCTTTAAAATTATGTATTTTTATGATTATATAAATTGATAATTATACAAAAATTTAAACAGGGTGTAATAATTTTTATTTTTTATAGTCAACAAGTAAGATATTAATAATATTATACATTCGAATTGAATATTCTAAGAAAGACATTTTTAACAATTCGTTACTATCTCTTGTTAAAATATATTTCATTTAACTACTAGAAAGTATGTTTTTTGTTTGTCTAAACTAATGAATTATGGGTTTGAATAAAAAAGAACATTTTTTAAATTACAGACGATTCATTATAATATGTATATAAAAGTATTATATGTACATAATTAAATGTGTATATAAGTTTTTTTTATAAAATATAAAAATATTGATTATATGGTGGTAAAAATATATTTCAGTAGATCGTTTATTTGTAATTATTTAAAACAAAATTTAAATAACACTACTATTAATTACTGTATGAAAACAGTTTCAATATTGTTTATTTGAAATTGTATTTGTATATATTTAAATTACGTTTTACCTCTTTTTCTATAGGTATAAATTTTATATAAATATATACCTATAGAAAAAGAGATAAAACGTAATTTAAATATATACAAATACGATATATTACCGTAATGCTCATACAAAAATTGTTATACCTACACTACAAATAATAAATCCATTTAAAACTCATTTTTTTGTCCAGTATTTTTAATTTAAATTAATTTTAAAATATATCTTTAGTACATTTTTTAAAATATTTAATTTATTAAAATTTCTTCTTTTCTGATAAGGTATAGTAACAATATACAAATACCTAGTTTAATACTATTATGTAATTATAATAGTGTTCCTTAAAATTAACGTTATTACATGATAAAATGCGTGTTGACATCGTATTATTATTTCTCATCATCCGCCCACACACTGATACGTAATATAATATATTCAAGTCAGTTCCATGAAATATTTCGTAAAATCGTACGAGATGACATTTCTCATAATTTAGAGAACGCTCAAAATTATCATTGTCGTTGCATGATTACAGGTGTATCACGAAGACTTCTAGATCACCATAATAGATTTCTAATAAGTAATATGAAGGATCGTTATGTCTTTACAGAAAAATATAATAATTTTAAAATAGTACTCAAGTACCCCAAGACATTGCTTTCCAATTACCAAAAAGACAAAAATTCTTACAAAAATGTCGTGTTTTATAGTCGTATCTGTTTAGAAATTGTATTAAAATAATATTGTTTTAAGTACCTATGTTATATAGTGGGCTATAATATATACTATATAGGTTATATTATATATTATATAAGCCCTTATTATTTATTTTTTTTTCATTTCGTACTACACACTTTTATTATACACTTTTATTTCTACGTACAAATGATACAGAAACGTGAGAGACTGATATATACCCTTACTCCATAATTCCATATTATAATAATTTAAATAAATTATCTATGATTTGTATAAAATATGATCATATTATAACGTTATTGTTGTTGTTATAGATTATAAAATATTTTTCATATTAACAAATATCAAATTATAGTATATTATCCTTTGTTGAACAATTAATAACTGAATCTACATTTGTATATTTTCATAACATTTTTCTTATATGGTATTACCTACCATTCTACCCTAACACAATATAACATAAAACTTGAGTCAGACAGGACAAGTAGTCTAAACACATGTTTCGGTACACGAGATCCAAGTTCTATTCTTGGATAGCCACAGATTTTTTTGAGTCTTGGTTAACCAAAACTAGTAAAGACTCAAACTATCTTCGACCTATTGACACGTGATTAGTACCAATAAAGTAACAGTAAAATAAGTGGTTAAGAGCAAAAAGAGGATATAAATGTCATAACTTTTTTTCCTTTTTTCTAAAGCTTGATTTTTTTAAAAAGAAGCTACTGGTATTTTATAACTATATCGACTTTGTCCAATAATGTTCGTAACAACGAATCGACTTATTTAGTTGGCTATTATTACGTCTTTATTCGATTTGCGGTCGTTTCCCCCAACCGGTAGGTTATTATTTTTCAGATTCGATTATTCCCATCAAGTATCCGAGTGACCTTGGAAAAATCTCGCAGAATCGTGAGTGAATAAAATAATTATATTTTCAATAAACTTCGTGTCTGCGTACGTGTATGCGTCTAGTATATACAGGGTATTTATCGGCAATTAGTGTTATATTTCCCAGACGAGCCACATTGTGATTGCAATGATAATCTTAAAATTATGAGCATCCTGTATACAACCGTATATTGCGATCGGCGTTATTCTTCCAGGACCCTTGACCGCGAAAATGGTTATACATAAAAATAAAAATAAAAATACGAGAAATATACGCTGTTCGTCGCGTGTTCTTCCCGCGATCGAGTCTTCCTCGCGGTTGCGTTTCGACAGGTTCAAGGTCTCGTCGTGACTTTGCGTGGGCGCGCACGGTGAATCTGCAAATTAATCGCCGAAGATACCGTCCGGTCTCGGCCAATTTTTGAACTCACGACAACCAATAATAAGTATACAGGCCGATCACGTCATCGAAACGACGAATTATACGTTTTAAGCGAAATACATGTTATCGACAACGAACTCGAGTTAATCCAATAAATATATATATAAATATATTTATATATCCCCAACAAAAGTCGGTTTCCTCTTATATTTATTTGATTTTGATTACTTAGTTTCGTATAAGTTTCGCTCTCCTTTTTCAATTTATACTGTTTTAAATTGTAGCTAAATGCGTTTAGCACATTTTTATAAATATCCAGAATACATCTAATATATAAACCTAAAATTGAAACTTTAGAAAATTTTGATTATGGAAATTTTATTTTATGAGAATATTTATAACTATAATATAGTGAAAATCAAAATTGATAAAAAAAAGTTTTGGAAAAAAATTTGAGGTATAAAGGTAAATATTTTAAAAATCGACCGTATACTTAACAAAAAATTCCTTAGTAATTGTCTTAGATAATCTGTAAATGGTTCACTGAAATAAATTCACATAAATATAATAAAAATTTAAAAATGTATATTATTATTATTTTTAAATTTCTATAACAAATACCCATAATTTTAAATAATTTACTTTCAATCACGTTATTTGTCGAATTATGTTTACAAGTTTACATGAATTACGAACAAATAAAATACATATTTTAAAAATAAAGAAACTCGTCGAATTCGTCAACTTTTTTCGACTAAATAAAAAAATAATAAATTACCTGCATAAATTATAAAAAAAAACCATCAGAGACGTCGAAAATAAAAATAATAATAAATTCATTTAATATTTTTAAAAATCCGGACATTATAATTTACAAGAAAAACTCGAGAATATAACCGTTCTGTATATATTCCAATAAGTTGAGTTGTATTATGTACGTGAGGGAGAAGCATCCAATTATTATTATTTTTATTATTATTCCGCCGCGTACGTTATTGTGTTTTGTTCGGTTTGTGTTTACACGATTATAATACGATCCTCATCATTAAATTATTTTGTTGATGATGAGGTTTTTTTTAATTGAGTAATTAACATTCTGACAATGAATCAACGTGCAAAAAATAACAACATCGAACTCAGATTCGGACATGAATCGCAAAATCGCAACCGTCGACTGCACAACAAAATACCTAGCTATATTTAGATATTATACTACCTCGAGTCGTACCTAATCAACAACGATGTTCTATAGTCATTTATTTTCTGTTGCCATCATTCTCCAAATGTCAAATGAGGAAACATGAACAAAATATTTATCGGTTTTAGAATAAAATATAAGTATTCTGTTCCACTAATTCCCTAAAAAATCTAGAAAATAAATCAATTATTAAAAAATTTGGGAACCAATTTTGTATTTATAATATAATTATATTTATAAAATATAACATTTCCATATAAAAAAAAAAAATAGGAGAAAACGTTACGACCTATAAGGATATAATCAGATCCATCTTTATAAATTATTTTCTACTTTCATTTCGTATAAAGTTTTAAATTGCATCGTGTTCGATTTTAAATAATATTATATTTTATAAATTAAATTGTATATTTTAATTAGTCCTTAGGTATCTTATATATAAATATTATTCGGTAACAATATGATCAATACTCAACTTTAAGTAATGTTATCCATGTATAGTATTTAATCTGTACGAAATTTGAACATTCATAAAAATACGTAGTTTGTAAATTTGTCATTTAATTAAAACAATATTAATATACACTGATTCTGACGTTGTTCTTATTTATTATTATACATACAGTATACACGTATAGAGTATATTTGTATTTTGTGCCCAATGTTATTAAACACCAAAATAGATCCGCTGTTACGGAGATTATGTCGATTGTACCTACTTAAAACGAATTTATAAGTTTCAGTGTATTTACTTAAAAAAAAATATTCCAAACATGTTTCAAAATTGATTGATCACACGATTTGTTTTATAATAAATGAAACAAATCTAAATCTTCCTACGGTAAAGTGAAATTTTAGATAACATATTATTGCGTTTCATTACATATTTTCATATGGTAATGAACTCAAAATATGTCGGAGCATTTAAAATAAAATATTGTTGAGTGCACCCGTATAATAATAATTGATTATGGTGTACCATTATGCATTATCAATGGTACTTTATACATTTGTATTATCTGAGTGATTAGTACTCGGAGAAACGCGTAATATCGTTGTATCCATGAGACACAACCGAGTGGTATAATGTATAAATATTACGACGTATCGCGTTAATGTGTCGTCGAAATATACAAAGTATATTTTTACTACGTCGCCTGTCGATTATAGCGGTATCAACAAACCTCACTATTTTAATACCAAACAGGTTTCTGAAATAAAACGACTTTGGATGAATAAACGTAGAAAATAAAAACATTTCTATTTAGTCAACAAACGATTGCACGAATATAAATAATTGACGTAAACAAATTTTCAATCGTTCGTACGACATATATGAAAAATTCATTTGTTGATGAAAATCGTTTTTAAATCTAGTCTAAATAATAAATATAAGAAATAACAATAACAATGACATGAAAAAAACTGTATCAATTATTATTATTTTTTAGAATTATTTTTAAAAAATATGTGCATATAAGTACAATTATCTCTCAATTGAAAAGCAATATTTTTAATTTTTTTTTTTTTTTATAATACTATAATAAATATATCATTCGCAATAAAATACAGCAAACAACATTCAGCCATCATAATAAAAAACACTAAATATATATGGAATCAAATTACCCCGTTATTTTTCCATAATATAATATTCCTATTTTATCTATATGGATAAAACGTCTAATCCTAGCTAGGGTTGGTTAAATTATCGTCCACAATATATTGTATTTTTTTGATTATATACTAGACAAGCATATTATCTATTCTGATAAATTTCAGAGATATTTAATAAATCACATGTTTTATATTCGAATGGTTATAATGTAACAATAAGAAAAAGTGGATTATGAAATCATAATCTGTACCTGTTATCTTAATAGGTACAACACATAACAAGATTTCGAGACAAAACAATTGAGATAAAAAAATGCATTGAATTAAATCGTAGAGAAAACGTGATTTATACAAATATTAATATTTGTTATACCTACTAATATAATTGTTTTCGACCGTGATGGGCTAAATTGTGTTTTACTTATTTGAAATTTAAACGAGATTCCTCTATTTCAATTTTTACGTATTGCTATAATATTTAATGTAATATTAAATTGGTTTACAACCAAGATAAATTAAATTAAATACATTTTATAAAGTGAAAAATATAGAAACATTATAAATAATACTGAACAAAAATTACACTAAATTATACAATTGTATAATTTTGTAGTAAGAAAGAAATCCTCAATGAAAAAAAAATGAAAAATTTCATAATACGTTTGATAATGTCTAGTGTAAAGATGTCAACTAACTCATGTTTGGAGTAAATCTGAATAGCTAAAGATATCATTTTTAATCGTCTATGATGTTTAAATCTTAGTCCCCATTTTTATCCACTTATTCAATAACTTATCATAATTAACGTTAAGATATCATTATTATTATTTTTTTTTTTTTTTTTTGTGTTAGTTTGTACAATAAAATATTTGTTACTCATTGAAATAAATACTATTTTTAATATTTACATTATATATTATTATTTAGATTTTACCCTCATAATAATTACAATTATGTTGTAACTCCAGAAACATAAAACTTTAATAGTTCTACACAATATGATGATATCGATATGGAAATGAGGAGAAACAGAAAAAATACAGAAGTGAAACCTAAATCATGAGTGCAATGGGCTGAGCACCGTTGAAATATCACTGAATAAGAGAAAAATGATCAAACCAAGAGCTCGACCCAATTAAAAAACCTATCGGTATTAAATTGGAATAGTAAACAATAATTTAATTAAAAATGATATATCTTTATCAAACAAAAAATAAATAATCAAATATAATTTTACTTCCCAAGCTGATTTACTATGAAAATAATGTCACAACTAGCTCAAAAGTTAAACCGAAAAAGACATTTTCATTTGATTTACATTTCGTAATCGATACGGTCCATATATGGTTATTTGTAAGGAGACCGTAAAGACAGTAAAAAAAAAAGTATACTTATAAGAGAAAGTGTTTGTAATTTGAAATTGCAATAAAATAGATTAACGAATATACAATATTATATTATGTTGACAAATAATTATTTATGCACGGCTATACAACTTATAAATTGATCACAATTTAATATCCTTCGTATAGAATTTGATATATATGTCATCTAACTTGACAATATCATTATTGTTACAACCTTTACATTATATTTCCCATGAGACGTGATTTTCAATATTATTACTACATATTACATAAAAAAAAACTATCACGTCAATCCTTTCGTATATTCACGTACCTGATATATAGGTGCACAATACGTCAAAACACGATTTTTTCCATGTGCTTTTTAAATAAACTTTATCTTTATCTGCTCTGTTAGGTAAAGTAAGTAAGTTAACGTATTTAGTATAAAGTATATAATATATATATATATATATATATTTGCTAGTACATTCATATTTACAGAAAAGAAAAAATTAAATACAAACAAATTGTATAAAACTGTATTAAAATAAATATAAAGACAGGACAACTAGCTCATATTTAACAGTAAGTAAACATACATAAATTGTTTAATGTTAATATAATAAAAAAGTATTTTTTTCCCCTATTGATGTAATAACGAAATAAAGAAAGTATTTTTTTATGAGTTATAATCGAATAAATTATATGGTATAATCATCGCTATAAAATATAAATATATCCTTTAATGTTACACTAAAATATTTAACGCCATTTTAACTATTAATATTATTATTAATATACTAAGCTATATATTATATTAGATTTTCTCTAAAATCTATCATGAATAATACACGTAGAGAATTACGTCTAATTGCTATGATCTACTTAAAAATATTATTAAATAATATTAAGTTAAGAATTCTAAGAAAAAAAAAAAATTATTCATGTTTATTCGATTTTTATAGTTATTGTTTTATTCTATT
Organism: Eriosoma lanigerum; assembly: GCA_013282895.1. Classification (NCBI taxonomy): domain Eukaryota; kingdom Metazoa; phylum Arthropoda; class Insecta; order Hemiptera; family Aphididae; genus Eriosoma; species Eriosoma lanigerum. The sequence goes on from CM023360.1 coordinate 12,978,900, forward strand.
TGAGGAAATATATATATAATATAATTTTAATGGTTTAATAGTACAATAAATTTGTCATTAAATTTCTACTGCCAACATTATTTTACGATCACAAAAAGCTGATTAAATTTGATTTAATATTAATTATTACTTTAAGACTATTCCTTGTTATCTAGTTGGATTAATGTTATTAAAAAATAATAATAATATTAATGAGTCTCCGGTTAACAAACACTAAGTAATTCGTTTATCGATTCGTATTTATTTTAAAAATAGTATTTTTTAAATATACATATTTTATATAATCTTGAGAAGTGCATATGTTATCACTGTCTTACATACGCATAACATTGCAAACCTGCGTACGCATTATTACTACAATTTATTTAATTAATTTGATATTAGACAAAAATTACCTGTTATCAAATTTGTCTAGAACTATAAGAACATTGACTACCTATTTATTTTTAATATTTTTATTTTAAAACTAGTTTTATATATTCAAAAGTACAGTCTATATTTTCTTCCACAAATTTAATAATGATTAAAATTACTCTAAAATTATCAATCAGAAAATATTAGATATTTAATGTAATCGTAATACTTACAGTAAATATATAGAATTGATAAATATAATTTTTTAATATCATGCGTTAAAGTCTCTCGCGCATTATTATGATTTAAAAAATAGTAATCATTTATTGAAGTCCTAATTTTAAATTTTCTCCATTACATTTTAATGAATAACTGAAATTCAAGTTAATAACTATAATATAATTATATAATTATAAAATTATTAATTATTAATTATACTAAAATCTAAATTTTTAAAAATCTAAAAAAAATGAACCATAAAAATGCGTTAAAAATGTATTTATAATAGATATATTTATAATATTATGTTAAAAATTTAAATAATTATATTAAAATTTATTTTTGTTTAACTACGTTTTAATAATACATTAATTTATAGAGTATTAATAATAATATAAAGCATAAACTTTTCAAATCATTTTGGTAAATTGAAATTCTGTAATTCACGTATAATTATGATTATGGATTTGATTAAAATGATATATTTTAAGCTTCAATAATGAATTGAGGTTTTTGTTTCTGTTTAAATATAATATCATTATTTTTTTTTAAATATTTATAGTCAAAAAATTCAATATAAAATGAAAATTACAAATTTGCCGCATAAAAATAATCAACGTCTATCTCATATTGTTTACTTACGAAGCTAGTAAAACTACACTTTAAAATATATTATAAATTTAATTAGTAAAAAGTCCTTTCTAACGGGCCCAATTTCAGAACCTATTCTCCGAAGTCGCGCGCTAAACCGTTTCTGAACCAAATTTACTAATTATTACCACGTTTAGTCTACCACTGTAACGATGACCACAGATGATTGATAAGAATATCATTTTTGTGGTCAATGAACATTATGTATCAATTATAATTCGACTCATAATGTTGCGATATTACGCATTTATATACAAAAGAATTGTGCGCGCACTGTACGAGAGAAATAATAATAATAAAAAAGAATGCAGTCAGAGGATTTCCGTTCTGGCGACGTGCTCTCAAAGAAACTCAACGGTGAGAAAGCATCCGGATCTACTGGTTTTTTTTAATCGCGATTCTATTATGCAATTCTTCCGGAGCACATTTTATTCAGAAGTGGAAAGGTCGAGGAACCTGCAGAACGTTCGTCAATTTCATATATAGGATGATAGAAATAAATAAATAATAATAATGTGACTTTCTTCGAAATGCATTATACCCAAAATATTCACTTTAAACTTTAAAAAATAATTGAAGAAAGTTAAAAAATTAGGCGTTATAAAGCAGATAAAATTGTATATCTTATGAATTCTTTACTCGATTTAAGTCAACTAGTTCGTTCAATGCTACATTAAATATTTATTTTACTAGGTATAAACGTTTTACAGTTATTTTTCATAATCGACTAATATTAGGATTAGAATAATATATTCGTTTTGATACCTATTGAAACTAAAAACTAACTTTAAATGTGTTTAATCATATTTTATAAATTAAATTATAATATTACCCAATAAAAATATTATTTATTTATATTTCCTTTTATACAAATAATATAATTTACACTTTATTTAAGTTAATGAACTTAATTAAAATAAATAAAACCTTACTTTTTTAATCAAAACCACAAAAATTGGCTTTTTTCAACCAAGTTAAATTAACATTTGAATGTTCTACTTGAACTTACATTTTCTTTACAAGTAAATTTAATTTTACTCAAACTCAAGTTAAATATTCTGATTGAAAATTTACTAAAATAAAGATTGGAGTTTTGTCGACATTTTTCAAAAATATCACTTTTGTTTTAGGAAAATATATTTCGTTCTTCAAGCAACTGTAATCTTATAATGTATAATAACCACATAAATATATTATTGATTATTTAAACTATGTATATTATGATTAAATGAGTATTTCTTTTCGTTTTTATAGCACGATTAATTTTTAGGATTAAATATTTTTAAAATTTTAATTGGAACATCGGACTATAATAAAAAATTTATATTTCCGCAAAATATAATAATATTAGTTTGGTGCATGAAAACTTAAATCAATTTATTATTAATCTTCTTATTTCGTTTTTACATTTGTTTTATTTTCTCTGATTACTAAGTTTAATAGTTCGTTGTAAATCATAATTCTGACTATAAATATATTAGTTTTAAACTAATAATTGTATTATTATACGCGTAACAGTGCAAGTATATTCATTAATTATAATCGAATTACTTTTACAACGAATGTCATCGATCAATCCGCGCGATTATCAGGAAAGATTTTCTCAGCTCCAGTTTTTGTATATTATCGATCGTCTGCAATATGGACATCAATCATTATTTATTCAGATGTCGATGTATGCAACACTTCACTGTCCGGCTTAACATCCAATAATGGTATATTTAATGCGATCGAATATTACGTTAAAATAGTTAAATGGGATTCGGTCGAAAATTAATTAATTTTTCTATATTACATAGGACCACTCTTTGCGATCGATTTCCAATCGATTCAAATGTTCTTGGTTTGAGAATCGTTATGTCAAGTTAATGGTATATTATGCGGGTCAAACATAGGTTACAGATGACATTTACATCTTAATAATATCTTAGACTATCAGGTGCCCCAAAAATAATTTACCTTTTACATCTAAAAACGATAGGTAAATCGGTAATTTAATTGATATGGAATCGACAAATGTCAATTAGTTATTCCTCTTTTAAATTTCACAACTTTGAATAGCTTTATCATAACTCCAGTCTATAATTATTGGTGAATGAAATGGTTTTAATGCGGATTCGTTATTATTATAAATTGCATTGATTATGAGTGTGAAATATTAAAATATAATATATATTTTTTTCGTTTTTAAAATTATTGCAAATAACGATAATGTTATTTATCTGTACATAGTATAATGTTTAATTAAACCCTACCACTGATGCGATTTCAGAATACATTATAATATTTATTTTATGTGATTTAAAATATGTATATAATTATATATTTTACTATGTACAATTTAATAACTATTTAAAAATGTATAATATTAAATTTAAAAATGTCGTTTCCTGTCTGCTATCTCATTTAAATAAATACAAAATTTTCGAGTTTAACAGATGGAAATTATAATAATTAATAATTATTATAATTAATTTTCATAATAAATATTCAATTGATTATATTTTTAATATTGTCTTTCGAAACATGCCGATTAACCTTTGTAAAAAAATAAAAATACTTTTCGATTTTCGATCGAGAGAAAGCCCATAATATAATATAATGTCTATACTATATAGGTAGTATTTTATAATATATATTATAGAATTATATGTGCGTATATTAATCTACTGTTATAATACCAATATGTATATAAAACGATTTCGAGAGATAATTACACCGTAACATACCGATACGTTTATGCGAATAGGTCAGGTTACTTTTTACGAAATTTGTCCGGACAGGAAGGAGTTGATTATTGCGACGGCACGGCGCGGCAGCGTGCGTTATCAAATCCGTCGGACAAGTAAATTGGTCATATATAATATACAAACATAATATTATCGTGTAACCCGATCGTTATACAGAGTGATTCAATTTATTTTTATCATTTAATTATTCATACAGGGTGATTATTAAAATAATCGAAAAAACCGCGTAAAATTGCAAATAATAATTGTCCTCTCGCGTTTTTTAGGTACACGAGTTTCATTTGTATTTAACGTATCATAAAAATTACTGTGTCAGATTCATATTGAATTTTAACCGAATACCATGAAAGTGGCCAATGATATATTTTTCGATATTAATATCGTAATAGCATAATATAATAAATAAGATTACTAAAATCAAAATTGTTATAATTAATAATAATATTAATTATTATATTTTAGATTTATAGTGTTTACGATATTTATTAAAATATTTAAATTTAAATTAAAAACTATGTTAGTGGTATTATTATATATGTCAATACTTTGATTTTTATTAATCATTGTAAACCATTTTAAAAATAATACAATTTTAACGATAATAAATAAATAAATAATTTATACAAAAAAAAAATTCGTAAGATAACTAGAAAATATTAAATGATAATATTAAATGAACAGTACTATTATTATCATTATTATTGGTTTATTTACGCCAATCAACAGCTTACATTATTATGAGAGGAAAAATAAATTAAGAAATTAAATTATTATATTGTTTCTATTGCGGTGGTTTTTTTTTTTTTGTTAGACAAATTGTTCTCTCTCTCTCTAACATAAGTCAATTTTGAGGTCATATATTATATTATGCTTAAATAATTTAAACATAAAAATATAATATTTTGTCAATGAATAAATTAGTGAATTCACGTAAACGCTTAAAAATTACTATACGAGTATTACAAATTATGATAGTTAGTCATCTATTTATTATGATAAAACTCAGATATAGAATTTTGATGTTTTTGACTACTTGACGTACTTTTGAACTTTAAATTGTATGAGCTAAACAATTAAAAATTATGTTTAATTGCAAAAAAGTCAATATAAAATTTATATATTGTTCTGATGTAGGAATAACAAAACAAATTTTATGCTGCTTTATAATTAAGACTTGCAGAAAACAAAATAGAAATTTTATCAAGATCCTGTATTGATTTTAGTGTTAATATATTTTAGTTATAAATGATCAGTCATACCTATACCTACAACTTGTAATAGTTTTTTAAAATTATTATGACTTTTTGTTCTGTTACCGCGGTAAGGGTAACAATTTATGACATTACCGCAATTTTGACGACCCCTAGACATTACGATCGCTAGGTGCCATAATAAACTGGACGTTTGGACGGGTTATATATTAAAATAATATGTAATATGATCGACGTAGTCGTTTTATACATTACTATTATATTATTATGTGTGCTTTTCTTATTTATTTTTTCATCAACAGCGCGAATCGTGACTCATACGTTACGAAACTGTCCGGCTGCACTGCCATCGTGACCGAAGACTCTTATTAAACTATACTTTATTATTATATGTACATCACACTAAGGCGACTAGTGTACAACATTGCCAACCGAACGGAGAGGCAGATAAAATTAGGTTAAGTTGAATTTGGACTACTAAACCACCTATATATATATATTATAAAGACTGTGTTTTTAAAATACATTTTTGAACGTTAAAAACGGTTCGGTTTGTTTTTCAATCGAACCTTACCAAACTATACATTGGCTCGTTAATTTAACATTAAATAAACAAAATTTAAAAAAAATGATAAATTGCTATAAAATAAAAATATAAAAACTACTTATAAACTTTAAATGTACAATTTTGAAAATTTATATAATATTAATTCAATAATTTGAGTTAGATGAAGTAGTCTTATCGAAGAAACGTTAAAGAGATATCGTTAATTATTATTATGTGGTTACATAATTATATACAGTGTGTCCCAGATCTATTTACTAATTGTAATATATCCACGAAAAATTTTAATTTTAGAGCGCAGTTTTTTTCAAATTATTACTTAGGCAACGAATAATAATTTAACCTTTATTACTTGTTTAAAAAAAGACAACTCATAAAAAAATAAAAAATAAACTCTTTAAATTTTAAGTCATGTAAAATTTGAAGATAGCCATTTTTAAAAATTTAATTACATGAGAATTTTGACGTGTTGATCTCTTAATTTAATCAATATTTCGATTTTTAAGAATTTTTTTTAATAATTGGAAAAATCATATTTCTAACGTCAATATTATAGCGTATATATTTCATATTTTCTGTGATTATATCGTGGAATGCAAAATTCATATTATCAATATTATGATAAGTGATACAATCTGTAGATTCATAATAATTTTTCGATAAATATTGATAATTGAGAAACCCTATAATACTATAACAATTGTTTATTTTTTAAATCGTGATAAGCACTGAAAGCGTTCATTATAATATTGATAAAATAAATTTTATGTGCGTTAATATTAAAATATTAAATTATTAAAAATAATGACGTCAGAAGTATTATTTCTCCAATAAATATAAAAGATTCCTAAAAATCAAGATCTTGAAATAGTAATTTAAAAATACTAAATTTAAAAATTTAAATTTTTCGCGAAGATATTCCAATTAGTAAATAGATCTGGGGCACTCTGTACATTAGTAAAAAAAAACTAATAACTTAACATTTTAAAAGCATAAAATATATTTGTTGAAACGGACTTTCTGCAAAGACGTACTTTTGCAAATAAAAAATAAACGCAATAAATATGTTTAATTTTTTGACCGATTAAATTTTGTTATATTTATGTGATAAGGACACATTATCACATTGCAAATACTTAAATTAAAGTTTAGAACATATTTAATTCGTTTTACCCACCTTAAATAAAATAAACTTAACTTTAACTTTTTAACTCGTTAATGCCCAAGCTTGGTAAATTAATATATAAACATATTGTATATCTAGGTATGCCTTAGAGAACCTAAACGTATATATAGAGTTTCTAAATAACTTAGTAAATTTTACGAAGTATATCATTTTGTTAAATAATTAAACATTTGATTCCAATAATTTAATAAATTAATTTATTCATCATCGATTTTCTAATAAAGTATATATTTTTGGTTTACACCGTAATAACATAATAATATTACCGTTACCAATAATCATGAAATAAAATTATATACAAAAAGAAAAATAATAATATAAGAGTCCTGTTTCAAAATTTATATTTTGTTTTTATTTTTGTATATATACCTAAATTATATAATAAACAATAAGCCCAATTATTATTGTGTAATGAAGCAAGAATTAGAACCGCCATTTATTATAATCAGTGTTTGTTTACATATTGTTGTAATATAATCAAAATATAAACATAAAAAATGTATAAATATTAACATTATAATAATAATATAATAAACGGACCACGATCGTGATCGATACTCATATGCCGATCACATTTTTTTCAATATTGATTATCACTATAATATTATCAATATAATGATGTCAAAACAGACGTTAACTTATTGTAAATACATTAGGTATATTATAATATAACTCCTCCTTCGTCCTAAATTTATATTCAAAGTTATAAATTCGAACGATTGTTTGTATTTTAACTCTGCGTCGGTGTGCTATGCATAAAACATAAATCACAATATATTATTACCGAAGTTATTGTTCGAATACTACCGTACCTTATCGCAATGCAACTGCAGTTATATTGTCAATTGGTCATTGTTATAATACGAAAACTCACCTGAAACAAATCAAATTTATAGATTTAATATTGTAATTAAAATTTTTAAAAAAATGTTTGAAAATTATCTGTTGATTTAACAAAACTTATAAGATTTGTTCCGAGTAATTTTATTTAATATTTTCTTTTAGTTATGCCAATAGATATTAATCAGATTTTTCGGAAAATATTAATTTATTACATCCGTTAAATATGTAGTATGTATACTATAATAGATTAATAAAGTAATCAATTTTTATTTCCAACAAATTATATGAAAATAAAAAGTCATACAACAATGCAAATTGTATTTTTTATTAGGCGTGTTGAAATAATCAATTATCCAAAGTCGGTGTATAAAAATTCTCAATGACATCATAGTTTAAGTAGATATGAAATCGATATTTTTTCCCGAACAACAGTTCAAGATCATAGTAGGACCATCAGAAGAGAAGATACAAGCCGGTCATGAACATTATAAATATAATATTAGTGGTAACTGACAAGGTGTTTCCGCGTAATCATCGCGGAATGTAAATAAATATATTACGAATTATGATAAAATTGTATAGAAAAAAATATTCCATCGTGATTTCTTCGTAATTCTCTACATTTCTATAATTGCGATTTGTTTTTATTGGATATATAACGTGTTGTTATGTTTTATAACACTTTCCAGTTTCACATATACGTCGTCGAATGTCGCATGTTATTTAATTCTTTCTGAACTGCACGATAATATTTAAAAACGACCAAAATAAAACGATATAATAAAAAATCATCTTAAGGGTATAAGATTTTAATTTATATCATAAGTACCTATAACTAATATAGACGAAATTTCAAACGATAGTTTTGCCTAGTTCGATATTTCGATATTTTGTCTCTCTCATTTAATTATCATTATTATAAACATTTACGATAGTGAGCAGTATTATTTCTTTTAAATGAATCTGTCGTATCCGTAAGTGCCGTGCCACGTTCACTTATGGAAATATAAACATTACAATGAGCGTTTGATATATTTTATTCATACCGACACAATTCAATGATTCATTCATGAGAATATTATGTTAATATTTATGTTAATCTTTTCAATATCGTCATTACTATGCGTGTAACTATACAGATATTATATATTGTATTTTAATAGCAAAGAAAATGTATAGGTATAACACAAAGTCATGTGTTACACGTTATCCGTTCAATCTTTAAGTTCTTTGCAATTTCTTTTTACGCACATTACCAGGTATATGAACTTGCGATTTCGTACATAGAAATTTAAAATGGTTAGACCACAAAAAAAGAATACTGTATCTTTTATTGACTTTCTACAGTCGCCTATATTAGGTAGGTAGGCATATTACGTATTATACAGTATATTATGATAATTACACACTATATTTTATAAGGTAATCTCTTGCGTTTAATGTAAACAATTTTAGATCATACATTATTTCAGACGAACGACATACCCGTTGAATTTATAATAAAAGTATTGACTATACCATGTGAATAAAGAAACACAATATGCCAATACTTTTCCGGCTTTGTATTATTATTTTATAATGACATTATGGCGCCGTCATCATGAACTCTGTCTTGGCAATCTTGTGATTTTGGCAAGACGTCAAAGATAATGTGTACCTAGGTACTCGTGTATTGGAAATAACATAGTTATACGTGTTTGTGTCACGCGTTGCAGCAATTGCCATTAAAGTAATATGATAATATGTCATCGTAAATACAAATTGAGAACGTAAAAACGGTATGTCTCCTTTTATTACGATGATTTTATTAGATTATTATTATTACAGTTACGAAAAACAAATAATAATCGGTCGAAAAACGTGACCGACGGAAGTCTATAAAAAAAAAAAAAATTAAATTAAAAAAATGGGTTAAAGAATATCGTACACAATAGTACACGATACGTATTTGTGGGTACATCATTCGCCTTAAACGAAAATGAATCGGATCGTCGTCGATTTTTAAAAACAAATTATCTTCCAAGTGATTTTGTTATTAAGGCGATCCGTTATATATATTTTAATATAAATTATAATAATAACAATAACACATACGATCACGATTCGGTTTGTATAGTTATTATACAACCGTAACAGTAGGTACACATAACGATATCTCGTATGTATTACAGCGAGTGTGAAATACAAAATAAAATCTGAGAAAGAAAGAAAGACGGCATGAAGAAAAATATTAAACATTACTATACGAATAATATTGCACGGTGAGAGGCGAATTTATAATACTAGGTCAAGGTTACAAACCACATTTTATTTATTTATACCAAAATAATAATATTATTGAATAATATAATACTCGATATACGAATAATACGATACCCGTACGGATGCGAAAATGTGCAACAATATGTATATTAATTTTTGCTTACCACCACCGCGGAAATAGTTATCCCCCACAATTGAACTTTAATCCAAGTCACGACCAAACTTCATTTCCTTGTTCATAGCGATAATATTATTATTATATCACGTCGACGTCGTAAAGTTTGACCCGTCCTCGTTTATTTTGGACGGAGGGACTGGAAACAACCGGTTGGGTTTCCACTATCATATGTTGTATAAAATAAACATGATTTAGGACATAATATTATTATAATCGTAGTTTATTATATTTATTTAAAAGATTTTATGTTTATAATATAATATTTTCGACGTCCGAGATCTTATACACAGCCGTAAGCACACAAATCATTTGATACACGCAACTATTTAAAATAGATAGGTACGCTATTAAAGTATGTAAATGTACGATTTCTCTATAAATCAACATATCGTATTATTATTATTATACAAAGTCTTTGAATTCGCATTAGACATACAGTTGTAACTGTATCGTTTTGTTAATTTTGATTCAAATTTACATTTTTCGTTATGAAATAGGTTACGTATAAATACTGCAATAATTGAAAATCGTTTTGAATGAGAATAAGGGGAAAATTATTCCGATATTAGCAAGTTGAAATATCAGAAAAATTATATAAAACAAATCGTATTGCATAATAATATGTAACAATATCACAATCAATACCGAAAAGAAGAACGCTATATTTTTAAACTCAGTTAAGTTTTAATATATTATTATACGAGTACCTACTAAATTAAATGATGAAATGTATTATTAATACTAAATCTACTCATTACTTATGATCGAATGTTCCACATCATGCATAAAATATAATATAACATTTCACGTTAATTATGTTTAACAATTTAATTACTTAAACTTTTTTTAAAAAATGAATTGTAATGTAATTTTATTTTCGTATATAAATACTCATTGTAGACAAATTGTTATTCTGATCATTTTAATGCATTTCTACACATTTTAAATTTATAAAAAAAAATGTTTAAAACAAATAATAATATACCTTACTTTACACCAAATTTTAGAAATGATGTAATTCTTTCGATGACTTTTAATTTTCAATCTAACTTAATGTGTAAAAGTTTAAAGAATTTTCCATTAAATTTTGTTGGAATAGGTAACAATAAACATACATTTTTTAAAATTTGTAAATTATTTAAAAAATGTGGAAATAACAAAATTTTTTATAAACCATAAATATACCGAAATACACTTTGGTACCAATTAAAAATTAAACAAATTAAACAAATTCCAGTTGTGGCTAATATAAGTCCAATGTAGCACGATAAAATGATTTAAACACAACAAAACATTCTTATTCTATCCATATTTGTCACAAAATATGCTTGAAATGAGTTAGAAAATCTAATGATATAGATTCCTACACATATATTATTTTTATACTATATTATATGGACCAAGGGCTATAAATTTCTTATAAATAACACATGGAGACAGCTTAAATATCGCACTATCAGGTGCATAATAAAAAAAAATAACAAAAGCACACGAAAATCTAATAATAATATATAGGAGATAACCAAACCTAACCAAACCTATGGTTTATATTATATTAATATAATCATTTATAATGAGTTCATGGATTATGAAATCGTAATAATTATATTAAAATAAAATAATCAGATATTTATTTAGAGCGAATCAATATTATCTAAATAATCAATTTTTTTAGTGGTAATAATTTGAATAACTGATCAATTAATATTCCAATTTTGATTTTAACCACACGATATTTTTTAAAATGCATACATTTTAAATCTCTTTGTGTCAAGTTTTTGAAGCTAAGTGTTATATAACATAAGCCCAATTTAAATGAAAAATTACATAAAGTACTTAGTAGGTTAAAATAATTGTGTTAAATTAGATTAAAAAAAAATGTTGGAGATTTTTCACCCTATCCCCAGCAGTTCTAAAGCCATAGAATAATTTAAAACTAATTTGAAAAAAATCAATGACACCTTCAAGATTGACTCATTATAATATCAGAGTATGTAGACGCGTAGTTTAAATTATGAAATTTTTTTAAGAGTATTTTTTTTTTTAGATAATAATATATTGATAAAAGTAAAATAAATATTGAATTTTGGAGATGGCTATTTTAAAATATAACACATTTTCGTACATAAATTACGAATAACTTATTAATTCTGAAATGAAGTGTTTCGAAATTTTGCGGGACGTTCGATATAATGTTTATACACGTTTAATTTAACAATGCGATAAAATTATAAAATATTATGCATTCGTAGATGTTTTGTACAAATAACAATCTTACGCGTTAAGTTCCCATGAACTATATATTTTACTAGATAAGTACCTGTTGCTCGATTGTTTTTTTCCAACAACTAAATCGTGTGAAAAATTAAATTATTATTTAATTGCAACGATTGCGATACGATATAATATATTATAATATAATGTTTGCAATATAAACGTAGATTCGTTTTGTGTTGAAAACTCTAATTTTGAATTATAAACATTTTTTGAACTAATTAACTACAAAAACTGTAAAATACGAGATATACAGACCGTATTTGTTTTATAAATGATTGAACGATAAACTATATTAATAAATAGAAAAAAATCAATAGATAATTTTAAAAAAAAAATTGTTCATAATATTATGTTATTAGTAATCGTTAATTAATCCCACTTAACCTTAGCCTAATAATATTAATTATTAATAAATAATAATATTTCACCATGATGAGTACAATTTGCGAGACTAACTTGAACACAAATAAATGTTTATTTTATAATTTGTTATAAACACCTCTATGGGTGTTATGTCAACTAATTAGTTTGTGTAATCCGTAAATATTTATATCTTAAAATATTACTCTAATCTATTACAGACAGGCAGAAAATACTAAAAATATATGCATAATATTATATAAAATGACAAACAACGTATAAAACAATCTGTGTAAATTATTAAAATTTAAAATATTTAATTTGTTCCATAGTATAAGATTATAAAATTATAACATAACCTAACCGGTAATCGTGATTATGTTAATATCACAAGATAAACCGATAAGTATAGTGCATGATAATTATATACAATCAGATAGTGCATTGTGCATTAAAGTAAAATGATAAATAATTTGTCATAATCTCAGTTTAGTGTAACCAGAAATAGAAAAACAATTTATATGGTGGTTAAAGTAATTCTAAATACAGCTGACAATGAGTTTTAAACGTAGAAATTTATATGTAAAAGCAGTAAAGAGTGTTAATTTCATTAATTATCATATTAGTTACTTGTTCACAATAATTTTGTTTCCAGTTGATGGTCAGTTTGATCGGAAGTTATTTGATCAGAAATTTATTGTTGGAAAAAAATGTATTTTCTTTCTTCTTAAAAAAAATCTCTGTGGCTTTAAACCAAAAATGATATATAGTTCTTAAATCTAAATTCACTATCTGATTTCATTTGAACACGTTTTTCAACGTGCAATTAGTACTGTTTACTCGGTAAAAAGCGAACCAAAATAATGAATATCTGTGACCATGTGAATTTTTAAACGAAATAACTGCAAACGTTCGAGAGACGAAATAGAATAGAGAAACGCGTTTCTAACGATAAAAAATTTTTGACCACGTGTTAATTGCAGCGCTCTAACTATGTTTTTTGAATATTTTCATAAGGGCAAATGTACGCCTTCTCGCGATATGCCTAGATGGGAAAAAAATATTATGTTATTATCGCGACGTTCGCGCGTATTATATTCTATTTTTATTGTTCCAAGTTGTTTTCTTTATATATATAGGTATATATATTTTTCATGCGTAATAATTGTAACGTTTAACAATAATATCTTCATAACGCAGTATTAGCGATGGACGGATAGAGAGAAATGACGAAAGATTCACACCGCTTAGAAAGCCAAATTACCGCGATTGTTTCATTTTGTTTATGCAGGACGTGAACATTTTGCCCTTTAACCGGCTCAGCGTCGGAGGACATATGAGAAAAGAAAAATAAACAATAAAATATTTAAATAATTAACGCCCCCCGTCGTCCCGGGAAGGTCGTGATGCTCGGATGGCTGACGTAGAGGACAATCTGTTAATATTGAAATTATTCAATTCCTAATTGGTTCCCAAATGATCTAAAGTTGCAAGTTACTGCAATGTTGCTTACCGAAAAATGAATTTAAAAAAGTTTCAATATTTTTTCCATGATAAACTCTATGATGCCATACATACAGTCTTTTACTTTAGTATACATTGCTGATTTATAAAAATTGCAAAAACTATAATCTATTCAAACATAAATATAATTTTTCGATAAGCTCAAAAACGCACGACTCCTAACGTTTTGTGATCGAAATTTAAAATTTAAAATTAATGATATTTAACAGATTTTTAAAATTTAAATACAATTTCTGAATTTTGTAAACAACTAATTTAAACCTTAGATTTTTTAACTTCTCGTACATTTAAACTGGATTTAAAATGTATAACAACATAAAATAATTGTAAAAGGATATTGTTATTATAGCGCCCTAGGAGATCGTTTGTTTTCGCAATAAAAACAACTAGTTTAAAAAATATTACATATTAATCTATGAGAGTACCTATATGAAATCAAATTATAATTTTTAGCCTGTTAATACATATTTAAACGTATAATTATTATTATTCACAAACGAGGTTAAGGGAGAGGTCTGTTCCATTCGTCTGTCAGTAAATATTATTTTTTCCCTCTAAAATATTCTGAAAAATAAAATAGAGTCGTGCTCTCGAATCCAAGTGTGTCGTTGAGTCAATTAAAAAAAAATAAAATAAAAACTGTATAAAAAACGTAGAACCGGTCACGGTTGGCTATGGTATCCGCAATAGGAGACGCGTAACGCGATCGTGACACTAACCTACGCAAATATAAAAATCTATCATTCCTCCCGAACGGTGACATTATAATACCAACAATTCCCATTGTTGCCGATGGGTATTATAACAGGTATTTATTATTTTGCAAAGTGTATTTTGTATATACTCATATTACTTTTAAAGATCATGTATTCGTATTCACTAAAAGACCAGATACGCGGTAACCTATAGAAATTTATCAGATATTTTAGTGACACCATGTTTATTTCATTGATACATACCGTTTGGATACGTTTCAACCTTTGTAAACTCTGTAAACAAGTCTTTGACTGACGGAGGGAATATAGTAACTTCCAAAAAATGATAAAAAATCCTTATCAAAGGAATCTAATATTTAAAATAACGGCCAATACCAACATCGAACTTTAAAAATGCTAGAAAATAAATTTCGATATTATAATATCAAACCCTGGTTAGTTAAGTTATAACTTTGCACAGCAAATCGAGGAATATTTTTGATTTCAGGAGCGAAGCGAAGAGTGCCAGCCATCAGCAGAGTCATACGTATACATTCTATTGATAAGGAAGTATTTAGGTTTTTAATTAGACTTTTAATATTTTAGAAAATACTTTTTGTTTTTAATGTTGGTATCGTACTTCCAAATAATTCGAAACTTTTATCAATCATTCTTATCACTTTAGAAGTACTATATGCATCCCTTGACTGACCACACAATAGTTTAAAGATAACACTATTATCATTTAACAAGAATTATAATATGAAATAAAAAAATCAAATTTACAATAAACAAAATAAAATATTAATTTTTTGTCCATTTAATTATTTAATTATGTTAGCATAATTGAGGGATGATAAAGAAAGACAGTAATAAAATCAGCAAGAGAAACAAATGATAATAAAACCACATATCATTTATGTCTATCGTTAATTATATTATTATCTCTTGTCCATAAAAAAGATTGCGCCTTCCTAAAAGACTTTGATTAGGTTATTCCCGTACGGAATAGCTGTTACAGTGTCCTATCTATTCCTTCATTATCTATGATTATACCATAGTAGTCACATAGTATATAGATATATAAAACATGTTTTATACATCGGTGGTATAAATTGTTGTATCTAAAATTTAATGAACCTATTAAAATAGTTTAGCTCATACAAATTCCAAATAGTATACATAACACTTAAGAATATTTCCTTTGGTAAAACTGCATATTTAAAAAATCATGTTGAATAAACTCAAAAATAATTTCACGTCCCTGCATAAAAAATTGCATTATCATAAAATATTTAAAATCAAATTTATCAAAATCACAGTTTCCGTGAATTTTGCAGTTTTATAATCATTTTTTGGTAATTTTTGTTATCAAAAAAAAAAAAATAAATAAATGAGAAGTTCGAAAACTGAGTTAAATAACGTATCAATTAGATGCAATTTATAACTGTAAGTATTTCCATTTGTGGTAATCGGACCATTATTTCTACTCGAAAAAGTAGACATAAAATAAATCATTGTAAAACCAATACCAATATAAATTCCACGCTTCGCTCAGAATTTAAAAAAAGCACACATTACTGTAAAACTCATATATTCTTTGCTTCGTTTCTAAAATATATGGATATTTTATTATTTTACATCATTTAAGTGCGATTTTTGTTATATATACAAAAATGATATAACATGAAAACGTTCATATTTATTGAAATTATGACTTCCGAATTCTGATCATTATGTAAAAAACTTAAAAATATTCGAGTTGAAATTAATCCGTAACGACCGATATAATGGCGAAGCAACAATTTTTATTATATTTTATTCGAGTCATAGAATATAATATTTCGATCGAAATAGAGGCATTACGTCTAGACAGACATTTCATCGACTTTTATGCAATAAGTATTTTTGAAGGTAGTGGTGATAACGAGATAAATACAGAGTGATTTTTATATTATATTTATAATTTTTTTGTTATATTTTGAACGAGTCTTAAATAAAAAAAAATTAAGTTTTAAATAAATTTAAACAAAACATTTTAAAAACGATTTTATTATAAATATTTATGTGTACAAAATAGTAAAAAAAAATTCGATGTGCTTTTTTGTGACACTTATGATATTCCTTATATTATATGGTTTAACTTAACACCTAACCACCGGTAACCATATAAAATAACACATTTTTAAGAGTTACATGGTTATAAACACACACTGTATATTATAATACGTAATTTTTTTTTTTTTCGTTATTATATTATTTTAACACGAAACCGTTCGGTAACACTGAACGTACGATATGTACAGATATTATAATAATAATATTATAATATTAATGCTTGGTCATTCAGCGTCCGAATGGAACTCATGAATAGGTGAATAATAATAATATAATATAATACGCATTTTCGACTATAATGCCATAAGAGCTCTGTCACGGCTTGTTTGCGGCGGACACACAAACGCGAGCGCAAACATTATGCACACCGACCACGTATCAGGTACTGTGTAGATACCTATATACCTATATAATATATTATAGGTATCTATCGTTTTTGTATTCGTTCCGTTACAAGAGGATAAGCGGATTTATTGTGTTAATATTATAATAAAATCATAATAATAATAATAATAATAATAATGTTATAATATTATATCGTATTTATATGCCACATGTACTACACATATTATGTACTCCCCATCATAATTATTTCGAGACACGATGACCCAGGTGTTTTTTAGGTTATGTATCTAAACCGCTGTAGATTCGTAGCGGTGATGTATGATTTATTTTCAATGACCTCCTTCAGATTTTAATTGATTTTTATAAAAAAAAAAACAATCGAGAGTCATTTTATGTACGACGATTCTGTTCTTGGATTTCTGTTTGCCGTGTTATTATACTATAATTAGGTATGTAAAGGATCACCGATATATTCTTTGATTATCTAGACGTGTGATGCAATTAAAATAATATCGCGACAACGATATGTCTCAAGTACGTTCTATGAGGGAATAAAATATATAGCTCTATAGGTGTGGAAAAATTCCTCAATGATTAACCACATCGAGACATCGCGAATAATAATGTAGGTAACCACGGTATTATACAATATACCTATTTATATACTACATGCTACTACTAGAGCATTTTAGATCCCTTTGATAGTCGATAAATTATAGATAATAATCGATTAAATTCAAAGGCATTTTTAAAATATGGTTTATTTAAAATTATAATAATTAAGTAAGTATTTTTTTAAATATTATATTAATTAAAATATTTAATTTAAAACATATAATTACTTTTAAACTTATTAAAATATCACGGACCACTGATAATAATTTCGTTTTAGTAAGAACCTTACGCACGCGTACGTATAGAAAGCCTCTCGGAAATATTAAGTAATATATTTACTATTTATTCATATCTATAAAACAAATAGTTAAAAAAAATTTAACTTAAATTGTTGTTGTAAATAACATTTACTTTCTCTGGTTTTTAAATAAATTAGATACTATTTTTTTCTAAATTAATCGTTGTTTAAATCAAATAAAAAGGAATGTAATGAAAAATAAATACTTCAGAGGTATTATATTTATAATAACTCTACTAATATAATATATTGATATCGAAAATATAAATAAAATATATATCTTATAAAGATTATTTATAATGGTCAATACTTTTGTAAAAAAAACTAAGTGTACATAATTATTAATGTACAATTCAAAATTAAATAATACATTATAGAAAATAAACATCTTAAAACAATATGACCAAATTCTTGGATTCATTATAATCATACCTATATCAAAATATTAATTATTTATATTAATCAAAAATTTTAAAATCTGGTTTCTAGTCATTGGTACTAGAACAGTTGGAAAAATTCAAGTCATCACGGTTACAAGGGTATATTTTAATTAAATGAGAAAGAATTATACGCTTTTAGCATAAACATTATAATAATAATCCTAAATATTGGCCAACGATATCCATAATTTGAAACATAATAATCTATATATATATATATATATATATATATATATCAAGGATTAATATTTAATAGAATATTTGTAGATATTTTCAATATTGTTAGTGTGACAGGACTATCGAAAATAACGAGATTTCGTACTATTCATTTATAATACTCCACCTTTATTGTTATTAAAATAAGAAAACTATTATTACAAATTATTACCAAAAATATCGTAAAGAATACCTATAATTCTATTAAATTCGTATTTTTTTTTAATATTTAGATATTAATTTGTAACAATATTAATATCATTGATTTGATATCAAAAAAATAAAAATAAATTTGATATTTAAAAATATGATTATATCTTTGATTATCACAAAAATTATTGGTGTAAAAAAATTTGAAAATTCCAAAGTAAGAGCAATGATATTTTATAAAAACAAAAAATCGTTGTTCCTCAAGATAAACACATTTTCCTACGTACGATTAGTATAATTTAAAATCGTCAATATTATGAACTTTTAGTTCAAAAATATTACCTGAATCAACAATGTTTTTCTTTTGCCAAAAGATTTATTCGATATCGTTCAAGCTCATTTAACATGAAGTAGAATTAAGTTATGCGAAATTAATATTAAAATCAGATAGATAATTATATGTGAAAAACAACTTGAAAAAACATTTATTTACGATTCAAATAAATCTCTTTTCGGACATATTTGAACGCGAACAAATCGACAACGTGATAATAATATATAATATTATAATAACGATTTCTTAAACGCGTATAAAAAATATCAACTCCGTATTACAGGATGTCGTTTTCTTCCATGCACAATTTTTTTTTTATATATAAACACCGTACCTAATTGGTAAAATATTTATTTTTTTTTTTTATATATAAATTGCCATGTTATTTTTTTTCTATGTACGTACTTAAAGTGAAAACACATATTTTATATACGAAAATTAAATAACAGTTATTATTTTTAGACGGTACATTTCGTACAATATATATATATTATACATATTATAATCATTTGCATGTGCCGGTTGGTTTTGTAAAACAATAATACAATTGGAATAAAATTACAAATTTCAAGTATAATATGTATGACGAAAATATTTCAAAAACAATTCTATACACGGTCTTTGGCATAAACGGTAACCGCCAGACACCCGGTATATACCGTATGAGTCGCGTACATACCCCGAAGCCGAGTGAGTTGTGCCGTTATCCCCGCAGCAGTTTCCTTATACAGAGACTACCGTACTCGAGTTTAATGGACCCGTGCGCAGATTGCCGCAATCGATTACGAACATTTTTTTTTTTTCCCGCCAAATTGATGAGAACTTACGTGGGCACAGCCATACTATAACGTGCGTTATACCGCACACCGAGAGAGTGAAAGGTAAATACCGCGTCAGTATATTATTACAATTATTTGTATTATTATTTCTCACACTGTTATGGAAAAAGATACATAAACAAAACAATTTATTTTCAGATGCCGAACTGAAACAAATTGTACGTGGATTAAATTATACACCATCGAAATTCTGGTTTGTAATTAATATGAAAACAATTAAAATAACTTTGATAATATCCATTAATTAGCATTGAACATGATTAAATGATTAAAGAAAAATCCTACTTAGATTAATATATATATATACTTAGGTTCTTAACTTTTTTAAAGACATCGTGTAATGTAAACTAACCTAACCTAAATCGGTGTAAATTGTAATGTTTAAGTATATAATATCAGTTAGCACAACCAGGCCCGGATTGGCCTGACGAGGAAATCTCGGTGGGCCGGTAAAAAATGAATAGGAAAAGTATTGAAAATAATCGAAAAGTAAGATATATAAATGTTGTACCACAATTGTATTGTATTCCAAAATAAAATTTTATGAATAAATTATAAACAATTTAGGTATATTATATTCATTTAAAAATAAAAGCTATTAAATATGGGCCGGTAAAATATAGATACTTCGGTGGACCAAATTTACCCAATCCGGCCCCTGAATACTACTGAGCAGCATTATATGATTAATTTTCATAGATATCATGATCCAGAATGATTTTATATAAATCGAATAAAACTCCATGTATAAAACTACATAAATTTATACCTACAATCTTATTAAAATATCGATTTAATATTGAAATTGTTGTATTTATGTAAAATAAAAAGAATTATTATGTTTTTCGTTATAATTGTAGCCTGATTTTTTTTTTTATTTTATACATTACAACTTTGAAATTGAAAATTATCAGTAGTGTTTTTGACAAAAAAAAATTTTATACTATGGTTATTTTGATTAATAATAAAATAATTTTAATACCTTATACCTAACTACTGAAGTATCAACTATTTAATAATCAACGGCATTTATTTAGCAAATTACTTTTATTTTCGGAAAAATAGTGTGAGTACGTTAATATTTTAATCGTTGTAAGTTATAATATTGTTATATTTAAACAAATACATATTAATGTATAAATTAATTTAAATTATTAAATTCATTAACTTTTTCCTTTCGTTGATTTTCTAAATAAATTCTGACATGTCTCTAAGGATTACTATCAAATTTCACATTATTTTGGTTTAGTTGAAGATTTAGTGTAGATTTTTTTATTCATTATTTTATGCATGAATACGTATACATATTTAAGTAATTTTTAATGTATAAACATACCAATAATCCATAAATAACTAATATTCTCCCCATACTTAATATGAATTATAAAAATAAATTTCCACCGGAGATCTTTCTAGTGTGCGAAAATAATGTTAAGAGACGCGAGAAAGACGAATAAAAAAACCAAAATGCGAACGCGAAGCACGCAACCGTATAAATAACTATTGGTCGCGTGCAAAAACAAGCATTGGATTCCGTCGGGGTGGACCCGATGCAGAAATAGTTGTAAATCGTTATGCAAATCTAACGAATTGCGAATTAATGATCTCTACTAAACATATAATATATAAGAACATAAACGCGTTTCTACGGTAGGTTAGGTTATATAGTCAACAAAAACTTGGGCTTGGCAAATTTATGATATAATATTCGTATTAAATCAATTATAATGTTAAAAAGTCAATTTGAAATACATACTATACTATATATACTATACTTATATAATTGTCTTAAAGCCAAATAGTTTTCCATCATAAGCCCAAAATCAGCTGTTTATTCTTATCGCATTTTTTATGTTCGTTATCATATCATATTTATCGTTCTTAACTTTTTATTTTACCACTCTATTTAAAACTTTAATCTTACGCTATAAAATAAAAAAATAAAAATGACGTACACTATAGTAAGATGAATTTCAATAGAAACTACAATATTCTACTATTAAACTCAAATAAGATAGAAGGGCTGCGTATAATTGTTTAATACTTATAAAAGAAACTTAAAAATGTATATTAACACATTCCGACATGTAGCCACAATTAATGAAGAAAATAAAAAATAATAAACAATAATACATTTATGACTTCGATGTTTAATTAAATTATAATATAAAAATTATTTATAATAACAATAATAATAATTTTGATGATTTAATTTTTAATAATAATGATAATAATAAAAAATATATTTTACTAACTTTAATGATATCATAAGAATAATTCTTATTATTATCTCTCTAATTATTATTTCAATTCTCAATATCATCCCTAGATTATTTTTAAAGTAAATATTGATTATCTCATATTAATGATGACTTCATCTATGCCTAACACTGGAAATTAAATAGTTTATAATAAATATACACCAAATTATAAAATTATATTATAATTATTTATCTTAGATATTTGCGAAATTGTGCACTGCAAAAAATGTATTTTTATTTTTTTAAGCGTTTTCGTAACACCGAAAAAAAAATTTACAGGTACGAAAAACAAGGATAACATCATTTTTTCCTGTCCGAAAACTGTACTTGCGCAATGACACTTTCATATTTAATTTTAACAATTACAGTATTTATATCGTCTTCGTGAAGGACGCATGCGATTGTTTACGTTGAAAACTAGACCTACCAACTAGAAACTATAGAAGAAGTTAAAGAAAAACTCCAAACTCTTCCCTCAAAATTATGGATCATTTATTTTTCATTTCGCGTTATATTATTTTCATCGTTAACTTAAGTCATGTTCTATTTTTTTTTCGATTATCATAGTGGGAAACCATTTTGATATTAACTATTTGTATTTATAAGTTTTTTAGATTACGTATTAAAAAATATCAAATGAACTAAAATGTTTAAAATTCAAATTGTTCTTAACTATTGGACGTATTTAATTAGATTACGACAGAAATTATAAACGATACAGATAACAATAATATTTTTTTTTTTTTATTATATTTCTCACGAGTATATAATTTCTCCCGTTTTCTTTCACCTTTTTTAATTTATTTTATTATAAGTATATATACACTCACACTTATGCCTAACCACGTGTAGTTCAGAGTAACAGATTGGCGTCGACATCGACGGGACAAAGCTAACGTACAAATTGAACCTTAAATATCGACTAAAGTAATAATAATATATACTTTCACATTATAATTTTTCCACTCGCTCGCGTATTATTATCACAATAATATTATGCAAATATCGCAACGTATTTGTAGTAAAAATTCGTACTAAAACACTATTTTAATCCACGAGACGGTTAGTATGAGTTTATCGACATATTATTTTTACGTCGTCGTCGTATATTGTAATATTATTATTTCTAATGACTCTCCCGAATGGTAAAAAAAACGAATAAATTTAATAAAAACGATACTCGTGAAACGTGAAAGGTTACCAGCTACTTTATTTCATAATGTTGACACGTTCGACAATCGAAACATTCGAAACGTAAACCAATTATAATAATAATAATAATAATAATAATAATTCTACAGTAGTTTAAGATTATAATTATTACGTTTTTTATTCAGTTAAATCATCTGTCATGTCATTATAATACCTAAATGTATTTAATAATTATTTATTTTTTATTTACGTAGGCATACCATCAATATGTTTCTCACCAAACATATGAAATATTCGAATAGTTGATTTTTAATCCAATACTATTTCGAACACATATGTTTTCAATTATATTTAAATATGTCTTCTGAATACAATTAATTCTAATTTTTGTTTTGTTTTTATGTTCTTGGTATATATTTTATTTTCTGAACACATAATTTATAAAAAACTAAAAACACTAAAAATATTTCCAAATCGTTATCAATATTAAAAAATGTGATTTTTACATAATTTTGAACCTCATCATAATTTTATCATTAGACATTTAAAATAAAATGATTTATTTTATATGAAACAGTTTTTTCTCGGATATTTTCTCATACATTTTATTATATACCTATTCTGAATACAATACAAGTTATAAGTTCACTCATATCTATAATTAATATATATATTAGTTTGAAATCTGATGTTAATTTTTATATTATATATAATTTAACTGCAAAAAAAATGTGTAATGCTTGTTTTTTTACATTTTTTTTTTTTTTATGAAGTAAAATTAAAATATTTAATTTTATTACGTAATTATGTATTATATTATTATAGACAGATTTTTTTAAAAATTATGCAGAATTCATTATCCTGTGTAATAAACAAATATTATTTGGGAAAAAATGATTATAAAATTATAAATATTATTCATGAAATATTCGTAATTAAAAATATTGTTAAGGTTTGAATAACATATAATTTAACCAACTCGTTTTGAATGTAAGTAAATGGAAATTGTCATAATGCACAACGTTAAATATTATTCTCGAACAATCTGCTACGTACGAATTCTTTAATTTTTTTTTTTTATAAAATAATAATTAACAGTGTTGTTTAAAAACCGGAAATCGCTAGAATCAGGTTAAATTTATTAACACGGTGATCGTTTTCTCTTAGATAATATCTTCGATTAATTATTTTTTTCGCGTATTATCGTATACCGTATACGCCTGTGATTACAAACGACTTTTTGTTTGAAATTCTATGCACAATTTCTCTTTAAACAATCAACCACGAATATTTACATTTTACAATAATATTACATGTTTGTGTGTATATTATTTTTCTTATTTATATGACTTTTTGCAAAATCAATACGAAACATTTATGTAATTGTTGATGCCTTCGTGAAATTTTTCATGATATTAACTACCTATAGTCAACTAAAGCTATGGTAATTAAATTCTACATCTAATTATTCTACAAATTACATAAAATGTATATAAAATTACTATTGGAAATTTTAAGATTATATCGAATGTTTTTAAAGTATAAATCAACGTGTATTTACAAAAAATATGTGTTTTATTATATTAATCTCCATTAAATTGTTTATTATATGTTTATACAAAACGATGAATACATGAAATATTAGTATATAACCAGTTACCATATTCAAGATAAAAATTTTAAAAATGCGATTACAAATCCAGATATTTGAATTGGATTTTGTACTTATAATGCTATGTCCTAATCATAAAAAAAAAATTCAAAATCCGATTTAATCCTAGTAATAACCATATTCTACAGTTACCCTTACCATTGTAATGAAAGACATATACGCGAACCGCCCAAAAGAAACTATCCAAAACAGAACACTTTTGAAGAAAAAACTTTGTTTATATATTATTTATATGTACATTGAGTATAAGTTTAACACATAATTTTCACTTAATTCGTCCATGTCAAATTTAAAGTGCCATTTATCGGCGAAAAAAATACAAAATAATACACTTCAACTTTCAAAGTACCAATTATTCTATTGGAGAGCATATGGATGGAGTGGCTAAAAATTGTTTAATATATTATATTATTCACTTTGAGATTTCAAATAAATTATAACGATGACTAGGTATATAATTATTATCGATTCGAATATAATTATGTGATAAGGCCTCAACAATGCGGAATCATACCATTTATCGTCTCCGGCATAATTCGTTCGTCAAACGTTTTCGAAACAGATCGTGTATACACTCATAATAATATTAATAATAATATATTATTAAATATTGAATTTTGAAGAATAAAATTCAATGGAACACGCCAAGTCGCAATACGCTATTATAGATCGTTGCTACCGGTCTGGCATAATATTATATACCACTCATCATAAAATAATTATATCCGCATGATTCCCGCCGGCAGGAAAGACAAACTTGCAATTCTTTATCAAAATCGTTATTATTATTATTATTATTTTTATTTTTTTATTTTTTTGCAAAATGATTATCCGAAATAAAAATCGAATTTTTATATAGTAACAAATTCCAAATCGAGGCACGTCTAGTATTCTAGTACAATATGTATTGTATTATGTCAGCTAGTATACTTATAGGAGATCCGCGAACACGTATTAAATATTGAAACAATTAACACCAATACCAATGCAATCTTTATATAGCACACTATAAAAATATATATTGTGTAAAGTGTATAAATTAGAATAACGACACAAGAAAATCGATTAATCAGCATTTCCTGCGATTCTAATTTGAAAAGTATAATTTTATTTATGGTTAATAAAATAATTGGCGCTTTTTTCAACAAAATAACTTTAAAAAAAGAGATTTTCTATACCTACTCATGTGCATACAGTGCTTAAATTAAAGAGAGAACTAAGTACCTCTTCTTTTTACAATTTTTTAGCATACCCCTTCTAATTTTTCGAAGTCTCAACGGGTTAGATTGAATTCAATCTTTGCATCAAGGGATGCTACTTTTTCCTAAGTCTCATATAGTCCCCCTTCTTTTATTTTTCTAATTCAAACATTATATGCATACTAAAAATAAATTTGGTTCGATTTCAAAATGTAAAATTAGATTTACAAATCAAACTATCAAATATAGATTCTATAATATACCAAATTTATTAGGTACCAAAAAACAACACTATCCATTACACTTAATTATTTTAATAACCCAATTACATAAATTATCTGTATTAATTTATTATAAATAAAACACATTGTTAAATTTCTTACTCAGAGACTTGTCCGAAACATCAGTCGTCCTAACTATCGAATGACTCAAACCATAATATATTGTTTATTGTACATTTTTATTGTTAAATATTATAATATGTTTTATAAACTATATCGGGCATTTTAACTATGTAAAAATCAATTTTAAATTATTTTAAATGTTTACTGTCAGTATACAATTTTATTTTTATTTCATATTCGCAATTTCGCATAATAATTAATTACTCTTATACATAATTTTATTGTTGTTATTAATTTTCAATATATTATTTATATACACATTTTTTAACACGAATCCCACCATAATGAAAATGAATTATCAACAAATTATTTTGCGAAGTATATATTTTTTTAGCCCTCGTTTCCTGAAATATAAATTATAATATGATACGATATACGATTATGACTATTGTCGTTTAGATGAGTATTTCCCAAAAAGTAAACCGCCTAATAAATGTCAAATATATGACACTAAAACTTTAATTTTTTCTTAAAAGTATGATGATTAACAAGTTTGTGCCACGATAAAAAAAAAAAGTTTAGGATCCACTGGTGTGGAAGTTAGCGACGGCGGTAGCGTCTCGTCGGAAACAGTGAAAGCGCTAGACGGTTGCGGCGGCGGCGATCGTTTGATATAGTATTTTCGTGTTGCTCGACCAAGTAGGTAGGTCTCAGGTATTCTAGATGAATATAATATGTCGATAAGTACGACTGTCCGGGCTACGGGTGTGGTCGCGTCGCGTGTGAACACGTTACACACTTAAAAACCGACCCTCGTTTTGACATTATGCAACAGTTTGTACAATATAATATATACCTAAACACAGGGTGACCAGAAATTAGCATTACAAAAACGATGCGGAAAGATGTGTTTTTAATGTTTTTGCCATTATTATCGTAACACTGTATATTCTGATCACCCTGTATATTATTTACTGCTATTAAACGGTAAAAAAGTAACTTGGAAAAAATTATCCATAATAATGTATTAATATCTGAGTTTTAAAATATATCGATTTCCATACTTTGTGATCGATTGTTTATAATATTGATAATCCAATCCTACACGCAGTTTTGTGTTTACTCTTTTACGACGTTTGTACTTGCCCTTTTTAATTGGGTATAATATTATCTTGGTAATATTTATTAAACATTTTTAGTTTGTATAGAGGTAAATTAGATTATATTATGTGTTTGAATATTTGTATTTCTACTCATAGAATAAAAAAAAATGTACACTAAATCAAATAAGAACACGGTTAGGGTACACGTAAAGACAATACAATTTTTACAAAGTAAATTTTAAGGTTTTCGATCTAATCAGCCGTTAAGTTACAAGAAAACTTATATATATATATAGTTCATTAACACTGATATGTGATTAGGACTTTTAAACAATAAACATATTTTTATTTACAATAATTGATCAATTTTCATCATTCTATCGATAAATGTCGATTTATGATTTTCTCAAACAATTATTGAATATAACAAATTCGTACAAAACTTATTCAATATATATTATATACAAGATATAACTTTCTCTAATCAAATAAAATAATATATTTTTTCATGAAAATATTATTAGGTCCATGTCTATTTTCATATCATCCACAGTGGCGTATTTACATTTAGGCAGAATAGGGAACATAGGGGTGGCAATTTTTTAAATGATTTACATTTTTACATTTTTTACATAAAATCGACTTATATTTTAGTAATTTAAAGTGGCAAATTTACAAAGGTCTACAAGCGTTTAACGTGTAATATGTTCATCTACGTAAAAAAATTATTTCCAACATTTCGGAATCGTATAAATTGTAAAAAATGGAAAGGATACCGTCCATAAGGAGCTATTTTATTTTTTATTTTATGATCAAATGTTTATGTACATGATGCAGCTTATTTGCAAGAAACATAGAACCGCGACAAGACCGATGAAATATTATTAGGTAATCTAACCTAAGTAAGAAACGTAACAGGTTCACTTGATCCGCTTGTTTAGTTTACCATATAATAATATGTGTGAAAAAAAAGAAAAGGGTTAAAGTTTTATGTTTTTAATTTACATTAATCGATAGTTATTTAATGGAAAATTGAAATTAATTCCCAACTTTCGTTCAACTCTACAGAGTTGAAAAATAGCGACGACTCGCCCAGTCTTGTATAATACACGGTAATTGGTAACCAGGTTAGATTCTATTCACACGTCACTCGACTTGTCACACAGTGATAATCTCTCCGCCGCTCCGGCATGCAACAAATAGTAGCTGCATACACATTAGGTATTATTATAAGTATTTTTCCGACAAACATACAAAGTTAGGTTTATTATGTTTACGTTTGGTATAAACCGCGCAGCAGTCTTTGTTACCGCCGCCATCGCCGCGAAATAAATATATGAACGTGTATTATACGTAATAACGTTAATTAATATTATTACATTATAAAGGTACGTGCCGACGCCTCCGGCTCTCTGCACAGTGTAACATTATGTTTGCATTTAAATTTAAACTATTTTAATATGATATAACATAAAATAATCTATTTCACGTAAAAAAAAAAAACACGTCATATTTTCTAAAAATATTATTATTTAATTTTTTTTTTTTAATTAAAAACGTTTAGATACACGCCACGAACGCATTAAGCTTTCGTCGAAAACCTATAATTATATGTTTTAATATAGAATTGAATATTTAAAAATACCATTCGAATTCAATTTCGGCCGTTGTGATAATGACTATGATAATAACAAAATAACACCATCACCACGTTTTTATATTCATAAGTACGATATGGTTTTTTTCGAATGTTCTTCAGACATTTTTAATACATAATATACTTTAGAAAAAAATGACTTATAATTATCTAACCTTCGACATTTAGTTTAACCAATTTTTATTTTAATAAATTTAATTATTAATTTTAGGTTTTGTTTTATAGAATCTATACAAAATATGTGTTATCCCTAAATTACACAAATATATAATAATGAAAATATAGAAAAAGAGATATAAAGTGGATTAAAAAAAGATATTATTGGTCGTGAATTAAAGGGATTATTTAGAAAAATAAATAAGTTATAGAATTCAATAAATTTAATGTAAATAGATGGTAAACAAACAGGATGTTAAAAATTTCACAAATTGATGATGGTGGGTGCAAAGAACTGATAGCAAGCACGCCCACGGAATACAATTTAAACTGGGGCAAGATCAAAATTTAAATCTAACAAATTATAGTTTATTGTTTAACATAATTAGAAATATAATTTTAAAATTTTAAATACATGCTTACTTGATTGACTTAAATTAAAGTTAAAAAATATTTTATAAACTAAATAAAATCTAAAATTATTTTAAATATATAGTAAAGTATACTATTTAAAAAAGTACCAGAGGGACAATAGTTTTGTTGCTCCTCCTATGAATATCTTTGGCTGAAAAAACATTTAGATCTAATTCGAAATAATGTTAGGGAATATGTACTCGTATAGGTACAGCCAAATCGAAAACTCGAGAGAATGAATAAATCTATAATCAAATCACATTGGGCAAAATGCATGGCTAATATTAACATTTAACATATCCAAATAATGTTAACATTACCTGTAACATAACCTGCAATATACCTATTAGCTATTACATAACCTATTTACTTAATCTAAACTGAAACCAAGGTTTTTTGTAGGATGAAGGACATAATTTTGGACCTGTACCAGTAAGGAAACGAGATAGATACATTTTTCAACAATTGACCCAAATTTCATTTTTAAGGTTTGGTAAAAATTCTGATCGAAATATTAGCTATAAACTTATAATAAAAGATTAAAGATATACCGTTTTAGAAATCATAATGATAAGGAAGATGTTTACAGAAATAGTGCGATATAATGTCAATTAATTAAGTGCCAATATATTTCTGCAAAATTGATTACCTAACAACAAAGTTCCGCATTTTTGTACTTGATATATATATTTTTAATCTTAATCCAGTCGCGTGTTATGTCGCTCGCTCGTACGGGTGATTTGTGGTTTCCATTATAATTGGTAACGTCTCGTAATATATTATTACAAATATCGCCGCAAATATTTCGGGCGAACTCAAGTCCAGATAGGATTTAATACATTTAAATTATAGGTAAAACTTCAAGCAATTGAACGGATGGATATACAACAATATTATAATATGAAAGATTTTAAGAAAAATCCGTTTTATAGCGAAAACAGTAAAAATAATATACAACAAATAGGTTTCCTCTGTCAAAACGTATAAATTAAAATACATTTATCGCAATTTAATTTATACCTACCATCGTTACGTATCAAAAACGATCACTACTCACTACTCGGTTAAATATTTAATTGTTTTATGATACAAAAATTCTGTTAATATTTTTTTTTTATTATTCTCATAAAAGCCGAAACCGGTAAACCCTAATTGCATAATATATAATAATGTAAGTATAACATAATTATATCATATCGTATTACTCGTGTAATCTAATTTAAAAACATATGCCAAAATTCGGACGACTTTGCATTCGATTATAAAAATTATATGTAAAATTCATATACAAATTAACATACATAAGCCATAAGAGATCGCTAAAATCGTACGACTAGTTTATTAGAAACTTGTTATCAATCCTACATGTGCTGTCGAAATTAATTTGTACACTGTCAAAGAGTGGTTTTTATCTCTCATGGCATACGCGAACTATTACGCTATAATAATTGTTGAATGAACGGCGTGTACAGATTCTATCGGACAGCGACTTATCAAACGATCGCTGTGCTATTGGATTTATTAATAAATTATAAAACATATTTATCCGGATCAAAGTTTTTTATTAATTTTTTAATAAGTATATGGTTTACGATATATAAGACGCTAAAAAGTAATCAATAATCAAGTTGATTTTTTTTTTAAGAATATAATATACATATATAAAGAGTTTAAAATGTTTAAATATCCAATTGATTTATCGCATAAGTTTTAATTGATACATATCAATAATATTGCAAATTAATTAACTGATTCCGTGCATTAATCAGACTAGTCGAGAAAATGTCTAATATATTTAATAATACAAATATGAATATATTTAATTATAGGTAATAAATTGCCAATACAATTTAACACATTTTTCATAAAACATATGTTAATTTTTTTTTTAATTTCACTCTTATAACGAATTTAAAAAGTTTAACAATTTGTAAACTTTATATAACGTTACTATAAATTGTTTACATTACAATTGATATTAAGATTAATTTAATTTATTTTAATTTAGATTTATTTAAATTAATATTATATATCGTTTATATTTTATTCTCATCAACGATTTATGACAAATATTTATTAAAAATATAATATAATATAAATTTATCTAACCTCAATAGGGCGATTTAAGTTTTACATCAATCAAATTACCTAATAAAAAACTAAATTACCTATTGACTTCAATTTTTTTTTTTAATCAAATCAATTAGACTGGTTTAAAAATGTATACCTACACATGTATTTTAAAATTATATAAGAAACTAATTTACGAGTTTTTACAAAAACACCAACGCAAATATTAATTAATATTATTATTATGTTCGTGAGAAAACAAACTATTAGAAAAGTATTATTTTTTTCAGCGGGTACAATAATAGATAATAATTTGAATAATAATAATCAGTTGATCATAACCATAAAATTAGACAACCGTTTAATTAAATATAAAAACATTAAATCAATTTAATATAATATAAATAATACATTTAGAATGGATATTAAAATATGATATGATGCAAGCCGAAGTAATCTTATAAAGAATTTAGACAAAAGTATTCTACTAAGTATTTTTAACACTTTTGTGATGTGCTATTACCATTTGAAACCATTTATATTAATATTTTAATACAATATATTTAATATATCAGTGATAAAAAAATAGAAATGATGGTTCCTACATTATAAAATCATAATGTATAAAAATTATAATGTGGAGTTTTAAAAAAAATCCTTTAAAAATTAGGTAATATATCGTAACTAGTAGTCAAATACTTTAAGTTAGTTAATACATATTCTAAATATTTTTCCTAAAAAATATTTATATTAAATGTACTTCTTAAACGTAATTCTAACTAGTATTTTATTTTCTACATTATTTTAATATTACTTTAACAACGTTTTAACAAATATTACAAGTCATAATCGTTATTACTAATCGTAACATAAATGTGCGATATTTATAATTTAATTTCACTCCGAAACACTGAAATGTCGCTTTAAGGGCAATTGTCCTTTAAAGGTGTCGATACGATTATTTCAACATTTTTTGTTTATGGTAACATAATACGTTTCCTGTTCTACTTTTCTGGTCGACCGCAGTATGAAATAGTATAAATTAAACGCTACAGGTACGTAATATTATCATCACGCTGTCTCTTATTTATTATACTATGGTAACATTAAAATGATATAATTGTTATCACCTAAAGTTGTGTTTTTAATCTATTACGTTTTATTGTTTTTGATTCTGAGTGAATGTATTGGTTTTACAGTGTACTTATTAATTTTTTTAAATTTTATATGAAGAATCTTTTTCTGGTAGAAATAATAGTCCGATTACTATAAGTAGGGTATGCTATTTGTTAGAAAATTTTATCCAGTTGATATTTTCTGTAGCTCATTGCGAATTTCTCAAACGTTTTTCTTTGAGATAAAGAAAACTACGAAAAATGATTGAAAAACTGCAATATTCATGGATACTATAATTTTGATGAACTTGATTTCAAATATTTAATGATAAATAATTAATGCAATTTTAAACGTAGTGGCATACTATTACATTAGTTCTATGCTTAAATTTAGAACTTTGAAATTTACTTAATTAACTATTAATTAAACTAAATTATATTTTAATATAATTTTTTTCTCAATAATGTTCAATATAATTTGCAATTTTGGGTTTCACGGTTTGAAAATTTAATAAAAGTATAATTATATATTAATTAACCCAGCTAAATTTGATATATTTTATGACATACATTATGTACTTCAAAAATGACATTTTTTGGGTAGTAAATGTGGCCCGATTACCATAAATTAGGTATGCTTTAGATTTTGGTCATTTATTCAAATTTCTCAAAAGTTTTTCTTCGGCGTAAGAAAAACTACCAAACAACGGTTAAAGAAGTGTAAAATTCGTGGAATCTACATTTTTGACAAACTCGAATTTCATTATTTTATGATAAATGATTATTCTGTTGCGCATTATTTGACAAATAAATAAAATCTATGTATTTACTTAAGTTTTCGACATTTTAACGAGTTAATGACTCGTTAAAATTAATTATATGGATTAATGCGGAGCGATCAGACGATTTCTGAGAGTGGGTACATGATAAATACGTGACGATCTACGTGATCTACGTTTACGCATCTAAGCGGTGGCCGCGGTGACCACCAACCCAAGTTACCGTAGCGGTTGTATGATTACCGCGTGTAATGACCGTCGTAAACTGTTAATCGGATACACCCACAATGCTATCGAGAGGCTCTTATCTGTAATAACAATCGAAATAATAATCGTAAACACGTTCGTTCCGCGCGCGCTTACATATTGTTATTATATTAATAAATTAAAAATCGAATACAAAACCAATTGACCGAGTCACAAACGGTTTGCGGCTCGCGTAAACGCTAATATAATATATAAATATGCGAATTAAATATGTTAAACTGTCATCACTATTATAATAGTAATTTTCGCATTTTCCACGACAAGTATAAATGGTAATATTGATATAAACTAATGAACTTTCATCGATTGTGTCCATACGATTCGGCACATCACGCGGAAATGTGATAATAAAATGCGTACGGTTCGTATACCTAGGTATATTGTGGATTTTTTTTTTTTTGGAAAATCGGTTAGCTTAAGTTCACTGTCTCGAATTAAAATAGGTATAATATTAAATTAATTTTAAAATATTTGAATTTGAATTTTTTAAAAACATGAAATCTATATTATGTACATTATAAAATGAATAGGTACTTTCCAATATATCCTTTTCACTGTAAACCATCTCCTTGTCAATGATCAAGCACTTTAATGAAAATGTTCAATAGATCTATTTATTTTTCTATGTAATTGATTTTATAATACGTTGCTCAGAGTGCGTAATGTATGCGGTATATTATGGTTAGGTTAGCTTAGTTTAGTTAATAAGTCACTATTCACCAATTATTATTGGCAATCCGTTTTTATTTTCGCGTAAAATATATTCATGCGATATAACATATAAATGACAATGCAGAATTATTAATAAAAATATGCTTTTTAAGTAATAAATTTCGAAATATGCAAATATATGTAACATAAAATTATTACCTTTGTGTTATTAGGTGATAAAATAAATTTCTGTCCTACTCGGCAATTTTTACTGTTAAAGGCAAAAATACTTATAAGTTATATACAACTAATGTTATTATGAGCAATAATTTTTCAAATAAATAAAAATGTATAGGAATCATTTTATTTAACTATTACACCTTTTTATCTGTCTATAATTTATAGATCTTTCTCTAATTTGACAAGTCAAATTTCTATTACTGATCGGTAAGGTTAGGATGTTAATGACCTTAAAACTTCTAAAAAGTGGATGCAAATTAGCTTGACAAATATTGATTATAACATTTTATAATACATTAGAATATTTTATAATGTACATTTAAAAAAAAAAATATTTTATTTAGGTTTTAGAAATTCTTCTGTTATTTCTAACTAATTCGGTTAGGTCAGTTAATAACTCACTTCGTTTTTATTTCCGCGTAAAATATATTCATGCGATATAATATATAAATGACAATGCGAAATTATTATAGTACGCAACTTGTCGGAACGATAATAGTTTGTTGTGCTTTATTGCGGTTCAACGAACCAGGGCCGACGCCCGCGGCATCCAACTGGTTGAAAAAATGCTGCGCGCTCGACACTCGGCGACGGGAACGATGTCGTGAAAAACGGATTAAAATTTTATATTATAATACATACGTAATATAGTTATTGGTCGATGTCGTTTTTATGATCGATTCATAATATTATTTCAACAACGAAAACCGATAAAACATATTTATTTTTAAATCTACAGCGGTCACGTTCGATTATATCGCGACGACAGCGGATTTTTTTTTCCTAAGTCGTGAATTATGTTTTATCTTACTTTTGAGTTAATAATATAGTTACACGATTTCCAAAGACTCGAACGGTATTTACACGCACGCAGAATAAATATAATAAACTTCGATCATCAACCGTTTAGTTAATTATTACTGGTATTAGGTTATTACCTAACCTAACCTAATCTGACCTGACCTAACATTGCGATTTAAGACATATTACAAATATGACGAATTAAAAAATAAAATATTTATCTTCCAATAACATTAGGGTAGGTATAAAGTTATCCGATTTAATTATGTCGCGTGTGTGAACGAATTGCAATACTGCATCATTATAATGTTCATTATGAATTATTATTATTTTTTAATAGGACAATCACGATGCAAATCAACAGCGTTAGTTAGTATATAATCGCACGTTATTATTATATTTTACCGATTTAAGCAATTTTTAATGGTTTATCGAAATTACTATTGGTAGTAATCTATTTTACAAGAATTTGTACGTAAGAACGTGTTTTTAAAATTTTAATGTTTATCGGATTTTAGTTCGTATATCGTAATAGAGAATCTATCGACATTTTATTTTGTAATAATTTTTATGAAATGTATTTTGTAATAAGAAACATTTGTAAATGTTATGAGGCGAGATGATTCAGAGACAGTGAGAGTTGTTATGGAAAAAGGTAGCTTCTATCCGACACGTCGGATAAATGCAACCATTACATAATACAACTTAAAATTTAAAAATATTATGCTATTTTTGGTAAAAAAAAAATTATGTTAATTTCATTCGATGTTTTGCTATACAAAATGAATTTTTAAGTAGTTTTTAGGGCATTTAAATCCTAACCCTAATAATTATAATATTGACATATTTTATTTTGATCAAAAATTATTTTTTTTTTTTTTATTCTACTACCTACAAAAAACAAACAAATCAGTTAACTGATTTCTTTTATGTATGAATTAGGTTAGTTTAAGTTATATTTTCAAAGTTTTATTAATAAAGTTTCTGATAGAAATATGAGAAAAATTTCAAAGTAGTATTTTCCACGCGTA
The DNA here is from genome assembly GCA_013282895.1 of Eriosoma lanigerum. Classification (NCBI taxonomy): domain Eukaryota; kingdom Metazoa; phylum Arthropoda; class Insecta; order Hemiptera; family Aphididae; genus Eriosoma; species Eriosoma lanigerum. The sequence continues at coordinate 13,016,242 of CM023360.1, forward strand.
ATTTGTAATATTATTTTATTGAAATAATGTTTTATCAAATATGTTCATTCTATATTCGCGAGAGTTTTTATAATTTTACTTATCTCTTATTACACTTACAATTGTAATCGATTTATTTATTTTTTTACAATTTATACAATATATTTTACTTAAATGTATAATATATTATTCATTTAATATTTTTCATCCTCGGTCATATTATGTACGAGTATCAAACGTTATATTCTTCTTTTTTGTTATGGATTTTTGATTTATTCATAGATACCTTTTCTGATCAGTGATCATAATAAGTTGATGGGTAAGCAAGTATATATAATACCTGTTTTACTCTAAATAGATAGCAGGTAAATAGCGTTTAAACATTATATATGCCTATTTTATTATACCTATTTACTTTTATCAAATTGTGAAATGCGAGCAAATTCCGGTCACAGAGGCGTCGATAAAATAAGAATAAAATTGCAAAAATCGCTCTTAGAGACACGACGACGTTGGAAAGTAGTTCGGCCTCACACTGGAACGGCTAGCGGGGCCATCGATATTTTCTCGAGTAAAAGTCATACAATACAGTTGTATATTTTATTTCATGGTTATGGCGATCTCATACTATAATATACACGTAAAATGGACAATATTCATATAATACAGCTAGCTGACCTTAGGCTTTTCAACTTATATAGGAAAATACTTGAAAATTTTTATCTATCTATTATCGCTTTTTATTCAAACTTATTCGTTGAATTTATTATTCCCTTCACTTCATATAACATGAGTATTCTCGTATATTATATATATATTTAAATCATATTTATCTGATCCAAAAAATATTATATGTTTCGATACAAGACGTCATAGTATAGTAAAATATTTTCTATACTAAATAGTATACATAATATTCTAATCTCTGCAGTAAATATAGTCAACTCCGCAGCGTTATTATGACAGCACAACTCCAAAAAACCAATTTATCTCTAAAATTACATATATATTATAGACATAGAGTAATAATCTCACTCTACGACTACATGTTAATTGGTCGAAAATAATAAATTTAAAAAATGAATTTTAAGGAGTGGAAATGAAATGAAATATTATATTATACAATACATATTAACACTGTATAATGATTTATTAAAGTATTAAAGTTTAAGTTTTCAATACAATTTTAAGACAAGTATGAGGTACTTATCTTTCTCTTTTTCATCCTTATTATTAATTAAACTAAACTACCTAAGAATGTCACTATCATTTAGGATGAATCACAAAAATCTGCTATTTTTCATAAATGGGTCTAATAAATAAAAAGTTCCGAAACCAATAATTCTTCTCTAACATAAATATTAATAGGTATACACCTATATTTTATTTCCATACGTTTGCAAATATAATACAGAAAAATCATTTAAGTCTTATTTTTAAAAATAATCTTTCCCTAAAATTGTGACGTCACGAAGATCATTTATTGTCTTACTGATAACATTAAACTTTAAAAATAAACGCGCATCTGTCGCCGTTTAATGTAATCACAGGGTGATTATCACAACAGGTACTTTAAGTACATTATTATTACAATATAATATACGGATTCATGTCGTGAGAAAATCAAAAAAAGCTACTTAAAAAATCTTTGAGTCTACTGTCTACAATTTAAAGACGTCGCGTCACTTATAACGCTTATAATCGCGTCGTGCCATGCTGCGTTTGCCGTGTGGTTGAGTGTTCCTGAGTGGAGCCAGAGTATATAATACAATAATATCGTTCGATGTATCGATCATATATTTAGTGATGGGAACTATCGAATGATACTCGATAATCCATCGTGCAAACTATCAAATTCCAATGATAAATTGATATACTGAATAGTAAAAATTATCGAATGAATAGTCGATAATTATTCGATACCACAATCAAACGGCCAATAAACTTAATCTATTTTACAGACTATCGACGATAGTTTAAAAAAACAATCGAATAATAAGTCGATTATTTTCATCACTAGACTCATATATAAAGTACAGACTATAGAGGTATCTACATTTACGATATATTATTATTATGTGCTAATGTCAAAATGATTTATATAATTTTCAAGTGCACTTGAACGCTGATAAACGATAATTCAAACTCGTGATCTCGTCTGACTAATTAACATATTCGTGGTACATTTAAATACAGTTTGTGTATTACCGACATAATAATAATATAACAGTAGGTATAGTAATATAATACGAATGCAAAAATATTATAACATGCGGGATTCGAGTAATAATAATAATGATACATAAAAATCAAAAAACATAATATTACGCAACGGTTTTCTTTAAATGTTTTTTTGTTACAAAGTTTTTATATACAGACTTCAGTCTTGCATAAAAATGTATTTGTTATAATATACCCTAGTTCTAAATAAAAATAAAAAATAATTTATAAAAACAGTTGGCTATGATTTAGACTAACCTGCCTTGTATATCATAACTATGTTTTGTAAAATTATTTATATTCAAATGTATACTATCTTATAATATACTGATAAACTGATAAGAAAATATACGGAAAGACGTTTTATTTTCGGTGGTTTTATACAATTCATTTCTCGACGACATATAAACAAATTAATTATTTGTAAAAACGTGTTCTTTTGCCCACATAGGATATTACGTATAAGGTATAAACGTTATAATTTATTATTTAATTCGACCAAAGTCCTATTCGCGTGTTTCACCCTGTATATTATACGTGCTTTAATATATAATATTATATGGGACCCACGATAATATTACGCAACCCTTTGGCGGTCCGAAATGCACATTGCAGATAGAAAGTGGAAGATATATTGCGTATCGGACAATGGTCAATTTCCTTTTACAGCGCTGCGACTGTTTATAGTCGATTGTGTCATTATTGTAATTACACGTAAATTAAATTTCGAATATGTCAGCTCCCTAGGTGTGTGTGTGTGTGTGTGTTTATCAGTGACAACATTCGTATTTAAGCATTTATTCGTGTCGCACCGGATTGTGTGTGAATCGCGCGAGCAAAATCGCCAGAGTATAAAAACGAAGTACGTTCCCGTTTCGCGTTCGCTGTAGATAATAATATATAAAAACGGATAGGGACATAGACATACGAGTAAAAACTAATGTGAACTGTAAAAGTGTAAAGCTAACATGACTTTATAAATGTGCATTTTTTTATTAAAGAGAATGTAAGTGTTATGTACCTATTTCACAGATATATAAAATAATACTAGTGATACTTCTAGTGATAACACTTGAAAATGAAAACCACCACATTAGTTATGGGCCCTGTAGTTCTTTACTTCTGTTATCTACAAACCATTATGATTTCAACCACAGCCAATAGGTACACAGAATATAATAGCACAGATTTTATAAAACCAGATAAAGCACTTTTGAATTTATTGATAACTCGATCCCTCCTCAGTTCGTTGTGATCACATACAAGGAATTAAATTATTGTACAACACCTTTTACTATAATTCATTTCGATTGCATTGAATAATTTTTCATATATCGATGGTTTTTAAACTAAATATGATGTCACAAATGTCAAATTTTTCAGGAGAGCGTTTTATAATTTTTTATTTTAAAATTAACATACTTTTTTTATTATTTTTAAAATAAATATCATATAAAATGTATCATAATATAAGTAAAGTCATTTTTAACTCTTATATATTTTCTAAATACCGAATTCTTAACTGAGAATAAAATTAATTTATGAATATAAATAGCAAAACCGCCTAAACTATCTAGGCATTTGGGAAAGGTTAGTAAATTTGGCGTTAGTACTACACAATAGCGTCATATTAAACAATAAAAGTCAGTGAAACGCAGTAATTAACATTAACTTCTAGTAAAGACTTTTTATTAGCGGTCACTGAACTGAGGAGGGATATTTTTATTTACATTTTTGGTTGAAAAGGAAATACTAGGGCCCTCATAATTAAATTTAATATCTAGTAATCCCAATTAACAACATGCTGTTTTGTCAATTTTAATTACTAATTATTTACATTTAATTTTAACTAAAAAAAATTCAGAAATAAATTCAATTGTTTGCCAAGTAGCATTATGTATATTGTATAGTGTTTGCAACAAATCGAGGAAGCAAAATTAGAAACATATAATTTATTACAAAATTATTGATAGGCGTCTACTACAAAATAATGTGGATTTTTTTTATATACACTATAAGAAATTTATTTTAAGGAAACAATTTTTTACCTAATTAATTAAAAATTGTACAAATAGTGAAACTTACAAAAAAATATACTGACAAAACATAAAATCAAAAAACTAAAAGATTTAAAGAAATTCCTAGGGATTCAAAAAATCCTATAAAGGCTTGGGAATAAGGTCAAATTGATGAAGATCGAACATCTAGCATAAAATTCAACGGATAAAATGGTATATTTAACTCAAAATGGTTATGAAAACTCTAATCCATTTACATAATAGTTATTTATAATTATTTATAGTTATTTTATATATAGGTTAGATTATATGTATTCATATTGTTATTTATATTTAAAATATAATTTGTTTTCAATTTGAGTAACTAAAAAAAGATAGTTTCAGATATCAGAATTCGAAAATATAACAATAAAAGAGAAAAATATTGACAATAACCAATAATGATATGATACGCGAAAATATAGTGTTTGTTGTTAGTTTTACGTTGCCGAACAACTCGAATATTACGACACGTTTTATAATTTCGTTGCGTCATTATGTACAAAATTCACAACGAATTATCGGCATAGACATTTTCTCAAGTAAATTAGTTTAAGAATTTTGAGGTCAATTTTTGTGTTTAATGTTGTCATTTATATAAAATATAACGGATCAGATGATAAATATAATTAAAAATAAATTAAGAAACGAAACCTGCAAACAATACCGTTTGAGCGAATTTCTGACATTATGAAATATGTTTCGATATAATTATATTACATTTACATAAGCATTGTCGAAAAATGTCAAAAATTAAAAATATTAAAGTCGTTAAAATAAATAGTACAAAATACTATAAATAAATAATGTGACAAAAAATATAAACAATTATCGGAAAAAATTGATATGCAGGGTAAATTAATTATAAATTGTTTTTTCGATTTTAATAATGTAATTCAAAATTGAAACCTTGAAATCATTAAATTAGGTAGGTTATAGAATGACTATAATATAATAAATTACTCCGGACTGTTCTATAGTATATTATATGTTACACATCTCGTTGACATAATTATATTATTTTGATTATATAACGGTAGTAGAATTAGTTTGTTATAAATATGTATAATAAATAAGTGTGCGTGTGTGAATTTCGACTGCTTACCGAGATGTAAACGTATTTTATAAAAATATGCAATCATAAATATAATCATTACTCTACTGTTTTTATAGAAAACCTAATTGCAGAGTCCATCCGTAAAATTATGTTACCATATTCTTGTACTAGTTTTTGATTAACGTTTCATACTTTTTGTGGTCCACAAAATAAATTTCACATATTTTCTATACAGTGGTGAGGTTAAGTTAGGTTTGGTAAGGCAGAACTTTAGGCGAGAGAGAAAAATAATTATGTTATGAGAACTGTTCTAAATTGGATGAAAAATACAATTTAGGTATGTGTTTTTTTTTCTCTATAATATTCTGACAATTGAAACGCATATTGAATCTAATATATTTTACAAAATTAACTGTTTAAAATACGTTTTACTTTTAAAAATATCTTGAATGAAAATAATAATTTGCATTAGTATGAGTATAATAACAGCAAACCTACCATATCTTTAATGCATTTATATTGTAATTATAAATTATTAGTATCTAAAGCTTCAGCATCGCGTGTTGTAAAGTAAAAGGTACAAGGTGCTATGATCATTGATCCGGACCGGTTTCAAAAAATTATCTGCCTCGATCGTACGTCATCTAACGTTAGATAAATTATTGTTGTAGCTATTATTTATCACTTCTGTTCTCTTATCTAATAACGTAGAGTCAAATAAATATACTATGTCCCAAAGATAATCGATAATATATTATGTCGATATTGTCATGTCATTATGATGTCACGATTCTTAGCAAGCTGAAAATCATTCAACAAACGTTTTATTTATGAATCGAAAACGCTTAATCACAATGTAAATATTTTTCTTGATATGAAAACATTATATTCTCAGTCGTCAATCGTCGTAAAAAAATTTATTGCATTTTTTAAGTACATAATATAATACAAATAGGTATTATAAGTACTTATAGTTATATATTTAGAGTAAAAATTGCATTACTTACATATCAGGTATCTTATAAGCAATTTTTACATTTATATATTAATAATTATTATAAAATAAGTATAATTTTGTTTTTAATCGAGCAAATATTATAAAAATAAATCAGAATGTTTGAATAGTTATAGTTATGTTTAAATATTCGAAAAGTTAACATATAACTGGCATGGTAAATCATTATAATATTACCTATTAATTATTATACAATAATAAGAGTTAAAAGTAGGTATATAGCAAATATATGCATGGTCATTAATAAGTTTAAAAATTAAAATTAAGTTAATTTTTATAACGAGTTACTTCTTTTAAATATTACATTTTTACTTGACGAGATTTATTTTCAGTTTATATTATTTTTTTATGAAATTAATTTGAATAATATACATTTTTAAAAGATAAAATATTCGTATGGGTAATCGTACATTTTACAACAACAGTTTTATACATTAATAATTCTAAATTTGTCAATATAGTGATAGGTAGATATTAAGAAAAATACGATAAAAATTTAAATGTAAAACGAAAATATATAAGTTGCCCAGCCTTGAAATATAGAGACTTGGACGAACAAAAAATAAAAAAGTATAGAGACTTTAACGACCGTTCGTTTAATCTAACGTCATTGAACTTAAACGTTTATCACAATAAATTATATATTATTTATGCAAACGCCTTGGAAAACACGACATTTGTACGTTTCGCAACGCGGTACCGCAAAACACGTCTTGAATGAGTATAATATGCAGATCGACTGAGAGCCCGCAGATCTAGCATGTCTCATCTTTATTGTGATTGTTATTATTATTTTTATTTCGTTTCTCATTAATTCTGTATAGACACTACCTATATATATATATATATATATATATATATATATATGAAACACGTAGTTACGTGCCTACTCTCCTCGTGCCGGCGAGAGCGTTAAAACATTTAATCTAAAAAAAAAAAACAATAAAACTAAATCCCAGGGTTGTTTTAATTATCCGTTAAACCGCTTTGCAGAACATCGAGTTAGGCGGGTCTCATAAATTATTCAACGTCGTTCGTACCAGGAAATTCGACAATATTAGATATTCGCGCTATATAATATAACGCCTCCGCGCGCGCGACTGTCAACAACGCAAAGTGACATTATAAACGATATTTAGGAACTATGACGATATCGTATATATTATTATTTTAAACGACTAACTAACAGGTACATTTCATAAATGAGACACGCGGCATATACTATTGTCGCGAAGTAAAAGTTCGTAAATACTATGTGTTTTTGTTGACTTTATAATATTACATCCAAAACGAATTCAAAGAGGTCAGGTTAGAATAAGTTAGAAATAGATTATCACTAACATGTTTTAAGATGTCGATTTTTCCAAGAATTTTACTTATAAATTCGTTACAAATAAATATATATTTTTTTAATTTCATACATTTATTATTACCTATAAATATTTAATGTGTATAAACTATAAGGTAATTTTTTTCGGAATAACTATTACCATACTATTATACTATTATATTAAATAAAATATAGATGTTTAACTGTTTCGATGTCTCGATTAAATAGCCTTACATATTATTATACTTTTTGTAAAAAAGTAAATCAATACGCGTTTGCAATCTATATTGATTGAATTATAAAAATTAGAGAAAATCAACATCTTTAAATTTAAAAAAATTCTCTTATAATATTTTAAAAACTGTTAATATTTTCTATATTACATAAATTAATCTAAAAGATTGGTAAATCCTCTAAGGTTAGGTATCGACTGTATCATTACAGATTTTTAATCAATAAATTGTTACTTTGAAAAAATAATTTTAAAAAGTTGTTTCAAAAACTCTATAAGAAAAACACGTATTAATTTGAAAATATAATACAAGTATAAAAATTATCATAAAAATATAGATTTATTTAAATTACAAAATAAACTATTGATCCATTTTATAATATTACATAACATAAAGTTAACGTTTTGTCCTTGTTCAACAAAAAAATAGAGTTTTAATAAGGTATATATTTAAATTAGATTAACGAAAACTAAAATTGTTTTCTTCACATTGATTAACATACTTTTACTAATTGAACTTTTGACTTGAATTGTTATATACTACGTTACAATAACTATATTACTATGCATATACATTGTACAGGTAAGGATACAGTCTTTTTGTCTAGTTCATTCAATATCTTTTGGAATGAATGATTTCATTGTTTTCCGTAGCCAAGGCATGTAAATTTTAATTATATGATCAAAAAAGAAAAAAACCATTATCGTTAGCTATCGATTATGCGATTAAACACGTTTCCCACAGAGCGAAATCTCCCAAAGACCAAATTAAGTCGTCAAAGAGATAGGATAATAATAACAATAATAATAATTTATAACGTATATAATTTTGTTGATGATATACTTCGTAAATTGTGCGCGCGTTATTGTTACCCATTCGAAATCGTCCGAGAAATCCGTATGATAGCACTCCATTGTGATATATATATACGGAGAAGAGGTGTCTTTCAACGTGGTTTCACACCTCGACTGGCCAAAGATGAACCGAATAAGCCCACACCGCGAACGTTGGTTCGTTATCCGAAATAATATTATTCGTACGAATGTCTATAATAATGCGAATAAAATACAATCTTCTGCACGGGTACGGTATGTTATATTATTTACGTGTGTGTAAATGTTAATATTATGCTTTCGACAATGTGCGGACACGATAATTGTTATATCGCAAGGCGGCACAAACTGTCAATCCGGAACAAGGCCGACTTATGTCGTTTTCGACGAATGTCTACAGGGTGTATACTTACTAGTGGTGTCTGTTCGCGTCCGTACTACGCACATAAATACATGTTATATAGGTACTTTTGATTTTTTTGTATTTTTATAATTGCATTGACAAAATCGATCTACTACATTTTCCGTAGAGTTATCCTTGATAATTAACAAACATATATACATATATATATATTTAAAAATAGGAGAGGGAATATATGATATCTCGAAAAATCGATGTCGCTGTAAAATCATATCCAAAGATCCGTCGCAAGAATTACGTACTGACAAAATTTTTAAATACGAGCATAAGTATCAATTCGGACACACCAATATATATCGCGCAAATTCAAATTCGCTAAATCGATATTAAGCTGTACCAAATTTATACTAACTGCAGCCAGGTCAGGGTTAGTTAAGTTAGATTAGGTAGAAATATATCGGATTAAAAAAAAGTCAAGGATCGTTATATTCACTATGTATAAAATAATTAGCTTTTATTTCGTTTTTTTACATTATCGAATTTAAGTTGAAAATTTCCAATGAAAAATATACCCGATAGAAATATTATTATAAAATCGAATAAGTAACATAGATTGTCACTTCGTAAATCATAATAATATTTTAATATTATTTCAAAAAAATACATATTTATACCAACTGTATAATAACTATAATATTAAATGTAGCAGGTATAAATTTATAATAGGTCAAAATAATTAATAAAGTTATAAATTTTTAAAATATCAAAACATCACTATGTATATAGCTCACAGTAACATAATATAATAATGAATTATTGATATAAATCTACAAAACTAGTTCTCGAGAAGTGCAAATGTGCAATAATATATATAGTGTTTGAAATGTATATTTAATCGTATGTAGAATCCTGCTGTTTACCTTCTAAATTTTCAAGTAAAAGTTTATAAAAGTAATTAATAATCATGTTCTGAATACATTATATTATATAAGGATTGGATATAATGTTTTAAAACAAGTGATAAATGGATAATAATTTTTTTTTTTTTTCAAGAAATCGTATAAAAGACAATGATAAACAAGCTTTTGTGTCTAAAGACTCTAACATCAATGCATATTTTGTTATGTAATGTTCTAACTATAATTGAAAATTTATATTTAAAATATACCAACAATATTCCTGTTTTTTATATTAGATTAGGTTAGGTTAAGTTAATCATAGTTAGTTATTTCGATAAGTAACTTGGCCGGAGTTACTACATTTATTAGAATAAGGGTATGATCAAACAATATCTTCATTTTCTCCGGTTCAAAAAGGAAAAAAATTGTATTCATACTAACACGTCATGTACGTGGTTTGATTTAAATTATTATCATTATAAGAATGATATTTATTTTAAATTTCTCAGCTTTGTATTAATTGAACAGTTATTGTTCTGTTTTTGATATTCTCCATAACACACTAAAATATTGAAATTATATACAAAATACATTGTGTTTACCAATAATATCCAATATAAATTATCCAATGAAATTATCCAACCCAACTAATTAGTTATTTTTAGGTTTAAGAGTACGTTATACACACATAATTTACAATGTTGATGTCTCTGCCAATAACCTGCCATAAAATTTAAAGAGTTAAAATATTTAAGAATATTTATGTTTATGAATGTTTAGAATATTTAAATTTAAACATATTTTGAAGGGAATTTTATATCCGTTTTGTAAAATATCATCTGACAAAGAAGTTATAATAATGCATTAAGTTTTTAATTTTTTCAATAAATACAAAATAATTTTTGAAACTTCTTTGCTAGATGATAGTTTACAAAACAAATATGACATTCCCTCCAAAATATGCTTCTCTTTAAATTATAAAATATTTATGCTTTAAGTTAAACCGAAACATCACCTTTTGAGTTCTGCATAGCTGTGATTTTACTTTATTCCCCGTTAGATAGACGGAGAAAGATCGTGTAGGTATAACATCCTCTAATGATTTAATTATTATTTACATACATAAAATATTATATATTCAATATAACTTAAAATTAACTTAATTTAATTTAGCTTATTAATATTCGTACCAAATATTTAGATATAAAATAAAGAAAAAATCTACTTTTTTTGTACCAAATTAACATTATATTATATAATATTACATTTAAAATTAGTTTTGTTCGTGATATCTACATACTATCTAATTATAAATTAGATATATGACCAGATAACAACGATATTAGAACCAGATGACCGTACCCTCCGGGTATTCGCTGTCCTATTAGGCTGTCACAAGGACGATTTATATATTTCTTCTGCTTTTACGCTTGTCCTTGACGTCGTCGTCGGCGACAGGTGTGGCTTGCTGTTCTTCGCATCAGACCTTTCTACCGCGACGAGACGAAGAAAACACCTAACCTAACCTAACCTAACCGCTTTGGTCAAATTATATTGTAATCGATAAAAGCGCATGTCGTTACAGTATAGTATTGTCATTACAATCGACATCAACGCGTGACCAATACAAAAAAAAAAAAAAAAAAAAAAAACAATAATAATAAATAGAAATATATTAAATAATAATAATATTTAACCGGTAACCGCGTTTACCGCCAGCACGACAATCGTGAACGTCGTTAGAGCCCGAATCAAAGAGGCGGAACAACCCCTCCGGGAACACGAGCGAATGGTCGCGCGCACGCGCCGTCGATTCTATTGACGGTATTGCCTATAATAAACATAACATAAACCTACTTCACGAAACTCGATCGATCGTAAATTATCATTATCATATTATTGTCCCTTCCTCAAATAATAAACTCGTATTATGGTCTCGCGCGTTTCACGGGATATCGGCTTGCATAACGAACCGCATTTTGCAATATTAACCGACCACACAAAACTGAATTTTATTAAAGATTTTGATCGGACAGATCCAGTAATTATTATGGTCCTTCGGACATGGTCTATTTCGTTTGGTTGACCGTGTGCCCGAATTGGTTAATTATAGTAACGACGACTTCACGAGAATCAAATAATTCTGTATATATTAAGTATATATAATTAAAAGATACTCGAAATTCGGAGACTCGAAATAGTCAATTAACAAACTTTAGCGAATCCTGACATTTGACAAACGTCGATAAGAGTTGAGTTAAAGTTTAAATCAGCTTAACGTTTAAACTCAAGGATTCAAAGTATTTATTATGTTTATTAACTTGTAAACCAGTTTACTATAACATATACAGTAATTTAATTTATTATATAAAATATAACTGTCGAGTACATTTTTTTTTTTATTATTAAATTCACAAACATTACGCAAGTAATTTTACCTTTTGAATATTTGATAGGAAGAACAAATTATTTTTTTTAACAGTTTAATATTTTATTACTTACATACAAAAATAAAACTAAAAACGAAAAATATTTTAACAAACTAAAATTAGTAACTTTATATTTTTGTACTTAAATTAAATTTTAAGTTTCATTAATTTACTTAATTCAACTTAAATTGATAGAGTATAAACTTGCCCAACCTTGACCTAAACTTTCCTATCCTTACGCCACTGAAAACTATTTGCGAATTCATAATTATATCGATTACATCGGTTATTGATCAATAAAATATTATTTAGCCCCTGGTTCGTTAATATGGCTTATCGTTCGGAAATCTACAAATGACTTACGCCCATTATACCGAATATAACTTCGGGGTGTTAATATAAGAAAATCGATTTTTCACACTACTGATTTAGATCAGCTATATGAAAAATTTGTATAACCTACAGTTTGTTAACTATGCTATACTTATAGTCATAAAAAAAAAAACTAAATTTGATTTACAACCGGTATAATTAATCATGTATAGGTTAGATATATATGACCCATATTGATTTGCTTGTGATGTGGTGGGCAATGTGATGTGAATGATGATATATTTTACACGTCCATTCGAAACGTAATATTTTCTTACTGACCTTAAAAATGTTGAAATAATAATTAAGTGCTTTGTATGCACACTAACAACGAGTAAAAATCCAGAGATCTAATGATCTAGCGATTTATACTCGACAATCGAACTATACACTTAAAATGTAATACATTTAAAAGAATTAATTCAAACGTGATATTATCGACTACTTGCGTATGTCAGTTATTCATATTTTTTTTTAATTGGAAATAAATACATTAAAAATATACTTTGCCCAATAAAGATTACCCATTTAAAAAATATATTATGTGTAATCTATTATAGTGATATATTCGAAATTTCGAAAATCGTATGAATTATTGTATGAAAAATACACGCATCATTAAAATGTTGTGAAAATTCAAACTATTTTTAATTGATTCAAAAAAATCCTTCCTATAGGTAAAAATAAATAGATATATTAAGATGATAGTATTGTTTTCCATGTGAATAATGTTTTACGTAACACAAGTTTTACCATAATATTAAAATATGCAGCTACCTGTTCATTATTCATAAAAAAAATAAATAAATATTGACCCATCGCTGACGTCAGAAATTACGAAAAAATATCCATAATATGTTAGAAAATGTCATGTTCAGAATTACATAAATCTGCAGAATTGTATTATGATTTATGAATTATAGTAATTTTTATTTGGTAATAACAAAATAATATTACAAATTATAATTAAAACAACGATAAATATTATTTACATCATGAATTTATAAAAAAAAGTCATATTCATAAAATAATACAATGCACCGAAGATATTATTTTGTTTAGAATAACGATTTAGAGCGTTGGATCAGCTATAATTGGGATAAATTAGATCTTAATTTTTGCTGTAAATTTAGTTAAAACATTGAGTTAGTTAGTTATATATATATTCCAGTCATCATAACGAATTAATTTGTTTGCTATATTTTTATAAATATTTTTAACTATAAAGTTACAATTCTATATAAATACCTATTATATTCTTTACATATACTTGGGAATATATGAAATTCCGAAAATTATAAAGATTAACAACGACTTACATTTATTAACTTACAACAATTTCGGTTTTTATATTTATTTATTCTTCTTTCGAAATAACGACAAAATATTATGTCAACAACCAACGTCATAATGTTGAAATTACGACAAATATAAAACACATATTATAATATAGGTTATTTAAATTAAGGATATTATAAGATAAATTTAAAAAAATCACGAGCTTCGACTGTATAATAATAACAATAATAATTATCGGTCACCTACTCACCTACAAACTTGATCGTGTCCAATAGATATTTATCACAGTTTTATCTATCATAGAAAGTCAACAATCTATATTGTTATTATCGATCAATTATTTTTTTGGGTACCAATAACATTTAGCTACAGTTAGGTTTTAGGTACCTACTTACGCTGATAATATTTTATGATTTGTTATTATTATCCTTATTGATTATCCCCCGCTAATTCGCAAGCATATAATAATAATGATTTACAAAATCCATACGATACAATATTATAAATCATTAAAATATATGTTTCTTAGTTTCTGGCCATCGGACTCCGAGCACGATATCGTATTGCAAAACAAAACGATCCGAACGAGGTTAATAATTTACAGTTTCTCGGCGAGCCCAGCGTTGTTCGATATAATAAAGGTTATAATTTTTTTTTTTTTTTTTTTTTTGTAATTTTTTAGAAGAAGGTTCATTATGTCACGACAATAATACATAGGTATTACTAAAGATTCAATAAGTACATGATTTATACGACAGATTTTTGTCGTAGCGTTCGTGACTAAATATTGATATCTTATTTTTTCCTTAACATACAAAAGTCGATGTATATTTCCGTGGCAGATTATTTGTCCACACAAACATTTCTTCCGTGAGATGAGTTTATGTTTAGTTATTGAAATAAGTTATATTTTTATAATTAGTTTTTAACATAACTGCTAGTAAATAGGATTATTTGTTTTTCTTCTTCATAAGGTACCTACTATTACATAAATTACGTTTAAAATCGAATTTTGTACGAACATATTTATAGTAAACATTTAAGCCTTTAAGTTTTATTAAAATAATTCGGAAACAAATTGACAAACTTATGAAATATAAGAGAACGAAATAAAAATCAAACGAGGTCCAACTCAAATTTAAAACACTATTATTTTAATATCGTAAAACATACATTTTGTCAAAACCGTTGTAGAATTTTCGTCGGTAACCATATTAGCGCGATGTCTTATTTATGTTTTGTACCGACCTTGGTTATAACAATATTTAAATACACATGCTCGTGTTTAGTGTAATAATATTCCGACACGTTTTTTTCTTTGTATTTACACTTCTCGTTCTCACTATATTTATTGCGCATCTTTTTTTTTTTTTGTAATGTTATTTTATGCAAAACACGACTAAATATATGAATATAATATTATATGTTCTATCCATTTATAATTTTCCCGGTAACCATCCTAATGAAACAGTTCTACACCACGGTCACGTACATTGACACTCTCTATTTTTCGTACCTATACACTCAATCTTCATGCGTATTATTAATAACACTTCATTTTACCACCAGCGCTATAATACTTAGAAGACGCTATTGTAGAAAGTGTCCATATTTTGCCATAATAAACTTACGGTGACGTATCAATAAACTGTCTGATCAAAAAGTAAATATACATAATATTATTATGCAAACAACTTTACAATTATAACGAGTATATAAACGATGATCGCGGACAAAACTACAAATAAGCAACAAACTATTTGATAATTAAAAGTTTAAACTACAAATTAGCAACACTGTGATAATATTATATAGGTACTATATAAAATCATTAATACAATACATACCTACTTATCAATTTTTTTCCCGTTTCTCTTTGTATTATAATATGAAAATAATTTCATACATTTAATTTAGTTAGATTATGTTAAATTATAGGTTAAGCAAAGTTATTTTTTCACATTACGAAAGGAAGAAAAACGTTTTATTTCAAATATTATTATTATTATTATTATTAGATACGTTTGATCCATTTTGGCCCGGGACGGTGAGGCGGTGACCAAACCTCGTGGGAATAATAATTTCAGTTTAGTTTTTTTTTCTGCTATACTTTCCATTTCACTGTTAAACTATTGTTGCTTAATGATTATTGTGTTTGTTCGACATAAATAATATAATAGACAAGAATATTATGTGATATTGTGATTGTATCATTTGTATCCTATACCGAATCCAATATATCGGTCATTATATTATACGAGCTCGTGTGTGAGGTCGTTATGACGAGGAACAGGAAGAAAATATTAGTTTCCCGTCTCCTTTTATCAAATAGAAATGGTATTTGCACACCATTAGGACGTACAATGTATCTCCCTTCCAAAAAATATATAATTTTTTAGTTTGATTAATTATTTTAATCTGAAAACCTCACAATTGAGACCTTCAGATTGCACAACGGATCTCAAATAATATTATAACAACAGCTTAATATTTTTTTTTTATTCTTTCGCTACCTAAAAATCGTTGACATTTTTTTTTTCAAGTAGTACAAATAAATTCAATATTTATTGCAATAGTCGCGATAATTTATGTTTTATCTAAAACCCAAGGTGGTCTTGTCATCGTCCTCGGCAGGTAATAATTTTACAATTTACTTCCCCGGTGATTGATTACCAGACAAAATGTAAACCATTTATTTATATTTTCTTTTTGTTTTAATACAGTTATTAGATCTGGGTCAGCGATGCAAATGAATACGCTTTAATGATCGAACTTAAATCCCGTTCAGATGGGATTTAACCTTTTCGATCATTCGATAAACGTACAACGTAACACTTTCATATACATTAATACACATTGACCATAACTCCAAGTCCTAAGTGCACATATTTTGTTTGTAAAATACACGAGCAAAAAAAAAAAAAATCTTTATCTCCAAAAAATTATCTATAATATCTTCACACAGATATATTAATTTGACATTCGAAGTTTCCGGACGTTCAATATAATATCAATTCTCCTTAATAATTATAAGACTAAATCAATTCGAACTCACCGATCTCTTAACAACTCTCAGATTCGTATCCACGTCATTCGATCAGCGGAAATCTAACGCCAAATCGTAATACATACTGACCGACGGACGACGACGTGATTTCCTTAGAATTATCTACATAATCGAACAACTATATATACTAAAACTTTGTGTGCCATTTCTTCACGTCTGCGGGCCAACATAAATCGGCCTGAATAGAAAACCGTTCAGTAGAAAAGAAATAAAAAATTCTGTCTCACACAATTACCACATATTATCAATCGCATATATATATAATACGTATAATAATACACTTGTTACGCATTTCAACAACTCTGTTTGCAGTTCAATAGACTGTACACCAACCAACACTCCAAAGTCGTAATCTTCGAGCGGCGTTATGTAAGACAAGTTTAATGATATTAATATCGCGTGTGTACACTATTAATCGACACTCTTCTGAAGTGGTCGGGGCTCTTACGGCGATCGCGTTGTCCGAAGCGACTTGTCAGATATTAACTCGATCTATAATAATATATTATAACACGATACCGGTGTATTATTATTATTCGGCTACGGAATTTAATGTCCCAAAAACGCCAAAATTCCGCCCAAGTTTATGTCATAAAACAAATAACGAACAAAATCATTCGAGAAAATAATTAAAAAAATTTTTATCACCGATAAAAGCGAAAAAAAAATCTGTACAGTAAAATTATAAAAGTACCAACATTAAATGCATAATAATAATAATATATGACCTGTCTCAATGTAAAACCTGTTTTTGTTTTTACGGTTAAAAATAATATAGTGTCCAATACAATACATAATAATAATAATAATAATAATGACATAAAAATATGCGAATTAATTCATTTTTAATATTTAAATCAAAATATAAATTTACAATGAACAATGTTAATTTGATAAAAAAAAAATGTTGGAGATCCATGTGAATATTAACGAAAAATTGGAAAAATTGTATTGAAACAAACCAATCGACACAAATGAAATGTATTTTTCACAAATATTTTTCGACTTTAATGTGAGAACATTCGATCCCTGCAAATCATCGGGATCAAATAAGTGAGCGAGACTCGGTCATACCTTTGATATTCAAACTTCATGACCCGCGAGACTTATATAGTACGTATTATTCGGTCGCACATTTTTTTCGGACAGAGTTCGACGTCCGTTCGTTAATACTTATTATTATCGTTACACTATTACACGTAACTCGAACTACCTACACGATAATATGTCTTATAATACGCGATGTTATTATATAATGTGGATCAAGGCGAGAGGGCAGGAATTAAATTCATAAAAAAACTGTGATTTCGCCTCCGCCGTGAATACAAGTCACCGTGATTTATTATGTTTTAATAACAGCCCGACGTGTAAAACACGGTTCTTCGATGACCCGGTTGAACCCATGCCAACGGTTGTGTGACCGCGTTTATGTGTACCTACCGTTGTAGAGCATGTGTTTCGCGAAAACTGGACAGACAGGTAGGCGCCAACAGCAACGCCGCTGCTGCGCGTCCGGCGGTAGTAGTGACATTTAACAATAATATTATTTGTTTGGGAAGTAGATTTGCATATTTGCTTAACAAACAGATAAAAACGTCCAAATGTTCAATTTGTTCAATTACCAACTAAATTAAAAATTGAACAAAAACAAAACATAAACACATTCATAAATCTTGACCACAGTAAACATAAAATGAAAATAAAATGAGATATCCAAAAGTATATTTATATATTTGGTTATAAATAGTTACATGGCACTTAACATTATCAAAAATAAGCGACCTTCTATTCTTTTAACCGTATGATGTTTTTATAACTACTAAAACTTTGGAAAATATTTCTCCTTAGAAAAAACTACCAAACAATAACAAAATTGTTTAATAAAATGACGTTAAATTATACTATAATAAAACATATATTTTTCATGATAACAACTAAAAATATACAATATTATGTAAAAATAAATTATTTTATAAAACCTAACCATTGATTTTAATTAGAAAAAAATCGTGGGCATTACTAACCAATTTTTAGATTCAATAATGTGAATAAAAATATACCAATGCATATTATAAATCCTAGCACCATATATGACGAAATTACAGTAAAAAGTTTTTTTATATAAATTAAGTACGTTTCGAATCATACATTTGTATCAAATCGAACTAAATTATTTCTTTTACCTACAGCATCTGCCACCTAAATACCCAATTAAATACTGATTGTACTTAGACTACTTACAATACTAAGAAGTATTGGTTTAAATGCTAAATATTATTATATTTTATATAATGTCGCAAATTAACGATAAAATGCAACTTAATATTGTACTCGAATATCAAAATTCGCTCCTTTAGTATACGTAATATATTGCACTTGACACTGATATACTACTACCTACTGTTAAAAATGTAAAATTAATATATTATTATTATTTCAATCCATATAAATAAATCATTAATTCTCATTTTCGCTATATTCGTTCTGTAGAAAGTAAATGTATAAAAAATTTGCAATGCGTATTTATTTATTATTGCTATCGCGTAGTCTAACGAAGTCTAACTTAAACTTACTAAATCATCGAAACAAAAATCTTACTTATTCTTAATTTATTACAAAAACCATTAAATAAAACATAAAAGTATACCGATATTTTTCGTTACGTTCAAATGCGAGGCGAGAGTCGATACATAATAAAATAATAATAATTTATTAATTAGTATTGGAACATTTTGAATTCAATAATATTAAAACAACTAAAACAGTTATGTCGATTCGATTTTTATATTTATTGCTAAATTAATATGTTTAAGTTGTTTTTAGGAGGCCCAGTTAATCTAGAAATAAGCATTTTATTATTAGTTTATTACGATTCTATAATTTATCACTTGGCTTTCACCGACAATCGGGCTTTAATGTAATAAAAATTAAATTATAATGTACGCGATATTACATGTGTATCATCTTGTTTAACCATTTTCTTGTTACCCATAATATAATAATACACACTATGGTAACCGGTTAAACTGGTCGATGAGGAAAAAAAGTTAAGTATACATTAAAAAAATTATTTTTAGAAAAAATGTCTTATGATACTAAAAGTATTGCTAAAACTAAAACAATATACGAATTGTTTATTTATTGAATTTGTATCATTACGAATTTAAGTCATATAGAAATACACGTCATAAATACAAGATGATTGCTCTATCTTATAGACTAGTTACGTTGTTTCATTATCTTTTACTTTATTAAATTTTCATTAATTTTGAAAAAAAGTAATAATATATTTTAATATTTATATAGTCATTAGTAACTGTAAGAATTGCATAAAATAAAATATAATTATAATTAGAACTGTTCTATCTACAAGAAAATTATCGTGAAAGGTAAATGAATCGCGCCCTTGCAAATACAACGATATACATTTAAATATATATTACAGCATTATTTTCAAACTTTAGAATGCAATTATCACGTAACATATTATTAACTGTTTCAATATAATAGTTCTAAAAAGTTATATTTCACGAACATAAGTCTATTATATTAAATAGATAGTCAAAATATATTATATAATAAAGTGTGTATATATTAATAGATAGTCAATATATAATAATAGAACAAGGCCTGAATAATTAATTATTATTATTATTATTGATAAACATTTTTATCGATACAGACATACAGTGGTACAGTTCTCGCTAACTGCTATTATAGAACTTTTATTTATACGTATAAAAACAACTAAACAAATTAGGTTATATGCCTATAAAGTCCTACCTACAATTTACTCAACATAAAGATTTAATGTTAAACTATTTTATTAAGAGGACAAAAAAAAAATCATTTTATCACATTAGTTTACATACAAAATTATATAACCTACGAATAAATCTGATAAGTCAATAATAATTGCTAAATTGTAATTTGTTTACAATTAGCTATTGAAATTAAAACCAATTTAATAAAAAAAAAAAAAAATAGAAAAAAGTAGCGACAAACGGTCAGTGCCTAATAATGAATACATTTCTCATATTTTATTGTCAGAGTCAACTGCAGTGAACTAACTAGATGTCTAGGTAACTAGGTAAATAACTGACTTAACCGCCAAACTTTTTCTTCGACATGCGTTGTTTTTCATACGCCCGCGTGAATAAACAAAGAAAACAAAAATTAAAAACAACGGTTGTCTAAAAGTTCAGTGACGTTAGGTAATTAAGGAAATGGTTCATGCCCGGTGGGCGTACTTTAATTAACACGGGTGGCATTTAAAACTAGAAGGGAACAATAATCAACAGGCTAATAGTGAAAGGATACATATTATCATGCTTATGCATATGATTTTTAACAGTGTTTTTTGGAACGTATTTTCGAAATTTCAAAACATATCCGTTGAGTTTGACAAATCGTTAATAGCTCGTATACATTATTTTAACAGCGCGGTGGCCACCGTTTCATAACAAACTGCGAACACGCCTTATCTCTATACGCGTTCGAGTTAATTTTAAAACATTATGTTAACTCGAGCCTGTGAGTCTATCTGAGTACCTTTATATAATAAATAAATATTTATTACATGTGTTGGAAAATTCAAACTTAACCTCAAAGTTTAACAAATTTTATTTTATACTAAAACGGAATGTTAAAAGGTGACTCCAAAAACATACGAAAAATGATCAATAGTTTTGCACAGCCATCTGATTATTAGACTGTTAAAACATGTCCTACGTTTTTGGCTCGGGGCTCGTAAAAAAAATTATATAAAAAAAAAAAAAAAATGACCGACTCGTTATCCAACGAGCTATAACCATATGGCGCAGGCACCTTAAGGCTTTGCCGACGATTCGTTATAATACTACGACTTACGAGTATATAGAACGGATTAGCAATTGAAGTATTAGTACGAAATAATAATAGGTACACAATTATTATTGTTATCTATGTACCTACTGCCACATGAATATCTGTTTTCGGAAACCAGTCGAATCGACGAAGGGTTACGCCACAATTAATACATACTTTATATTGGTCAATTATCGTAGTAAATTGGACCATGGACATAATATTATGTACTATTTTCTGACCCGCATGCTTTATAGTCTATAGAACATTGTATTGTATCAATCGATGTTTCTTATAATCGTAAAATTCATCTATTCCTAGTCTATTAGCTTATAAAAATATATCAATGAATCATTAGACGCGAAACATGTCTAATTCAACTTTCGGTCCATATACTATATATCTATTTGTGTACGATGCGTAATATGGCGAAAGCAGTAACCACATATTATGGTAATATTATATTATTAATAACAAAATACTTAGGTAATAATAATAATATTCAATATAATTCCTAAGCGTACACCATTAATTTTTTTTCTTTTATCTATGATATAGAAATATAGCCATATAGGTAAATAATATTATAATGTTATTGTCTCATCGAGTAATATTTGTATTTTTATCGAAATGGCATGTTAAAATAAAATAAAATATCAAATTATGAACAAATTGAAATACACATTTGTACAGTCATGTGTTATTTTGAACACATTTTTAAGTGGCTTACATAAAATATATATTATATACGTCTTTCATATTTTATTTGTGTTTTAAAAGATTAATCATCTTAAACGAACAACTGCAATACGACATCAACATGAGAGCTTGTAATAACTAATAATAATTAATTAAGAATTCTGATTTTAGGAAAATTATTAATTTTGTCCTTATTAATTTATTATATTATACTAATATAAACATATGATATTTTTGAAAGCATATATTAATTATTTATATAATTTAGATTAAAATAATTTATCATGAACGCATTACCGTATTATATTAAAAATTCACACCTTTCTTCATAATTTAAAACATAAACTTTTTTTACTTAAACAATATTAATTTATAATTTATATTTTCTTTACAAACATATTTATAATAATTATATACCACTTAATGAAAACGGTTTTTTTCTCTTCATGTTATACAAAGAAAACTCATTAAAATGAAACTTTTATGAAATTAGCAATATAATTTGTCATTGTGTAATTTTTTCAGTACTGGGCCAAACAATTATTTAATTTATTATTTGTATTATTATAAATTTATAACAAATATATTAAAATATCAATTATTAAATTTAAAACTTCATTATTATTAAAATAATAAAAGAGACAAATTACCAAATATAAATATAAAAGTATATTACATAAACATTAAAATCTAATAGCGACCAAATGGTGATACGCAAACTAATTTTATATGGCCCGCTGATAAGGAGGAAAAATACGATATATGATGTTTTTTCTTTTTTTTGTAAGTATATTTGTCGTTTTTATAATTCGGTTTTTAGTTTTTGTTGACAGCAGCAGATTATAGTCCGCATTATTTATGAATTTGTCTTGTGATTTTTTTACTTTAAAAATATAAACTATAAGGTTTATTACACATTGAATTTTTATAACCCGTGAAAATTTATAGAATTTCTAACGTAGCCCTTCAAAAATAATAATTGGAAACCCCTGCTTAATGATCTATAAATATATATTTATTTCCAAGTAAAATTTACTTATAAGGACATATTTTTTAAAATGATCACTCATTTTCCCTTATTTCTTTATTAAACAACGTCCCCAATACTAAAAAATAAAAATTCTCTCGACGGAAGTAAGTACCTATTAGATGAGCGTGAAGTATTTTACTTTACATTTATTAAAAAATAGTGTACTATTCTAAACTTAGAAATTTATTGTTGAACTTTTTTTGTTCACTAAGTCATTTTAAATAATCATAATTTTTTACTCATCTTCTGTTCCTTGTATGTACAAAACATTTAAAAATAATTTTAAATTCATTTTTACTGTAATATTTTAAACATATTCTTAAAACTTAAAAATGTCCAAAGACATTTACGCAAATACTTAAGAAGTCTGAATTTATGTACCTAATTATAGTAAGTTCATGGAAAACATGTACAATTTATATTCTAAAGAAAGCCATTGCAAATAATCGTGATAAATAATTTACTTCATTAATATAATTTATTAAAATATAATATTAAATGAACACTACTTTTCAATAAAGATAAAATATTTATAGTATAGCTATTAAAAATTGTATTGATCCCAAATAATGGAAGACAAATTACATAATATCAAATTATATTGTTCATAATAAAACGAAAAATATATTTCCACTGATTTCTACTATAAACTGTTATAGACAGTATCAAACCTAGGGTTCAAAATTGAAAATTTAACTTTTCTTGAAATTTTCATTGAAATATTGAAAAATATATTTATTTTGTTTATATATCTAAACCAATATAGACGCACCCAATAAAATATTAAATAATAATAAAAAAAATTTGAAAAATTTGTATGTGAGTTTTAAAATGTATTTGAGTAATAGTTCTATTAGACTTACAAGATTTTCACACAAAGTGACAATATTTTTTTTCAATTTACTTTTTTATTATTTTTGACATAAATGATATTTTTCATAAAAATAAATTTCATGTAATTTTATAACTCTGATTACAACCTATATAAAAAATGCCTATAATAGTATACACTAATGAATCATTAATTTTTAACAATATGTTTTGTTTAAGAAACAAAAAATAGGACGTTTTGAAATTTTTAAACGTATGATGAAATTTAAATTCCAACGAGTTCGAAGTAAGCCTATCGGGTTTGATAGATATAATGTCATTGATAAAATGAAAAAAATAAAATGTCATCGAAAAAAATGTTTGGACCTCTACGATTAGAAAATTGGCACACGACCGATTTAGATTATAGGTATTGAGTAACCATTTAGTATCGAGTCTATATAGACTAACCTGGCTCTGAGTCGTTCGGATCTCGTCTGATTCCTGGCTGCGGTCTGGTTGGAAGCAGAGCTGCTGGTCGAGAACGACGTAAACCCGGCGGCTGCGGCCGCCGCGGCGTTAGTGGACGACGACGACGACGACGTCGCGGCCGTCGTTGTGGACGTCATAGACGCCACCGGCGCCGGGAACACTACCCCGGACGTCCGGTTAGCGGCCGGCCCGCCAGCCATGACGCCACCGGCCCGGACGTGCACTGTCACGGGCAGCGGACCAGACGTGCGCACTGCCCGGTAACCGGAAGCGGCCAGCACGGCAGTGGCCATCAGCAGTGACCACGCGGTGGCCATTAACAGCGTCCTCGTTACCGCGTTCATCGTCGTCGTCGTCGTCGTGGTCGGAAATCGCCGAATGTCCTGTTACACAAGCGCGGTCGTTGGGGGAGGCGGCGATCACGGGTCGCCCGACGAAAACATAACGTTGGAAAACCGATCCGTCGAAATGTTTATTATGAAACGGGATTGGGGTCCAGAAAAACGAAATGTGACTGTGGGAAACCGTATAGAAAAAAAATATATATATTTATAATGTAAATTAAACAATAACAATAAAAATAGATATTTTTTTTTTTTTTTTTTTATATGTACTCGTATTATATATTCTTTTTTTTTATTTTCAAATTGCAATAATAATTTTAAATATTATGTTTATAGAATTAACACTACGTTATCGGCGCACGATAACACGCGGTGGCGGAGCGATGATAAGTGGCCGGGCGTATATACGTGTATATGACGATTGTCCGGCGCGCGACTGACGGGTGCCTTCACGCGCGGACCACACGCGCCCGGCCACTCGGTACCTACACGCGGCCGGTGGATACGGTTTTACTTTCACCGGGCGTGCGTGTATTGTAGAGAAAAATCGCGTATTGATACCGTCTCGCCGTCGTCATTTTGTGATAAACCGAGGTCTGGATTTATGCAATCAAATATATTGTAAAATACGCGAAAATTATGTGCGTAAAAAATTCGTATAGTAATATTTACATTGTACCTATGCATATAAATATATACTTTGAACAGGGACGGATTCAGGGAGGGGGGGGGAGCGAGGGGCCGCGGCCCCCTCCAGAAATTCTGTGAAGAATATTAAATTTAGTGTGTACACTGTACACGCGTTAAAAATGCACATTGTACAAATGCTTCAGTTGTGATTTTTCCAAGACTTATTATTAATAACAGTGATCGTCGTAATATTTAGAATAGATAGAATGAGCAGCTACTATTTCACAAATAATTGAATCAAATTTCGACTAAGATTAAAACTAAATCTAAGACTAATGTTTATTCTGTTTCTATTGGATATTGAGGATAAGACAATGTATATCAAACACATTGTTCTGAATAAATGTAATTATTTCATTTTTCCGTTTACTATCACTTTCGGTGTATTGAGTTAAAAAATTGAATTTTAATTTGTGTTATACTTTCGTATATTATTATTATGGCTCAAAAAAGTTTAAAACTTTACACTCCTATTTTACACAGGTAAGGCGTAATGTAATTTCATCTTTTTTTATTACCTTATAAATTTTGCATGTTCTTTATAATAGTCTACTATCTAGTACACTTAATAGTTGATTTACTTTTTCCCAACAATTTTACTAATTAAAAATATAGACAAAAGGTACTATTTTATATATTAATGAAATGATAAGTATTATCTACTATAAAGTATTTGCTTAATTATACTATATTTATAAATGTATTATTTGGCAAATTATGAATAGGTACAATATTTTTATACAACTAACAACTTAGTTAATTCTACACACTTGTTTCTATAATTATTAGTGTTATTAAATTATAAGAAGTATATACATTTATTTTTCGTGGCTTATTATTATTATTATTATTATTACTAAGTAAAAGACATTAAAATAGTGTTTTTTTTCAAAACTATATGAATTATGAATGTATATATAATATTTATAAATATACTTTTATATAATCTAACCTAACCTTATAATATATGAAGTAATGTATAATTTATCGTAGTTTAAATAATTGGCCCTCCCCAAACCTTAACTCTGGATCCGTGCCTGACTTTGAAAATGGTATAAAGTTATAAAAAAAAATGTACACACTTAGATTTGTTTCCAAAAATAGTTAGTTTTAACTTTAAAATTATATTTTTTTACTAAACTTCAAAAGTTTCATAATAAATATATATATATAAAAAAAAAAAAATGTAAAATATGTTAAAAAGTATATTAATACTTCTGACGTATTATATTTTATATGCTAAATCACGTTATCCAAAATAACAGAGGAGGCAATTTACATATTTTTTAATATGGAAACAGAGAAACAATTAAAAACAACACTTATATATACTTTCACAACAGTTTATTAATAACAATAATTGTCACATGTAAGAAATTCTGTAGGTAATGTTACAAATTCACAATAGTATTAGTCAACGGCCGTTTTTCAACAATTTTCTGGGAAGAGTCCGAAATTTTAGTAGTATATAATAATGTAATAATAATAAATTTATTTATATTTAACTATATATCTATTTTTAATTATATTTTTCATCAGTCTGAGGTTCCAGAATCCCTGGACCCTTCTGTAAAACCGCCAATGAATTACGCTAGTGAATTACGTGTTATTTTTTCGTGCTATTTACCTATTGCAAAA
The DNA here is from genome assembly GCA_013282895.1 of Eriosoma lanigerum. Lineage (NCBI taxonomy): Eukaryota > Metazoa > Arthropoda > Insecta > Hemiptera > Aphididae > Eriosoma > Eriosoma lanigerum. The sequence continues at coordinate 13,043,941 of CM023360.1, forward strand.
ATTATAGCTGCTAAACAATAAAGCGTCTAGAAAAATAATTTTTGTTACAATGAAATATTTAATATACGTGATAAATATTAATATGAACCTAATACAGGTACGCATCAAATTTCATTATTTTTCGAAATTTGTAATTAAATAAGATACAATGGTTAGATTAGCAGATTACACTTCGTTTAGTTTTATCGAAATATTTGTAATTCGTAACAATATATTATGAAACAAAAAAAATTTAGTCATTATTAAATTTAAAATCGTTAAAACTGATTAATAAATATTTAAATAACTCGACATATGTCTTAATCATATGTATCTTTACATTAAAGATTATCCTTACCGAGATCCTCTAAAAGTCTAAATGACTAATCCGACATAACTCATTTCATCGTGCCACAAATTACCGCAAAATCAAGTAATCAAATACTAATAATTTTCGAAAGTGAAATATATTAACACTTGAAAATTGGTTCTATAAATTGTTTCTGCAACATTGCAAAATTAAATTGTATCAGTTAGAAATTTAGTTTAATCTTCATTAAAATTTAATTTAATTTACACCTTTTAATAATATTATAATCGATTAATTTATTAAATACAAAAATTAATAATATAATATGTACTGTAGAACATAGACAAATACTATTTTAATTGATCCTATTTTCTTTTTTTTTAAAAAACATTAAAGATATTATTGTGAGTTTATAATTATTATAAAGTATAAACATTTCAATAGGTTACTTATAAATAGGGCAGAGGACTTGTAGCATTTGCATATTTGTTTTACACAGTCAAAAAAATAGCAGAGTAAGAAACAAATACATTTTATGCCAAGATAAAGTTAGATTTGTAAATTTATTTTGCATATAAATGCATATTATGAGTTTTTTTGTTTTTAGGGCATATTTCTCCCATTTTATAGTTTTTGAGACATATTTTAATTGAATTAATAATTTTATTAATATTTTTCCCATCGACGTACTTATTTTATATAATACAACCGAAATTTATGAATTTAAATATATTTTTAATTTTTGTCATATTATATGGTTGTTGACTATCCGCAGACGCACGTTGTTCCTAGAAGGGCCCGAGGATTGCCGATAAGATTAGTTTTTTGTATGTTAACTTTATTTATAGATAGATAAATGTTTACATTATAATATACATGTTTATTTTAATATTAATTTCAATAATAATTTAAAGATGTAACAAAGTAAAATAAATAATACATTTTAAATAAAATACAAAAAATAAATAAAAATATTTTTGTTTTTAATTTTAAAATACATATTTTTGGTATAAATGTATATTTTTAATGCATATTTTAAGTATATTTTATTTTGCATATAAATACATATTTTGGGATATTGAAGTGCATATTTGGTGACTTTTTAGGGCCACAAGTCCTCTGCCCTACTTATAAACATAATAATATGTTATAACTTACAAAATTTTATATAGGAATAGTATATTCTATAATAAATTACAGTTTTAAGTTTTTAACAAAATAACTTTAAATTTTTAATTTATTTTTAGACGTTTATTATTACTTACCTATTTTATTGCGTGAAAGTATTCTGATATTATTCAATCAACGAAATAACATTATATTAGTTACTGGTCTGTGATACCTACTATATTATTATACAGACGTAACAAAGATCTACATTAAAATTGCATACTCGGTACGCCGTTTTATGGAAAAATTGAATGTACAATAATTTTCTATAATAGCTTAAAAAAGTTATTATAAGTAATTAAACTTAAAATCAATTCAATTATATTTTCAATATTTTATTTAAATTGCAATAACGTACAAATTATACAGACAAAATATAGATATTACGTTAAAAAGAATGATTTCTTACTTAATCTAATCATCTATTTTTATATGTTTCGCTGTGTCTCCCGTTTCCTATGAATGGTATACCACCCAACCGCATGATTTATATATTTTATGTAACCAAAATATAATTTCATTAATAATTATAAGCTAAATTATGAAAATCGCGAACAAAATATTTCCTAATTGATACAACAAAGTGGTCGGTAAATTTTATTACACCCATGCGCAACGTTGAAAAGAAAGCGATTACCCGGAGGATACTATCGTCAAGTCCCTATCAATTAAAATAATTTGAGTTTTGTGTAATACATATTGTACACCGTCATATTTATATATTATACTTAAGTTATTATTATCGCAAAAAAAAAAAAAAAAAACAAAAAAAAAATAGTGATATAAAATCGCAAACAGTATATGTATAAAGACCTACACTGCAATGATAGGTTTTGAATAGATTCAAGTTATGAACACATGATTAAATTGGAAACTCATAGCCTATCATTATAACAACCGTATAAGTATCTATATAATATTATGTTTCCTTTAAGCAGGACTTTCTATATCAAACATAATATAAAACAAAAACAATAATATTACGAATATATAAGTTACGACACGTATCTACTCTTATTATATTTCCTATCACTGATCGATTGGTCCGAATCTTCGGGCTAAATTTCACACTATGCAATTTCGGAAACACGATTCGCACAGTATAAAAATCTTTATTTAAATTTGCATAAGTGAATTTCATTATTTTCATAATATTAATGCCTGTCAAACGTAAAAGCTCGCGTATATTTAATTTAACAACATAACATTTTAACTGAAAAAAAAACTTGGTATTATAGGGAAAAAATTAACTCATTAAATAAAATAAATTGACTTTTTAACTCGTTAATGCTAATACGTACCTAATATTCATACAATTATTCCCAAAGTAATAAATACTTTTAAAATAAAGTGTATTAAATTGTTCGGAATATTGTCCAAAAGTGTGTATTATATACCAATAATGCATAATGATGTATATTATAAGTATAAACATTGTGTATACCTAACTGTATTAAATGTTTTTTTCATAATTAAAACCCAGTTGACTGTCAAAAATCACCGTTTAATATGTTAATGTTTTTTTCATGTTATTGTTATTTTTAATAATTAAATTAAATGTTGTTAGTCTTAAAAATTAATTTCTAAATACCCATGAACGTTTTATAATAAACGGCGTGTACCAATTAATTATTTATTTATTTTACATACAGTTATTTATCATTATCCGCGTTAATCAATCGATCATATTTAAAATATGTTTCCCATAATAATTTATATGTTATAGATAGGTAACCTACTCAAAGTGAAGGAAAATTATATATTTAAATTAACCGTTTTACAACTAATACAATGTGCATTATAGTGGGTCTATATGGCGAATTTAGGTCCTAAATATTATTAGGTAGGCTATGATGACTGATGAATGAGAGTTGTAACCGCACGTTTAGTTCACACTTAGCACGATAATGTGCATGTATTAATGCCCTGAGTGTAAAACTACTTAAATCTGTTTAAATCGAAACGATGTATCTTAATAATGAATGAGTTGTGTCGTTGAATTTTAATTAAGTTACTGTCTCGAAGCTTTCTCCAGCGTGTAATGAATAATTATTACCGTTACTAGTCATTAGTAAAATGGTCGATAAATTATTATAAATTATATACAGACCACAAAAGTGCCAATTATACGCACATAATAATTTAATTGTACGATTATAGAAGATGGTCTATTTACAAAACTATAATTATTTTCAAATTTAAATAATTCTATTTACAATTTTAAACGTATTTACTTATTATTTTATTTTCAATTAATTCGACCGGAAATATTTTGATAAAAAAGATAATTTTACCTATGTATTTAATTCCAAATTTAATCGATCATTTTTTCAATCTATTATAATATATAGGTAAAAGTATATAAGTAAATATATATTTATATATTATACTACAATGTTACATTTCACATTTTCAACCACTTGAACCAATTCAAGTGTCAGTATAGGTAGGTACTGGCATAATGAGTGCAACGTATATAATTATATTATGACTGATAATAATAATAATTCATTATAGGTAGTTATTTCAAGCAATACCGATGTCTGATTATATAATATAGTAGACCTTCTATAACACGAACGTAAACATAATAAAAAATACACACGTATATTTAACATGTAAAGGTTTTTAAGTTGTAAAACTTCAATATATGTTTAATGGAAATATTGCAATATTTAACATAAAATAATTATTATTTTAATTAATTTATAATAGGTATGTTGTTACTTGTTATATCCATATTTCTGCGATTATACCTTAATTACAGTGATTAGTAGCTGTAGGAAATACCTAACATAACATACAACTTTTCATTTAAAAATTAAATAAAAAATAAATAATATTTTTTACTAAACTGAATTTAAGTTCGTTGTATTACTTCATTCAATTAATTATCTTCATACTTGAAATTCAAACCAATATTAATTCTTTAACTAAATTTGCACTATTTAGACATTAAATTACTTCTATTCTTTATTGGTATTTACTAATTACTATTATAATTATATTTGTGTCGATATTAATAATTTATTTTTAAATGTTTGCACTTTTCAAGTTAAATAAAATCTTGACTTTTTGAGAATAATAAAGAAACAATTTTGATTAATTAATAATAAAATGAATATAACTATTACAAACGTTACGACATCACTACTTGCCTTAAAAAAACGTAAAATTAAATATGGAACTTAATAGATGATTTCGTTTGTATAATGAAATTTTTTTGTTTCCATTTATAACAAAATCGATTATAGTATTTACGTTAACACCATATTTAAATTTAAATTATTGTTTCAAACTTTTTCTTAATAAATAAAAAAAGGAAAAATGCACACAATAAGAAATACCTATAGGTACGCATGCCAGAAGCATGTAATAGAAATACTATGTGAATCGTATCAGTTAATTAATTTTTACTATAATATTTCAAACAATACAATATTTTTGGCTAAGGTTGAGAAATCTAGCTTAACCGCACAAAGCAAAAGAAACTTGCAAAACAAAATCCACATACCTATATAAACGTTAATATAACGTGTTCACAATAAAGGAAAATTATTTAATAATATGTTTATTTAATAATTTCCTCTTATATGCACGTGAAATTTCTTAAATTGAGATGAATATTTTACTGGCATGGGAAAACTATTTTTGTAATTATATTCTATTTGCTGTGATTTTGATTTTCACCATTATACCTCTGAAGTTGTAAGAACTTTTAAAACAAGTCAATCAATTGGACTTTGGAGGCTTTAATATTTTAATAAGTAGTTAGTATTTACTGTTAAAAAGATTTTTACATTTTATAATATAATATAAATATCATGTAAAGTACAGAATTTGCCTATTACATATCATTATATAAGTATAATAACAATTTTGTTTCTCTTCATAATTTTAGATTTGGACATAGTTTTATCAGAAACATCAATATTAAGTTTTTAACAATACAAACGTACCTATATCTATTATATCATGTAAAATAACGATACATTATACATACCTTATACGAAGATAACAAATTCTAAGAAAAATAATAATACCTTACGTAAAGTGTAGTTACAATAATTAAAGTAAATATAAATAAGTTTTCGTATGCATCAGTAAGTAAACATTTAAAATATAACTGTACATTTTATGTTATGGAAAGCAACCGTTACCCAAATCAGACGCGCATTACGGCTCAGTAAATAGGAATTAATTTATTTCACACGGACATATCAATCTTTTATCCCGTTTGCATCAAGTCAAAAATATAATGTAAACTATCGCGTATTCGCGTATAATATTAAGTCTACCTATATAATATACGATTTTATTTTCTGATCATCTCACATATAGCCGTTCTACTTTTCCAAACGGTGCAACTGCATTTCGTCATATCCCACTGCAAAAAAAAAAAAAAATATGTAACAGTCGTTACAACAAACAAACCGTTTGGAATGATTAATGGAGTTGCATCTCGAACACGCAACCTACCCGTTTCAACTATATTATAACACAATAATAATATAATCGTAAATACGAATAATTTATTAAATCATTTAAATCGACCGTGATTAAACAATATTGTCGACACAGTTAAATGATAAGGTTTATATTTATGGTAAGATCTCAGATATATATGCATGACAATTTGTGTCGTTAAAGAAGTAATAATTATTATAATATTAATGATTTTTTGTTTATAAACATTGTTATTGAATTCTCTCGTAATTTTTTAATAGAATTATTGTTGGAAAATTACGACCACTATAGCCCGGATAAATGTAGTTTTTAGCTATTCGAATATTAATAGGGTAAACATTTAATCGATACACCGCGGGCATAATCATATACATACCTAATCATATTCAATCGATGACCAAATATATATTATATATATTTTTAAAACACAATTCCGAAACAGGAGACGGTAATCGTTATTCGATCAATAATAATTGCAAGAATGCATCCGATCCAGTTATATAGATCTATATAGTACACATATATTATAGTTATTATGTGAACCATCTCAAGGCCTGATAGTGAGAGGATCGAAACTTAATAGGTATATGGTACGCCAATATATTTTTTCGATTGAATAGGAATCCGTTTCGAAACATTAATGACATCGAGTGTAACGTTTCTTCTATGTTTATTAGATAAGTATATAGTATCATGCTGCTGTTGTCGCTGCCGCCGGTAATGTACCATAAATAATGATAATTATAATGTATATTTACCGGTGTCTGGATTTGTATGTTTTTACATTATATTAATTAAATTTAGATAATGTACAGCTCAACGGGCGTTAAAAAAGTTAATATAAAATTCACGTACAAATATATATTTGGTATACATAAACAAGCGTTCATTTTTTTATGGATGGATATAAAAAAATATCATATTAACCTGTTCTACCTGAACTACCTATCATTTATTAAGAATATTTTATAGAAATATATGTTAAAAAATCATGGTTTCCTTAATAATTTCTCCAATTTTTACGTGATTTTCCATAGTAAATAGAAGTTATATAAAATTGTACCATAAAAACATTTGTTCAAATTATAATGGGTTGAACATGAAAATTTCGATTTTATATCAACGTTATTTCATTACTTTTTTCTAATTATTTCACTAAAAACACGTGTAGCACACAAACGATATAGGTACGATTGTTAAACGAATAATGAATATAATAACACCAACATTTTATTATCATTATTTCACATTCATTAACTATATATTTCTTAATCATCCAATACGATATACGACTGAAAATTATACGGAAAAATACGCGAAACGCTCGTGATAATTTTAGTTTATGACCATAGGTACATGAGTATTATTATATCATCTTTGAGTGTTGCATAAAAAAATATTTATATTACTTGGTCGGCTTCGTTTGTCATAATTGTATGCTGTCAAAGTATCAACGTTTGATTGAAAATTACCAACGGCGATTAACTATTAAAATTTAATATTGGTAATGCATAACCAGAATTAATAATGAGTGAACCATGAATTGTGTTTCGTTGGAACAAGTATAAATGTGAACAAAATCATATTTTATATATTACATACCCATAGTAGTCGATGTAACTAGGATACGTATGTCCAACAAATAATTTATTGAAGATACATATGGACACTGAGTAGAGTTATCAGTATACTAGTATATATTTACCTAACTTGATAAGAAATTAATAAAAATTAAAACGAATTAACGCCTCGAATCGTGAAAAAATAGACGTATTTTCATTATCACATTCCATTATTGTAATGCAATGTCTAAACGAGTATATTTATGATTTTATAAAAACTTCGCGAAATTTAGAAACTAAACTAATTATAGAAACAATTTTTTTTAAGAAATTCTAAGGCATTCTATAATATATGTATATTAAATACTGCCGTATATATATATACAATATACATATTATTATAATTGATAATATAGATTATAGACTGAAAATCTAAAACGAGTAGCTTGATTATAATCAAATTAAAATATTTTACTTAATTCCAATGTAAATTACTTGAAAATCACGTCTTTATAATTTTTAGTTATCTACCTAGGTGTAATAAACGAACAAGTTTATCTAAAATCAACATTATAGATAGGTACGAGTACGTATGTAATACCCGTCTCCCTTAAAAAAATAATCATTTGTAAAGTTCAATTATCATTAGGTATTAAATCTATTTAAATAACATAAAACCAATATTCAATTAACAAATTAATAAATTAATAAATTTTAAATTATTTGTGTTAATAACCACAATTTTAAGAAAAAGTTTAAAATAAATATAAGTTGAACTTTGATATGGTCTACATATAGTACATATAGGTTGGTACTCCCACAATTGTAACTACGTTAATAAAATATAATTATAGTAACGCAATCAAAACTATTAACAAAAAAGTCCTAAATTAGGTACATAATATATGTATATAATTATGAGTATAATTTTTGATTCTGGTATAACTATACTATATTCTATATATAATCATTAATGTCTCAAAAAATTACTAGAAAGGTCTTGATAATTAAATATTAAAACGTCTCATTATCATGATAACACAATTAATTACACAATGATAATGTTATTTCAAATTAAACATAATTAATTACATGCGATAACCGCAATTATCACTGACAATTGTGTTTATTACATAATTTAAATGTCTTAAATGTGTTAAGGATTTTGTCAAATAATAACCTAACCTATACCTATGATATTATTAAACTCTATATAAATACGTTTAAGACCGTATATTTGTTTATACTTTAACGTGTTTTTAATTACCGTATTTAGATAGTAGGTATAAAAACTGTGCAGCGCAGTTAAAATGACCTTAAAAATATATTTTTCAACCATATATTATAAAAATTAATAATTAACGTACAAGTCAACAAACGACTGCAATTAAACTATATTATTATATGCATATATACCAGGTGTGTCATAAAAAGAATTTGTCATTTGTGCAATAATAATGTAGTTTATATCATAAATTAACACAAATCTCCTTCTATATTTTACTCCCAAGTCCCCACCCCTATCTACATTTACTTACATACGCGCCACCCGTTGTTCAAAGCAATGCTGCGAGTGACAGGCCATCATCAGATGTCAAGACTTTATTTGGTTCGCTGCTTTTATCTTTAACTCTTTCACAGTACTGAAACCAATTACTTTTGACGCAATTTTTACTTTTGTATATGTATTTTTTTGTAGCTAAATTTGGTTAATATTTGAAAGACACTATTCCACTGTTCGAACATTGCGATAAGCCAAGAATTTCTTGATGAACGAAATTGTTTTTTTTTTTTTAATCTGAATATAAATTTATAGCTATCACTTTTTTTAGCAAATTTATTTTCATTGAATATATCACATACGTAAAATTCGTCAAACTATTTCTTAATCAATATTTACAATATTTGAAATCATTCGTATATATATTAATCTGACAATTTCGTAAATTGTTTCGATGTTTTCGTCGGTTTAAAATGTCCGTCATCTATCACATTTTACTTTCCACCTCTTACTATACTTTTTATACTACATAAAACTCGAATATGCAACACGGTTTTCTTTCCATACACTTCACTCAAAAATTTAAAACATTTCGTCTAAAATTTTTCAATTTAACAATACATTTTAAATTAACACATTTTTTTTTATTTTTAAATTTGACATTATTCTGAAAATGTTGCCGACTTTTGTTCAATTCATATGTATCAACAAATAAAATAGATACAAAATTGTATCGTTTAAGAGAACATTTTTTATCCTAAAGTAGTTTTTTGAAAATTTTTAGTAATTAAAAAGTAATTAATCTTTTAACGTTGGTATTATTTTAAAATGATATAAGTATTTCTACTATCAAAAAATGAGCTCTATTAATATACAAATAATGTTTTTATAATAATGTCAATTTTGTATGATGCTAATTTGGATTCTTATTATATGATAGTAAGGGTTCACAATTCTTTTCCACATAAATCAATATTATTGGTCAAAATAATGTCTCTACTATTTCACTAAACCAAAAATTATGAAAAAAGGGCAAAAATCAAAAAACTCAATTTTGTCGACATTTTGTTGTTCTATAATAATATTAATGAAATAATAAGCATAGGTGCAAGGTGCTTAACATTATTTTGAGGCTATTTCGTTTTGTTCTCGTGTGTGGCGTTCTATGATGCCTTTGTATATTATAATATGTAGTTGATAGTCACAACGAACCTAATCTAAACTCAAATTCTAATCTGTAATTAATTTCAAATAGCCACACCTCATATAATATGACGTATACACAAGTTAGGAGTTATACGTCCCATATAACGTTATGATAATATCATAAAATGTATAATATACAAACGTGCGTATATTATCATTATGTTTCGGTTTGTCGGCCAAAATGAAACACTATAAAACAGCAGCAGTTGCGCGATATTCCTGATAACTATTTAGAAAATAATATCGTATAATATATATTATTATTATTATTATTATATATTGTATATTATATTTCTAAGATTTTACAAACGTAACACATAATAAAAAATAATATATATATATACCTCGTATACCGCGGGGCATTTTACGATGGAAATATTTGAAGAACGATGAATAAAGTATATTATAGCGTGTATATATTGAGTATAATAATTTATACAAGTTATGTATATGTATAAGTAAATTATATTAGGTGCTTATATTATATTATTATGTGTTTGCAATCGGGCAGACGCCTTGAGGTGAAAACAGACACGACTCGGCATAATGCAATAAACAATTTGCGAACGGTCGCAAAATTGAATAATGCTGTACAGCATCTTTCTAACTAATTATTATTATAATAATAATAATAATAATAGTAATATTATTATTACAATTACGAAGCAATAAAAAAAGGAGGACAGTTTACATTTGCCTGTAATTAAAATAAGAATGACCATAAACGCGATTTCTTGCGACTAATTTGTTTTTTTTTTCGTAGTACCTGATTTGCATAATATATAGCAGTACTAAATAATGTATACACGACGTATTGTAAAGTAAATATTATTTATTTGTATACATATATGTGTGTGTGAGTGTTTATAATAGGACCTACCCGCCTACGACTGGTGAACGGAATCGCTAAAAAGGTTTCGTGCGATGTAATAATAAAATTAACACGCAGTATAATAATATTATTATATTATATATTGTTTAATTTATTAATATTTTGCGATCAAAATAAATATTGGGTGCCTGTTTGTTTAAACGTTTTCGAGTTAAAAACTCGATTGACTCGATTTATACCGAAAATATAATATCGCCTACTCACTAAGCCGCACGAAATTTTTATTGATATAATAAATTCTATTAATGAATTCTCGCGGAAATGAGTATTTTTTAAAAATAAATTAACATAACGTAGCCGCGAGAAATTTATTTTATCATAATTTAAAAGTAAAAATTCAGATCAGTTGCTATGACAAGAATTACTCTAAATTACTTGAATTAAAAAAAAAAATTATATTTTTTTTTATCAAGTATAATATTATATAAGTAATAAGTAGGGCCTGAATTTATATACACTAAAACTAGTCAAATATGCAATAAAAATCATTAAGTATACATTAAAACATTAAAATATGCACTTTAAAATTATTAATAAAACCACACATTATATTATTAAAAAAAAAATTTTTAATTTTATTTTATTATTAGAAAAAAGACGTTGATAGATATAAACTCAAAGGTTAAGTTTTAATTTTCTGAAATAGTTTCAATCTAAAAAAATAACTAAAATCGGCATTAATTAATATCTTTAATATCTTAAATATTATATATTTTTTTTAACAAATTTTTGGTTTTCGTACATATTTTAACATTTTACTGCATATTTAATGATTTGTATTGCATGTTTGTCTAGTTTTTGGTGCATATAAATCCAGGCTTTAGACTATTAAGTAACACAATGATAATATTAATGTAAAATTAATAACAAATTATATTATATTTTTCACTGTTTATTATGTATTCTCTATTATTATATTAATATAAAGATCAATTATCATATAACATCTAAGGACTTTAAAATAAAAAAATTTATATTATTTTATGTAATATTTAAAATATAAATACACAAACAAATAAATTATTTTAAAAAATAGTACCTAATAATTATAAATTTGAATTTAAAATAGTGGGAAGGTCGATTATGGACGTTCCTCCTTTGTCCCTTCAGTTCTCGGAGAAATTAATGGTTTATTATATTTAAGATTTGAATGCAATGATATTGCATTATAAAATACAATTATGAGCGAAACTCAATATATTACAATATGCTATATTGATGACCGATTCCAAAATTTTACCACGTGTGTAAATTATGAATGTAAATATTTAAAATAAATTTCACGTTCCGTCGATCTAAACTTAATTAGTTAAACTTAATTAGACTTCGATAAAATTTTCAAACCAATAAACCAAAAATTGCAGGAAATATTAAACATTTTTGGAAAAAAAAGCCAAAACTCTATACTTAGTTAGTAAATCAACCATTCGTTTCTAAATTTTTTCTTGTAATGAAGTTCACCTAAGTAAATATTCAAAAAAATGTTTAAAACACTATGATTAAAATTAAATTAGTTATCACGAAATTAAAAAATTTTAAATTTCAGAAACGTTATTTTGGTGATTTTCCGCCATTTTTTTGGAGTTTTTCCCCTCCTAAAGAAAAACTTTTGAGAAATTTGAAAAATGAGCTAAAGTACTAACTAGATGCAATATGCTACCGAAATCATACCCTACTTGTGGTAATCGGACCATTATTTCTACCCGTAAAAGTGTCCTAATACATAAAAAAAAAATTTTGTAATACCAATACATTCCTCGCTTCGCTCAGAATCTAAAATAATTTTAATACAATATATTATAGAAGACACGATAAGGTACCAATAACTAAATTAAGATCAAAAACGTAAATTATAAGCAATCGCTTTTCAAAATTAATCTAAATTAAAATTTTGGCTACATTTAATACGTTTTATACATAATAAGTATATAGAAAATGTTTGTTATTATTTTATTTTTGGATGTTGACAAGCAATTATAAATTTATAAAGTATTATATTGTGACTTTTGTTTCACATTACTGAATATTAAACAAAATTACATTTAAAACAATCCACTATCAACCGATTATAAACCAGTATACTTAAACAAATATATACAACTATTTCGACAGTAATACAATATTATATAATAATATATTATGTACATATATATAAAAACTAAAATGTATACTAACATCTATATCGTCAAAAATATAAAATATCACAATTAAATTAAATTTATAATTATAATAATTCTACAACATCGGGTTCTGAAACTTGACTTTCTAAAACTTGCCCTAATATATTCCCAAAATATATGTATAAGTAATGAACTATAGATGAGATTTGATTTGTATACCAAAGTATTTTACATGCAAACTCTATATTTATTACAAGCATATAGTTTTTTACAGTAATTAAAAACTGCGAGTATATTAAACAAAACATAATATAAGCACTTTAGCTAATTTATTACACACATAATCCTGTCAGTTTAGAAAATATTAAATTGTTTAATTTTTCAGTCCGTATTGGGCGTTTTCTTCTTTTACTTAAAATATTGTTGGTTATACCAGTTTGGTATCATCATTGTATCAAAGTGTTATAACTATAAAAAAAAAATAGGTATATAGACGAGACCATCATCGTTGTTTAGTACTTATCATACGAAACACATAAAATTCGTACGTTATAATGTAAAAAGTGAGCTCTATAATTATTAAGGTTCGTGCCTTATAAATTAATAACTAATAAGATATAATATGTACCCAACCTACTGGTTGTAAATTTAATAATAAAGTGAATTTTTATTTGTTTTTAATTATTATTTCTTACAGCTAATAAAAACATTTTCAAACATTTTAATCTACTTATATACAGACGTGCATACAGCTATAATCAAACCTAAACGGCTAAACCGCTAAAACACGTTTTTCATACACGGATATACTATTAATTATAAATTAACGGTTTATACAGTATATTACACATACATATTATTAGGTATATATATACATTCTTCGTAAATTCGTAATTTAGTTTAAAAATTTCTCATTACAAACACAAATTACAATTGTTTTTTTTTTTTTTTTTAATATATACTTTACAATTAAGAAGAAGTTATTCCCGCATACTCTATCTCCGTCAATATAACAGAGAATATATCAAAATCATAGCAACGCAGAACTTAAATTACTATATTTAGGTTGAACTTAGAGTAGGTATAAACATCTATAAACAAATTTAAAAAGAAGCATATTTTGGAAAGAATGTCATATCCGTTTTGTAAATGATTATTATGGCAAAATAGTTATAGTGGCAAAAGCTATTTTTTATACATTTTGTTTTTGCTATTATACGCTTAAAAAAAATCGTATGATACTATACTAAAGTTGAAATTAATTCGATTTTAATATAATTATTATATAAATATATGAGTATTAAAAAATAATAATCTAGATGTTCAATATATTGTTCAAATTATCAAAATTATCGAGTATGACTCCTTTTTGCTTGAAGGCCTTTGCCACACGATACCTTATTATTATAAACCATTAAACCACGAATTAATATATACATATACTATTTATATATTATAATATTAATTATTAATATACCTATTTATATTAGCTTTATAAATAAAAGTGTATCACAAAATCACAATGATATGTTTGATGTAACTAAGATAATGCAGTAAAAGTATAAGGCGCAAATTGAATTTTATATTTTTTGGAAGATTTAAAATTGTATTTTCAACAAACTCGTGGTAAGTATACCTTTCAACATCATATAAGAGGGTGTCCGCAAATAAAATTCCAATGGGGGGGGGCAAAATATTTTCATTTTTCAATGTTTAGTTTCACTATCCGAGTAGTGCTAAAATGATGGTTTGTAAAACATTTTCTTTCATAGGTATCTATAAGTAATTTAGCAACCGAAAAATTATTAAAAAAATGTTTATTTTAATATATACAAACTACATAGTGATTATAATAATTAATGCTCACGCTATAGTTATAGAGAATTGATCGACGGAACGCCACGGACCGTATTCTTGTTTATTCTTGGTTTATCATACTAAAAATATTTACTTTATTACTTGAACTTTGATTTTTAATTACTTAAGTAATAGAAAACTAATTAATAAACTAAACACTATTATAATTTATAGTATTATTTTAACGTAGTTTGGATAAATAAAAATATACCTGTGTATGATTGAGAACCTCAAGTTATTTTTTTTCCCGAATAAATTTTCAGACTTAATGTAACCTTAAATTTTTCCCTTCGCAATGTAGTAATATTTCGTTGCCTAGTCATTTTTGGTAATAACGATTGAATAATAAAGTTATCGTTTTAAATGTAACTTGACAAATAACTCGTTATATTTTCAATCGACCATCAAATACGCGATTAAAAAAATTTAACTGTTATTCTTTGGTTATTTCATTATTTTAATTTATTTACAAGCTAAATTTTATGTGAAATACCTATATGTTGTGTGCAATTAAATATATAATCACAATATCGCACACAACAATT
>CM023360.1:13059559-13197844 GCA_013282895.1 Eriosoma lanigerum
GCACACAACAATTTTTTAGTACACTATACTTACGTTATACCATTGATCATAGAATAGACCACCTCTCGGCAACCCGTAAAAATATAATATTAGTAGCCAAATTTCCCTTGATGCCGTGGGCTATCTGTCTATTCTATAATCAATGGTTATACACGAGTACAGTGGCGCCCACACTGGCTACCAGGTGCTGCGACATGTGTTCTCTGAGGAGGTGGATGTAAATTCACCAGTGAATTTCGAATTTGTAAATTAAAAATTATAATAAATTATTAAAATTGTTAGGTATGTAACACAAAGCTTTAATTTAAACCTAATCTAAATAGTATATTAAGTAACTTTTAATTCTAAATACGTTTACCCAAAATTGCAGGTAATATTAAACATTTTTCAATACATTTCAAAGCTATAAATTTAGTCAAAAAACAAACTCTTAAATTTTACCACGTGTGTAAACTGTAAACTACCTATGAGAATACTCAAAAAAATTTACAAGTCCCTACGTTCAAAATTGCATTAGTTATCATAAAAAATCTAAAATCAATTTGGTCAAAATTACGATTTCCGTAAATTTTGCCGATTTTCCGTCATTTTTTGGTAATTTTTCTTCTCCTAAGAAAAAATGTTGAGACGTTTTAAAGTGAGCTAAATGAAGTAGGTACCAAGTAGATGCAATTTTCAACAGTGTTACTTGTGTACTATTATTTCTACCCGAAAAAGTGTCGTTAGAATTCAAACTTTTAAAAATACAAAAAATATCATTCTAACTTTATAAGCTTATAAAAAAAATTGTTAGGATTTTCATAATATTTTGTAAATAGGTTAAGTAGTATATGAGTAGGTCTCTATACAAATTTTAAACCGTTAAACCAAAAATCGCAAGTAATATTAAACATTTTTGGAAAAAAGTTCAAAGCTCTATATTTAACCAAAAAATAAACCAATCCGTTCCAAAATTTTACAACACGTGTATATTACCTATGTTAGTACTCAAAAAAATTTTGCTTCGCTCAGAATCTTCAATTTTAAAACAACTGACAAAAAATGTGTTGTCTAAATCTTTATCAAAATTTAAGCTGGTACGTGGTTAGGGTGTAATCTTAATCAACTGCATGTGGTTTCAAAAATTCTATGTGCCTCACTGCACGCGTAGATACCAGGTACCCGGTACATGGCACAGCAATTATTAAATCACAAAAAATAAGTGTTTATTTAACATTTTAAACCAAACATTAATATAATTTATGCGTTTACCATGGATATAGGATGTGTATGCATATTTTAACTTTTTAAGTCTGTTAGCAGTTGGTTAACGTATACCAAAGATTATCTTCATTTTGTAATTATCACAATATTTTATGTTTATTTAATAGTATTTTTAATAGTTTCTTGATATCTATATTCGAAATATCAATATTTAATTTTTCAAATTTTCCGAAAATTTATATTTTCAATTATATAAATATAATATATATTATATTATATAATACTTTTAGGTAGCCAGATAGATAGTAGGTTAGATACCTCTGATTATTAAATGGAATATATAAATTGTGTACAAACTTTTTTCACCTGTAAACTGTGAACGGATTAATATTTAATTTCTTTCAAATCCCAACTTTAGTACATTTTTTACAATTAAAAATAAAGGTTGTTTTTCAATATATTTTATTATTATTATTACAAGTATAGCCCAATATAGCAGATTTTTCAAAATATTCAGAACATAATATATATATATATATATATATACATGTTTAAAAATAAAAGGAGGGTTGCTGTTCGCACTACGCTAAAGACGATCTAAGAGAGAATAATTGTTATTATTTTATTTTATTTCGCCGCATTAGTAGTCTTGTAGGCAACTTAAAGTACAGTAAATAATTTCTTTTTGTTAATCAAAATGTGGTTTTAAGGTTAGAATATTATTCCCGCCAAAAAATAGTTATCTATTAAAAAGATAATCGTATAGCTATAGCTGTATATTAGATATTCATAAATCGTAATTCGTGTCGTTTCGTTTGTTGATATTTTTAACATTATTAATTTATACTCTTATAAACTTTCATTGAATTAAAAAAACTATGAAACAAATAGTACGAATTAAATTTTACTTTTAAAACTTTTAATATTTGTCAAAGTGTAGATACCAAGTTTTTGTTTTTAAATTTTAATATAACGCAATATTATACTATACTCATGATAATATAATTTATTTTTATAAATCGAAGTAGATATTTGTGTATAAGAAATATGGAAAATGACTCCCCAAACTTATTTGACAGCGAGCCTATGTCGGTGAAGCTAACAGTGGTTGAAAGTAATGAAGAAGTCGATAATGAAATACATGAAAACAGTAGAACTTCGAATGTAGAAGGTATTAACGAGACTAACAGTGATGAGGTAGAAGATGAAGCTGAGTATCGCACTGATGAA
Organism: Eriosoma lanigerum; assembly: GCA_013282895.1. Lineage (NCBI taxonomy): Eukaryota > Metazoa > Arthropoda > Insecta > Hemiptera > Aphididae > Eriosoma > Eriosoma lanigerum. The sequence goes on from CM023360.1 coordinate 13,061,993, forward strand.
TCTGACCAAGAAAATGAAAATGAATTAACCAATGTCGATGAATCGGTTGATCAGTCAATTGAACAACGCGATGATTCATCCAAAACAAAGACAAAAGATGTTCACAAAGGATTACCGCCTGGCCGAGTTAAGTTAATTATGAAAATGGATCCAGACGTCAACATCGTGGCTGGGGATGCAGTGTTCTTAGTCACAAAGGCAACCGTAAGTAGACAGTAATATTCAGACTCAATACAACATAAATACAATTTTTTTTCTCTGTAGGAAGGTTTTGTTGGACTATTAGCACAACATTGTCATAAAGCTATGGTAGCTTCAAATAAAAAAACGTTACAAAAAAAAACACATTGATGATGTAATAGAAGAAAATGTACCATTTGAATTCTTGGAAGGTGCATTGGATTGGTAAACTGTTTTATTTAATTGTTTTTTTTTTTTCATAATAAAAATTAATACAATATAAATATATTGATTTTATAATATTTGATTCCTATGTTTAATTAAAACTAATTAATAAATAACTTGCAAAAAGTTTTTAATTTACACAGCTTGCAGTTGTGTCCAAAATGTTATAATGAAAATTATAATTATTATACAAATTATTCAGTATTGGACAAATATTTAGTAAATTATTTTTAATAGGTACAAAAATAATAACACAACACAATACTTTTAGGTAAACAGAAATAATTTGTTTTAATCACAATTTTAAGCCATAACAATAAATTAAAACATACATAGTAAATTACTTAATTTAAATAAATATATTTTATAATACAAGCACTGATGTACACAGAAAATATTGATGTTAAAGAACAAAAAATAATTTGAGCCAATTATGTAATTTATAAGGAAGACACAAAATAATTTGTTATTTGCTACAATTTTAACCTTGAAGTATTATAAAGTGATCAAATTAAATTATGTGAATAAATTATAATATTGCTTATGTAAATTTGAATTTTAACTTATTATATTTGAATTAAAAAAATATAACTCAATATCGCAGTGTACATAAATAGAAAGAAAAACAATTAGAATAAATTAATTTTTAAATTTAATATTGTTAATTAATATTTTAAATAATTATTGTTTTTAAGGTTATTCTGGGGATTTAGAGGGTGCAATTTACAATAAAAAGTGCTTTCCCAGAAATTGTAAATGTTTTTCACTTACACAACTCAAATTTCCATAGATGTCTGGTCTGTTATAGAACTATACTATTAAATTTAAATATTATTTATACATTTGGGAGTTCTTAAATTACTTATGATTAATTGGAATCTAACAGTCTATAGTAACAAAAATATCACATGTGTTAAAAATAATTAAATCATAAGGCTTCACATCAATAATTAAAAAACTACTTAAAAATAATAATAAATTAAAAACCAAATAACTTACTAGTACTTCATTAATAAGTTATTACCCATTAATGCATAATATAATAATTAGAGTAAGATATTTAAAAATAATCAAAAATATAACTTTATATAGAATAATAAAATATGTTTTAAACTGAATAAAAAATAATTTAAAACAAATTATTTGAATAAACTATTAATTAAATTATATTAATTAAAACTAAAAATGATACAACACAATCTTGGTGACCAGTCTTTTAGGGACCCAGTAGTGTCTAATTTATGGAAAGTATTAAACTTAAATTTATAGCTAAAAATAAAATATTACATATATACCACCATTTATAAAAGTTTAATTATTAAAACCTTAACAATCAGAACAGTAATTTAAACAAATGGACTCCTTATCTCAAAACTTTTAATAAGACATCGATATAAACATTCTCTTAAAGTTACTTTTACTTAATTCAAAGCTTAACTCAAATTATATTTTCTTATGCTTTACTAAACAATTACCAATTGCAATTTTAAAATATTGCACACCCAGATTATTGTGGTTGCCTTGTAATATGTAAATAATATAATTAGAATCATAAAAAAATAGGTTAAGTTTAGCTCTTTAATTAATTGTTTGTGAAACCTTAGGATCTCCTATAGTCAAAATGATCTTGGATAAAATTAGTATATATTATAGAATACCTAATTTATTTATGTCAAAATTAACCACAGCCTTTTTATTTTCATTTTAATGATTTAAAACAAAACAAAAATGTTTCATAACTTGGCACAATTGAATAATGATTTAATTTGGGTAAATTTATATTATTATATTTTAATAATATTTATTATAGATTTAAATTTTTTGTCACTAAAAGAGTTCACTATTTTTATATACTTTTTATTGCTCAAGTATTAATAATAATTAATAACCATTTTATTTTAATCAACAATGGTTAATAAAATGCCAATCATACTCCTAATTAATATACATTAAACATTATTAATAATTTGTTAACTAATAATAATTATGTTAACACTTCAAAACATATTACTTATTAAATATTTTTAAGTTAATGGTTTAAGTGGAAAGTATAGTATGGTATATAAATATTATATTAAATACATATTATTTAAATTAAAATCTTATATTTCAGCAACTCCCAAACTTGTTTTAGTTCACTGCTTAAATATAAAAAATAATTTCTACATCACCCACATAATTGAAAACTAAATAATTTTAAATTATAAACAGTATAAAGGATATACTATGGAATATTAACTAACCCAAGCCTCTCATGTCTAGTATTTGTGTGTTCTCAGGCCATTGCAAGTTGCAATATACAGTATGGGAACTGCTGGTCTATTTAGAAATAAAACATACAAGATTATTGAATATTTGTTACCATAATAATGCAAATTATGTATTACATAATTTTGAAAACAATATTCAAATAATCTGGTATATAACTAATTTTAAAATGTTTTTGAAGTCGGAACAAAGATGTGCACTTAAAGTTAGTCTTTGGTAAGAGCGCTAACATTTATAGTTCCATTTAAATATAAAATATAAATCACAATATTTGTGATATATATATGTAGTGTTACAATATTTTTATGAATTAATATTATCATTATTCGTTGTGATTGACTCTAACATAAAACAACAAATAGGGAGTTAAAGCAGAGTTTTTCGACGATTTAGATTCTAATATCTGTGTCAATTGTGCAACAGACATAGTTCTTACTGTTTCGTCATCACACTCTAACCACACACCATCGCCACCTTCTGAACTGTCTAGTATACGTACTCCACAACATTCAAGACTGCGGCACCACCGTCCGATCGAAGATACTTTCCCAGAATCTATTGAATCACTTGACGGACTATTGGAAGTTCCTGAAGATGACGATGTTTTTGAGGACAATTTTAAAAATCGAAAAAGTCCATTTGATATTGATGATTTTTTGTAATTCGCAGGTAAGGTACCGTTTGGGGTAACAGAAAGACTTCCAGCCTTGCGTCTGTCACGAGAGCAATTGATATATTCCTCGAGATTATCTTGAGCTTTAACATAGGCAACATAATGTCCAGATGCAATTGTAGCACCTAAATGCATAATTATAGCATAAAGCTGATAGCTGTGTGCTCGAGTTTGTTGTTGAGAATTAAGAGATAAACACTCTTCACAAAAACACTCAAGTGTTAATGGTGTTGGCATGTGCTCATTTACTTTTGATACAACAGCTCTAAACATATTGAAAATGTTAAAAATGAAAAAAAAATATTGTTTAACGCAAATATGAAAAATATTATTTAACGCAAACAATAGTAAAGTACACATTACCTGTAATTGGTACAAAATCGTTTTAAATGCAACGTCAGTAATCGAGGTAAACTTTCATATCCAACACTGCGTTTAGCCTCATTATATCGACAACATTGTTCACACCAATATTTGTCAGTGTCTTGGAGATATTCTTCAGTCACTATTGCCGAATGATATAACTTATTTACACTGTCATAATCTAAAAGATACAAACATTAAAGAGACAACAAAAATTGAACAAAGAATAAACAAACCGTATGGATTAAATTCATGTTCGGGTGATATGTCTCCATTGGATAAACCGTTGATAGGAACACAAATATCACAAAAGCTCTCCTTTCGTTCCGTAACAAATTCACATTCTAAACATGTGGTTCGAAGTAAGGATACACCTTGAAAATCATCAAACATTGATGTACTGCTACTACTACTAGTACTACTACTGCCACTAGGAATGCTATCATTCTCATCATTTTGGGTAGTATTTGCAGTCCCATTTACATACATTTGTTTATCATCTGAAATCATAAAAAATAGAAATAGTACCTATTTATTTAGTATTTTATTTATGTGACTTACCAACAAAATTCTCATTTTCAGGTAACACTTTCTCACTGGTAATATTCACACTCGTGGGAAGGGTACCGTTGACTGGACGTGTTTTACTACTAGATGGAATTTTTAAAGATTTCCGTACTTGTCCAGAAAATTTTTTCAATTTATTAGGTACTGGTGGAATGACTGGTGGTGGTGTAATGAAACAATTTACTTGGACAGAATGCTGCATGACCAATTTACATCCCTCTCTGATATTGTCCAACAAACAAACAAGAAGCTCATGTGCATCATGTTGCTGGTTACCCTCAAATATTGGATTTACATCTCTATGTACAAATGTATATTAAATTTTAAACACAATAATAAGAATAATTATATGTTCTACTATACCTTAAAGATTGTAAAAATACTTCAGGTTGATAAGGATCTGAACTATCTTTGAGTTCAGAATTATGTAATGCTTCAAATACTTGATGTAAACGCTCAGTAACTTGTATAATTTTCAGGTCATTCATACTTACATTTAAAGAAGATTGAAAGTTCCACATTTTACTGCTGACCGAACTTGCACTTCGTCCCAGTGACGAGCATTTTCCCTATTTACACAAAGAACAAAACACATAAGTACAAACCTCATATATATGATAATTTATAAGCAAATACTTTGAGTCCATTTGTTGACCGTCCAGTGATATCTTGTAACTCTGTAATTAGGTGATGAAGGTTATGTAAGAATGAAGGTGCAAATCTCAATGTATACAAAACACTATTAAGAAAACAAGTGTTGCCAAGATTACACAGAGTGGCCACTCCTGGGGTCCCATTGCTTTCATTGTCACAAGAACAGTTTATTTGCTGCTGCTGCTGCTGTTGCAATTGTTGTTGCTGCTTGATGTGCCGGATAACTTTAAAGAAAATTATTACCTTATAAAACTTTGTACTCAACAACTTACTTCTTAAAGTAAAAACAAATTCCATTGAACCATTAACTCTGAATTCAAGTATTGTTAGAAACACCAGTATATTTTAACTAATTATAACTAAAATTACCTAAATGGCACAAACAAAAAGTTTTTATTTAAAATTCCCAAATTATGTAAAAGTATCACTAGTTAGGTATAGAATATTAATTTAAAATTATTTAATATATAAGATTTAATTTTAAATAAAAAAAATCAAGTTTAAATTTTTTCAAAAAGCCAACAGAAAATTTCAAGACATATACAATTACTTGTAAATAAAATTAAATAAAATTAATAGAATTTAATTGAATACATTTTGAATCAGTTACGTTAAATATTAATTTAAACTAATTAAATAGTTATTAGAATAGTTTCTTTTAAAATAAAAATGTTTATTTTCTTTTTAATTAAATACAATCATTATATAAATATCAATTTTATTTTTCAATATATAATGCATATATATATATAAATATATTATTAAAACTACAACTTGCATAAACTATGGGACTTTATGATTTTCTATTAAACCCCATTGCAATTATAAACCAAATATTAAATTACCTATAGTATTTTATTGATAATATGCAATTAGGTGATAACTACTTAACTATGTTTATTCATTCACAAATTGTAGATTTATCTATTAAGATGTCTTAATAGTTGTAAAGGATTTTTTCCATTAAAACAGAAAGAATATAAAGATGAAAAAAAAATACTAAACGGGGTAAATAATATATTTATTTATTTTAAATAAAAATATTTACTAACCAATCCACAAAACTAAAAAATATATGTTCATAGATAGACAACATGATAATTTATAATATAATATTGGAATTTAAATAATAAACTATGTTTAATTTTATTATAATAATGCATTTTATAATGAATGCTTAAAATCTACATTGAATAATATAACAACTTTTTTTTTTAATTATCACTTAAAGTTAAAAATGCCGTAAATAATAATTTATGATAATTTTTTTTTTTTTTTTTAATAACTATTGTTCTTTTTTTTCATCATCAATCTCATTTTCATTCTCATGACCATCATTGTTATCAATATTATCAACAGGCTCATTGAACGCTTGTTTCACATAACTATAAATAATTAATTGTACAATAATAACAGCAAATATAACAGATAAAGCTATAACCTTATATCCTTGTATATTTAATATTTGACCGAGAAAATATTTCATAGAAAAGAATCCAATAAATGGAAGAGTAAACATAAGAAAACTATATCCTAATAAAAACCACATAACGTGGCTTTCAAAACTAGGTTCCATAATCAACTAATAAGTGCACTATATAACAAAATGTGTAATAATACAGACTTAATGAACAGCAATTACTAAAAAAAAGATAAACTAATCGCGAACAACAATTTTTTGATTGGAATTACCAATTTCTTGTATAAAAATTATACTTTAAAATTTACAAAATTTGATTCGATAAATTGTAAACTTCAGTTACCAGGCTGATCAAGCGGTGATGCCATCGGGTTAATTTGGGAGCGTGCATAGGATTTCGATTGTAGTTGCCTGGATGCTGATAAACACAACTTTTTGCGTGGTGGCTGTTCAGCTGTCTCTGCTGACGATAAAACGGTCATTTTTCTGAACCCTAAAATAAATAATAATTATTAATCATAGTTAAATACTTTAAATTAATAAACTTAAAATTAAATCAATTGAATATATGAACTCATTAAATTATTTTAATAAAGCTTAAATTAAAATACTACAGGTATAATCATATTAATTAAAATTGATCATTTACAGTTTTCTCATACATTTAATTATATGTTTCTAAGTTAATTGTTGTGCAATTGAAACCATCGTCTGAACAACATGAGTCACTACCTGAACTTTACAAGAGATGTATTTAAAATACTAAGTGAAATTATGTGTATGTCTTAATTGAACTTCGCATAACAACATAGCCAGTAATTCTATCCAAAGTAATGCATGGTGCAGCAATTAGATACAATGAATGTTGGTTGACATATGTCACATAGTTTTACAAAAAAACACAAATAATATAATAATTCAATTTATCTAAATCAAATGACATTTCTAAAAATAATCATCATATGCATTCAATTGTACTTATGTAAAGTTAGCGAGGTGGCACTTATCCTGTTGTTAAGCGGAAGGCTTCAATTATTGTTTAACATTTTCACCATAAAATATATCCTCTATAGTCTATATATTTTAAGACCAGATATATTTTCCAAAATGTGTTAAAAATAAGTTAAATATATTATACTTAGTATTTTGAATATAAATATTAAATGCTAATACCGAAAGGCGAGGATTTATTATAATATTGTATAATGAACATAATTGGATTTTAGAATATTGATTATACATATTATTACAAATAAATATCTATAAAAAAAACTACAGGCGGTAAAATGTTGTTCATCGTTTAATATAATATTGGAACTACCTAGTGCATAACTAATATTTTGTTAGACATAATATTATCATGTATACGTAACATGGTGAAGTGTGTAACCAAATTAAATCGTTCTTATAGTCACAAGACCCAAACAAAACAGAATCAGCAGCAACACCAGAACACTACACATACAGAGAAAAACCAATACCTCGTCAATGGTTGCATCTGCACACAAACTTGGTCTTTGAAATTACGACTATTGCGCAGACGATTTCCGGGTGGAGTAATTATACTTATTGGTTATTAATATTAAATTGTTCGCTCACCAATCGGACATAGGAGGTTTCATGGAAATGACGTGTGCGCATAGAAAAAGTCCACAGTTGATATACTCCGGTTGAAATTCGACGATAGTCGGCTCCAGCAGACGAAATACGAGCGAGAATTCCTTTTGTGGCGCGTCTAAAGAACTACGTTCCGTGTAATTCCATACAATAACGTGAACAACGGTGATAGGCAATGGTATCGTAAACAAAGTTTTACGAATTACTTGTTAGTTATTACGCAGAACGCGGGGCAAATTAATTATCACGGACGCAACGACATAACGGGTTGGTCCACCATTTTGTCGTGTTAACAACCACAAGTACAATATACAGTAACACACACCCTAAGCAGCTGGTTGTGTTGCGGGTTTGTGTCTCACCTACCATACTACGGCCAGACGCGTTGAAAACGGGGGGGAAAGAAACTTTGGAAGAAAAACATTCGACATTTCTAAGTTGTCGATCACGTAAGATTTTCGTTGTTTCACTACTCGTAAAACAATTTACGGCCGTACAGAAATATTTATGATGAACTGCGAATTTTTTGGCAATTTTAGCGATCACGATTTCGACACATCCGCTTATCACGATCCGAAATTCATTTCTCCATGGCTGATAATTCCCCCTCCATATACCAAATCACGATCGACGTTTTCAGGTTATAGACTTTGGTAGTTTGGTGCATTTGTTTACTATACGATAATATTTCATTTTCCACTGTGTCTACCCGTTCAACTTTTTAATTTTTGACGACGTTTTCACACAAATCAAGGTATGTTTTTACGTTCTACCGTTTGATTAAATAAAAGTTCCGAAATGTCTATCGAATCTACTGGCCAAAAATTTTTCGCAAAACATCCGTCGAGTCGCCGGATCGAATTGGATAAAATTTAAATTTAGAGCTGTTCAATTTGTTTTTTTTTAATTTTGTGTCATTTATCAATTTTGTGATATTGCAGATGCCAGAGGCACCCGCTAAAAAATCCACTAAATCGGTTTCAAAACCCAAGACCGATAAAGTCGTCGAGTCTGCCGACAAAGAGAAGAAGGTAGTCAAACAAAAGAGGCGCCAGAAAAGGCCTTACGGCCGTTTGTACGCCAGAGCTGTGTTCACAGGTTTTCGTCGTGGGCTCCGCAATCAACACGAAAACACAGCACTTCTCAAAGTTGACGGATGCGATTCTAAGTCAGATTCTTGGTTTTATGTTGGAAAGCGTGTCGCATATGTTTACAGGGTATGTATAAAAATTAGTTTAACCCATCATAAGACTCTTTTTACTATCACGGTTGGGCGCGTATGAGTGGTGCTCATTGAATTTTGTATATAACAACATTTTGTTTGTAACTCAAAAATTTATTTAGGTATGTGAATCATATAAAATAATATACAGTATTAAATAAAATTTTAACTTTGATATAAAAGTTGAAAAACACTCGGTTAAAAACAAAAATACATATTTAATCTGTGTCGTTTTCTTATTTGTCTCGTGATTTTGTGCTGAATAAATCGTCTTCTTCAGTTTCATCTAACCAATAACACACTTATTGCACATTTTCAGACATTATGCAGTAAAATTGTATATAATATACACAAAAATAGTATGAATGTGATGCACACTTTACCGGTATAGACAAGTTATGGTGATGGTTCTTTCAATAATTGATAATAAAATTATATGATTTATTTATAGAAATATTATTACATATATTAGCCTAAGTTATGAGTAATATCAAACATCTAAAGATAAAACTAAGCCAGTGATGGCTAAAATGCTCATCGAGTGAGTGCCTTCTGACGAGTTAATAATAATATTATTTATTAAATATAAATAATAATTATTTAACTTTTTTATTTTATATTTTACCTATGTATCATACGATTTGTATTTTATACATGTACTTAACTATTATTTCCTTTACACTTAATATATAATGAAATATAAATATTTTTTTCTAAAGCAACTACAGAAAATAACACAAATTTAAATTTTCATGCGTTTTGTGTGCCATCGTCGGCAGTTGTATACCATAACAAAAAAAGTCTTGTTCTGTTTTATCATTTACTATGTTATATGGTTAACGTATATATCATTATAATATTACTATTGAATTCACTGTTTTAATAATATATTATTATGGGTAGGTAAAAAATAAACAATTTGGTAGGTGACATAATGTCTAATAATCACGATTTTATCTTTTTAAGGAATTGATCTACATAAAATAACTTCTATCATCAAAATTTAAATTTTCTACAACTTAATCACTTCAAAATTGTTTATTCAACATCAGATTATGAAAATATTGTAATTTTATTAAATAAGAATTAAGTTGTGATTTATTTTTTCTAGGCCAAGAGATTAGTTTCTGTACCGGGACGTCCAAAGAAGAAGTCTAAGGTCCGCGCTATCTGGGGCAAAGTTACCCGTCCACATGGTGCTACCGGATCTGTACGAGCAAAGTTTAAGACCAACCTACCCGCAAAAGCAATGGGTCATCGTGTCAGGATTGTAAGTATTTTTTTAATGACTAACGCATTCCTTGTTATATTGATTAAAATACAAAAATTAAATATTAACAATTATAACTACCCGTAATTTTATATATTTTTTACGTTGTATCATTATTCTTCTACAAGTAATTTCTATACTATTTTCCACAAGACAAAATTACTATTTGTTGCATATTGACTAATATAATAGATTTTGTAGAAACTAGTGTAGACTTATTAAAAAAACAATTTTATATTTTAACAATTGTTTATTTGTTTTTGTTTCAGATGATGTATCCTTCTCGTATATAAGCTTCTTGTAAACAACTGACGATTTTAAGTTTAAAAAAAAAATATAACAAAAAAATTGTATAATTTGTATTTTATTTCTTTTTTAAATTTATATAAATTTTACAACAAATATGTTTATATAAATTAAGGTATCATTGTGTAAATTGGACAATCTGTCCAACTTATAACTTTACTTACCAACGGATTATAACCGTGTTTGACTAAAATAGCAGATAATCTAAGAGTTTCTGGTGCTGAAATACCATTTTGACGTGTTACAACTATTGTCCACATATGTAATGAATCCCATTCGTTTTGACCACAAAATGCCAGTATCAAATATTTATCAGGATCAGCATCAATAACTATAGATTTTATGTTTCCTAAAAGAATCATAAATTATGATCATTTTTTAATAGATTTGTATTATTAATATTATAAAATTTACCTCCTAATGGACTTTGTATTGACCAAATTCCTCCTTCTAGTTCCATCGTTGGAAGTTCAATTGTAGCGCTATGATCACCAATCACTTGAGGATTATCAATATTCCATACTTGTCTTAACATGGTTTTATTATAACGCAAAAGTTCACCATGAATACAAACATTATCTTCAACAAATTCATCAGTTTGTGATTCCATAACCATTATAGCCAGAAACCATTTGCCCAACAACTAAAGCAATATTGAGCACAAACTGGAAAATACAATTTTAATTTTAACTTTTACAATATTACCTGATCGATTTTCACTCCAGTAAAAGGTTTAATTTTTGGACATGGTTTTAGTTCTGTACTGCCTTGAATTGGTCCACCCAATGTTAAACAGAATGGAGACATAATCAAATTTAATGTTAACAATCGTAAAGAGACCATTTTTCTTCTGATCTTAACGAGTGTCACATTTGTTGTGTTTCCACACAATATAATATCTGGTGAGTTAGACAGTGACTGTGTGGGTGATTTGAACTCTCGAGATTAAATATGACCTCTAAATAGGTTGAAGTTAAATTATACCGTGATATTTAGTATAATTATCAAAAAATACATTTCCTGTTAAATACAAACAGATAATTAAATATTTTACTATGATAATCAAATATATATTTTTTATTTTCATTTAAATTTTTAGCATAATTGGTAATTGTTATATCGATGATAAATGAAAAAAAATCAAAATTATCCAATAAGTCAATAACAGTTTTGTAAAACTAAAACTTCTTAATAATACTTGTGAGATTTCATTTAAAATTTAAATAACTGAAATTAAATTGCATCTAATACAAAAAAGAGGAGATTGTTACTTTTTATGTAAATATAAAAAGTGGACCAACTGGACCCTCAGCAGGTACATTATGTATTACATTGAAGTCTGAAATTTAGTATAATTCAATGTAATAAACAAAATCATATAATATGTAGTTGTTAAATTATGTTAATAACTAGATTATTTTTAACTTTATTAATTTATATTTAACATATACAATCAAATGACAATATTTAAATAATACATACCTGTATTGAAAATTAATACAATTATAGTTTAATAATTTTATGTTAACTATATTTTAGCCTACAAATAACATTCCCATAATTAATATATTGTTTTAACATAAAATTAATGAATGTATATTAAAGGTAACCTGCATTGATTTATTTCCCTAGTCCCGGAGGTGTATTTAGGTTAAAAATGTTACCAGGATTAACCTGAGTATATTTGAACCTAGAATGGTCACATAAGAATAAAAATAAGTACTTCATTGTTTGAAAAAGCCAGGATATAAATTCTGGGCATTCCTCCTTCAATCAATGGTGGAATGTTATTGTTATATTATAATTATTAAAGATTTGAATGCATTGATATTACATTCCAAAAATTATTTTGAGCAAAAGTCAGTAACTAATTTAAATTAGTTCTACATTATTTGATGTACAATATACTGGTAATACTTATTTCTATATATTTTTTATTTATCAAATAATGTGCAACGAAATTATTTCATAAAAGAAAAAAATTTAATTTTGTCAAAAATATACATTTCTCAAATTTTTCTGTTGTAATTAGTAGTTTTTAAGGTTTTATTAAAAAATGATTTTCAAAGCATACACTACATGTGGTAATAAGATCATTTCCAAAAAATGTCTTCATACATAAAAATTTCATATTTCTTTAATTTTAATCAAATTCCAATATTAAAAAAAATTGCTACTATCGATTTACTGTCCTTTTTTTTAATTCTGGCAATGGCCCACTGGGAAAAGTCCCAGTATAGGGTTTATCCCACAGAAAATAACAGAAATATCATAAATTGATTAACTAGGAACTGAAGATGTGCACTGGTTACCGTATCGTCAGATTTAAAATATTACAAAATATTTTTACCACAAGATTATGAATTTAATACCAATTTTTTGTCTAATAATTATTTGATTAAACAAACATTTTATTCTTTATACCAAATTTACAAAAGTTGATGTGTTTTTTTTAATAATCGCAAAAGTTCTATCTATAAAACCAAATAGCTGTGAATTTGAATATAAATATTCACGTTTAATATAATAATCGATTATATTTTATGATACATTAGAACCATTATTCAATAGGAATTGTCTATTGATACATGGCAATACAGTATAATTTTCCTAATCTAATACAAGTTTAATTTAAATAATACAATATGTTTTCTTTAATATACATTAATCTGGATAATATGAATAGTTTAGATTAATAATTAGAAATGGAATGTTAAAATAAAAATGAAAAATCTAACAACAAAAACAAATGATAAAATAATTTGATGGATGTGTTTTTCATACATCCTCTGGATTAAACATTCCCTAGAATCAAACAAAATTATTATTTTAGCTTACAAAATGATTACAAATGTTTTAAACTAAAATTTTTAAAAAAAAACACTGCAGTATATACCTTAGCACGACGTAAAATTGAATCTTTACTTGCATCATATGGATGGTCCTTGGAAGGAATCTCAAGGACAGCTGGGATCGGTTGTGTGTGTCCCTCAATGACATGACGAATCATTTCAGCAACCTATATTGTTAGGTAAATATGAATTAATTTACATAGTATATATATATGTGCATTAATAGTTGTTAATATAACTTGGTAGCTTACATTTTGATTGATAAGTATAATATCAATGTCGTCCCGTTTAACAAACCCTTTGAAACATTCTTCGATATCGATTATCGCTGTATCTAAACATTGAAAAAATTGTATGTCAAACATTGGATGAGTAAGATTCATAAAAAATTTAAATAAAATAGTTATATCACTTTTGTCCACAACCATAAAATTTGAATGTCTGTGTTTGTTTATTTCGCCAATACCGCCCAACAAAAAGCCGACACACGTATCCTAAGCGAAAATATAATTATATGTAAATTTCAATACGCTTTTATTTTTATAGAAAAAATCAAATTCTTAAATATGCGACACTAAAAAGGGCGGGTCCTCTACCATAATATTACGAATTTAAACACGAAACAAATCATCTTTGTGTCCAAAAATTGACGCGTTGTACTTACTTCGTCTCCGATCACTGCCAAAAGTTTACCCTTTACAGCGGAGTGCATGGCCATTTTTTAATATTATTTTTAAACTCTTCAGCTAAATTATTAAAATAATATTACTAAGCAGTTGACGAACGGGGAACGGCGTGACTCGTCGTGAGAGAAAAGAGAACGCCTTTATCACATCTCTATACTGTTTTAGTGATAATGATATTTGAAAAAAAAAAAACATATGATTTTTGTATACGCTACGTCGCTACCTGTAACACAAAATAGATTAAAGTCTATTTTCATTTTAGCACTGATTATAAGATTATATGATCATGGTCTGTAGCATGACAAAATATACTGGTATATCGGTTGAAATTTTGAGCAGTCGTCATTGATATATTGAAATGCTTTAATGCAGTGGCGTAACTATAAATTTGAGTCCCCGGAGCAGTATCAAGAGGTGTTGACTTATATTAGGCTACCAAAATTTAAAAAGAGAAAAAACAATATTTATTATTTATTATAGTTTATTAATATTAGGTATATAAGAGTACAAAACTACAAAGTATCTATTAAAAGTTATTTTTTCTAGCTTTCAGTTCGGAAAATGTTTTTATTAGTTATTTTATATCCATTTTTTCTGCTTCAATTTTTTTTTTTATGCATCTATTTACGTTGGTCGAGGGACCCTTTAAGTCCAAGGCCCCGGGGCATTGCCGTGCCTTGCCATCCCGTAGTTACGCCACTGCCTTAATATATTAATTGATAATTCATATTTGTATTTGTAAGTAAATAAAAAGAATGCAATTGTCATGACAAGTTTATCAATATTAATTTAAAAACCATGGGTTGTACATTAGAGCGCTTACAGACGAGACACTTTGTGGCCGGCTACAAGAATCGCTCCACCGTACACAAAAAGTAAACATTGCTTCACACAAGACCCTACACATACACTCGTTGTCCGATACACTACACAAAATTGTATATAATTTTTTTTCAGACGTCTATTCATTATGGTAAGAGCTCTTGCTCTTAAAATACTTATTTTTTTCTTATTCTTTATTTTTTTTAATTAATAATTTTTTTAAAATGGACGTAGATACCACTATCATACTTTATGCCTTAATAATTAAAAAACGAAACAAAAAAATTAAAAGACTAAGACTATTCTAGGTACTTCCAATTGTCAGTCACAAATATGAAAAAGGACATTTTCAAAATTAATATCCTGATTTTTTACAATATCCTTCAAAGTTTTTTAATTATTTTCGTATACCGAGGAATTCATTTTTTGAATTGCACGTCGCTATAAAATATGATATACGAAAAGAGGATAAAAATATACGCAAGTCCATAACTACGAAAGAACGAAGGCGATAAGAAAGTATTTAAAAATCTAAATAACCTGGAATCCGCGTGTCTCATCTGAACGTACTAATAGAAATTAATGTATTATCGGTGGCGCGACACACAATTCGTGTCTGTGTATCGTGTGTATGTGTATATTTATAACAATGTTATCTTAGTCGCGCAATTCTTTTCAGACACAAGTGTCCCGGCCACAAAGTGTCTCGTCTGAAAGCACTTTAAAGGTATACAATATACCATGGTAATAATGGTGTACATGAAATCCATTCGACCATTCCTATTTCCTATATGTATATCGACGTATTATTATTTACTGTTTAATATATGGGTGTATACTGTATAGTGTATACCTATATGTTAATACATATTGACATATTGTACCAGTGGCGTATTTACAGGTGATCTTGGTTTACTATACTTAACATTTGAATGCAATGATATTGCATTAAAAAATACGATTCTGAGCGAATCTCAATATATTGCATTATATTATACTGATAATCCATCCCAAAATTTACCACGACTGTAAATTACATATGTAAATATGCAAAATAAATTTCAAATTCCTACAATCAATATTCAAGGAGTTATCATTTCATGATAAAAATTGTCAATCACGATTTTCAAAATATTTTGTAAATAAATTAAGTAGTATATGAGTAGGCTTCTATAAAAATTTCATACCGTTAAACAAAAACTGCAGGTAATATTAAACATTTTTGGAAAAAATTCAAAGCTCTATATTTAGCCAAAAAACCAACTAATCCGTTCCAAAATTTTACCAAACCTAAATATTGCCTGTTAGTACTCAGAAAAAAATTTCAAGTTCCTACGGTCAAAATTCAATTAGTAATACAAAAATTTAAAATAACGGAAACCGTAATTTTGACAATTTTCCACGTTTCAAAGAAAAACTATTGGGAATTTTCAAAAAAAGTGCTAAATAAAGTATCAACTAGATGAAATTCTTTATGGAAAGAGTACCCCACTTGTGATAATCGGACAATTATTTATACCCGAAAAAATGGTTTCATACATAAAAAAAAAAATAACATCTTTGTAGAAACAATACATTCCTCGCTCCACTCAGAATCTAAAAATCTGAAGCATTCTATATACAGAGAGTACATAGTAATTATAAATAATTTTTTTTTGGCAAATAAATTTAAATTTATAAAATTTTAAAGCATTTTATTTAACATCCCCATTATACACCACGTATGGCGCAAAATAGGGTAAACTATATACATTTTCTTATATTTTTATAAACTTTAACACAAATCAGTAAATACTTTAATGTTTCATAATAAATAATAAATTAAGATAACCTATAGTTATCTTATATAATATTGTATAAACAAAAATAATGTTTTTTAAGTGTATTTTAGGCCTTTACACATTAGCGTCCCCGTTTTGCCCATATTCCCCTAACTACCTATTTAAATTTTAATACATTAGATTAATTGGTGTTTTCTTCTACTACAATATTATAATGCTTGTTTATTAATATTTCGTTACTTTTTAAATTTGATATACTATTTTTTTTTGTTTTGTTTTGTTGATTTTTGTAATACCACAAAAAAGAATAAATGTATTTATTTATGGTAATACATTTATTTATTATATTTGTTTACTGGGTCATCATCAGTCGCCATTTTGTTGAGAAATTAATGTTATCTATCAATGTTAACTAATTAAACTGATTAACTATAAAAACATTTTTAAATTCTAAAAATAAATCAAAGGAAAAAGACTAGAAACTTTTCTAGTTTCCTGGCCACATTATTTGCAATGTTTTATTAACTTGTTGTTTTATTGATTTGTTATCAATAAAACAAATTTGTCACGTTGTGTTTATTTGTTTGAATTTTTTGTGTAAAATGAATAAAAGTTTTTAAATGTAAAAACTATAAAACATGTTTATTATTAAATTGAATAAAATCCAAAATATCAATAGCTGTGTTAAATTTAATATTATTTCTCTAATACTTTAACAAAAACATTAAATATATTTACTGAACAAATAAAATGTTATTTAATTTTAATGTAAATTCAATTTTTACCTAATAGGAATAAATAATAAATATTACGTACTAACATTATTATAGTTTATCCGTTCAACCTTACATAAAAAAGTTACATCATATTTATTTCATTTCATTTAAGTGGTCACTCTGATTTCTCATCAACAAAACTGATTTTTGAATTTCCCTATGCTGCCTGTGTAAATTATTATCATTGTCCAGTATGCAATCATTGGGAGTTTACTAGTTGTCAGCATAGATTAAATACATATATATATATATATATATATATGTTTATTTAGTTTTATCTTACATTGATATTGAAAATATTTATAATCATGTTATTTTTATATGAATTATACATTTTGTGTCTACCACTCAGCCCATGACAATGTAGATATATTTCTCCGAAACTCCAAATCTTAGAACGTTCCACAAAAAAAAAAATATAGAATTTTTAATAGGTTATGGAAATAATATTTTTAAAAATTAATAATGTACATGTACTCATGACGAAATATACCTCTATTTGTGTTATGACCATTAACCACTGGTTATATAAAACTATATAAGCTTACTAAGTATATCTAAGGTATAACTACTACCCATTGAACCATTGGTAGTAAACTGTATAACAAAAATAGGTAAATTTTGTCCAACTGTGCATTTAAAGTTTGTATTAAACAAACCCAGTTAATTGGACTTAATTTTGTTAATTTTTATTTAAATAAGTTTAAATTATAAATAAAAAAATTACTATTATTAATACAAATACCCATTATAACTCAATTATTATTTTTTAATTATTTTAAAGTTTACAATATATTAATATATACATATGACTATAAAATTGTTTCAATGATCAATAACTATTTGACAATTAATGCATATTTATTTAATATCAAAATAATTATATATTTATGAGCTATATGAAGACATGAAGTCCATTTGTAATGGTGTCTAATGAAAATTATCAGAATAGAATGTGCATGATATGGTCGTATAAAATAAATATCTGAAAATTTCAGTTTTAAGGAGCTGAAGAGAAGAAATAAACTTAAAGAATATTATATATGAAGCTCAAAATTGTCAGAAAAATTAATTAAGAAAATTATAAATATCTGTTTTTAGCCCCAACAAAATCCAGAGTAGGTATTTTTATTATAATTAGGTAAAAATTAAATTTGTTATATTAAATAGTTCTTTAATTAGATTTCAGTCAATTAGACAGATACAACTAATTGTTTTACGGACCACAATATGTATCCCATCTGCCTCTGTAAACACAGACATTTAATATTATTTATTAAACTGTTAAGTTAACAATTAAATTTATTTTATACCTCTTCGAAATGTATATCGAAAAACTTATACAAAAATATACAATGACAGTTTTTTGTGTTTATTATTACTAAGTAAATGAATGTAAGCATTAATCCAAGGGATGAAAGGAGTAAATAACACAATTATTCCTAATCATCTTAATATTTTTTTAATTATAATTTAAAACTTATGGCTAGGTTATGTTTATCTACAATACGGTATACTTTTAAGGTTTTTAAATAATAATTTAAAAATACATTTTATAATAATAATATACTAGTCTGATAATATCAGTCAATAATAATATAGGTTATTATCAAAAGTAGAATAGTTCTTTTTAAACATTCAAAAGTAACAAAATAAATTTAAATGTTTAGGAATTCAAATTTATACAGTATGAAATTTCCACAAATAACCAATATTGTCAATATAATTTTAATAAAACCATACACTTAGTACAATAAACATTAAAACACCGTTTTTAAATCACTTACCTAGTTCTGAATATGAAAGTGCAAATTTCTAATTAATTAATAATGTAAAAATATATTAAATAGTAGGGATAATCACAAATTAGTATATTATTTAATAATTATTTTATTAAATAAACAAAAATCTATAGAATTATCATATATTTTGTTTGCGTTATAATACAAATAAAACATTTTTACCTTAATAAATTTACATAGTAAAATTTAAAAGATAAAATATATAGTTAATGCTGATTACTGATCAATTTGAGTTAAAATCTACTTATGAGATTTCACTTAAAAATCACTTTAATAAAAAGTCGCAGAAAAAATTAATTTTATTACAGAAACAAAAAGCCTTTAATAAAAAAAAAAGTGTATACTAACTACTAATTCCAATTTAATGACTAACAATTATGAATAGTTATATGTTAATTTTAAATATGTGTTTATAACTAAAATGGCTTGAACCTACAACAAGTGTTTGTTAAATATTAAAATACCAAAATAAATACATGTATTTAAAAATGTAGGTATTATCTACAAACAAATGAGCTCATTCCAAGTCTGTATATATTATTTAAAATAATGTTTAAAATAATAAAACAGTATTTACAATAAAATATACAAATATTGAATTCATTTGTAATTATTGAAAATTATTGTTTCAATCATAGTTGAAATGTCCATTGTCTTGATGTCTTTCATAAACATCTACATCAGCATCTTCTTCTTCAGCTATTCTAACTTCTCCCTCCTCCACTTTGTCATCATATTCCATATTTTGTTCATCATTAGGCTGTAATAACTTTTCTATTTGATTTTCAACCATATTTCTCTTTTTTCCTAAAATATTGCTTAAATATGTACTTGTCTTTTCCAATTTTTTTTCAGTCTTTTCATTGTGTATTTTGGGTAAGTAAAACACTGAAGGATCATATTCCGTTTTAATAAAATTCATTGTGCATTTTATTTGTCGTTCGAATATTTCAAAATTTCTTACCAATCCCATTTTAATCTCTATATTCTTTATATCTCTCTGTTGTTGTTTTCTTAGCATAAATAATTCACGTTTTTTCACAACTAATGATTCTTTTTCTTTCAATGCTTCTTCTTCTAATCTTCTTTCAATTTTAGCTTTTTTCTCTTCTTTATCTTTTAATTGAGTCTCTTCTTTTTTAAACCTTTGTAAAGTACCTAATAATGATCCAAACATACGTTTATTACGTTCTTTTGTCACTTGATCACCTTGTTGAGCAGCTAACACTTCAATACGAGATTTCATAATTTTAGATGACAACATAACCTGAGATTGAAGAGATTTTTTTGGTATAGGATCATCGTCCATATCTTCATCTTCTTGGTATTCTTCCTTAATAACTGGTTTTTGATCTTCATCTTCAACCACTGTCCCTAAACGGTCTTTAGCTGATATTCTACTTGAATTTTGTCCATTTTTAAAGTTTTTTGCTATTTCATTGGTGTTAATAAAAACTTTACGGTTCTGGCTATCACTTCTATAAGGCTTGATATTGTCTCGTAATCGTTTAATATCTTTCTTTATTTGCTCTTTGATATGTGGCTTTTGGTCTCCTATACTTATCTGTGATCGTTTATTGAATTTACCGTGGTTTAAATGATCATCAAATGAATCGCGACCTGTAATTTTTTTTAACGTTTCGTGCACATCATTCAAACCTTGACGTTTCTTTACCAAGTGTTCTTGCAAACGATCCAATAAAGTTGTCATGTTTAAATTTTTCAATACCCCTCAAAAACAAGTACAGGTCGTTCGTATTTGATGTACAAATATAATTATTTCAATAAATAATATTACCTGTTAAACACCAAACATCATACCACAAAACTCGATTTTAACTGTTAATTATAAATAAAATAAAATTATTAGATTGACAATTATTTTGTATTTAAACGTATATTATACCAAAGCCGAAAAGTTATGACAACGACAACCACAAGTTAAAAAGAAAACAAACTAGGTACATAAACTCTTTGAATATTCGTTCATCTATTATCACGTTTGTCGGAGTCTCAAAGCGTGTGTTTATCAATAATTAACCATTTATAAGTACTCGGATGTGATTTCTCGATCAAGAGAATAGTATTGAAAATATTCCATGTTAGGTAGGTAAGTAGGTAAATACATTTTTTAAAATTATTATGAATTATGACCAGGACTGGCAGGATTTATAGCATTTGCATACCTTTGTAATTGATTTACATGCTTAACAATTAAACTGGACCTGAATGGACGCAGACACGCAGTGCCTCCTTTAATCATCAATTTTTTTTTTTTTAACCCGCGAAGTTAATATTATATATATAATTTATAAAATAATAACTTATTTATGTTTATATTTTTAATAAATATAATGCGGATAACTAGTCATTAATAGTTATAAAATGTGTTTATTTTTTTTATTCATAATTTGAAAAAATAAGGAAAATATTCAAGAATAATATACATATACTCTGTATCACATGAGAGGTACCATCATAGAACAAAGATTGCCGTTTCGCTGTTTCGCGAGTATAGATTGTCAGAAAACTGACGATAGCCGTCCACTTAATTATATCTTTCTGGGGTACGGAAGGGAAACTAGTTAGGGTACGGTGTGGAAATGCGCTAAATCGACCAATTTTTGTCCGACAGCGGGATCTTTCTGAAATGGAATAGACTATAAAGGATAATACCTAACTCATTTTCAATTCTATTCAAATTTTAATTATAATAACTTTTATAAAAAAAAATTTAAATGCATATTTTTGGATGATTTTTTATACAAATTTAATGTTTTTTTAGTTCATATTATAACGAAACCTGGTCATGATTTTATGAATTTCTGACATAATTGACATCAAGTCATAAATAAGAATATAATCTTAATTTTTTCTCATTGCCTTAACTTAATTTTTATTTTGTGAATAACAAGTTTAATATTATATTATAAATATAAAACAAACACGGTACTTTGATTAATCTGGATTAACGTGGATCGTGCTGACAAATATACTTTTTATTGTGAACAATAAATATGTATACCTATGAGTTGATACCGATTCCCTATGATTCAATTGAGCAAGTTTTTGTATTAATTTTAATAAATGACGTACAAAAAATTATTTGAGGCACATGCTATATTCCAGAGATAAGTCCACTATCGGTTTATGAAACGATTGAAACGCATTGGTTGTTTTCACGTTTCGGCAATAAAACCGATGATATCTTGCGGGATATAACTTTCGTGGTACTACCTTTTCATGTAACAACACTTGATTTACCCAGGGCTATAGCTAGGCGCTGGTAAAAGGGCTTACGCCAGGGGCCCAGTATTACAAAAGGCGCAAATTTAATAATATTTAGAAATACAAATACAATTTTTCATTACTATATTAACATACAGTTGTTCTATAAGTACTTGTTCGATAAAAAAAACACATTAAAACACATTGGAAGTCACAGCGGTGAAAAGAATTTCACAAAACAACCATCATTATGTTGTAGGAAAATAAGAACAATATTACAAAACGAATTGCGTCGGATCGATTACAGATAAGATGTTTTCTTATTTTTTTTAATATTATTTTGTAGAAATTATTGTAATTAGGGTTTAGAGTATGACTACACTATAATTGCACAAAACTGCACTATAAAATAACGAAATATGTTCCATAAAATATTTTATGTTATTATTTTAGACTTGTAGAATAAAAATAATGTAGTACAGATACTTAGGTACTATAAGTAGTTCTGTCTTGTACATACGTATTGGGTAATAATAAGAACTGTAATATTTATTTTTGAGGTATATTTAAATTAGGTTTATGTAAATTACTATTTGTATCTTCATGGAAAATAGGTGCATTTATTATATATTTATCAATTATTACATTTTTTTTTAAAAGATATACTTTAATATAATTTTTACTATTGTTACATTAAATATGTAATGGTATACGTCATCAATTTAATATGTATCACATAAATATAAATATAACAAGCAATATATTATATATTATATAAATCATTTAGTGGTGATTGTTGAAGAATAGTTAACCATTTTAAATTACCTATTATATTGTGGTATATAAGATTAAAATATTGTTAATAACGGATTAGTTTTTATACAAATTTTTTAAATACAAATTCAAAAGGGTTAAATAAAAAAAAACTTATTGTCCTATTTCTTTTGGTAGAAAAATATATAATATAGTGTTCAACTTAAAATTAAGTAAATTTAAATACACATCATCAATATATTTGTACATCCATAAATTAATGTTAAGTCAAATAAACTAATTTATGGTACAAGAATTTTTAGAGAAATTGTCCTGTATGAATATATTTAATTTTAATAGAAATATTTTAAAATAAAAAAAGTGGGAAGGGCGATTGTGAACGTTCCTCCTTCGTCCCTTCGGTCCTCGGAGAAATTAGTGGTTCATTATAATTATTTAAGATTTGAATGCAACGATATTTCATTATAAAATACGATTCTGAGCGTATCTAAATATATTGCAATATATTATACTGATAATCCATTTTAAACTTTACCACGAATATAAATTACATATGTATATTTGCAAAATAAATTTCAAATCCCTACGATCAATATTCAAGGAGTTATCATTCCTTTTCAAGGAAAAACTTATGGGAAATTCAAAAATTGAGCTAAATAAAGTACCGACTTGATTAAATTTGCTATGGAGAGGGTACCCTGTTTGTGGTAATCGGACCATTATTTCTACTCGAAAAAATATTTTCCTACATCAGAAAAAAAACTATAAAAATTGCTGATTTTCCGCTTTTCAAGGAAAAACTTTTGGGAAATTTAATAAATGAGCTAAATAAAGTACCAAGTAGATAACATTTGCAAGCGAAGCATATGCTATGCGTTATAATCGGACCATTTTTTCTACCCGAAAAAAAAAACATCTTTGTAGAATCAATACATTCTTCGCTCCGCTCAGAATCTAAAAGGGTTAACAATTATAAAGACATTTATTAAAAAAAATTTTTAATTAAATTTACTAATAAAAATTATAGACTTAAGGTAATTAAGGAGAGACAAAACAAATTGTTAAAATTAATTATTTATGCCTTTGCGTTTTTTATGATAGCAATTGACAATGATTTATGATAATACTTAATATAATTTAAAAAATCTAATTTCATTCTGTTCACTTAAAGCAATTTAAACCAATACCTTTTTTTAAATTAAACACAAATTAAAAATAGAAAAATTTTAGCGGGTTGTTTCTTAAATTTTAGTATGATAGTATGTAACTTCAAACAAATAGATAAACAAAATGTTAGAGGAAGGTATAAAATGAAGGATCAAGTGTTTAGGATCAGTAGAATAGTAGTTAGAAAAAGACCATTACCAATTGAATAAAGTGTAGATGGATGAGATGACTAGAGATTATAGAATATGATATAAACTAGTTTTGGAAAGTTATAGAGACATCTACAGTAAGGAAATTTGTAATGTCATTTCAACTTAGTTTCAGTACTATTCAGGTTGTATTTAATATCCCTGCTTACAAAAATGTGTATCCCAAGTCTCGTGTTAAACATTCTAAATCTTTGATACTGATTTAGATTGTTTGTTTGTTTAATTTAGTTCTTTTAGTTTTGTTTGGTTTTTTCTGTTTCCGAGCCATTTTGTATAACAGTGGTAGCATTTGCAATAGTGGGATATGTTAGAAGATGTAATTGAGAGGCTTAAACAGTGAATATCAGCACTTGATGGTAAATAGTAGCATGAGTTAGTAGGTGTATATATGAGGTATTAGTTTATGATTTTAAAGGTAATTAATAAAATGGTAATATCTACAAGGTGTTTTAGAGCATGAAATATGAAAGAAAAAATGAATTGTGATGTAATGTTTGTGACAGATAATATTTATGATTAGAATGTATGAATAATATTAAAAAGAGCTTATTTATAATATGATACAGATATTATACAATTGAAGTACACTAAGAAAATTTTTTAAAATAATTTAGTTATACTTGAATAATTTGATAAAGTGCATTGTGTAATAAACTTTAGTGATATAAACTTCAATGAATAGTGTAAATAGGCGGTATGAAAGATATTATAATGCCTTTTTACTTATAATTTGTTACAGTTTATGGTGTTAAAAATTTAGAAAATATAATATAGATTTGAATGAATAGTGTAAATTAAAGGTTTGAAAAATATTAAAATACCTTATTGGGTACTTAATACTTATAATTTATTTCAGTGTATTGGTATTAAAAACTTTAAGATACATTCTAAAATAAATAGTGTATTAGAATATATGATTGATACTATAAAAAGCTTATTATTTATACTATGATACTCATAATAGATTAATAATTATATTACAGTCATAAACTTTATACTAAGGTAGGTAGGTAGATAGGAATTTGGGTAGTTAATAATTTGGTTTAAATAATTCGATAATGTGCATGTTGTTAGAAACTTCATATAGATTGTAATGAATAGTATAAATATAAATTATGAAAGATATTAAAATAAGTACCTTATTACTTATAATTTGTTACAGTGCATAGTGTTAAAAACTTAAATCATAGACAATAATGAATAGTGTATTAGAAAGTATGATTGATACTATAAAAATCTTAATATTTTTAATACCATGATACTGATAATATATTAATAATTAAATTATACTCATAGTACTTATACTAAAGTACTAAGATCTGTGATTACACTAGCATGTTAGTTGTATTTGAATACCTTGATAATTATGCATAATGTTAAAAACTTTAATGATATAGATTAAGTGTATTAGAATATTAGATGGTATTAATAATAATATAAAACGCGTATTATTAACTATTTATTTTAATTAAGCTTTAAGCTTATTTTCACTTATTAAAACTGATGATATTTAAATAATTAAATTACTATTACATAATCTACTCTTGTTATAATAATAACCAGCTGATCAATTTCATATTAACAATGTACTTCCTAGTTTTATCTTTTCGGTAATGACGAATGACCATGTGTTACGCAATGCATAGACATGCTGTTGTTTTATGCATGTTGAAGTGATGGTGACTGGTGGTCTGCTCTGAACTTTTCAATTTTGTATGGTGTGTGTTTCAAACTGAGGAAGAAAATGATTTGAAACTATTGTATTTTATTTTCATCAATGACGAAATGGTCGTCTGTAGTCTTAGGTATTAATATTAGTATTTAGCAACATTATATACAAATCGTGTGAGTGTGTGTGCCCGTGAAAAATATATAAAAATGCAGGTACACACTCGTGACTAGTCAGACACAAGTATCATTTATTAATATTCCCGAAGTCCATGAGAACTATTTTAAATGTATTATTCAACTCTAGTAGTTACAGTTTCGCTGTCCCAGTGTGCCGGAACGAATTTATTTGTATGTGTATGTAGTTTATTTTTGTCTTATCGTTAGCCAATTCATCAGAGTAGCATGGAGATTCGAGAAGACTTAAGACTCGAGACAGTAAGTGTAGGTAAGTGTTAATTTTATTTATAAAGAGCAAACTCCTGAAGTAACTGGTCTTAATCTTAGACACCCAGTAACATTTTTTATACGTCAATAGTATTTATATTGCCTAACCTTATATATACTCTTCTTAACGTTCTAATAATTAAAAACTATATTCGTCTTAATCGTTCATCATATTAATTAAATTTTTTAAAGACATTTTTTTGACTTTTATATTTTTCCAGACTTTTTAATTTTAAATTGTAAGTTATAATTTTTGTTTATTACACTTTTTAAATTTTTCATGTAGGATTTACTATTATAAATAAATAATAGATTTGTTGTCTTCACAAAAATCATAAATACTTATTTACATAATACTCCCCTTGCAAACTATATATTTAAAATTAATTTCTTCATATTAATAAATAATATATCATTATTCTTCCTTAAATTATTCTATACAAAATATTTGAATATTGTATATAAAGGTATAAAGAAATGATTGTATCCATCAAACTCTATAGGTACAAGGTAATTTACTACTGCTTCCCTTGCAATCTTTTTAAAATTTTTAAGACATCTAAGTATTGTTCAAAAAAAAATTTACTCCCCTCCCTTAATTTTTCCATGTAATATAATTAAGTATAAGTAAAATCAAAAGTATTTTCTTTAACTAAATCATTGGACTTACTGACTTCTTGACATACTGACTTACAGACTTATTAAAGTCCTACGTAAAATAAAAACATTTTGCTCCCTCTATTAATTTTTCAATTTAAATAAAGAATATTTTTAATATAAAGTAAATTTTTTGTTTTAACCTAAATCATGAACACTTCCATACTTACTACTCTCCTCGCAAATTTGTTTTCAATACTTTAAGGAACTAAATTTTATATAATATAAAAAATTTTAAATATAAAGTATATTTGTATTTATACTACCAAATTATTAACACGTCATTACGTACTACTCCCCTCGTATTTTTTTTTTAAATTAATGTCCTAAATATTAAAATAATATAATTTCGCTGCCCTCCCTTAACTTTGTCATATTATAATATATAATATTTTAAATAGGAACTAAATTTTTTGTACTCACCAAATCATAAACATGTCTTTATTTACTATTACACACGCAAATTTTTTCAAAATTATAAAAAACTAAATATTTAAATAATATAGAAAATTTTAAGTACACAATAAATTTAATAATTATTATTCGCTCCCCTCCCTTAATTTTATCATATAATAATATAAAGTAAATTTTTTATATCTACCCAAATTATAAACACGTCTTTCCTTACTACTCTCTATACAAATTTTTTTTTATATATCAAGGTCCTAACTATTAAAATATTAATATTTCGCTCCTCTCTTTAATTTTATCATATAATATAGAATATTTAAAATGTAAAGTACATTTTTTGTACACACCTAAATCATAAACACACCATAATAACATACTACTCCTCACGCAAATTTATTTTTATAATTTAAAGTCCTAAATATTAAAATCATTACATTTCTCTCCCCTCCCTTAATTTTGTCATTTAATATAGAATATTTTAAAGTTAAACTAAAATTTTTGTATTTACCCAAATCATAATCACGTCATTATATGTACTACACCCCACGCAAATTTTTTTTCTAATTTTTAAGGTACCAAATATTAAAATAATAATTATACTTTGCCCCCTTCTTTAATTTTTCATATTATAATTATATATAATATTTTAAATTTAAAGTAAATTTTTTCTATCTACCCACGTCATTACGTACTACTCCCCTCACAAATTTTTATTTCAAAATTTTAAGCACCTGAGTATTGAATAATATTTTGTTTTTTTTTTAAATACTAGGAATTATCTAAATATTAAAATAATAATATAGAAAATTTTAAATATAACATTAATTTTTGTATCCAGCTAAATCATGAACACGTCTTTCCTTACTACTCCCCTCACAATTTTTTTTTCCAAATTTTAAGGTCTCAAATATTAAAATAATTTTATTGTTAGGGAGCACAATATAATTAATAATAAAAAAAATAATATAATATTCCGCTCCCCTTCCTTAATTGTATGTCATATAATTTTATAGAACATTTTAAATATAAAAAAAATATTTTGTATCCATCTAAATCATAATTATTAAGGCACAACGACATGCATACAATTTTAGTTTTAAATTCGGAGGATAGGACTAAATTATTTTTTATTCGTTTTCAATACAAATCTTTTTCCTATAAAAGATTAAAGCTGTCTCCCTTTAATATATTTTGGGGATTAGCCAATACCAATTGCACCTTTACACAGAGATAGAATAAATTAATATTTTAAATTTTGTGATTAAAGTTACAATATAATTTGTCATGACAATTTTCATCGATCCAAGTAATATTGCTTTATTCAGTGCTGTAGTAACTGCGGTGTGGGTGATTCATTGCACCTAAGCCCCCCATACTTTTAGATTTTAGGGGGTCTTATACTCAAAATAAGAAATGCTCATTTTTTTTTAAAGAGGAGGGCCCATAATTTGAGCTTGCACTAAGGCCCAATGACCCCTAGTTGGGGGACTGGGTCTATTAACATACCTATTACCATTGATTATATAATAGACTATTATGATATAATATACTATACTATTTATGTCTATTCTATAATCCATCATTTCTTAACCTTTTTAGTGTTGCGATCCCCAAAATAGATATAAAATATGGTTAATCACTTCACGACTCCCCATCTACATTGGATACAAATGTAAAAACAATAAAAATATCCTATCATTAACCAAATAAAATATACCAATTTAAATATTAATTTATAAATACCATGTCTAGTAATTTAAACTTGTCAAGTTTTAAATGTCTTGGGTCGTTGGAAATTTCCATTAGCAGTAGATTGCCCGTTTTATTGATGAGCAACTTTTAAATGTAAAGCAAATTCAACAATCAAATTCTACAATATTTATTTTATAATGTTTATTCATTTTTTATTCTATATCCTTATCGGATTTATTTTATTATTATTATTTTAAGTATTTTTTTTTTTTTTTGTTCAATAAAAAGGTACATTTTGTAAATCAGCGTTTTATTATTTTTGATTTACGCAACCCCTAGTTGAGAAACACTGCTATTACCTAGTTTTTTAGTTATTTCTTTATTAGTTTAAATTAGACTGGAATAACTGTTATTGAAGAAAAATAATTCGGAACAAATGTACATTGGAAGAAAACCGATGGTTATCGCTCCGCACATAGCTAAATATATTTGGCTAAATTTTTAATAGCCTGATAACATATTTTCGTGTATATTATGGTCGAATTACCATGAATAAGGTATTCTTTCGAAAGGAAATTGCATCTACTTGGTACTTTATTTAACTTAATTTTTTAATTTTTCAATAGTTTTTCTTTAGGAGAAGTTAATCTACTAAAAAATCAATAAAATTACTGATTTAGTTATTTTGAATTTTTTATTTTATGATAATTCCTTGAGTTTTGAAGGACTTCACATAATAATCATTAACACACAAACACATACCTTTAATACGATAATACTTAATAATCATAATATCTACCTAATATAATATGGTATACCACTATATACGCTATTGTTTATTTAGTTTTGCATACTAATTACGCATTTGCAATACTTAGTTTACAATTTCAGGTTTTCAAAACATAAATATTTAAACAACATAGAAAATAATTATAAACAAATTAATATTATTTACAAACATTTGGAATTTTGAAGAAAATATCATTATTTAGGTAGACATGTATTATATATATATATAAGAACATCGTTAATTCGCACAGTTAAATTTTTAAAGAAATACCAGGAATAGGCATCCATATAATATAAAATAATTATTTTATATTTACCGTGAATCGTATTCTTGATTCATAATTATAATAGCCCATAGGTAATAACATTGATTATAGAATAGGTATATTATATTATAGATTTATAGAATAGTTTATTCTATAATAGTATAAATGTATAATTATAAATTAGATATAGTAGCATTGATTTAGAAATATAGAATAGACAATATATTCTATAATCAATGGTAGTAACTATTAGGTACACGTACATAATATAAATGTAAAAAATATAACATTTAATTCATAAATAATCGCAACCGGATGACCTCAAATTGAAATTCAGTTTTTTTTAAGCTATAAGAATTTTTCGAGTACTTAAATTAAAAATAGTAAATCCTTGCTAAACAAGCGATACAATATACATTTTCAAAATAACAATCCCTATATTTTTAATAGATACTGGATATGTTTTCAAATTATTAATATTATTTCTATAATTCCATATTAAAAGTATTTTTTAATATCAAATCAATAGTTATTATAAAATACAAATAATTTTTTTAATCTTTTTAATAATAATAATACTAAAAATAATAGATCAAAAATGAAAAACACGATTTTTTCGGTAGTGGGGGTTGGGGATCAATGGGGGGCATTGAACCCCAACTCCCCTTGCGCACGAGTCTGATGACATATAATATCTACCTACATCCCATACACGTAATACATCAAGAATCAAGATAGGTACAAATCACGACTTATTACATTACTTTAATTCATACAAATATACAATTAACGCATTCACAATAAGATACATTTATACTATACAGAATGTCAGTAATGAGTTATTCCTATTTAAATAAACATTTTTATGTAATAATTCTTTAATGTAAAATATAAATATTAAAATTTAAAATATATACCTATAAATTATAGGTACTATTTGCTATATACTTTTTCAATGTCTTTAAATTCAAATAAAATTATTTTGCTTATGTGCAGCGATAATATATATATATATTAACAATTTGTACTCAGAAATTGGTATTAAATTATTTAAATTAATATGCGTTTAGTCTAATACTTAAAACGATCCGAAATATTTGTGAAAAGGATATTGTGATTTATATCCCCCCATGTAAAAATACTGCGCACGCCGACGCTACTAATGTGATGCATGATACCTACCTATATTTGTAAAAATACCATATAATAATATAATATAATATTTAGGTATAGCCTATGGTTAAATAACAAATATGTATACAAATTATAAAACGAAAAAATTTAGAAGATCTTTAGAATTTAAATTTAATTTGTTTTAGGTACATACATTAAAAGCATTAAGAAACATCTATAATCCCTGTTGTCTACCGTTTAGATAAGTCAGATTGCATAAATATTTATTGACCAGAACAATCTCACAAATGCACGACGACGGACAAGACACTGTAGGTATATATAGTGTATAGTTTCGGTCAAAATATAATATGGTTGGTGCCTTGGCTGTAGGACGTGTGGTGACGGTAGCGGAACAAATTGAATTGACGGATACTATAAATTTTAAAATACAATAGTTAGGTACAAGACAAGTAATGCAACTGTACCTACGTGCGCGCGTAATAATATTCTCAATAGTGAATAGATATTATAATAAGTAATGTACTATATTACTATATTATACAGCCGTCTTAAGAATCAGGCTGTACATCATCGAGGAATCAGTGTCCCACCGGGTGCGGATCCTGAGGTCTTCAACCTCCTTGAAACGCGCGGTTAGGTAGGCGGGAGGTTGTTGAACTACTAGAGTGGGGGAATGAAAAAAAAAAACATACAAAAACAACACAACTACACTACTACTACTGTACACTACTGGTGTGTTGCGTACGCGTTTTCCGGTGGGGAGCTGATAGCGGGTTATTGTTTTCGTCCGTCGGAACTAATTGAAAGTTTAAACTTTTTCAGCGATATTCACAGTTGTACCGGAAATGGCGGCTATGGATTCGTCTCAGGTAATTTAATTAACCGGCTATCGCGTCTGTGCGCGCTTGTAACTTTTTAATACGCAGTTTACTTGGTATTGGACGTAAAGTATAAACAGTCGACGTGTAAGCAAACATTTCACCGAGATTGCATTGTTTTTAAATTATTTTGACTTGTAGGTCTAACTTTTATTATTATTTATGATCGCTTTGACAGGACGCACGAAAACAGTAGTACAGTTCCCTGTACTTGGTCAGCAGCAGTGATCCACTTAAAAGCACTGAAACCTGAATGTAATTCGAAGACATCAATTTCGAATTTAGATTTTCAAAGACTTGTTCAAATCTTTATACCTGCAGAGTATGTATCAGAATATTTATATAATAATTATAATAATATAATTTTTATGTAACTAACTGGGTTAGTGTTGTAGTGTTTTTTTGGGTGTCTATAATACAATTTTTCAACAATAGTTTTTATATATTTTGTTCTTTTAGAAATACAACAATCTATCAGCATGCTAAAGTTTATTCGTGGCAAAGGCCAACAACCCACCGCCGAGCGTCAAAAAATTCAAAAAGACTTGTTTGCATTCAGAAGGGTATAATAGTTCAAAATTAATAAATTAACATTTCGCTACATGTAATATTTTTGTAGTATGTAGGATACTTCAAAATAACAATGTGGATTGTATAAACCATTCTTATCTGTTTTAAACGCATAATAAATGTTTAGGTTGATCCATACTTGTTTTTCTTTGTTTTGGACTGTATAATACTGTATAGCCAATTAATAAAAATAATGATTAAAAATTTTTCTAATTAATACAAAGCCACAGTTAAATAATGTAACCAAATAAATATAAACTCAATATGTGATATTTCAGACTTTACAGTATGGATTTCCAAATAAACCAACGGCACTTGCTTGGGATCCTTTATTACGTATTATGGCCATTGGAACTTCAACGGGATCAATTAAAGTGTATCCTTTTATTTAAATGTTTAATTGACTTATTTTCTCATTGATCATATTTTTATCATACATTGAAAAAAAATTCTTAACTAAAATTATATAGTTTGGGTAAACCTGGTGTTGAATTTTATGGTCATTTACCATGTTCTGATCATGCAATTACAAAATTAGTATTTATACCAAATCAAGTAATTATACTTATTAAGATTACAACCAAATTATTTCTTGCCAATTATAATCATGAATGAAACAATTTATTCAGGGTCGTTTGGTGTCATTGTCTGATGACAATAGTCTTCATTACTGGGAAATAAACGACATTGCAATTGATGAAGTCCAATCATATCTATTAGAGGGAAAGTAAGTTTCAAAATATATTTTAATTTGTAAATTAGTGTCAAATGATGTCAATTTATAATTAATTATTAAATGATTTATAGGCTCAAGCAGATATCCTCTATGTGTTTGGAATCCAATTGTGAGTATCTATTATTAGGAACTGAAGGAGGAAATATATTTTTCATCGACTTAGCAACATTTGAATTGTCAGACAACATTATTTATCAAGATGTTGTAATGCAAAAGTATGCATTAATTGTTATTGATATATATTTGAAATACATTATGTCATTTTTTTTTTTTTTTAATTTAGGGTTTCAGAAGAGTATAAAAAAAAATCCAGGTGCAGTTGAGGCAATAGCAGAACAACCAGGAAATCAAAATCATATTTTAATTGCATACAATCGAGGTTTAATTGTTTTATGGGATCAGTCAAATTCTGTTGCTGTAAAAGTAAGGAATATATTTTAAATTTGACAATAATGTGTGCTTTATTTGTATATGTATGAAGCAATTTTTTTGGATAGAAAAAAAAATAATAAAAAACCTATAAAAAAAATTGTCAGTCACGATTTTCAAAATATTTTATAAAAAGATTAAGTAGTATATTATTAGGCTTCTGTAAAATTTTCAAACCGATAAACCCAAAATTGTAGATAATATTAATTTTTTTTGGAAAAAAATTCAAAGATTTATATTTAGCCAAAAAATCAACCATTGCCTTCCAAAAATTACCACACTCAAAAAAAATTTCAAGTCCCTTCGATCAAAACTCAATTAGTTATGTGAAAAAACAAAGACAACAAGGACTGAAGATGAAACGTTCAGAATCAACTTTCTGGCTTTTTATAATATTGTACTCACCCATTAAATTAAAAAATATTAATCATAAATATTTGAATTTTACTCTATATTTTTTTGCTTTAAAAATTAATCTATATGTTTTGATTGGTATTTTATTAGACTTTTGTAAGTAGTCAACAAGTTGAGAGTATAAGTTGGGAAGAAAATGGAAATAGCTTTTATTCATCTCATAATGATGGTTCAATAACATATTGGAAAATAAATGAAATATCTGATGAAAATGAAAACACTAAAACAATTTATGGCCCATTTCCATGCAAAGCAATACCTAAACTAGTTTGTCATCAAACTGTTCAAGATCTCAAGTATATAATATATTTTTTAATATTTATTTTTTTAATTTATTAAGTTATAATAATTATATTTTATTATTTTTAGTGAAGAATTACTTATTTTTTCTGGTGGAATGCCACGAGCATGCTACGGTGATCGTCATGCTGTTACTGTTAGATTGGGAAATACTAAACATGTAGCTTTTGAGCTCACTTCAAAAGTCATTGATTTTTTTACAACATCTGCTGCAATAGATGAAACAGGTATTACAAAATTAAAGAATAAGAAAATTTGTTTAACTAAAACTTAGTTATTTTAGTTAACCGAGAACCATCTTCTACCCCTTGATACATAGTTAGAAGGGAAAAGAAGATTTAAAATTTTTTTTTTTTTTTTTTGAGTATATGAAGACTAATAATTTGTTGTAAAATCATTCTAGGTTGTAGTTTCCTCATAATTCTTGCAGAAGAAGAAATTGTTTGTATTGATTTATCTACTGAAGATTGGCCATTAGTTCAATTGCCATATCTTGTATCTATACATGCAAGTGCTATAACGTTTACTACCTTTGTTTCTGATTTGAATGAAGATCTTTGGAACAATATAATATCTGTTGGAAACCTACAGAATGAGAACAATTTTTCTTCTAATGTAAATGTTATAATTTATTCATAACTGATTTTTATTGATTATTTAAATATAATTTACCTTTTTATATATAACACTAGTAATTTGTAGTATTAAAATTATGTTGTTAGGATTGGCCAATTGATGGTGGCGAAACAAACTTGGAAAATGAACAAAGTAGAGATCTCTTAATAACAGGCCATGAAGATGGTACCGTAAAATTATGGATTGCAAATGCAACACCATTACTTCCTATATATGTATTTAAATCATCATGGGTATTAGTTGGTGATGATGTTGATAATCATTCCAGTAATAGCATTCCTCCAGATGAAGATGAAGAAGAATGGCCACCTTTTAAGAAAGTCGGAAATTTTGATCCTTATTCTGATGATCCTCGACTAGCAATTAAAAAAGTCATCCTTTGCCCTCGAACTGGTACATTGATTGTTGCTGGCACTGCAGGTCACATCATAATTTGCAAATTTAATGATGAATCATCTTCTAATGAAATTAAGGTGAAAATAACATTTTTGTGGTTTATATATTTTTTAAATTTTTCATTATTTAATTTAGGCTATACAAATGAATGTTGTCGGAGAAAGTTTTGTTTGGAAAGGTCATGAACGCTTGAATTTAAAACAATCTGGAGATGAATCCAATAATAACAATGGTAAAAATATGACGTGTCTTACATTTAAAGCTGGGTTTCAGCCATCCTCTGTCTTACAAGTATATCCCCCAGCATCGATTACAGCTATAGCTTTACATTCAAATTGGTCTTTGGTTGCTGCTGGTACAGCTCATGGTCTAGTACTTTATGATTACTATCGCCAAGCTCCAGTCTTGACAAAATGTACATTAAATCCTAATGGTAAAAAATATTCAAATAAAACCTAAAACAACAATTAAATTTAATATAGAATTTTCATTCTTTTATAAATTTATACATACATAGATTTGTCCACTGCTGGAGATGCTCCTATATCCAGAAGAAAATCGTTTAAAAAATCATTAAGAGAATCATTTCGAAGGCTTCGTAAGGGTAGAAACTCTACTAGAATATTAAATGATAAAAAAGGATCAAGTATTACACCAGATAAAAAACGTGAAAAGTTAGTTTTATTCATAATAAAATATAATTTAATATTCATGATTAATAAACTACTTTTAGATTCTGAGCGAAACGAGGGATGTATTGATTTTACGAAGATGTTTTTTTATTTTTTTAAACAATATGTGAATACACTTTTTGGGTGGAAATAATTATCCGATTACCACAAATAGGTTAAGTTAAACTATTGGTTGATTTTCTGACTAAGTATTGAGCTTTGAGTTTTTATCCAAAAATGTTTAATATGACATGGGATTTTGTATTTAAAATTTATTTAATTTACACTTGTGGTAAAATTTTAAAATGCATTATTGGTATAGTATATTATAATATATTTAGTTTCGCTCAGAATCATATTTTCTAATACAATATTATTGCATTCAAATCTTAAGTATAAACCATTATTTCTCCGAGGACTGAATGGACGAAGAAAGAACGTCCATAATCGACCTTCCCACTTTTTAAAAATAGACAATTTACTATACAACTTTACTATAATTTTCTATACTAGCAGCTATATACTATGGCTTGCACTTTTTTTTATTGTCTGTCCATAAAGCTTAGAATAAATTTCAAACATATGTCTGCTGGTATGCAGACTAATTTATTCTGACTTTATTTATGCAATTTGTTTCTACCACCCTTCCCATCATTGAGCGTTCCAAGTATCCCAAATCTAAACTTAAATATGTGTGTTATATGCACTTTAAATTATAACATGGGCATTACCTATCTATAGTATATTTAATCTAGGGTCATATTATTAAAGCTAATAGCGTAAATTCATTCATTAAATTTATAACAAATAATTAACTAAACCTTTAAAGTTTAAACATTTCTTCATATAAAGAATTATACAAACAATTTTTCTCTTTAATTAAGAAGAATAAATATATTTTAGTTAAACATTAACACATATAAATATAAAAATTATATTTTATCCCATCCAGTATAATAATTTAAAATTAATTATTTATAGTACTGGACCTATATCACCAATGGAATCACGTCCTGTAGAACGAGCAATTGAAGCCAGACCGGTGGATGATGCTTTGGGAAGCATGGTTCGTTGTTTAAGTTTTACAAAAACATTTATTGTTACAGGTATTTTACACATTTTATAATTATTAATATTAAAATATTATATACATTTCAAATAGTATATTAAAATTAATTATATTTATTATTTAATAATTTAGCATCTCACATTACTCCAACAATGTGGGCTGGTACCAACAATGGTTCTGTATACATTTTCACTATTAATTTACCACCTAATGATAAACGAAAAGAAAGAAGAGTTACTGCACAACTGGGTAAAGAAATACAGTTGAAACATCGTGCACCAGTTATTGGGATTACAGTTATTGATGCGGAAAATCGATCGGTAACTGAAGTACAAGAATATAGCACTCCGGGTAAACCTTTAGATATATGTGGTCCTCATAAGGTCATTATTGCATCTGAAGAACAATTTAAGGTATTTTTAAAAAAAAAATCCTTATGTATAATAACTTTAATATTTTTAATTTACTGTTTTAGATATTTTCTTTACCCAACTTAAAACCCATATGCAAACTTAAATTAACTGCATCCGAAGGTGCTCGTGTTCGTCGGATGTCAATGGCCTTTTTTAAAACTAGCGATTATGCAGAAAGTTGTCTCCTTTGTTTAACTAATTTAGGTGAAGTAATAGTTCTTAGTGTACCAGACCTTAGAAGACAAATACATGCTGCAGTTATTCGTAGAGAAGATATCAAGTATATTATTTAAATATTTCTATCTTATGTATTTATATAAATGCAGTTTTAATTTCTAGTGGTATTTCAAGTTTGGCATTCACACGATATGGTGAAGCTTTATATTTACATTCGAGTAGTGAACTACAGAGAATTTCTGTATCTGCAACAAGTATTACTCAGGTTAATTGTTCGTTGAATTTACCTCCAAGAGATCGACCAGCAAATAGTCGTTCTATTACACCTATTAATGGTTACAGTGATGATGAACAAGACGATTTGCCAAAAGTGAATGGTATGTATATAATTTAAAAAAAAATTAATTTTAAATAAATATAATTATTTATTATTTAGGATTATCTAACGGCACACAAGAAAATGGTGATAGCAATTCACAATTAAATAATAGTAATGATCTCTCAGTTGGCGATATTACCATAGATTCTATTAAAGACCATTTGGGAAAGTAAGAGAGACAAAGATATTTTATTGTATTATAAGATAATTTTAATAAAATTATTTATTATTAATTTATAGTTCAAATTTGAATTTAACATCAACATCAAATAATTCTAATAATGTTGAAGTTAATAACCATCAAAAAACTGTAACTAAACATGAATTATCTTCCACTACTACAACCACTGTGAAAACATCGAATTCTACTACAGTGATTACTAATGAAACCATTACTGTTGACAGTAAGTTTATTATTTATTTACTCAAATTTATATTGAATATGTAATTTGTTAATTTATATTATTATAGAGCTTATCATTTTTGTTATATATTTCTATTTAAATTATTAAACTTAAGTATTTGCACCTAAATAGTTTTTTTCATTTGTCAGATATATCCACAAGTTTAGTTGTAGAAGATGATCCATCAACACAAGCCAAATTTGAGGTTAGCCAGTCCTAAAAAATTTATGGCTATGTGATGGCTAATATGTTTGTCTACATTTATAATTTTTTATTTTTGAATGTGATAAGCAGATTAGACAAATTTCTTAAATTGTCTGTGCACTTATGCGTTTGCCCAAATTGCTCTTTGCTAATTTCTGCTACATACTTAGTCCAGCTTACAAGTAGTATCAAAATACCGTTAACTATTTTCTAAATAGACAAAATAACTGGTGTGGGTTATCAAATAACAGGTCATTAATTAGTTTTAGCCGAGTAATAACAATTATGATTGCCAACTGAAAATGTATTTATTTGGTAGAATTTTTTACAATGCTAATTCTTTATGCATTCTTTATGTATACTAAAATAATGAATTTGAATATCATTACAGTTCATTTAATAATATAATGTAATATTGGTATGAGGGTAAATTTGTAAATATAACTAATTCCAATTATAAAATAAAAATATACATATATCTAAATATTGAATTGATATTTAATTATAATTTATTTATATAAAATGTATAGTAAATATATAATGTAAATAAATATAAAATATTAGTTACATAAATACATAAAGTGTAATGAAATTATATATATGATATTTTTTGTTGTCTTATAAGGATTAGCAATTTTATATTATAAGAATATTTAAATACTCATAAGCTACTTTAAAATTTAAAATTTATTATTTTTATACATTTTTAAAACTAATTAAAAATTGATCATTATTTATAAATGTACTAATACTATTGATTCATATGTATAATATTATTATAATAATATATTTAACTTAATTAGTGGCTTTTTTATTCTTATTCTTACAAACGTGTTTATTATATATTTGTTTTATATTTTTTTTTTTAGATACATAGAGCTCCTTTAGCTCTCATGGAAGATCTAGAAGTGGATACAACTACATAATGTGATAAGTTATAACTAACAATGCATGATCGAGTGACGCAACATAGACATGCTATTTATGTAATTTGCGCCATATAGTTTAATAAGTTTAACGTTAAACTCTTAATGTTTATTATCTAGTTATTAATCTATTAACAAAGAAAAAAAAAGATTAATAATATTGTTACCGTTACACTCTGTTTGACATCAAAGAGGTAGGACATCATATAACAAATAATTTATATTTTTTTATATTTAAGATTTTATATCATGAAAAAGACATTTTCATTCCTAACACATTATTGATGATACTTTAGTTAAGTATGGGAAATAGAATACTATTTTTTAAAAACAAAATACTATTATTTTTGTGACAAAATTTTTTACGTTTTTAATTTTTATAAAAATTATTTATTTTCTTATACCTACTTTTTGTATTTGAAATTATATATATGTTTGTTTATTTTTCATTTATACTAATCTATTGCCTTTGTAATCTGTTTGTTAAACTGAAGTAAATTAAAATGTATTATACTATTAATATTAATTATTAAAAGTTTATTTACACTATATGTGTAAACTATTTTTAACAGTGTATTTATTTAACAATAGTTTGTATTATTAATTTAATAAAAAAGAATAAATTTAATATTATATGTTATATGTTTATTATGTAAAAGATAAATTGAATTCTAAAACATTCCATTTACTTATAAATTATTTTATTTCCTGTATTAGCCATTGTTCAAATGTTTTGTGTTTTATAATATTCAAATGTATTTTTTTTCGATTAAGTACTCGCGTGTAAACATTTAATACAAAGATCTCTAGCAATTATAGAGGTTTCTACTATTTTTTTTCACATTTTGTTTGTATATATTATTTAGTCAATTATTTATTATAATTTGTATACTTACTAAACTAAATATTTTAACATCATTATTTTATATTATATGTTTGATTTACCAATTTTGGTCAAAATACCGATTCCAATAATATCATATTATATATAAAACTTAAAATATATTAATAATATATTATAACCTAATAATTTAAAATTGATGATTAGATTCATTTAAGGTGATGGTAATATTATTAATTATTTTTTGAAAACATGTACTTTGTTTTTTTTAATACAAATTTTATGTAACTTGTAAACACCAAAATTTTATTATAATACAATTTGTAACAGCTTTTTTTAAAAAATATTGTGTTTTTGTCAGATTACTACACCTGTAAACTTCCATAGCAACCCTTAGCACAGATCAATACTTAAGACTGCAATGATATGATGTAAAATGCCATATGATTTTTGATATATGATAAAAATATTTTTACAATATTATTTTGGTATGAATAGAATAGTTTTAGTTGGTTACTTAAAACAAAAAAATGACTGTTAGGAACCACCATTGGGTGGCCTTTTTCTCTCAATTAGTGGTATTCTCCGTCAGTGTTGTTTTGTTTATGGTTCCGATTTATCTGCTCTGGAGTCACATCACTTATGATCAAAATCATTTATCAAATTATAAGTAAGTACAAACATACTCTAATTATTATTTAATATCTGTTTGATGAGAAATATCAAAAACAAAATACCAAAAAAATCAGGTTTTTAACAAAACAAGCATACATGAAAATATGAAATGTGAATATTACTAAATTGTAGAGATATAATTTGTTATTAAAAAAAAAAAAAACTATCATGTATTATAGCCTATAAGAATATACTTAATACTAGTATATATAATGTTAAATTCAATTATTTATTTTGTCAAAATATTTACCACATTTGAACTTGGTATTGTGAACCCCTGCATGAATGAAAGTTTGGTACTGACTGGCCGTACGGGCGTTTGCAACATAACATCAGTGTTTAAATTTCTGATTACATTGTACTAAATTGATTAATAGTTATTAATTACAGGTTGGTTTAAACAGGGAGACAAACTATTAAAAAGAACTCGTTACCTGTATTTTCCTGCAGGGTATACTCCATATACAGCATGTACTCCCAAGCTTTTATTAAACAATTATGGATATACTACGTATATTTTCAAAGTCCCATGCAAATACCACAGTAAAAATAAATTTATATATTTGTTATATTTTTTTGTAATTTCTACACTGTTATATTTTTATATAGTAATTTATAGTGTTTGATGACTTGAACATGTATATTACGATTGCTTATTATAATTTATAGTTGACACTTACAGAAATTTGATGTTAGTGGGTAATAGGAGATAGGAAATATATAAAAATATAGATTAAATATTTGTTATAATTGAATATTCCTCCCTCCTTGTATTTGTATATTATAGAACTCGTCAACTTATAGTATACTCTTATAGAAATTAATGGAAATATCACTGCTCATAACTCACTGGAATTAACCGAGAGTTACAAAATTAGCTTAAGTTTTAAGAGTTTCTACTTTTTTTTTTTCTCACATGTTATAAACTACTATTTTGAATACAAATTTCACTAGCGAGTTAGGTATACTTTTATAGGTACTGCTACAAAATAATGAACTCAATAATTCCAAATGTTTAATTTTATTATATATATTTTAAAAATATACATTTTGTTTCGATTTGTATACCATTGATTATAGAATAGAATACGGAAAATAAGAAACGTAAAATATGATTAAACGAAAAAAATAATTAAAAATATTCATGTTTTTTATTTTAGGCCTCACGTGGTTGCATTGATATTGGCTCGTGGTGGTAGCAAAGGAATACCGAAAAAAAATTTAGCAGAAATACAAAACTCCACCCTTCTTCGTAGATCTCTGAACACTATTAATGATTGTGGACGTAAGAAATAACATAATGTATAACATTTAATTAATTTCATTAAAATAAAAAACAATGTTTTATTATTTTAAAAATATCATATGTTAATCAAATCAAATTCATATTAATAGCTAAATTTTCATACATAATTTTTTTGTAATCTTAGTGTTCCACGATATTTGGGTATCGACAGACGACAAAGATATCGCCGCCGAAGCCGAATTAGTCGGTGCCAAAGTTTTTCACCGCAGTGCCGAAACGGCTTCAGACGTAGCGACGTCTCTCAGCGCCATCAAAGAATTCAGTATGTACCATCAAAAGGTTGATATTTTTGCAATCATTCAATGTACATCGCCGTTTCTGACCGTGGAATATTTGGCTAGAGCTTATAAAATGGCAGTTTATCAGAATTTCGAATCTGTGTTTTCGGTAACACGGAGTCATAAGCTACGTTGGAAACTCAATTCTGGTAGGTAACTCACCTGTTATATTTTCAGGAATGGTCCAACATGTTACCTACTGCTAAATTTGAACTACCATCAATAGTTTTTGGCATAGTAATTACAAAGGGCTATGAGTTATTTTAAGGGAATAAGCCCCCAGCTACCACTAGTTGCGCTTATAGTGGTAACTAATAGGTCACATATTGGACTCTGGTTCCATCTTATAAATAAAACTAAATTAATTTAATTTGATTTTAGTTATAAAATAATAATTAGATCGTTTAAATATTTTAATTAATTTACGATTTGCCTACCTATTACTATACTAGATGGCCAGTTGCAACCTTCAAATTTCGACGTTACAAAACGATTGAGGAGACAAGATTGGGACGGTGAATATGTGGAAAATGGCATGTTTTATTTTGCGCACAAGAAACTTATCCTGAATGACAAGCTTCAAGGGGGAAAGTAACTATCCTACTTTGAGTCTCTGAAATGATAATTAATGAAATTTGTTTATATTAAACCAATGTATATAATATTTTATAGATTGGGTGTAGTTGTAATACCGATGAATAGAAGTCTAGAAATTGACACGGAATTCGATTTACAAACAGCTCGCCTTTTAGCTCCATTACTAGATACGCCTAAAAACGTAACAGAAAAATCTAGTAAAACAACCAAACCCTCAATTTTAAAAAGTTAAATTTTAAGAATAATATGTAAATATTAATTATTAGATAAAGCATACATGTAGGTAG
Organism: Eriosoma lanigerum; assembly: GCA_013282895.1. Lineage (NCBI taxonomy): Eukaryota > Metazoa > Arthropoda > Insecta > Hemiptera > Aphididae > Eriosoma > Eriosoma lanigerum. The sequence goes on from CM023360.1 coordinate 13,106,508, forward strand.
GTATAGTATACATAGTTATTATAATTATTAATTAGTATCTATTATTATATAGATAATACTAACAAACACATTTATAGTACACATTGTAGTACACGAGCAGTGCCTATGAGGCTCTATAATCATAGGCAGAAATCTTTTAAAATTTTAGAGAGGTTTAACACTTTTAAGATCAATATAAAATTTGTATAAATGTAAAATTCAAACAATTCAACTCCTTTTCTATTTTCTCTTGAGGCTATAACCAGGAGTGGATAGGCTTATAGGGAAATCAGGATTTCCCCGGTGGGCCCCTGTCTTATGAGGCCAGACCAAATTATTAATTATTGTAAGTATCGGTGGCGGATCTAGGATTTTTTTTATAATATGGAATTATTATATATGCACATTGTTACATATTCTTTAGGATAAGAGGGTAACTATATAACTTATAAAGTAATTTATTTTCCTATTATCATTTTCCTCACCATAAATAATATATTTATTATCACCTGATTAATTATCAAAGAGGAGGGCAATAGCCCTTCTGATCTATCTAGTATTCTCCCATGCAATGAGTTGTGATTGAAGTGAGTTGTAAAAATTAGGTAGCCCTTGAATTTAGTTCACGGGAACATAAAATAATCCTATACACCCCTGGCCTATAACTACTGTTATTTTAAAATTATTTGAAAACATATAATATATAGTTTTTGTCTTTAAATAATGTTTAGATCAGTTATTAGGTAATATAGGTATATACTCTGACAGACCGTATATAACTCTAAAAACATTAACTTAATTTTTCAATAAACTTTATTGCTGACTGCAGATCATAGGTGCAGTGAAATGTTCAGGGGGGTAGTTAGAGGGTTGTAACCCCCCTGAAAATAGTGTAATAATAGTTTTATATTCAATAGAAACTATACAAATTTAAAAGCAATATAATTGATTACATTTTTTAACCCTCCCTAGGTAAAAAAAAATTCTGAATATGTAACTGTATAGGCGTGTTCATCATGATATAACTAACAATTAGTTAGGTATATATTTTAGACGTGTCCACGGATAGTGTCTGTACTATCCAGGCATTACCTGTGATATTAAAGAGGATTAGGAGATTTTTTTGAATAAATAGGTATACAATAGTATTAATACTGTTAAAATTAGTTTAATTTAAAACTAGAAATTAAAATTGAAAAATTTAATAATACAATTATAATAATTATTAATTAGTGTAGTATTGTACTATTGTGTCAGTATATGGTTTGAAATGTTTGGATAATAAAAATTAGTGCCAAATTTTAGATTCTGAGCAGAGCGAGGAATGTATTGTTTCTACAAAGATATTTTTTTTTTTATGCATGAAAACATTTTTTTGGGTAAAAATAATGGTCCGATTACCACAAATAGAGTACCCTATCCGTACCAAATTTTATTTAGTTAGTACTTTATTTAGCTCATTTTTTAAATTTTCCAAAAGTTTTTCTTTAAGAAGCGGAAAATTGGCAAAATTACGGTTTTTGTTATTTAAATTTTTTATTTATTTCTTGATTACTCATTGAGTTTTGATCGTAGGGCCTTGAAATTTTTTTTGAATACTCAAATAGGTAATATTTACGTTTAGTAAAATTTTGTAACGGATTGTTTGATTTTTTGGCCAAATATAGAGAAATTAATATATAGAGCTTTGAATTTTTTCTAAAAATGTTTAATATTATCTGTAATTTTTGATTTAATGGTATGAAATTTTTGTAAAAACCTAATCATATACTATTTAACCTATTTATAAAATATTTTGAAAATCGTGACTAACAATTTTTATCATGTAATGATAACTCCTTAAATTTTGATCGTAGGGATTTGAAATTTATTTTGCATAATATTTACATATGTAATTTACACTCGTGGTAAATTTTGGAATAAATTATCAGTACAATATATTGAGATTCGCTTAGAATCGTATTTTCTAATGCAATATCATTGCATTCAAATCTTAATAATTACAATAAACCACTAATTTATCCGAGGACCGAAGGGATGAAGGAGGAACATCCCAAATTGACGTTCCCACTTTTTTTTTATTTTAAATATTTATAATTCGTAATCAAATATACAAATAAACCAATATAATATATTATTTAATTTCCTCTTCATCCAAAACATAGATCAATGCTTTCTCTATCACATTCCTCCATAGTCCATCTTACCCTATATCACTTTCTTCTATTCTCGATAGTGTAGTAAATTAAACAAACCCGCAAAATATATCTGGGATGTCCTATACTGCAGATATTAGGTATACTCGTACATAATAGATAATAATAATATATATTATATAACATACCATTAAAATTAAAATAATTAATTAAAATTAAAATATATTGTATATATTATAATATTTTGGTATAGGTAGATATGTCTATTATAGTGATTTGATATTAATATACAATTAAAATTAAAATTTACATACAAATTTATATATCATTCAGATCCTTTGATTCCTATAAGCAGTGTTTACTTCAGACTTTGTGTACCCCACCTGGAGGCAGATTTGATTAAATTTTATGGGAGCTAAAAATAATTGACGCAATGATATGTGATGCCATTAACCTTCTCTCTAATAAAGGAACTAATGATTTTAGGGGGTATTGTTAATTTTCAGGAGTACAAAAATATACTAAATAAACAAAAACATACACTACCTTCTTAAGTATTACTATTTTTAATTTTTAATATTATTACAATTATATCCAAGTGAGGGGGATATGTAAGGTATATAATAGGAACTCTGCATAATATTAAAACATTATTTTGCATCTTTGTATAAATTATATTATCTAGTTTTATTTGAGCTATAGTTTATTATAATGCCTATACATATCTGCTAGCTGCTATATTAAATAATATTTTTCTTTTAAACTCATATTTCAATAAATATTTTATTTGAATTAAACATGTAACATAAAAAAAATAAGTGTTAATTAAGAAATTCAATAAAAAAATAAAAACTACTTATAAGAAATGTTCAGCATTTTTATAATCCAATATTGATTTTCAAAATAACAAAGGGAAATTTAGTTTTAAACTTTTTAAATTAATAAATATAACATACCTATTGTTGTATTTGTAACTATTAGAAATGAATAAATAAATTTACGGTATTTTAATATTTGTTTATTACAATTTACAATATATACATAAAATAAAAACTATAACTATATCTAATGAACTGCTGATGACGTATTACACGTGCGTAGAATTTCTGGTCAGGTCTCAGGTGTAAAAAACATTAATTCCAGCCCATTCTTCAATTCAATTAAAAACATGTTATGTTGTATCGTTGTATATACATTATAATTATATTAAAAATAAAAATATTAAATACTCAAATTAATGAATAATTTTCACTTTTTAATAATTTTGTAACAGGCGATTTTTATAAAAATCGACTGGTAAATTTGTGAATTATTTAATATTTATATATTTTAGTTTATTATAAATTATAATGTAGTACTATTTTGTTTTTTGTAAATACTTGTAAATACATAAAGTTATTATAATTTGTAATAATATATTATATTTTATCAAATAAATACTTAAGAAATATAAATGTTTTGTGAATTTGTTATATATTTAAATTCACATATTTAGTAAGAACCTAACTTACCTTATAAAAGTTACATTTGTAATAAATTAAACATTAATAATTTCTCTTAAAATGTATAATATACCAATTATTATTATTACTATTATTAATTATTACGGAGATAAAATTACTGACAATAATAAATAAAATTTATTAGATACTAATAACAATTTCATTGTTTTAAGAATATATATTTAAATATAACAAGTATATAAATATGCTCTGTTGCTCTAGTATGATTTTTTTCGCAAATTTTTTCAAAATTATAAAAAACTAAATATTCAAATAATATAGAAAATTTTAAATACACAATAAATTTAATAATAATTATTCGCTCCCCTCCCTTAATTTTGTTATATAATAATATAGAATATTTTAAATATAAAGTAAATTGTTTGTATCTACCCAAATTATAAACACATCTTTTCTTACTACTGCTTAGACAATTTTTTTTTCAGATTTCAAGGTTTTAAATATTGAAATATTAATATTTTGCTCCCTCCTTTAATTTCTCATAAGATAATTATACAGAATATTTTAATGATTAACTAAATTTTTTGTATTCACCCAAATCATAAACACATCATTACGTACTACTCCCCACGCAAATTTTTTTTCTAAATTTTACGGACCAAAATATTAAAACAATAATATTTCGCTCCCTTCCTTTAATTTTTCCATATAATAATAATATACAATATTTTAAATATAAAGTAAATTTTCTGTAATAGCCCAAATCATATATACGTCTTTATTTACTAATTCCCGTGCAATTTTTTTTTTAAAACTTAAAATCCTTAATATTAAAATAATAATGTTATGCTCTATAATAATATAAAATATTTTAAATATAAACTAATTTTTTTTGTAACCACCTAAATTATAAACACGTCATCATACGTACTACTCCCCACACGTCCATTCGGTCCTCGGAGAAATGAATGGTTTATTATAATTAAGAAGATTTGAATGTAATGATATTGCATTTAAAATACAATTCTGAGGGTAACTCAGATTATATAATATATACAGTATATTATACTGATAATCCATTTCAAAATTTTACCAAGTGTGTAAATTACCTATAAGATTACTCGAAAAAAATTTCAAGTCTCTGCGATCAAAACAGAATTAGTTATCACAAAATATTTAAAATTAAATCACCAGAAAACGTATTTTTTCCGATTTTCCGTCATTTTTTGGTAGTAGGAAAAACTTTTGAGAAATCCGAAAAATGAAGATGTAATTTTCTATTGAAAAGCATACTTTATTTGTGGTAATCGGACCATTATTTATACTCAAAAATGTTTTCAGACTATTAAAAAGATATAAAATATCATAATATTCAAATCTACTAAAAATTATATCATAAAAGCTTATAAAAAAAAGTTGTGGCGTACGATTACCAAAATATTTTGTAAATAAATTAAGTAGTATATGAGTAAGCTTTTTATAAAATTTTCAAACAGTTAAACCCAAAATTGCAGGTAATATTAAACATTTTTGGAAAAAATTTCAAAGCTCTATTTAGTCAAAAACATTTTCAAGTTCTTTTGTCAAAATTACGATTTCCATGAATTTTGCTGTTTTTCCATTATTATTTGGTAGTTTATTCTTGCCCAAGTAAAATTTTTTGAGAAATAGGTATATTACAATCATAATCGATTACTCAACTATAAATAATAATTTTACATAAATATCAGTATATTACCTACTTATATTACCACGAAAGTTAAATATTTTTTTACAAAACACAAAATTGCCAACGGGGCCTTAATTTTATTTCTGTACAACAGCCAAATAAGACAAATCCATCACTGACTATGATGTTATATGTAAACTGCTCCTATATCATAGACTACTAGAAGTTTAAATTTAGACATAAAACTATATAATTAACTAAACTATTAAAATTATTTAACTTTATTTATTTTTGATTTTTTGAATACAATATTTTCATCTTGGGTAATATAAATATAAATTACCAACAGACACCCACCCCCTAAATATGTGTTCGACACATTATTGATTGACAAATTTGAATCTTATTATTTTATGATAAATAATAACTATATTTTTTTGTTGCACATTATTTGATAAATAAATAAAATGTATAAAAATAAATATTTACAATTTATTTTAATGCATTCATATATCTTAATTAATAATGATTATTAATTACCTATTTTAATTTATTCCACCATTTACATATCAGTCATCCAGCATCCTATAGGACCGAAAGATCGAAGGAGGAATATCCGAAATTAGTAACCGACAGGTGGCAGTGTAGGTATATAATGTAAGTAGGTCATTCATCTTCTTTTAAATATAATATTTTAGTTTTTTAAATGGCAAATAACTAATATATGTTTAATTAATATAATTTTATATGTTAGATTAGGTTAAGATTAGAAAAATTGGTAAGAGTGAAATCTCCTAAAAATTATTTTAGCTGCTCAATTGAACTATTATACATTTTTATGTTATATCCTTACAGGGCCGTCCTAAGAATTTTCGGGGCCTGGGGTAAAGAATAATTGCAGGGCCTAAAAGTAATACCTGTGATAGACTAATATATAATAATCACTAAATTATCACAAGTATATTTTTTTATTTTAATTTAAATTATATAAATATATATTAATAATGTTTAAGAATGAAAAGTTTTTATTGTTGAATGGATTGGATTGGTTGATTATTTAGCAAATATAGAATTTTGAACTTTTTTCCATAAATGTTTAATATTTCCAGTAATTTTTGGTTTTGTGATTTGAAAATTTTAATTAGAGTCTAATCATATACAACTTAATATTTTTACAAAATATTTTAAAAATCGTGACTGACAATTTTTTTTATAGGCTTTTAAAGTTAAATTCCCAAAAATTGGTAAAATAATGGTTTCATTATTTTAAATTTTTTGATTAGATTGATTTTCTGATTAGGTACAGAGTTTTTAATTTTTTCCCAAAAATGTTTAAAATTTCCTTCAATTTTCGGTTTGAAAATTTTATCAGTTAAATCATATACTACCTAATATTTTTACAAAATATTTTGAAAATCATATGTTGCAACTTTATTTTATAAGCTTCTAAAATTTGAATAATTTTAGTAAAAATGAATATTATTATTTTTTTGTTTACACATTTCGAGTAGAAATATTGGTCCGATTACCACAAGTAGATTATATTTTCAATAAAAATTGCATCTAGTTGGTACTTTATTTAGCACATTTTTCAAATTTCTCAAATGTTTTTCCTTGGGAGAAGAAAAACTACCAAAAAAAAAAAAAAATGGCAGAAAATCGGCAAAATTACGATTTCTGTTATTTAAAAAGTTTTAATTTCGTGATAACTTATTGAGTTTTGACCGTAGGGACTTGAAAATTTTTTGAGTATTAACATAGATAGTATACAAGTTAGGTATTTTGGAGTGGATTATTAGTATAGTATATTGTAATATATTGAGTTTCGCTCAGAATCGTATTTCTAATGCAATATCATTGCATTCAAATTTTAAGTATAATAAACCACTAATTTCTCCGAGGACCGAAGGGACGAAGGAGGAACGTCCACAATCGACATTCCCACTCTTTTTAAATTTATCACTTCCAGATTTACATTTTCGGAACCTATCACGTGGCCTTGACATTCTACATTTTATAAATATTAATTTAATTAAAAGTTATAAAATAGTATTACAAATTTACATATTACTATTACTTGGCTATTTTTTAATATAATAAATTATTGTAACATAAACTAAATTCGACACTCATACACCTAGTCACCAACAGTTAACAAATAGTTAATAAATTTGAAATATCACTATTCATTAAACAGTTGTATACACTTGATCTATCGTAATTCTTAATTCCCAATAATGATTATGGAATAAGAAATTAAGAACGGTAAATTAACGGTGAATCGATGTTTTTGGAAATATTATAACAATATTATCATGAAAACGTCTGTATCTATGGCATTTTACGTTTGAACATTGAACAAATAGATGTCCATATTTACTTATTAATTATTGTTCTATTCTGTTTTCATATTTTCTTATTAAGATACCTAAATCATAAAAAAAATATGAAATAATAATATTAGTATTATTATTGCCATAAATTATATAAGACTCATAAAAAAACTTGAATACTTTTATTTTTAGTCACTTAATTTATGTATCGTAACATAAAAACGCGGGGCCTATCTAACCACGGAAGAGTGCGGAGCCCGGGGCGAGGGCCCCGCTTGCTCTGCCCTAGGGACGGCCCTGTATCCTTATACTATTGATTATAGAATAGTCTATTCTATAATCAATGGTTATACCTATATAAAGGTAATAGCATTGATTATATATACTATATTACTATGGTATATATAATCAATGGTAATAGGTACATTACTTTGAATATCGTCTGTGTCACTACTTTAGTAAGTACTTTGGATTGACGTAACCACCTACAACCTACTTTATAAATTAAATTCTTATATTTATCAGTACCTGTAGAATATAGAAAAAATAATTTCATACAATTTTATGTAAGTATTAAATATATAAAGATACAATTTGAAAAATATTATAATTAAGTAGATATAACTTACTAAAAGCATCAAAAGTCAAATGCTCAAATTACAAACCTAACTTGTATTTTTCTATTTATCCTTATCACTTATCAGTTACTAGTTCATCAGCTGATGTTAATGTTATGTTGGCTTACGAATTAAGATAGAACCACTGAATAGTTTAAATTTCACATAATATTCCGTGTCTCTGTGATCGGACTATTTTGATTCGTGTGTTAGCCTCATGTCAATTGATAATTAAAGAAAATATTGTAATTTATGACACCTTTATTGTAATTATTATTTTAATTTGTTAATACTTCTTGACCCCACTTTACTTTTATTTTACTGTGCCACTTCCACTTATTTCTCAAATGTCAAACAGTCAAACTTCTCGTCTCTTCGATAATCGTTTCTTACTTTCTTGTTTACACTCTTCGGTGACTTGTATTTGTTCGAAGTTCTAATTTAACTTAATTTTCCCCATTTAGTTGTTTTTGTTTTCAGCTTGAAATTTAAAATTATGCGATTTATAAATATTCCTCTTGTCTTGCATTCGTTTTACAATATAAATTAATTTTATGCATTAAAATTGAATTTAACGTCTGATATAATTTTTCAAATATCTTTAATAACAATAATCACAGGTACAAATCAAATTTTCTACCCAACACTACATTGCATGATACATTGATGTTATATATGAATATGAACTAATAAAATTATTAGTATGTTACATATTATGTAAATTAAGATTATTAATAATTATTGATTCATAATGATTTGTGTAACATAACAGGTTAGTTATCAGTATGTGATTGATACACATATAGGTAATTTGTAAAAATTATGAATTTTTTACGTATGGTTTTTTCATTGAGTAGGTAATTTTTGTTTTATAATGTATTAATAATATAATATTTTTAATCTTGTTAGAAACAAAAAAAAAACAAAATGGACAATTTACGTTTTGATGGACGAGTAGTAATTGTCACAGGAGCTGGTGCAGGTTTGTTAAGATACCTTAGGAGTAGATATTGTACAAATTAAGTCCAATAGAAATATTTAACAAGTTATATAAGTTACAATATGAGCTGATTAAGTTAAAAATTAATAAGATAAGTTTAATTAAGTTTGACACATTTAATGGATGGGAGAACAAACATTTATTTCAATTTTATTTAAAATGTATTTTATTTATTTGTACATACAAATTTTAATAAAACTAAACTACATACATTTTTTATATTTTTAATAAAATTTAAATTTATTTTTAGGTTTAGGGAAAGCTTATGCATTATTATTTGCCGAGCGTGGTGCTTTTGTTGTTGTCAATGATCTTGGAGGTAGTCGATCAGGAGATGGTAGTAGTAGCAAAGCTGCAGATACTGTTGTATCTGAAATTCGTGCTAAAGGTTAGTGCATTTTTGTATGTAAAAGTATTTATTATTTTAATCAAAAATATTTAGGTGGTAAAGCTGTGCCCAATTATGACTCTGTAGTGGATGGTGATAAATTAGTACAAACTGCACTTGAAAACTTTGGCCGTATCGACATTGTAGTCAATAATGCCGGTATATTAAGAGACAAGTCATTTGCTCGTATTAGTGAATCTGACTGGAGTAAGCAATACATATATACAAATTAATTTCATAGTAATTTTGCTAAAACAATTTTTCTCTTATAGATTTAGTACACGATGTTCATTTAAAAGGTGCTTTCAAAGTTACACAAGCTGCATGGCCACATTTCCGTAAACAAAATTATGGACGAGTGATTGTCACCAGTTCTAATTCTGGATTATATGGAAACTTTGGACAAGCAAATTACTCGTAATTAATTAATAGGCAAACAAACTTAATTACATCTTAACAATTTTTTTACTTTTTTAAGGGCTGCTAAACTTGGCTTGGTAGGTCTTTGTAATACTATGGCTATTGAAGGTAGAAAACACAATATAAACTGTAATGTTATTGTACCAACAGCAGCATCACGACTTACTGAAGATATTCTACCTCCCGGTATTATTAAAGTCTTAATATTTAATTGTTAACTTATTAAATTTTATACAATAACACATAAGTTATAATATATTTAAAATGATTGGATTTATTTAGATTTTTTCGCTGAATTAAAACCAGAACTGATTGCACCCGTAGTAGTTTGGCTATGTCATGAGAACTGTGTAGAAAATGGTTCAATAATTGAATCAGCCGCTGGTTGGGCTACAAAATGTATAACTTAAAAAAATTATTAAATACTTAATTATAAGGCTAAGAAATATCAAATTGTAGGTCATTTGGTAAGAGGAAATGGTGCTTTACTCAGACATAAAATCACAGATGTAGTCAGTCCAGAAAATGTCCGTGATGTTTGGAATAAATTGACTGATATGACAAATGCAACTAGACTAGACTCTATCGAGGTAATTACTTAAATTAATTATATTCATCAAACTACCTTTTACAATGGTTTGATTTTAGGAAGCGTCTTCAACATTATTAAGTGTTTTAGATGAGATCAAATCAGGTCCACAAGAAACTAAAGATGAATACAGTAGTATATTTAATTATGATTTTTTTGATTCTATTCTTTATGCTATCGGAGGTAAATTTATAATTGTCAAAAAATATACTGTCTAATAATTAGCATTACATTTCTGTTTTATACATAGTTGGAGCAAGTGTAAGAGAGGAAAGTGATCTGCAATACCTATATGAATCTCATGAAAATTTTTCAACTCTACCTACTTATGCAATTTTACCAAGTATTATGGCAACTATGAGTAGCAGTTTGATAACAGAAGCAATTCCTGGTAAAGAGTTTGATTTATCACAAGTGAGTTATACATATTGCTACTATTGTTCAAGTTAATATTCTATAATTAAATTATTAAGATTGAGTTTTAGCTGTAGATAAAAAATATAACCATAGAATATAATAGAAATGACACTTAAGCAACTGATCAATTTGATTACATTTACTGAAGACTCGATATAGTGTTAGCTTAGAATACAGAAACAGAGGCACGATATGAAGTTATTAATTGATTTCAAGATCAATGAAAAATATTTTGACTGAACAATGAAAACTGGGAGAGTGTCATTTCTGTTATATTCTATGATATAATTCGACTATTACTTATTAATCTTTAGAATTGAAATTGAATATTCTGTATATTCATTATTAGTATGAATATATATATTTTATATCATAAATGTTTTGTGAACAATTATGTCTATAACATACAAATTTAAATAATTATTTTTTTGATATTATTACTAATGTTCAAATGTTCTCTGGTAATATCTAAACATATTTATTTTTCTACTATAAAACTATAAACATAATCTTAATATTATTTATTAAATAGTTTATAGTATTAATAGAATATCAAATTTAATTTACAATTTTTCTTTGTCTATTACTTTACTTATACTCTCCCCATTAAACATTAGTTAATATTGATTTGCAAAATAAAAATAATGAATATAAAAAAAAAAATTTTGTAATATCTATAGAATGTGTGGAACAAAATTGACAATAATTTAAAGTTTTTTTTTACTTTTGTTTTAATGTATTTAAAACCATAGGCATATTAAATTGAATGTATATCATAATAACTATTTTTTTCATAACTGTTATCTATTATTTACAAATTTTAAGTCTTTTATATTTTATAGGTTTTGCACGGTGAACAATACATAGAACTACATAAACCTTTACCTACTGAAGCTAAACTTTTAACTAAAATACGTGTTGCTGATGTTTTAGATAAAGGAAAAAATGCTATTATTGTTGTTGATGGTATACGTTTTTCTATTTAATATTATAAATTCTAAAAAATTTTATAACATATTATTCTTGATTATTAACTTATATATTTTTCGTATGAATTTATGATATCTAGGTAAATCATATGATGAATCTGGTGAATTAATTGCAACATCACAAATATGTACTTTCATTTTATCGGCTGGAGGATTTGGAGGAAAACGAACTTCAAATATCATGATCCCATTAATAGATGAACCTAAACGGTCTCCAGATTCTACCGTCACAGAAAAAACTTCTGTTAATCAAGTAACAATATTTATTTTGTTTTCAGTGCTTAAATTTACTGACATTATTATTATTATTATTAGGCTGCCGTGTATAGATTATCTGGTGATTTGAATCCATTACATATTGATCCCTCATTTTCACTTGCCGCCGGTCATCAAGTACCAATACTTCATGGTTTAGCAACATTAGGTATGTCAGTACGACACATACTCAAACAGTTTGCTAATAATGATTCAAAATTATTTAAATCACTTAAGGTTTGTGTAATACTATTATATTGATTACTCTTTGTAGCTTTCATTATGATTAGTTTTATGCCACATGTACAATATAAGGCTATTAATAATATATATAGTACATCACTAGTTTAGATTTAAATAAAAATTGTTTTATACTTCTAGAGATTTCTAATATTGATTTTGATTTTATTATTCATAAATAATAATAAAATTTCTTTCAAAACTTTTTTATTTATTTATTCATAACTTGAATTATAAAAATAATAAATTATAAATTTTAAAATAATTAAGTTTAATGTATTATTGGGATTTAAACATTAAAAAAGAGAAATATACAAAACTTGCTTAAAGTAGGCTATTGTACCATGTGCTATATACATATTAGTAAATAAATTACTTTGACCTTCAGGTGAGATTCAGTAAACCTGTTATACCAGGCCAAACTCTGTGCACATCAATGTGGAAAGAAGGGAACCGCATTCACTTCAAAACTACAGTGCTTGAAACAAACAATATAGTTTTATCAGGTAATAATATATTATTTAAAAATTATAACTATATTTTATAATATTTTAGTTGCCTTATGACCTTGGTTATTATTGCTTAACAATGAAAACAAATCGTAAGTATTTGACCATATGTACAGTTTACAGCTAATCATAAATTATTTTTAGTAATTTCAATGACTAACCTTTAACCTATACCTAGTACAATTTGCATACAATAAAAACAATTTAATACAGACTTGTTTGTGAAAAAATAATCATTTAACAGTCTTGATAGAAAATCATAATTATGTTGCTACAAGCTTATCATATATTTTCTGTTATTATACTTTTATTATTTTTCACTGTGTTTGGCATTATATTATTTGTTAATTTTGTTTTTACCAGGCGAGTTAAATGCTCTTAATTTGTATAAAATCTTAAATTAAATAAGCATAATATAATTAATTTTTAGGCGCCTACATGGAATTACACGAAATTAAATTACCAGCCAAACCACATGTGGTATTGTGTTCTGGTCAAGTGGATGAACTTCCAAGCGATGCAGTATTTCAGGGTATGCAAGAACGGATAGATTCAAATCCAAACTTAATCAAATCTATTAATGGTGTGTTCTTGTACCACATTACAAAAAACGGAAAAGTTACCAGTACATGGAGTAAGTACTAAACGCAATTATATTTGACATAATTATGTACATTTTTTTCTTATAACTAACAAAATATTAAAACATTTTAGCTGCCGACTTGAAAACTGGTAAAGTATATCGAGGAGAACCAGAAAAAGGTGTTAAAGTGGATACAACATTGACTATTGATGATTCTGATATGATTGATTTGGTAGGCAGTATAGTTTTTATAATATTCAATATGATAATTTTGAGTAGCCACTTGACCTGTTTAAATTAGAAAATACTTACAAATATATTTCTAAGTAGAATACATTTTGAAATAGATATATAAATGAGTTATAGAAAATTTAAATGCTTTTTCGATATTGATTTCATTGCAAATGTTATAATTTAAGTTTTGTTTTATTCTGTTATAAAAAGTATATTATTTTTATTCCTTTTCAGGCTCTAGGAAAACTCAATCCTCAAATGGCGTTTATGAAAGGCAAATTAAAAATTAAAGGAAACATCATGTTAGCTCAAAAATTAAAATCTTTAAACACAGAATCAAAATTGTAAAAGATATTTCAAATGAATTTTTGGAATTTTGTGGATCAAATCTTTAATATATATATATATATATATATTATGGTGTGGGTAGGGGCTGAGTAATTGGCAACAATTTTATATTTAAGCTATTGTTGGAAACTGTTATACATTCTTATATTTATTTAAAAATTGACATATTTTAAGTGTACTCATGTTACATTCATTATACCAAAATATTTTTTTATTAATACAAAATTGTGACATTATTGTAAAAAGAATATTTAATAGAATTTTCTAAAAAAAACTTCCAAAAAATCAATTTTTTTAATAATTCTCATAGTTTGCAATTTATACCAAAGAAATTTATATCAAAGCTAATTTATAATATATTTTAAGGAAAGAAAAAATACTCATGTAAAATATAATAAACTCTAGCGAGCATTACTTTATTGTAAGTCGGATAAAATATTAAAATATAATATTATAAGGAAGATAAATGTGCTGTAGGGTAAGGTAATCATGAGGGAGAAAAAAATGTCAACAATAACATAAAAATAAAAATAAACTATAAAATGTTTAAAAATTAGCTTAATACGCCTCGTTAATATTATTTAAAGAAAAAACCTATATCTATATACGCCTAGGCAAATAATAATAAAAAAAATAATAATTACAATAAAAGTGGAAACAGCATAATTTTGATAATTAAACATTACTTTATTTATATAGAACTTCCTTGCACACGATCATTTTGATACCAAAAACATAATTAACCTAGAGAAAAATAATAATCTTGTTATTAAATAAAATAATTATTGTAACGATAATTAAAAACTATGGATAACTATGAATTTCTTCCAAAAAATAATTTTAAAGAAAATTGTGTTTTATAACATACCTCAAGTTTATCGTTTTGGCAGCTAAGAGCCGATTACATTCAGCTGAATCTGGTAATGGCAACATTACAAATTGTGTTTCTGTTTCATTCTCGTTGAATTCAAACTTATATATTTTCGGATTCACCTTCATATCACCGAACGGACCTTTAACTACTAGATAATGGACAGACATAGGTGTGGAAATTTTGGTTTTCAGAATCAGCTATTTTACAGATGAGCGGCATAACGAAGACGATGACAACATGATTGACGAGTGTGCAAAGGAAACAGAGGAATGAATAAAAAAAAAAAAAAATATGTAACAATTAGTATTTTCAGATAATAAATAAATAACCTGTAAAAATAAAATCCTGAAATATTAGATGTAAAGTTTTAAAAAGTAATTAAATTTTAAAATTGTTTAAAAAGTATATTAGTCCGAATGCACCTGAAAAACAAAACTCAACCCAAAATGATTATATACACAGTGCTTCCAAATATTAGCATGACTTACCAGAACAAACATTTAAAAAAAAAATTAAAGCAGCAATTTAATATACTATTATATTTGCGACCAATGACTTACCAAAGCTTACCCTTTATTATATAAATTTAAATAAATTAAAGAAAAATATACAATGAATATTCTTACAACGTTAACATAGCAAAAAAAGAATAAATAAACAAGAATCTAAAAAGTTTTACTTTAAGAACGTCGTAAAAAAAAACAAAAATTGTTTATAGAAAAAAATCCTTCGACCTGATCCACATCTATTCGGTGACTTAAAGAGTGTCCGCAGTTGTTATTCTTTTCTTCGACGGCATTTACTTAAAATGTGTCTAGGCATGTGGCGGACGTAGAGAAACGGGCAAAAACAAAAAAATAAACACATTTTATAGATGGCAATATGAATTTTTGTCGTGCCGATTCAGCGATAGATTGATTTGATAGTCCATACCATGAAGATAGTAGTAGCAGTAGTAGTATCGTGAAGTTTTTGAACAGTGTACTTTTTATTAATACAACAGATATCTTGTGCCTCCTGCTTCCTGATTATAATCGGATAATCCTCAGGATCACATTGATATAATCCTTATAGTTTATGATGACAACAAACGACGTCCAAATTTATGTTGTAACCTAACGCTGAAAGGATTGACAACACGTACATGGATACTTGTAGTTGTGTTTTACGCATTTGTGTTTAATATGGGTTAATTATTGTTTTTTTTCTTATACTTAATATAGAACTTACCTGTTATCTCTATAAAATGACATTGTTAAATCACATAATTTATGAAAAAAATATATATAATAATAAATATAGTTAATAAAAAAAAATTAATACATCTTTCTTCAACAAATGTTGCACATGAATTACCTGGTATGACATGTGACGGTCGACACTCAACGATGGGTCTCGTTGCATGTTATTGATGCGAGTTTTTACGACCCACTGAAAATTGAATGCTGAAAATCTGGCAGTTTCATAGTATAACTTGTGTACGAACTCTTCCGTTCTATATGGTTTTAATTGTAAATCTAAAATTTGTTCACATTTGTATAACATTTTATTTAAACCATATTTAATTTTTGTTTATTATTAACCATTAAATGTAATTTTTTCAAAACTCATCAAATCAAAGATTGTGTCATATAAATGTTTTTCCTCCTGAAACTTTTGATCCATTGTATCAAGCGCAGACATAACATCTTTACCAGTAGCCGATGGGTGAGGACAAACTTTTTCATGTTCTGAAGCTTCGTGACTAGGTCCACGCCACGGACAACCTATTTTACTGAATCCACATTTTACAGGCCTAAAAATAACAAAGATTGATAATAAATATAAATAATGTATTTTTTAAAAACTTCAAAATTGTTAAATTTCTCACCGTTCAGAACAAAGTTGTTGTTCATGATGATGCAATGTGTTACGTGGAAATTCTCTAGCACAAAACTGACACTCTGCCGGCAGTTCACTAACTGCTTTCTCGACAGCCAAATTACGTGTAGCTGTATTTTTTGCAATGTCTACACGACAATTAGGACATGTGGCCATTTCATCTCGTAAGCGAGCATCGGCCAACAAATGAGCAAAGCATCCAGCACACATTAAATGACCATTTGTACACTGTAATAATGTAATTATGCAACAATAGAAAATTAAAAATTTGAATTTAAATTCAAATGTTGACAATTTCAATTACATTTTATTCTGTAATGATTATTAATATAAACAATAATATTTATAAAGCTAAGAATTATTAAATATAATATTTTATAGAAATTGTGATTATTTGCATTAGATTAGGTATGCTAGTAACACTATTTAGAAAATAATAAGTAATTATAACATTTTTGTTGTTTTATTTCATTTCTGCTGAATAATTTACTTAATTAAAGAGTTTTATAATTAGAGAAATATTTAATGTTTACCCTTTATAAGACACGTAATATAACTAGGTAGACATTTTATTAAATGACAAACCATGGTTCATATTGTTAGATTATTTGATACTGGATTTTTATAGAACTAATTTTAATTTATCAACTACCTACTAGCCTCCATGTTATGAATTTGTATAAAAGTTATAAATTGCTTTGAACAGTATAGTACCAATTATTTGGACTAGTAACTATAAAACTTTCTCAATTTCCAAAAAAAAAAATCAAACCTAATCTTAAATATAAAAAAAACTATATAATTAAATTGGGTTTAAAATTGAAATATTAGTAGTTCTTCAATTTTAAACACTGAAACAAAGGAATCATATTTTCAGTATGTCCCAAAAGACTTATACCATTTTGTTTGCTATTAAAATAATAATAGAATCAAAAATAATCTCCTATTATTTTATATTTTTATTAAACAAGGTAGTCAACAAATTTGATAATAACAAAATACAAAATCCATCTATAAAATTATATTATTTTATCAATTGAATAGAAATCGACTTGTTAAATTGTAAATAAGAGTTACTGCATATATATTATCATAA
This sequence comes from Eriosoma lanigerum, assembly GCA_013282895.1. NCBI lineage: Eukaryota > Metazoa > Arthropoda > Insecta > Hemiptera > Aphididae > Eriosoma > Eriosoma lanigerum. Next base: position 13,124,548 of record CM023360.1, read on the forward strand.
AAGAAATAACTAATGTCACTGATGTTTGTCAGATGATAAAACCAAATGTTATTTGCAATTAGTATATTTCGATAAAAACCGAAAGAAATTAACAGTGGTAGAAGTGAGAATGAGAACAGGGAATGGCTTCGCTTTACTTTTTATAATTCACATATTTTATCACTTAATTCTTTTTAAAAAATATTTACTGATAAAACCCAAAATGGGATCAGCTTTTAACCCACTGAACAGAGATTCAACTAAGTTGAGGAATCTAGAGAAGCTATACCTAGAGCCCCAATGTAGTTTTTCAACAAATACTCCTATTAAACTAATTTGGGGGCTAAATCTCTATTTATATGATGGTCTAAGCTCCCTCTAGCCAATACCACTGAAATAAATGAGAAAACATGTTGTGTATTTTTCTTTTAGAATAGCAATAAATGTTTATGAATTATAATGAAACAGAACACTGAAAAGATTAACCAAACCGAATGTAAATAAATATAATGACAAACATTATCATTTACCGCAAAAGTGTAACCAGTTGGCACTGACTATACTGTTAGCCGTTAAAGTATAATTAATAATTCGTCAATTACATGAACACAAAATTTATCCCAATGTTTATAGATTATATTATATTGTATTACATTGAGTTTCGCTCAGATTTTTTAAAATTTTTTTTTTATAATAAACCACTAATTCATCCGAGGACCGAAGGAACGATGGAGGGATGTTCAAAATCAACATTCCCGCTTTTTAATAATTAAACATAAAAAAAATCAAAATAATTTTACATAAATGTATACGTTGTTTGTAGAAAAAAATTAGTGTACAACCGGTAAGGTAATGTCATGGTCTGTTATTCTCCCATTCCTAAAATTTAACATTATCAAGTTCAGACAACCTTTATAATCTATAAACCTTGAATTTATACAACATATGCTATTTATATCATACATGTGCTTTTTAAAATAAACAAACATTAATAAGTATCTAATTTGTAAATTATGATTACAAAGGCGGATATCGGTGGGGAAACTTATCCTTCTCAAAACTTATCAAAGCCCCCCAAAATTCATTAGCAGCTCCTTTATTACTTAAAGGTTACAGCCATCATGAATCACTGCGTCAATAATTTTTAGCATAAAAAAAAAAAAATTTAATCAAATCTCAGGCACCTCCACCATGCATGATTATAGAAAATAGAAATATTAAAATATTAGTTTAGATTAGAGAATTAGTTATAAATATTCTTCGAGTGGGAAAAAACGGGGACTTTGTACAAAACTTATCGACGATTATTAAAAATCACAATGATAAATATATCAAAATGATTATACGCCGAAGGAAATAGTTGAACATGGGCCAAAGTACATTTCTTAATTTGGAAATTCCGCAAAATGCAATCGTTTTTGTATGCGAATACTGGATAGGTACGGAAAAACGACTGCGCAATACACATTTTGATTGACGTCGATAAGAAATAAGAATTATTCGTGTATCTAACGTTCTGATACGATAAATGGATAAATAATTAATGAGTGAACAACGTCAACGACGTAAGGCGTAAATAATAATAATGAAAATACATTGTTATTTGTTATGCTTTGATATTCGCGGGCGCATAATAAATCGAATGACGTTCAGTCGTTGACCCAGCGGTGGCCAACAGCAGCAGCTGCATACAGCCAGTCAGCTGGTAGTACAACAACAATAACAACGAAAATACCGTTTTTTAAAAATAGACCCGCGACCGCCAAAACAGCACGATCGCTATACCGTAATATTTTATTAGTTATTATAATTCGTTTTTCGTTTAGTTCATGATGTTACAATATCATATTTCTCACGTCTCACCTGATAAATGGCCGATCTGGGCAAATCCAAACACACAGCGCAGCACAGTATTCCTCCCAGTCTGTTTTCCAACTTGTCTAGGGCCGTTTGTCGTTTGTCGCCGCCGACGCCTGCACCGCCGCGGCCGAACACGTCACCGCCGCCGACTGCAGACAGCTTGGCTTTTTTAGGATTTGGTTCGCCGTCGTCTTTAGTCATAACTACGGCGTTTGTCTGCTGTTGTACTTCCGTAGACGTTGTTGTCGATAAGTTGTCTGGTTGTCCGCCCGTTTCCACAGCGGTCGATTGCGTTGAACCTTCGCCGTCCATCGTAGACTTTGCTCCACGTAAACCTTTATTTTTTGTTTTCAGGCGCGTACTTGTGTAAGATATGGCATTTGGTGTTACACGGGATAGCGAACAAAAATACCGAAGGTATGGTCGTTGTCTCAAACAATGGAAAATTTATGGTTTATGTTTTGAAAATGTTGACAATGGGAAGAAAATTGGAAAAAATACCTAAGCAATATAATAATCGTAAATTTGATGTACCTATAACAAAAAATAGGCAGACGAATGAATATTCCGCTGGCGAACGTAAGAGCAAAATTAATACGAATAAATAACAAAACAAGAACAACTGCGCCGTAATAATAACTTGTCCAGGCGGGCGATGAAATCAGCTGTTCGATCGGGTGGCAAGCCTCAAGGACGGCACACGCACGCACGCGCTTATACGCTCCCGCCCCCCCGATGACTCGTGTGCGACGACGACACGTACCGTTGCTGCCTGGCTAATCGGCTGATGGTACCCCCCTCCCCGTTCACCCGACGATTAATCGGTGGTGGCGACGGCCTGACGGTATCCGGATGACGTGTATCACACGCGTCGACACTTGGCCACGCCGAGTATGCGGTATTGATTATCGGTCGTCCACGAATATTTTGAGTGACGCGCGTGCGTATACTTCTCCGCCTACTATATTCAACAACGACTATAACGACATTGTCTTTGTGTTTATGGTGCACAAAACTATGTGTCTGTGTTTAGATTCGACAGACGACAATGGATTTGTTTTTATTTTGTTTTTCATGCGCCGCGCCCACTCTCACGATATCGCATGGTTATTGGTTGGTACTTTTTGGTAATATTTTACGACCAACTCGATAGGGATGCGATTTTTCGGTGGAGAAAAATAGAAATGCATACAAATCATAAACGTTTATATTGTTATTGGTTTATTACTTTTATACTATATGCTATATAGCATATACCAATATAGGGTATTAAAGTGCACACGGGGTAATCAGGTTTACTAGAAAGTAGACTACCATACGATATTTTTATTTTGTCTTGTATAATACAGTTATGGTTATGACGTGACATATTATTCTGACTTTTCACAATTTTTTTAATGTTCACATAGCAACTTAAAAAATTTAAATAGTTAATCGATATTTATAATTATAGATCATATTTCTCATAGTCCTATTAATTATGAACCTATCCTACAAAAAAGTTACAGATCCAAAATCAGACCTGTATTTTACAGCTCCAATAACTGACAATTTACTTACAGAGCGTCAGAACTGTTAACTTTATCGGGCGTTTTTAGTATTTAAGCAATAAGTACTCAGTTTTATTTACAAAGCTGTTAGAGCGTTAAACGTTCGGTAAGTCACTACTGGATGGCAGACGTTTATGTAATCCGCTCTAAATATTTAATTATAATAAATGGTAATAATAATAAACTAATAACGTATACAAATACTTTGTAAATATTATCAGAACCAACACATTGATTATACTGATTATTATAACTTATAGTAGGTACCTATTAACTATGGATAAAATTAAATTATACTTACAAATATTTTTAAGCAAATTAAAACTTTCAAAAATTCGCCTCCTTCCTGATTAATCACTGTTAATTGCTAACTATCATAGATAGGTTATGTACCTAACATAAGTTAAAATAAATATATTGAGTATTAATCATTTATGTACCTACATTATACATTTATACAAATAATATTATATAACATATTAGAAATTATCAGAAGGGGATGACTGTGATGGGCTGGCCATGTAGAGCCATTTGCAGAACCCAAAAGGTAAAAGACCACGAATACAATGGGGGATGTTATAAAAGATAATGTGAAACGTTTGGAAAGAGGGTCTAACTGGAAGATTCTAGCTTTAGACAAAGAAAGATGAAGGCTTGGTTGTTAGATGAGATGGTCCTAACCCTAAGAATCGAATAAACTCACAAAGAAGAAAGAAGACAAATAATATTATTAAACTTGACCTATATAATTACAATATGATGATAATATACCAGGGTTGTTATAAAACATGTTTTTATTAAAATCACAGTTTAAAACTGATTTTTAGTTTTAAACAAAATTTTTTATGTTTAAAACATTTTTTTTTGCAACATAATTATTTATGTATAAAACGTTTAAAACATAGGTGTTTTTATAGCTATACGCAATACGTCCACACAGGACACTGAACAGTGGACAATAATCAGTAAATCGTTCATAATTAAAAATATAATTATGTTGAATATAATAAATATAATGTCTAGCCGCTAAGCATTTACTATTTATAGTTGCTCTGTATTCGCCTTTTATCAGAATTCACTATTCAAAGTTAAATATGTAACCGAAATATGGTTTCATTGTGTTGATGTGTTGCGGCAATAATTCTTTAGAATTTGAGATAATAGAAAATATATATAGGTACATTATACAAAAAATATTATTTATAATATATAATATATTGTATTTATAATATTCTGTGTATTATATATTTATATTATTTTATTATAGTTTACAAGTTTAATATTTATACATATTTTATCCGTAATCCCATTGATTATAGAAATATAGAATAGACTAATCTATTCTATAATCAATGGTAACACTTATCATTTTACTTGTTATAAATTTTGCCGCCTATTAATAACACATGATTATTCACGTGTTTACTTATTTTATATTTTATATTTAGGTAGAATTGAGTAAAATTATTTAGTAAAATTGATTAATCAACTAAGGCCTAGTTATAAACTTCCAAATAGGCATACTATTGCTAATAATTTGCTTAATGATATATTTAATGAAACTATTTTTGATATAAAAACATTATTAAAGGGTAAAAGTGTTTGCATGTCAATGGATGGCTGGAGCAATATTCATAATGAACCAATTGAAAAAACCGTATTTGATGTTATTGAAAAATCTGTTTATTTAGTTGAAACTATTGACACTCAAGACAATTCTCATAAATCAGAGTATCTCTTAAATTTAGCTGTAGAAGCCATAAAAAATTGCAAAAATTATGATTACACTATTCGAAGCTTTGTTACTGATAATACTGCCAATATGGCCAAAATGCGTGAAGAACTTGCTCAAATTGATGAAATAGGTGCAGTAAATAATAATGTACGTGATATTATCACATATAGTTGTAGTGCGCATATCTTAAACTTATTAGCACATGATTTAGAAGTTAACTGTATAAAATCAAATATTAAACAAATAATTAAGTATTTTAGAAATAATCATAAAATGGGAGCAAAATACAAACAAACAGGTGGAAAGACATTAGTATTACCATCAGATGTGCGTTGGAATACTTTTTCTGATTGTTTGCTGTCTTATTTGGAAAATTAGCATGTATTAAGTTTAGTTTGTTTGAATAATCGTGCAGCTATGGACGCTACAATAATTAGAAAAATTGAAGATATGGAAATGAAAAGAAATGCAGAAGACTATTTCAATAAACTAAAATGATATCAATTTCATTAGATAAAATACAGAAGGATTCATGCACATTAAGTGGAGCTATTTATGTCTGGAAAAATTTAATTGATTTTTTTGAAAAAAATTGTAACGCAAATGAGATTGAAAAACTTAAAAACAGATTACACATGGCTGTTACAACACCACATTTTTTAGCGAACATTTTAGATCCTAAATATAGTGGATCTCGTTTATCTGAAGAGGAATCTGATTCAGCATTCCAATATCTCTACTGTTATCATCCAAATGTAATAGTTGAAGTAATAAATTTTCAAGCACAAAGTAGTCCATTTAAACCTTACTCATTCCACCCTCAAACCCTTATTGATATTAATCCATTGACATGGTGGAGTGCTTTATATAGAAGGAATTTGATATCGAATGAGTTAAATACATTAACAATGCAATTATTTACTACTGTATGTAGTTCAGCGGGAATTGAAAGGATATATTCATTTTTTGGATTTATACATTCTAAGTCCAGAAATCGTTTGGGCGTAGAAAAGTGCTCAAAATTAGTTACGTTTTTCAAGTATCTTAATAAGTAAAATACAATTAAATTAATTAATAATATTCAATAAGTTTTTTTTTTTTTTAATTTATTTATTGAACAGATTTTTCATATTTATTGATTTTATGTTTTGTTAATTTTAAAAGTTTAAAACATCATAATAAAAAACAGTAATTTTAAACAATGTTTTGTTCGTATTGTTTTAATTTAGGATATTTTAAATTTAATGTTTAAAACGATTGATTAAAACAAAATGTTTTAAACATAACAACTCTGTAATATACGTATATTCCAAAATCTCAATATAAATATAATATTTATATATATATATAACATATAAGTAATAAGTATAATTATAAAATTTTAACAATGAAAAAATTGAAAATACATAGGTATTTATGTAATATAATATCAATTGTAGTTTGTACTTGAAATTAAAAATTATTAATTTATTTTACAAATATCTAAAATTAATAACAATTATTAAATTATTTTAAATATTTTATCATAATTTGTTTTAAAATGTACCTATGAATGAATAACTTAGTTTTTCCCAATTTATAATGTTATCTATAATCTTTTCAGTGGCGTATTTGTGGGAGAGGAGGTATAAAGGTTTTTACCCCACCCAGAAATTTGTATTCAAGACTACGAAATGTATAACTATGTCAAGTTAATATTGTAGTTTGCCAATTTCTTATATTTATTTATAAAGTTTACAGTTTGTAATTTATTTTTTAGTATTTTTCAAAAGTAATTTATATCATCATTAATAATAATTAAACACTACATAAAAAAAATACCATCCTATATATCGGTTGAGGGAAGTCATTAATAATATAGATATGCATAGACTATATTTTTAAACGAATTAGATTTTAAGTAGTTAACCCATTTACTTCAATTCGACTTTGGTTTTTGTAACTAAGGTTTCAAAATAAATATTTTTATTTCAATGCCTCGATGGCTTTTATGTATAAAGCGTTTTATATATATATATATATATATATATATATATATATATAAGTGCACCATATCCAGCTTGGCAGTTTTACTAAAAACTGAAAATAGTGAAAATGTATAAATTACTAAATCGGGTAGGTACAGACAACCTTTAAATATAAATATACTAGGTACCAACCTATATAGAATAAAAAAAAAAAATATATTTATTTGTGTAATAATTTAATCAACACGCAAAATAGTTCGTTGTCGATTGCATGCTTATTTGACCTTATGAAAAATAGTATTTTTAAAAAACTTTTTAGTTCATTTTTATAATTCTTCATGCACCATTATAATTACAAGTTACTACTTTATCTATTTATGTAGATTTAAAATTGTAATTAAGTTTTGTATTTTATTTAACCAAGATACGAGGTCGATATTTACGGCCCTTCGTAGGAATTTATCTGATTATCTTTATCAAGACACTTAACGTTGCATTACTTACTACGAGTACTTAGTATTATACAATTGCGTATTTCCGGGGGGGGATTTGGAGAAATCCTTTGAACTTCTTTCCAGTGATATTATTGATAAGTTATAGTTTTATAAAATAAGTTATTTTATGTATTTAATACAGAATAATAATAGGTATAGAAATTGCAACCCTTTAACGTTAATTGACGATGATAAGAGAATAAAGCCACCTATGAAATGTTACCGTTTCATTTTGCCCCATGACAAAATCATAAATTCCACTGAGTACTAAAATGTATTATAAATAAATTAAAGACATCTATTCTATAGTATATAGTACTCAAACCTCCCACATGACGGAGAACGTTTATCCAGAATATAGAGTAACCATTGAGGTTTTATACAATATAATGTAACCGTAACAATGGGATCCCCATACTGCTGATAATACTTGCCAGGTAGAAAGGGTACAGCATAGGTTCGTAAGATTTATCAGCTACTTTTTGGGTACCAATTGTGCACCACACGACTACACTCCAGTTGCCAATCAACTTGGTTAAATTTTATTAGCAAAACGAAGGCGCAATATGGGTGCTAACTTCTTAAAAGAATACTACTAGCTAGTAGTATAGATTCCCATCTATACTTTCCTTAATAGATTTTAGAGTTTCATATAGTAAACATTTTTTGATAGATTTTAAAGTTCTTACTTAGTCAGAAAATCAAACAAAACAATCCATTCCAAATATATCACGTATGTAGACTACTTATGAAAACACTCAAAACAATTTTCAAGTACCTAAATTTAAAATTACACTAGTTATCATAAATATTTTAAATCAAATTCGTCAAAAATCACAGTTTCTGTGAATTTTGCAGTTTTTCAATCACTTTTTGGTAGTTTTTATTATCCCAAGATAAAACTTTTGAGGAATTCGAAAAATGAGCTAAATAAAGCACCAAGTAGATGTAATTTACAATTGAAAGCATACCAATGTATACATTGTTTCGAATCTAAAATAAAAAATACTATACTATATAAAATAGAATCTATGTAACATGTCACATGTCACACGTCCTTGGAATAAATTATTGAATCACTTTAAAATACACAAATGATACATTAAATATATTATAGATTATAGTATATATTATTAATAAAAATGAACTTGAACTTTAATTTTGCTGTTCACTTCAAAGTATAATTAGATACTTATCAGATTAACTATATTAAATTATATATTATGCTTTATTCTTCCTAACGATTTTAAAACAAATATTAAAATGATGTCTAATTTGTATTTAATTATTTTTAATAGACAAAATATGTTTAAATTAATATTACAATACTACAAGAATATTGTATAAAAACAAAATTATTCACTATTACATAGATAATTTTAAACTTCAAAAAGTCATTGAGGCTAAGCGATTACTAATAAAATTATTAAAACAATGATTATTACTATTTACCAATTACTAATTAGTAATTGATAACAATAATTATTTTTACTTAAAATTTACAATAAATAAACAAAACAATAATAATGGTCATATGGATGGTTAATTTACTAATGTAAATTAAGTTCAAGAGTTCAACTATATTCTTACTTAAAATGAACCCAATCTAAGGTTATTATAGGTCTATTATATAGATATGGTATAATAAGTAATACATATAAACTTGAAAAATAAAATAGTAAAAATAAACATTTTGGTTAAGGATTTTTTTTTTATTAATTAGTGTAAATAGATATTGTTTTGATAAATTTACTCAGTTTTTGCATATTTTATATTTATCTTTTATAATTATAGAATACACTAATTGAAGGTGAAAGAAACATTTCATTTTATAAATAATAGTTATAAAATATAACTCTTCTGCATAATACAATTGTTTATTTAATATTTAAATTAGTGACAATTAAGTATAGGTCATATTTAATAAGTATTGATATAAAAATAATTATATTTGAGATGTAATCAAATCATAAAGATATTTAGCGTTTTGCAATGAATATGTTACATATACTTGTATATAATATGTTAATGGAATATGCAATTGAAATAATTATAATAATATAATAATTAAAACAACAAAATTGTAAACTTTATTTAAATATAATTAGTAGTTGAGAAAAATAATAAAAAAAGTTTGAGTTAGTATTTTGTTTGCAATTTATTAACTTCTCATGTAAACCTATATTAATCTATCTACATGATAAAAGATAATATAAGTGTTTACGTATTATGTATTATTATTTATTATACAAATTACATACTATAATATTTTTAATCAGATATATTAACCACTTTAAAAGCGTTTTCAATAAATTTAAAAGAGTTACAACATAGGTACTAATAAATAAAAACACTGTTCAAAATTACTGTAACAAAATAAAATAATATATATATTTTGGTATTATAAATACACAGGGCAATAATAAATGATCGAAAAATAAAACAATTATTATTATAAAAACCATATGATAATATTATAATTACAAACACAGCTTTAGGTTTTACAATACAACACAATACAATATAATGTACGTTACCACTGACAATATATTAATTAAATACGAACTACACGGATTTAAAATTGTTTAAAAAAATACAATATATCTCTCACTTGTTTTAAATCCTTTTTTTTTTATACATTTAGTAAATATAAGCAACATAAATCATACGTATTTCAAAATTGGAATATTGTTTGATAACACCAAAAGTAAGTTATATATATAACAATATTATTATTTTCAGTGCGTTTAAAAATAAAATATTTATTTTAAACATGTTGAGCTCAATAATGTGATTAAATAGATTTTACCTAACAATAATTTTACATTTTTGAATACCATTGGTATAAATAATTGCTAATGATACATATAACATGAAATAGGTACTTATTAGGTATCTATAAAAAGTACAAAGGTGTTTCAAAGAGCCAGTGAAAATACAAAACAAGTCTGTAAATATGTCTATTACTATTTGACAATTTACATTTCTATCAAACAAGTAAATTAAATTTGTAGTTAAATAAATTTCAATAATAATTGTATGTTAAATAAATATTATATTTATTGTTAAAGACCAAATAGTTTGTCCATGTTCTCTTTTCATAATTTATATCTTAAATATGAAAAAAAAATTATGTACTGCTTAAAAATAATTCTATTATTATAAATTGGAAACAACCATAAAAAAATATAATTTCGTTATTGTTAATATTTTGACAATTAATAAAACTAAATCCTTAAACTTTGCTACGATAGAAATGGATTAGGGGACGGTACAAGTGGCGGCGGCAAATTAGAAGTAGTTGGTCCACTAAATGTGGGAGGAGCTGTTGATTGAGTTGCGAATGGAGGTTGTGGTATTAAACCAAATGGATTTGCCATACCTAAAATCATTTTATTATAAAGAAAAATATTTTGTAAACATTTACAAAAGTAAATAAAACCATAAAGAGTATAATAATATAAAAAAATACTCTGTAACAGGTTGCTCAAAGTATACTAAACTTATATAAATTTAATAAACTAAATGTTTATAAATTGTATAACATAGGTATTAAAAATATTATTATTAAATTACAGTAACTATAATCATTTAAAATATATAAAACTTAAAGAAAAAAAATTATTCAGTTATTTATAATAACATCAATACATACCAGGTGATCGCGTTTGTGTAACTGGTGGAGGATTAACAGGAGCTGTTACTAGATTATCCAAATTCACTAAAGCAGAATTTTCACCCAAGAAACTGTGAGGAGTTTTTTTACCCGATGTTGAACTTTGTGAAGATGTTCCTAATAGTTCATTATTTAAATGTGATAAATCAAATGGATCAGGAGTAGGTTCTATATTAATAATTAATTATAAATGGTTAATTTCAAATTAATTATTAATGTATAAAAAAAATTAATGCATACTTGTTTGTAATGACCGATTTCCTAAAAGAGCAAATTCGTCAAATTCTTGATTTGGTTTACTTAAAGATTGAGCTGCTGTTGCTGTAGGAGCCCACGGATCTGGTGGAGCCATTACTGCAGTTGACGTGATTTGTGATGACCATGGATCTACAGCTAAAAAAATATATTATTTTTAACTAATTATTAATTATTTTAATAAAAACAATCACTTTGCTTAATTTTTACCAACCATCGTTTGTTGCATTTGACATTTGCACAGTAGTAGTTGTATTTTGTTTGTGTGTAACTGGCGACCAAGGATCAACAGCTCTTACCGGCATTCCATTATTTAGATCTCCATTAGTCCAATTTAATGGCTGATATAAATTTATAATAGTAAGAAGAATAACATTTTATGGCAACAATATACATATATATATATATAAATACAATAAATTTAATTAAATTCTTAATTTTGAAAGATCATTAAAGTTCAAAAGTACTCATACATTTTTCAACTATTTTTTGAGTTTTTTTATCCCAAGGAAATATTATTGAAAATTCGAAAAATGAGCTAAGTAAAGTTAGCAAAATTAGTAATTTAATAAAGACATCATTATTAAAAAAAAAAAAAAATACTTATTTTTTCTGTACATTTTGATATAATAAAATCAAAATTTGATATAAAGTAAATATCTAAGAAAAATTAAGAATTTAAGAAAAAATTAATCTCACAATAGACTTTAGATTTCAAAAACACAAACTATTAAAAAAAATATAATTTAATAGTAAATTTATTCACAATAACAACACTGTGAAACAACTTGTATTAATATTCTAATTATCTAAAAGTTTATTTATTATTTTGAATAATTAATTATTAATGTATAATTGATATATATATATATATATATATATCTTACCTGTGGTTGTGGTTGAGTTTTTATGGGCATACCCCATGGATCTGCAACTGTTGCTCCATTTTTATTTGTGTCATTATCAAGATCGATTCCCAATAGATCCAACATATTACTACTTTTGTCACTGCTACTATTGGCTCCAGATTCAGAACCACTAATTATAATAAATAACTAATAATGAATTTGTTAAAAATAATATTAAATTTTACTTTACTTGAATTCATTTTCACTTTGAGATAGAGCAAGTTTTAACCGTACATCATCACTGCGCCTTTTTTGTTCTTCTTGTTCCGCTTCTTCTCTAGACATAGCCAGAGCTAGTTGTAATTGTAATTCTTCTTCACCAACGGTTTGTGGACGTGCACTTTCTAGTTCCGCTTTAATAAACAAAACATTTACTTATTTAGAATACATAATATTATAAATTCATGAACTGTAAATAGTTATCCAACTAAAAAGTAGCAAACATTTTTTTCATATTATTTCTAAAATTTTAAATTCTAGACTAATTAAGTAAGAACTAATTAGTTTGTTTTGTAATTAAGTAACTATTTTAAAATTTGTTAAAGTTACAATAAACTTTGTGAAAAAGTATTCAAATAAGTGATATTAATAGTGAATAGATTATTATTTATAAAATTGTATAAGTTACTTTAATTATTTAGTATTAATAAAAGTATTAAGTTTCTTTGTGGTTGACTCAAGTCTTACAATTATGGTATTACAAGCATTAGATAAACATAAATTTTACTAAAATTCAATTATTTTAAATAATATTAATATATAATAATAATTAACATACCTTTTACAGGAGGTCGGGTATCATACATACCACCGTAGGAATCTCGAAACTAAAAGATAAAGAAATACACTATTGTTTTAAATTAATAAAATTATAAATTTATACATATTGATATTTGTTAAATATACATTAAGTTATAATTTTATGTTTTTTATTATCTAAAATTTTAAAAAAAACATATCTGATTGATAATTACAATTAGTATTAAATATTAAGATAATGTATATTTTATTATCATTAAATATAAATAGTAGTGATTTTTTTATGGAAACTTAAGCAATTACTTCCTATTATGTTTATGTTAGATTTAATTAATTATAATTTATAACATATTTTGAGCTATATTTATAGATTTACCTATTTAACTGTACAATTAGTAAAACATATACATGCAATTTTTTTTTCAGAAAAAAAAAATAATCTAATATTATTTAGTATTAACTTACCAATGGATACTTTGGACTCGGTGGAGTTGTCTAACTCGTTGTTAAGCGTAAAAACATAATAAAGAAAAATACATAATAACCACCACCTTTATTTTAATAGGTAATACAAAAATTTCTTACATTTCCATCGCTGCCAAAACTTGAAATTTTTTGGGCAGATCTTTCTTTAGCTTTTATTGCACGTGTTCGTTCTGTTTTTAATCGTTCATCATCATCTAATAAAGCTACTAATTGTGTAGCTGTATCTCTTACTCTTTGTCCTTTATCTTTATTGTCCTCTATGTGTTGAAAGGTTTCTAATGTTTTAATAGCAAAACGGTTTTCTTTGCATTGTTGGGCAACCTTAAAAATATAATATATACAAATATTAATTAAGTGTTTAATGTACATAGAATTCTTTTATACTTTTTCACTTCCAGTTTTTATTAAATATTCTAGAAGAATTAGTGCCTTATGAACATGTCGCCAGTTTCGTCCGTGATCATTAAGCCGTTTCCAAAGAATAGCCATAATTTCTGAAAAGGCAACTACATTATAAGTCAAATCAGCAATATCAGCCATTAAAGTGCTGCTTGGACCCCACTGATCATTGCTGGTCGCCTCCCGTACTTTTACCTAAAAAGTAAATTATGTCCGGTAATAATTTCATATATAATTAAAACTAAATTTATTTAATTGTTAAAAGAGAATGTAATTATATTATAAGAGGTTAGGTTATTTTTCAGAGCGTGTCTAATAAAATTAAACATATAAACTAGGTAAAAATATTATTTTAAATTTATTTAACAACATAGCTAAAAATGTATTATAAAATAATAAAATTAAAAAAAAAAAAAAAAAAAAAACTGTACAAACTTGAGCATCTGAGTAATTGTGTGCTATGTTTTTAATATTTCTTCTAAGCCCCGCTACATTAACTTGCATTTCTTCTCGCTTCTTCATCTAAAATTTAAAACAATATAAAAATATTTAAATGTAGTAGAGGCAATTATTAATTGAATTGTAATAAATACAAATTCATATAAACATTAATCAACTTGTTTATTACCCAACTTTTTGTATTTGTATAAGCATTTTTATTTTTAAAAAAAACTTAAATATTTATATTAGTATTTATTTATTATAAAGCTAATCAATGAACACTTTGAAGTTCAATCAAACGAGGGTTTTGTCTATAGTTTGAATGAAAGTATGGGTTCCTTGCTCCTTAGTTTAAAAATAACAGGTATACCACAATAATAGTATAATAATATATATTATATTGTAGATTAAGTTTTGACGCCAGATGAACTTTCATCAGTAAAATAAGTGAAGATAACAATACTAGGAATAGAACAACCACATCTGCATTATCGAGGGATTATAATTATAATATACTAAAATAGTCATGCATGTTAGTCTATTTGAATAGGGTAACATGAAATATATTGTAAACTTCCATAAACCATCAAAAGAGTATAATACATATGAACTTTAATTATATCTTTATCTGTTAGACGCAATATGGACCACACATTGTATTCCTTTTACTTAGAATAATAATTATATCTAGAAGATATTATTAAAATACACAAACAGAAGAGTCAACAGGAAAATCAAAGTTTACATAAGGGAGAACAACACCAGGACAATTCAGACGACTGGTAGACTAGCAGACTAGACTAGAACTATGTACAGACAACTACTCAACAACCACAGAGACAACTTCTGCAGATCAAGTCAATATAACACAATTTCTGTACTGATTGTAAAACACTTTTATTCTATATTAACAGTATACATATTTTAATAAATATAATATTATTTGAAATATTGAGTTATTAACATTCATTCTGATACGAATCACATTGATCTGGTTGGTATGCAACACAAAATTGGCGCAGTCAGTAAGATCCAAAAACAACTGAATCATCAAATAATTAATTTTATTTATATTAAAATAATATTTTATTATATTGTATTAATATGATTAATTTATAATAAAATTAATTTGGATATAATTCTACGGAAGTAACAATCATCACAGAACATAACCTACTGTACTTCCATTTAACAACTCCAAGGAAAAAGAACCAGTGAATGTGTCAATTACAATCAAATCAGAATGTCTCACAGATCGTTCAACTTAACCTTATTGTAAGTTTATATTTTTTTTAATTATTAAGTCAGATAGGACTTTGTACTTTTATAAGGGCATATTATTAATTTTTGGGTGTTGATTAATTATTATATATTGAGTAATTTGAGAATATTACATTGAAGTAATTGGGAATTTTATATGAGTATTTAATTAATAAAAATATATAGTCGTCTCCTTGGAAATTAGCTACTCCATCGAACCTTATAAAATAATTAAAATTGAATATATTAAAAATAAAAGTAAAAATATTGAAGATAAAAATAAAAGAGTTAAACAAATGAAAATAAAAAGATAATTGAGAATAAAAAATAAATGAATATAATATAATTGGAAATAAGAGTTGTTTAATAAAACGTTTAATTTGATAGAATTTAAAGAAAACACAAGCCCAAGTACCGAAATAGGAACATGTAGTCAATTAGACATTAAACAAAGTGAATTAAAACTTGAAAAAAAAATAAAAATGAAATTTCAGAGAGTAAAGATATTGTAATTTTGAGATTAGAAGAAGCAATAAGAATAATTCCACCATGCATGCAGTTTAGCAATAAATTCGGTTGAAGCTAAAAATTTACCATTATTAATCAAATTTATAACTACTAAGTTAAATGGTAGATGGAAAATTATTTGCACCAATTGTAATATATTAAACAATAATAATAATACATTTAATCTAACTATTTAAAAAAGTATTTCAGGTAAGAGAATATATTAATCTGGCTTATAACAGTAAATATTTAGATAAAAACCTGTGTGCATATATTAATTACTGGCCCATGATCTTTAAAAACGGCATTTAAGACATTACACATATAATAAATTAATTTTAAAATATATTAACATAATTAAATTGTACTACTTAATAATTATTACTACTTTTTATAGACTAGTAATGATTTTTAAAATTAATTAGGATTGATTTCAATTATGATTATATAACTATTCATATATTTAAAACACAAATGTAAAAGCTGCAATATGACAACTTATTGATTATTGAAACCTTAAATTAATAAAATAAATGCAAACTTCAATGTGAATACTGAATACGTAGTGATAAAATGTAATACTATTAATTAATTTATATATATTATATATTATGCACCTATGTATATGCTGATTAATTAGAATTTCATGTTTCAAAAATATTATAATACAATTACTGAATCAGAAAAGGATATCTTAAGTATGAATTACACTTTTATGTGAATGTAGGTTAGGTTAGGGTAATTATGTTCATGAATTATTTTTATGGTACTGAACAGGATCAATATATTCCTCATGTTGTATGTAATTTATGTTTTGATTTTACTACAATAAATGTATAAAAATCAAATAATAATAGGCATGTTTGAACTGTAATATTTATTTATTTGATAGTAAGTTTAGTTTAATATAATATTTATTGTCTAATAAACAAAATAAATTTAATTTTAATATGTTTATCATAATGATATGTAAGATTTTAATAAATAAATTATTAATAGAACAATAGGTTATAATATAGTATCATAAATCATAGGTACATATTTTTTAAGTTGAGTTACATCTTTAAATATATAGTTCTATTGTCATTTGATTTAAAAAATAATTGTTTACTTGGAGGGACTTGTAGATATAAAATCAATAACTATATAGTTAATACAAATTAGAATGAATATTTTTAAGATTTTCAAAATATTTTTATAGTTTTTGAACCCATTATAGTATATTTAACAAATAATTATAATTTATCTGAATTATTTTTTTTATTCTCATAGTCTCTTATCTAATAGTAGTATACAATAAACTAAATAATAAAGTATAGCAAAAATCATAACTCATTACATATAATGTAGTCTTAACTGACAAATATACCCCTATTTTAAATGACACAATTGCATAAATTTAACATGTAACCACTGCAAATAGATGATTAATTAGATGCTTGGATAGATTTTATTACTAGCCACAAGTTAATATATTATATTAAAAGGAAAATAAAAAATTGTGACAAAATAATGATATATATAATTTGGATAAATAATAATTAAAAACCGTTTTTTAATTATGACTTGGTCCTAGATACTCTATTTATATGATCATATTATATCTATGGTTTACTGGTAATATTATCTTAATTTATAATCACATAAATTATAACTAATATACAATACCTACATTCAACTTTTAAAAATACAATTTAGTATACTTAAATATTATTGTAATAGACTAGATAAGAAAACAGAAGGGTATATAATATAGGTAGATTTTATTTTATTTTTTATCCGACACATTAATTCTGATAGACATGTTTATCTTATAGTGCCAAGTGCCTACTTGACTACTTACTTATGAGTTATGAAAATATGAGATATAAAATTAAAATTTGACACTTGTAGTACCTATTGTTATTTAAATAAAAATAACTAACTAATTAATAATTAACAATAAATTTTCACTTTTCGACTTTATTTTCTGTTAAGCAACAAATATGATTTTACAGAGAACTATGAATAATATTTAATATGCAAGTAAATAGCTAGCAGTAAATTAGTCTATTATGATAATTTTCAATGGGTCTAACTAGTGTATTTGCTATAACATATCTAACAGATTAAATAGGATTAGGCAAATATGTATTAAAATATTATTGACAGTAATGTTTGTTTTGATTACGATTTTTAATTATAACAAAATGGAGTATGGATAAATAATTGATTATATAAATGACATATTTATTATAGAAGCATTAAACAATAAAATATGAAACTAGATATTTTACAAATATATTGATTATCTAAAACCAGGAAATAATATACACCTATATTAGATATAAATGTAGATTTAATTTTTGAAGGTAATCAACATTTGTATACTTTAGAAAACTGTATAGGTAGTTTTGTATAAATCTGTATGGTCTATGGTAGTTTGGAAAACTAAGCTGTATAAAACAATTTCAATATTTAATTATCATTACAAAGATATAGTAGAAACGAGAAGAAGGTGAATTTTTAACATAATCAAACGATTATGTGAAATGTACAAAGTCAAATTTTATTAAGACTATAAATTAATGACATACAATTAACAGCAATAGAACTTGGAAGTGGTACATAGATTCTTATTGGAAATATTTTCTTCTAGAAAAAATTTAATAAACTATGAATCTCAGAACAGTTTTAATGTTAACTTATGTATATATATATTTGATGCAAATGTCGTATTACAATTATAATAGATTGATAGTAATAAATGGAAATGGTCGATTGCTCAGGCTTGGAGATT
The DNA here is from genome assembly GCA_013282895.1 of Eriosoma lanigerum. NCBI lineage: Eukaryota > Metazoa > Arthropoda > Insecta > Hemiptera > Aphididae > Eriosoma > Eriosoma lanigerum. The sequence goes on from CM023360.1 coordinate 13,143,603, forward strand.
GCAAAACTAATGCGAGCGGGCGAGGCATAAGCGTACTACCTAGTACAATGAAGTAGGATGATGTGCAAAATCACAAATTACTCACCTTGGTGACAACTGTTGATACAGACGCGTTATTGAGATTATTCTTCTTGTGTAGTATTTTTCTCTCCGGTCAAATTGGTGTCAGGCGATGACGGATATAACATAAACGCAGAAACGTGAAAAAAAAAATTAAAAAATTACCGATAAATCGCTAAAACTAAGAACGGCAAAGTAGTCGTATCCGAACACACACACACACACACACGACCGCTACAACTGCGATAGATTAAACAAATTTATTGTCATGAATATTATATGTGTGTGTGTGTGTGCGTATTTTGCGCGATTGTCGCGTATCGCACAACTATAATAGGTGTATATAATATAAAATATTATGTTCCTCTCTTTTTTTTCACTTCTTTCCGTTCGCGTAATATTTTGTTATTATTATGAATGAACGACGGCAACGAACTACAGAGTAGCTATCGCTGATGAGGGCATGAGCTATGACGCTATTCGCTACACTCTATAATTCTTTAATAATATATAGTATCATAATAGAGAGTGGGTGGCCGGCAGATACGGCGGCGGCGAAGAGAGGGTCCGGCCAAATTGCCATTTGCCACTACCAGAGACGAGTGAGTGAGAGACTAGACACCAGTTAGTAGTTACCGCCTTGCCGTGCGGTACCACATTCAATCCGTTCCATCGCACAGGTTGTGCGTTACGAACGCCGCTGAATTATCGTGTTCCTAATCAGTCGCGCAGCAACTTTTAATTGTTATCGTTCAGTGCCCGCCAGCAGCTGATTCTTCCTTAGGTGATAGAGAATTCATTTCAGAGACAATACTAGTCAGTGTTCTAAGTTATAAGCACGGACTAAGATATAAATATCATGGTTGTAAATAATTGTTTTCCGGAGTGATAAGAAAACAAACTCGAAAGAAAAAAGAATTTAATTGTAGAATTAAAATACCATCTGGACGACTTTAATTTTATAGAATTGGCCATACTGGGTTCTCAAAAAAAAAAATATAATTTAGATAATTTTTTTTATTTGATAATTATTTATTAATTTAAGAATTGAATTTATTTAATCATAATAATTGTACAAATTCCGGTAGGTAAGTACTGGTAAGCGCGGGTTTAGCACTCGTCGTTCCGCAAATTAAAATGAACGAATTTTAGTTTTCCGAAATGTTAGGTTATGTTTCTTATTACTTCGAGACAACTTAGTACTTACTCACAGTTTAGAGTGATAAGTTCAGTTTTCCTGAAAGTTGATAAGCGTATTATCTATTGGGAACTAATACCAACTGATATAAATTAAATCAAAATTAAATGTGATTTTAATACAGACGAGTGTTTCACATTGAACTGAAGAAAATAAATAATGTATGGTTCCCGCCAATAATTACGGTTTCAAGTTTTCAACTTATAGTTGACAGTTATTATATTGATTAAGTAATAGCACTAATTATAAAATTAAAAATAGTCTATTCTATAATCAATGGTAATAGGTATATTAATTTATTACCTATATACTACCCAGTGGCATAATTGTGGGGGGGGGCAAGCGAGGGCCCTTGTCCCCCTTAATTTTATCAAAAAAAATATTTTTTCCCCCCCCCCCCCCTCCAGATAAGTCAACAGTGCATTACTAACAAATTAAAAATAAGTTTAAATATTGTTGACAATGATTTTTTAAACTTAATATTATTAACACTTATTAGCATTATTAGTATTATTTTAGTATTAGCACTTATTAGTATTATTATTCACTAAAATAAAATTAAAATAATTCCTGAGTTTAAGGCTTGTGCCTTGTGTAGTAGTGTAAAAACAAAAAATTAGGTATATGTAAAATAAAAATGATTTTACCTAACCCCCCCTATTTTTTTACTCAGTTACGCCACTGATACTCCCTTTCACCAGTCTGAGTTAATTATTGTTATTATTTTAAGTATCCCCACTGATAAACATTACATTTTACGTACATAACAAGTATGTGTTCATTGCAAACAGCAAAGAGTTGTTAAAAATTGCATTTTAAACTAAAAATATATTTTTAGACACATTTATTTGCAATTTTTGTAATTTATTATTAAGTTAAGTTATACATATATATATATATATATAGGTATAGGTATACCGTATAGCTTGTAGAAAACGAGATTATTAAGATTTTAAGTATCCGGAAATACGTTTTGACAGATATGTGGGTATTAAATTTTAATTATCTTCCTTAGAAGAAATCTGAAGTAATAAGATCGTCATAAGTTGCCACCGATTATTAGTCAGTCAATTATTGCCTTTATTTTAAATTAATATAAACTATACCTATTTATTAAATAGTTTTAAATACATATTATATACAATAAAGTATTTAAGAATAATAATAAAAATTTGATACATTGGATTAGAATAACTAACTAACTACCTATAGTTGCAAGTGAAATTGTTATTTTATATTATAAATATGTAGTTATATACATAATTGGACCATTTAGTTTCCAGTTTTGTAAAAAGGACGTAATTACAAATTATCGAAATACACATTCTGCATTCTGCTATTAAATTTTAGATAATTGTGTGCATGCAAAATATTTCAAATTGTTATACATAAGAATTTTTATTTCGTCTGTACAAAGAACAGTGGCGTCACTAATTGTAGATTTATAGGCCAGGTTAAAATAATATTATGGAGAATAATTCTAAATTATTATAATAAAATTAATGTTTAAAAATTTTAAATAGTTATAGGTAGTGTATGTTTTTGTATATTTAAAATAATTTTGGCCTCCCGAAAACGTACAATAACTTCTCAGGACCATTTTTTTAAGTAAAAAATAGAAAGTTTTAATTACTACTAACTTACTTACTTAATAATTAAGAACTAAAACATACTAAATTAGCATCTATAATATTTATATAAATAACTAATTGAAAAAATAAGAGGGACTCTGGTCATTACTTTGTCCAGGCACACCCTGTAATACTATCTATGAGATCGAAGTAGTAGGTACATAATATCATTATTTGACCCATACATAATTTAATTATTTAATTACTCATTAGCATCAAAATATGATGCTAATATGCACTAACAAAACCATAAAATATGATGTTAATATTCTATTAATAATTGGTAAAATATGCTCAAAATATTCTTTAATCTGAAAATATTCTCCAATATGCAAAATAAATTGTACTGAAAAAATATGTGAACAAATAGTCTACATTTTTACTCATATTGAGTTTTACATTTTGCATAGATGAAATAAAATACAAATTTAATAAAATATAATCTTAAATCTTGAGTTTATTAATAATATTAATGCATACTATTTCTTTATATAATAGGTATCAAATTTTATGATTTTTAAACAATTTCACTTAAAATTAATACAAATTTATAAATAATCATGGGAAATATTATATTTTATGTGAAATGAACTAAAATATTCTCTAACTTTCAAAATATGCACAAATATGCAAAATAACTTTTTTTATGAGTTCTATGATCAACAAATTGTCCACATTTCTGATTCCCATTAAAATACATAGAACCAATAAAAATATGTAAAAATCTAAAAATCCGCTTTCTAGTCATTATAAATTATAAATATACAGAGACCTTAATAATCTACATCAATATTTCAACAAATGGTACCTCACCTTAAATCCGACTAAAACGGTAGCATTGGCTTTTCACCTTAACAACAGGGAAGCAAATAGAAAGTTAGATATAAAAATCAATGACACAGCCATAACAAACGAAGAATGTCCTAGATATCTCGGGATGAAAATTGAGAGAGCTCTGACTTTTAAAAAAAACTTGGATGGGGTGAAAAATAAAATAAAGACGAGGAATAATATTATAGCAAAATTAGCGGGAATGAACTGGGGAAGTAATGCAACAGTTTTACGTACATCTGCGTTAGCCTTGTCATATAGCGTGGCCGAATATTATGCCTCAGTTTGGCTCAGGAGCACACACTGTAAAGAAATGAATATGGAACTCAACAAGACCATGCGAGTAATCACCGGCACAGTATAAGATTAACCTAATAGTATATTGGCTTCCGGTGCTTGCAGACATAGCTCCACCAGACCTATACGTAGAATGATGCATACAGAACGCACAGTGGATAAAATAAAAAGAAACCCAGACTGCATGGAGGTATTATTAAGTATCCCCAAAAAGAGACTCGAGTCAAGACACCCGATATGGGATCTTGACCTTAATTTCCGTCAGAAACTTTGTCGGAAATATGGAAAACACGTTGGAAGGACACGGATACAAGGCGTCATCTTGATTAAAAACCCTGAGTCAAGAATCCCTGGTTTTGATCTCTCGTGGATGGTGTAGTCAAAGTTAAACCGGATAAGAACTGAACAAAGAAGAAGCAAAAGCGTACTGTACAAGTGGGGAATGGAACAATCTCTTCTTTGCTCATGCGGAGCTGATTAAATGATCCGACATATCGTCGAAGAGTGTCCAAACACAAAATTCAATGGTGGAGTGGAGAAATTATACAAAGCCGGGGCAATAAACTGGATAACGAGACTGGATATGTCATTATAATAAATTTCTTATTATTGTCATATTCAAACTTTAAATGTTTAAATTCTTACATGTGATACATAATTATATTTTACAAAATATTTTGAAAATTGTGATTGACAATTTTTATTATTAAATGATAACTCCTTGAATATTGATCGTAGGGATTTGAAATTTATTTTACATATTTACATATATAATTTACACTCATGGTAAATTTTGGAATGCATTATCAATATAATATATTGAGATTCGCTCAGAATCGTATTTTCTAATGCAATATCATTGCATTCAAATCTTAATAATTATAATCAACCACTAATTTTTCCGAGGACCGAAGGGACGAAGGAGGAACGTCCACAATCGACCTTGGCATTGGGCATATAAATATAGATACTTTATTTTGATCCTAATAATCTTTATTTATTAAAACAGTTTAAATACATACACTTGTCACCACTAGACATATTTAAAGTTTTTAAAAATACAATTAAATTAAATTAGATGCTATTTCATCGATGTCTGAAAGGTGTACCTATGGTCTGTCGTCTGTGGCAAGGCATGGTATATCACATAAAGACATTATTTTACTATTTTGGCATATAAATTTTATTACTCAAAATAATATTACAAACTCGTAATAAAAGTATTTTAAAATATCCAGTTTCTTTATTTTGGTACTACAATAATATTATACATTGTTAAATATTATTGTCAGAATATTTTCAAATTATATTCATTTATATTTTTCCATAAAAGATGTAACCGTAAAGCATTTAAATCAATTGAAAAAATGACAATAATAGTTTATATATCCGTATATTATAAATTGTGTTATTACTATTTTAGATTCTGAGCGAAATGAGGAATGTATTGGTTTTTCGTTTTGGTCTTACAAGGTTTTTTTTTGTACGTGACAAACTTTTAACACATTTTTGTGTTCTTTTACAACGAAGTAACAATTGCTTTTCTGTATTTCAAACAGTTTGTATAAATTGCATAATTAAGCAACATATTATGTATATTATGTAAGGATTTAAAAATATTTCAGCTTTAATATATACGAGGTCTGCGAATTAAGTAATGAAACTTAGTCTATAAAAACCGTTTATTTAAATATTATTCAATAACAACATAATCACCCTTAAAGGGTTTTCGGAACCATTTTTGCGCACAGTTTTTTCATCTTAAAATCACAGGTCAATGTGCACTTCCACGGATCTCTCACTTCGTTCTTCGTCATACACGCTTCCATTGCCATCTTTATATTGTTGATTTCAAAGAAAACGCTTGGACACGACTCATATAGTTATTTAATTTTACAGAGGAAAATTCCTTATAGGAATCGACAATAACAAATAGTTTTCCCATTTTTCTAGGGGTCGCGCAGGTATCAAATGTGTGAAAAAAACATTAAATTTGTATGCGTCGTTACTATGATATAGTAATTTTAAAATAAATCTTATAAAGTGTAACTAATAACAATCGCAATAAAAGTGATTTAAAGTGGCACCGGATCTGGCGGTGAGGGGGGGGGGGTGGCAGAGGGGGCATTTGACCCCCCAAGTTAAATATGTCAGGGAGCAAATTATAATTTTGCCCCCCTGAAAATTTGTCATCATAGTTATACACTTAATAACTTAAACATTTTAGAGTTATAGTTTAAATTTAAATTACATTTTTATTATTTTTAGTATTTATATAATATAATATATAATAAAATGAATTTTGAAAAGTTGTATAATAAATAAAATTAAAAAATGTAAAACATTAAAATTGTTTTTAATTTTATATTGAAAATTAAATTAGGTAAGGACTATTAGTTTAATCAACAAAATAGTAATTAAACTTATTTTACAAAAATCAATAAGTATTTGTATTTTATTTTAATATACTATATATCATGATTTTCCTAAAATTTTTGCCCTCCCACAAGAAAAATAGTTCCTGCGCCTTTGGTGATTTACATATAGAATGTGAATGTAATTGTAAAATAGAAAAGTTAGAAATCGATTTTTGAATACTATTTTGAACTTAAATGTTTGCCGTGAATTATAGAATATAGGTAACTTATTTTACAAAAAAAGCAATAGTTTTCTATAATTTTTTCTTATTACTAGGTGGCCACTTGGTAACTTCACACCACAGATATCTATATTATATCTGTGCTTCACATACATTCAATTACGTCTTACGTCATTAATTGGCGCTCACGGCCGTTTTTTCTATCTTGGTAGTGCCACCACAGATATATGTTTCATATAATCTGTGATAGTGCAGAGTGAGCGTTGTGATAACTGTGATAAGTGATAACGCCGTAAAAACATTAAAATTGTTTTTAAAATTTATGTACGTTACATTAAATTGTTTATTCGTTCATTATAATTTATAACTAAAATCAATATTATCTATAGGTGTGTCCAGATATTTTTCGCAGGTAGTGCACCTTTTGTTTTACTTAACACACGATTGAGAATGCCTGAGAAAAACCTTAGCATAGGGGGAACCGAGACAAATTTTCTGGGGGGCTATAGGCTCAATACTTAAATCTAACAAAATTTATATGCATAAATATATCTTACATCAATACTTTGTTGAACTAATTAATTTAAAAAATTCAACTTTTCCTGTCATATTATTATATATGTTAATATTTTAATGTAATAATCTTATATATCCATCAAGAGTATAATCATTGAACATTGCCTTATGTTGATGAAATAAAAATTGTATTGTTGTTAAGAGTGGATTGTATATATTTTATATATAATTTTTGTTATAAGTTTATACTTTTGTGTTATCTTCTCTACAAATTATTGTAGGGCTAATTTCCCCCAGCCACCCCCTATGGATCCTAGAAGGCTTAGAGGCTTTAATAAAACTTAATTTCAATAAAATTAAAGACAACTTTAAGTACTGCACAAAAGTATTCTGTAATGACTAATGACTATGTAATTTTTGTGGTATAAAATAATGTAATTTATTTATATTATATTGATTAATTTAAATTTTGTATGAAAAAAATTAATTCCAACAACCTTTCAAATTAAAAAAAAAGTCATGAAAATTAAACAATATTTACATATTATATAATTTTTGAGTATTTAAAGATTGAAATAATTTTTTTTTTTTAAATTTAGAAAAAATATGTTGTCATATCCTGTGTTTGAAGGTTATTCTCGTAAAGTAATGACACTGACAATGATATTTAAAAATGGAGAAGTTTTATTAGGTATGAAAAAACGTGGCATGGGCAAAGGTAAATGGAATGGTTTTGGTGGCAAAGTAGAACCCAATGAAACAATCGATGATGCAGCTAAACGGTATAAAGATAACCATTTTTATATAATTTTTGATAATAGACATTACAAAAAAAGCCTTAGTGAAATTTGAATAATGCCAATACTCACTGTGTCAATACATTGTTTTGTATATGAAATAATTTTATGGAAGGAATGAGCGTAAAGACAGTGGTAACATGATAAGGTATTTCACTAGGTTGTTACTTCATAAGTAATTAGGTGGTACCTTTAAGTTGACCACAGTCCAGTACGTAAAAAGTACTTCAAATTAGATATGTATATTATTTTTTCTGGTTATATAGAATTTACTATTCTAAAGCTCGACTACAGTCAGTGGCAACGTGATATGATGTTCAGGAGTAAAATAAAGCCTTTATTATTTTTTGTATTAAATAATATTAATATAAATTGTATAATTATTAAGAGGTAGGTAAATATTGAATACATTTTTCAATTTATGGTAATCCTGAAGATGTAAGTAAGTAAATGGGTTTATATAAAAATTATGCCTTATAACTTATAATATTGTGCGTCAAGGTACAAATGGTCCAATATCCAAATTTGTGTAGAATAATAATATATTTTCTGGTACTAAAATCATATTTATTTTCAGTGAAGTAAAAGAAGAGTGTGGATTAGATGTAATATCTATGGAAAAAATTGGAATTATAGAATTTGAGTATGTAGGTTCAAACGAATTATTTGAAGGTCATATATATTTTTGTGACCTCTTCAGTGGTGACATAATTGAATCTGATGGTAAAATTCAATTAAATACATAGTTTTGTATTTAACTAAATTAATAACGTTTTTTAGAAATGGCACCAATAAAGTGGTTTAAAATTGGAGATACTCCATGTGATAAAATGTGGATTGATCATACATTTTGGTTTCCTATGATATTAAATCGAATTCCGTTTAAAGCACATTTTAAGTATCTAAATGATGATACCATGTTAGATAGCACTATAATTTTATTACATTCTCCAAAAAAGACTAGGGAGATTTTAGTTAATGTTGTCATCAAACGAGATGATCAAATACTTGTAAGTAATAATATCAAAGAATTAAAATATTTAAATAAACATGAACAAGTTATAAAAGGAGAGTCTATAGAAAATGCAGCCATCAGGTTAGTTTAAGAAATAAGTATTGAAAGTTGTTAAAATTTAAAGAATTGTTATTGTTATAGAACTCTAAATAAATATTATAAAATAGTTATGGAAAATCTACAAAAAATAGCTACTGTTGATATTGAACATATTAATGAAAAATACATACAAGAAATTCATTTTTTTGTATTGGACATCTCAAAAATAGAAAATTCTTTGCAAATTAAAGGTATATTTTTTTATAATAATTTAAAATGTTTTATGGTTTATTTTGATATTTGTTTAGATGCTGAATGGTTGGACATTAAGAATATACCAGTAAAGAAAACATGGCCAGATAATAATTTTTTATCATCACTATTTACAATGAAACCATTTAAATCATATTTTCTAATTAATGATAATAGTATATTATGCAACAAATATTATTACAATTAATAAAACAATCCTTTTATGATTAGCTATGGTTTTCAATTTGTCATAGAATAGTTTTGGACTAAATTAAGGGGCTGCTTAATTTTTTGATTTATAGATGATTTGTTATAATTTGACTAGTAATGGATTTTTCTGTATAAAATTTTGTAGGGATATAATATAATGTCACAGATTATAAAAAAATATAATTTGTGAGAGTGCTATATACACTTCTTTAGAGATTTGAAACATATCTGACAAATGTCACTTTTCCTAGTAGTAAGTCTAGAGATCATTCTAGGGAGAGTGGCCAATTTTCAAAGTAATAATTTATAACTTTGAATTTCACAAAGCATAGCATACTGGCAATCATCCATTTATTATTAATTATGTGGGAAGTGGGAAAACATATCCGATTGATATGTCTCTCAGAAAGCATATCAAAATGAATCATAAGTGCTATATTTGTGATAAAATGTTTAACAAACCAAATGAGCTCAAAAATTACAAAACTACACAAAAATTAATTGATACAAAACCATTTGTGTGGTAATAGGTATACTTGTCAACAAACATTGTATATACATCAAAGACTCTTATGGGAAAAAAGCCATTTGTATGTAAGTACTGCCCTAAATCATATATAACAAATACACATTTAATAATACATGAGAGGAATTACACTAGTGAACGACCTTACAAATGTAATTTGTGTTTAAATTATACCCACAACTAAGTTGATTGCTGAGGCATATAGCAATGTACGCAAATAAATATTGTGCACATTTTTAATAAAATAGTGGAAACCTTTAACTTTTACTGATAATTATTATTCAATTATTTATTCACTTTTTTTTATTAAAAGCAATATTTCATAAGAGATAAACTGATATTTGGAAACTAATTTTTTTCAATTTAATTTACTTAACATATTAAAAACTATTTTGGTTGATATTAAAAGTAAATTAATTGTATTATTAAATATTAATTTTTGTTTAAGTCTATATTTTATACATATTCAAAAAATATTAATATCAAATTATAGATAAAATCATTGCTTATAAATATTATACATAGCCCACCGAGACACATTTTAGGTCTGTACAATGACGTGGGATGGATACTAGATGTATCATATCAATGAAAATTAAAAAAATACCATGTATCAACGTACAAACCTAAAATTTAACTTAATGGAAAATTTAATTAATTTATAATCAATGATAAAATGTGAATATTTAAGGAGGAAAATATATACATATTTATAACTTATTATTCCAAAAACAAATGTTTTGTTTATTTGTATTATTATCATATGAAACGAAAAAATTTTGTATCAAAAATAGTAAATTAAAAATATGATATTTTGTTACACATTTTTTTTTTATCTTATTAAACTAGTCGACACTAATTTAACAATACCCTTTCTTATACAAGACACTTGATTTAACAAAATTCGATCCACAGATTCTTCATTTTCAGTACTATCCAAAATCGCATCATCTAAGCGCATCGTTATGAGAGACATGTCGGTAGTGTTGAAGTAGCATTCATTTTTATCATCAATGAAAATGAGAACATCTAATAACAATCTGAGTCTAAAACTAAAAACCATATGGATATTAATATATTGTACATTATTCAGGGTGTCTCGCTAAATGTGTTTTCATAAATAATATGTTATTTATAATTATTTTATTTTATTTCTTGCATTAGTATACTTAATTTCAAAATAAATTAAAATAAAATTACAAAAATATGAAAAAGAAAATAATGTATGGCTGAGAACACCCTGTAAAACATAAGGTATAATAAAACAAAAATAATATATTAATGATTTTACTATTTTGGACAAATATTAGATCTCAAAAGATCTATGTATAATGTTCCTGCTTCGTCAAGTTTTTCTTTTTTTGCGAGTTTAATAAATTGTAAGTACTTTCCTAAATAGAAAAAAATAAAACGTGTAATTTAGTGATATTTATTTAAATAATAATTAAAATAAATTCCCAGTATCAAAGGTAGATTTAAAAGTTGTACAAGATAATGGTATATTGGCCTTTTTTACTTCACTATTAAAATGTGACATTAATAATTTATATCATTATACATATAAAACAAATTACAAAATAATAGTGTTGGGTAAGTACTTGACTTTTATAAAAAAATATTGAGTCGAGTACTCAAACTCAACTCGACTGGACCAATGGTTTTTGTACTTGTAAACATAAGTTACTCAACTTGAATCAAGTACTTGAAATGTATCAAAAATTTACTAGACTGTTATTGAAAAAATAAATGTAAAAACTATAAATATATCAAATTAATTACCCACTGAATAATAATCAAATGTTAGTATGTTAATATTTAATAATTAATCCCTGCAATTTCAGTGTACGCTGAAAATATTTTACTCGTGCAATTGAAACTACTCAAGAAATTCGGAGCAACTCAATAATTATTGAGAACTTGTCAATTTTCGGGTACTCGACTTTACACGACAAAAATATTACTTGATTCGACATCAAAATAATAATACTCACCCAACATTATAAAATAGTAAGAATAAAGTTATAAGAAATATAGCTAAAATTGAAAGTCGATACTAAAAGAAAAAACAACATAAAAATGTAGGTACATGATATATGACACCAATAATTTTAACCCAATTAAATTTTGGTTTAAATAAGGCATTAAGAAAAAAATTGGGTCAAAAAGATCAAAAACACCATTAATGTGCTAACATTGTAAAATCAATGGCACTAATATAAAAGTACATAAAGTATATAACTGTAGTGTTCAATATAATTACCTATGAACATAAAACGATCACAAGTAACTACAATCGATCCTAAATTGTCCAATATATCTGGACAAGAGAATTGTCCACTTTTTGCAAACTCTTTTAAAAACAAATCGCCTAAATGCGTAGCAAAATTGCTATCTTGTCCTCTTATTGCCCAACATAAGGCTTCACCCAACCTTGATTTTTGTAAGCTCAGCATTCCCTTTACCTTGCAAACGCTAGAAACTAAAAAAAATAAGTATTTATTACTAGAAATATTGAATTTAATTAAATATAAAAATGTTGAAAGAATTTCAATTAATGATTTTATATTTCCATCTAACTAGTAAACAATAAAATACACAAGACTTAAATTGTGGTGTTTATGCGGTTTGATTGAATTTTGTAATACAATATTTTACAAAATATATATGCCATAAATTCTTGAAATTATTTCTATCTTAAGTTTACTAATGAGTAATTCACTAGATTAAATTTAAAATGTATTAAAATTATAGATGTAGACAATGCTACATATAAGGTACTATTACTTATAAAGTAATTTACAAATTATAATTTACTTACCAACATTGTGTAAACGTCTGGTTGTAGCATAATGCAAAATTTTTGATACTCTCAAATCTGACGTTATCTCTAATTTTGACAATAATATTGAAAGGTATTCTTTACCAATGGTAGAACAATGATCTAAATATGTGATACCAGCTTGCCATAAAGAGTGATGAGTCATAAGGAATGTTCCATAATCAAGGAGGTATTGTTCATTTGGACTTGTATTTTGTCTAAAAAGTATAATTCTAGATTTGTTTAATTAATCTTTTTTGTTTAATATATTTATCAACTTACATTGCTTCAGACATATCAAATTCTGGCTCTATTTTATCACATAGATGCAATAAATTAGTCAAATGAGTAGACGACCATCCAGAATCTGGATATGATTTCAATTGGTTAACAAACTATAATTAAATTCAAATAAAATGAATTATAATTTAGAAATGTATTTAATTTCCATATGTAATTTTTTATTACAAGTAAAATTTAGATTTTCTTAATTCTTGCATATAAATTAGCATATTTAAATAAGTATAATTGAAATGAACAAAAAACTAATAAGTATTAAATTTTTCCATAACCTTGAACAAGCTCTTTAAAAATTAAAAATTACATTAGGATATAATATTTTATAATTTAGATACAATTATTGTATTTAATATTAAATTAAATGGTTTTATTATTTGAATATGAAAATGTATTCATACCGATTCTAAATCTCCATCAAATAAATCTAAAGCAAGTGTATCCATATGGTTATACTCAGATTCTTCATAATATTTAGAGACACTACGGTGAGCATATAAACTTAAATTGTGTTTTTTTACAGTTGGTTCAGTGTATATAAGTTGAGCAACAAGAAATTCAAACCATGTTGAACAATGGCTACGAATTAAATTTGTTGCATCTGGGTCCCCACAAATAATCTAAAATTAATTTTTAAATTCATATTACTAAAATAAAATTAATTTTTACATATGTGTTATACTCTATTCCACTTAAGAACAAAAATTAACCATATTGATTGTTTCCTAAGTGGAGTAGAGTATATTATATTGAATAAATATGAACCTTCATAACATTGTTAAGATTTGAATCTGACAAAAATATACCACAGTCTAATTTGTTTTTTGCACTAGACTGCCAACCCTTGAATCTTGATGTGTATTCTGCTATTGGTAGTCCACCATACACCTAAATAAATTAAAACAATAATTGTCATTAATACAATTTTTAATTTGTCAAAATTACTGCAATACTAGTTTATTTTTTGTTTGGCTTTAAATTAAAATTGTTACAATTTTTAAAACGTAATTATTATCTTATTAAATTGTATACCATGCATAATATAGAAAATATGAATCACTTTAGTAATTTTAATTGATATTAAACTAAACCTGCTATATCAATTATTATAAATTTAATAAAACTTTTTTTTAATTACAAATGGAAGAACATTTAATCTGATAATACTTATTAAGATAATATAACAACAAATATTCTTCAAGCAAATTGGTAGTAGAAATTTTGAATTATTACTTTCATTTTCCATACATTTCTACTTTTATTCTTTTTAATTATTCATACACTTCTTTCTTATTATATTTAGTGTAGAGTTTATTATAGTAAATTATGTTTACCTACTATTTTTTAATTATAATAAAATTATTTGTCAATAAAATAATGTAAAATATGATTTTACCATTAAAAAATATAAAAAAGTAAATGTTCCAAACGTTAACAACTGATTAACAATATATGCAACTATACCTAGTCCCACAAGAGAAGTATACTGTTTCGCAAATGCAACCTAACAGCAGCGCTCATTTCCAGTCGTTTCTTGCACTTCATGTCAATTATCATTTATGTTGCACATTATACAACATTGCCGACTGTTAATGACTATGGTCGGCTGTTAAAATGGGAGGAGATACGCAAACACAGACATGTTTTGGTTGGGACATAATATATTTCTCTCGTGAGCTAAGGTATAAATAAAATATTATTTTAAAAGAAAATCAGAGCACATAAAGCAATTATAACATCAAACTTACACTATAAGTAGGCATTGACTTAAATATTTTCATAGCATGAATAAAGGGATCGGTATCATTTTGAGAATGATTACTTAACAACATCCTAACCATGTCTGCATTTCCTTGTAGCACTAATCCGATCACGGTATCCCAATAAAATGGGAACTTTTCTTCTACACGTTCATCAGTAAAGTAAGCTGTTTTGTCATTTATAATCATTGATGCTTGATTTTCAGGTTGTTCATAATGAATCTTAATCCAATCTAACAAATTATTTAAAATTGTATCACCTAAAACATTTGTGTAAAATTTAAAAGATATTAAAATTAATAATACAAATAATTTTAACAAAATATATTAAAAAATTACCAGGAACAGTAACAAGGTAAAGTACTTCACATAGATGCCAAATTAGTTCAAGATTGTGCAGCAATAATTTATATTGGTTATATGTTTCGTTTGATTTATCAGTGTTGTGTCGATCAATCGTTAACATACTAGTTGATAAAATTGCTCTACAAATAATTGACAATTTTACAATGACAAAATTAATCAATTTTTTTTTTAGTTTATATCTATTTAAGCTGATTTTTTTAAAATTAGATTAATAATGTTGATATTAATGACTTTAGTTGTTTATTTAAAATGACTATTTTTATTTTATTTTTCATTTTTCATTATTCATTATGTAGTTTTTTAAATTAAAATGAACAAGAAACATTTTACATAAATACCTGTATTTCCTACTATAAAATAAAGCATCGGTTGACTTATTTGGGTCGTCCACGTTATTTTGTAACTCATGAAACACTCCACTGGACTCGTTAACCAGTTGTCTTACTTTGGGGTCAAACAGCATAGTTTTATGTTTTAAATATATAATGTTCCAATCATTTTTATTATCACCAGACGACTTTTGTTGACCTGGTGTTTCTGAAACTTTAGTTGGAAACACACAAATATTATTCATCCCATACCACGAACTAAACATCTTGACTTGTTCATCAACAAATGAAGGATCTGGTATATTCTGAAAATAATTTAATGTTACTCACATGTTATAAGTTTAGTTAATGTGAATATTGTTGAATGCATTTGCATGATATTTTTGCCAGAATAAACCTTGTTAATTTTAATTACTTATTACTGATATTATAATACATCTTTAAAACTTATTTCAAAAAGGATACTTAATTTTATCTTTTAAAAAAGTTATTTTATAGACTTGATTATTCAAAATATTATTTTCAACAAGCAAATTTATGCTAACAAAACAAAAATGTCAAAAACCTATTAAAATGCATTTGTTCTAATATTTTAATAATTCTTATGTATTTTTTTCATCTATAAAATATAAATAAATAACAATAAAAAATATTGTATGAAACTATGAAATGTTTTGATATTTTATTTATATTTTACTGAAAGAATTATGTTTAAATTTATTTTGAAAAAGTTTGCACCATAATAGCATTGATTAATTAATTATATAATTAATCAATGGTAATGGGTATTAGCTTTTGTTTATAAATAAAAATACCTGTATAAAATATATATATATATATATAGATAATATAAATATTATGTTAGTAACCTATAACGTAATTTTCATAAATTAGGTTTAAAATCAAATAAAATTATGTATACTTCATCAATTTTATCCTTATTATCCAATATCCCATTCATTTAAATTATATGATCTAAGATCTATACTCATTTTTCATTAGCCTACCTCCTTGACTATTTAAAATATACATTTCATAAAGTATAATAATTGAATAAAGAACATAAAATAATCAGTGAAGTAATAAGCCATTGGTTATTATTTATTATATAAAAAAATATATGAATGATTTACAGTTTAAGTAATTGAATAAAATAATAATATTAATAATTGATAATTATAAAACTTACAAGTGTATTATAAACCAGAGTTTTACTCATCTTGGCTAGTATGATAAAACGGATATTTAATTTATATTTCAAGTCAAAAAAAATTATTATTTATTATTTTAATAGACAATTAAAAAATACACATTTGGTATATGATACTATTGTATTTGTTAAACAACGATTTAATTAATCACAGAAAAATTAACATTTTACTATAATAATAAACATATATTCATATTAAATAGTTAAATATTTAATGTCATATACAAAATGCACCGCCGTCCACCAGTTAATATAAAATTTTCATTTAAAAAATAAACAAATGAAGATTAAAAACGGTAGACCTATTTAAAATTATGAATTCGTTGTCATTTATAATCATATCCATATACTTGTGGTATATTTGAAAATAGAATGGACCTTCTCAATTTTAGTTGATAACGAGCTAAATGCCGCTCAGTGTAGCCACGTAAGAAAAAATATGTATTCTCTTTTTACGTTATATACGGTCATATTATGTTTTTATTACGACATTATAGTTATATGTTTTATCTCGTCTACAGGGAATATACCAAAAATACAGCAACGCAAAACATTAATAAATTGTGACATTTATCATAGATTAAATACACATTTATATTAAATGTATATTTAATCTATGCATTTATGTTGAACAGTAAAATCTTCTATCATCGAATTTATAAATAGCATATTTCGGAGGGAATGTCATATCCGTATTGTAAATTTGTAAAATATCACCCGGTAAAAAAGTTATAATGTATTAAATTTTATTTTTTTAACACGTTGTAAAACTTTTTTACGAAACGGTATTTTATAAAAATAGAAATGACATTCCCTCCAAAATATTCTTCTCTATAAATTTTCTAATAGATGTATTTACTCTAAGTTCAATCTATACGTGAAAATTAATGTTCTTTGTTGCTGTGATTTTTCTATATTACCCGTTAGATAGGCTGAGTCAGAATCATTAAAAAAAATTGCGGGTAAAACGTCCTCAAAATATATGTTTGTATAATTTTTATCTATTCTGTGATAGAATCATGTATGTTGATAGAATATTGGCCAAGTATAGAACTTTGAACTTTTTTCCAAATATGTTTAATATTTCTGGCAATTTTTGGTTTATCACTTTGAAAATTTTGTCGAAATATAATCATATACTACTTTATCTTTTTACAAAATATTTTGAAAATCGTGACTGACAATTTTTTTTATAGGCTTTTAAAATTAATATTCCCGAAAATCGGCAAAATTACGGATTCTGTTATTTTAAAATTTTTATTCCGTGATATATAATTGGGTTTCGGTCATAGGGACTTGAAACGTTTATTAAGTGTCAACTGAAGTGTTCTTTATAAGAAAAAAAAAATTTCGAAACGATTGATTGATTTTCTGATTAGGTATAGAGTTTTTAATTTTTTTACAAAAATGTTTAATATTTCTTTAAATTTTCGGTTTATCGATTTGAAAATTTTATTGAAGTCTAATCATATACAACTTAATCTTTTTACAAAATATTTTGATAATCGTAAGAATTTTTTTTATAAGCTTCTAAAATTTGGATATTTTTATTAGAGTTGAATATTATATATATATATATTTTTTTTTTTGATGTATGAAAACCAGTGGCGTCATTTCAGTTTTTACTAGACTAGGGCAGACCCATACATTTTCCGACTGTTTTTATAAGAGCAGGAGTTAAAAGGGTCACTTTTTTTTTGGTGGGTATTTTATTTTATTGTAAGCGGTAATCAATTAAGGAGGGGTTGTATTAAGGAGTTTTAATTTTTGAAATCTGCCAACCAAGGATTTGAATAATTATAGATGTAGTGTCACCCCCCAAATGACGCCACTGTAGATAAAAACATTTTTTCAGATAGAAATAGTGGTCTGATTATACCACAACTTGGGTATGCTTTCGGTAGTAAATTGTGTTTAGTTGGTACTTTATTTAGCTCATTTTTAAAATTTCTCAAAAGTTTTTCCTTGGGAGAGGAAAAACTATCCAAAAAATGGCGGAAAATCGGCAAAAATACAATTTCTGTTATTTTAATATTTTTAATTTCGTGATAAGATTAGGTAACTATACCTATATGTTTCAATGTATATATATACAAAATATAAATTACATAGATTTAAATACAAATAATACCTATGAGAACACTCAAAAAATTTCAAGTCCCTACGTTCAAAATTGCATTAGTTATCGTGAAAATCTAAAATAAATTTCGTCAAAATTACGATATGCACATATGTAGATCCTATTTTTTGGGGGGGCTACAGAAGATATAGGGTTGCTAAGCCACCTCAATTCCCCTCCCCCCAAATAGCGCCCATGAACTATTAATAATCATTGAAATATATAAACAAATTATATGAATTTAAGATAGGTACCTACTAATTTTAATATTTACTGGGTTAGGTAATTAATTACTAGGGCTAGGTACTTAATGCCCCAAAAAACCTTAAAATATGTATGTATTTATGCCTTAAATAATTACTTAATATGCTATTTAAATATACATTATAAAAATATAAAAACCATACCTAATATTTTATAATACTTATAATTTTATTTTAATCACTATTGTGATCTATAGATAATAATATAATATAATTTATTAATTATTATTTTTATTTATAATAATAAATAAAAAAACTTTTAGTAATTAATAGTTTTATTATCCACCTTGTTTTCTTATTTTTCCAAACAAAGCTAGTGATCGATGAGGAAAACATAAACACTTATTTTATAAATTAATTTCATATAAATAAAATCATTATGCTAATATCTCTAGCTTAAAAAATATATTTATAATTATGGTTTTTTTATAAATTGTTCATAAAACTAATACTTTTATATTAAAAATATTCAAATAAGCATTTATAAATGAAAAAATTATAAAATATGCAAAATATGCAATAAACATTTTTAAATATAGATTCGTATTGCTATAAAACAAATTTCTATATTACTTATGCTATGTTTTGAATGATTATTGAAAAATATGCAAACTCCTAGAAGTCTCAAGTCCTATTAATTACTATTTAGGTTCTTCACTTCTTAGATATTTTAATATTAAAATAAAAATTCTAATTATTCGAAAATATGATTCAAATATTATTATTTTAGTAGTGCGTGATCTACATTATATATTTGGCTTAAGCGTAAAATCATAAAAAAGACTCAATTCCCTCCAAAAAAATGCTCAACTTGCCTCTTCTACATCCGGTGTTATTTATAAATATAGCATTTGTAAGATGATAGGTAACTAGTATAATAAATATACCTATCTACATATTAAATAATTTATTAAGAAATAAATATTTACGATACCCATAACAGCAAAACGCTATTTTCCATTAAATATTTGGGCTTTCTTCATAAAAATAATTTTCACTAGTATTATACTGATTACCTATTTAATTTGGTAAAAAACAAAGGAACCTAATGATTTAAATTGATTTATTTACATAATGAAGATATATTAATGTCGTTAAAAATATAAACTTATAAATTACAAGTGCGATATAATTCGACAATACTTACATGCAATAATACAATATAATAAGACACTCTCATAGAAAATTATTTATTTATTACAATACAATGCAGATTTAAATGACAAATATTATTTTTTTACGAAAATAACAAAGAATATTCATTGTTTCTCCCCTTCCCGATTGGTTATATTATTGATTAGTTTTAATTTTAAATCAAATATATTTGATACGATTGCATATCATAGTATGTGCGTAGGCAGATTTACTTGTTGATGATGCCAAATGCGAATAGGTATTTAATATGTACCTAATGAGTTATATATTTTTAAGCCAAGTAATGAAGTAACTCATAATAACAATAGTAATAATCATCATTTTTTTTTATATTTTTATTATAATATACTTATTAGTTTTTATTAGTAGATTTAGTAGATTCAATTGTTCATTAAAATATTTGTAATTTTATTTAAATTTCAAAATCTGCTTATCAGGAACTAAATTATTCTAGATATTAGAAAGAAAACAAATGTTTTTTTATCAGATAAATTGAGAGAAGTCTGTGAAGTATCTACAATACATTCTTCAAAAATTTGAAACTGATTTATTCATAAGCACAAATAGGGGGAGGGGAGCAGAAGGAATTTAGCTCCCTTAAAAATTACGCATAACCCTTTAAAATAACAAAACAATTCTTAACTTTTTTTTAAAAAATTTTTTAATTTAGGCTGTAGCCCCCCTAAATTTTAGTACTAGTTGCGCCACTGGATTTATTATAATAAATTTTTTATTTTATATTAAATATGACCTTTGTGTGTTATTTAAAAGTATTTATAAATCATTATTTTTGATGTTTGAAGAAAAATTCTTGCTGATAGATAAATATGATACAATTTTATATAAATATATATACAGAGTGTGTCTGCAGAATTCGACAAATAAAACTCTGGTTCTAAGTAATATTTTAAAATTATTTCTATACTCCAGTGCTATACTAAGTTAACTTTTATTTTATTATAGTGTTTAGCAATATAATATTTTTAAGAACACACATTTTTTATAACTAAAAAATATACACAACTTGCAACAAGTAATTTGTATGAAATTAGTAAGTGATTAAACCTTTTATTCAATTATTAGGTAATTTTTGGTAGAGAGAGATTTAGTGTATACTTTTAAGGTCAAATACATCAATTATTATGTCAATTGTTAATGCGTTAATGAATAAGATTAATAGTTTTTACTAAATAAGTTATCAAAGAGGTGTAATATCAAATTAATGAAGTCATATTTAAAAAAATATAAATCAATTTTAGTTTTTAACTTTAATAAGCACATAAAACATTATTAAAATATTATATAATTTGATACACAGTTAAAAGAAAAAAGTTTATAATTATGTTAAAACAAAATTACAATAAAATATTATTAATATGTTTATAAGTATTTTTAGCTTTTAATTTTCCAGTCTGTAGATTTTGGTATGATTATATTGTTAACGTTGTAAAATGATACTGAGCTTGAATTTACGATAGCCCATAATGTAGATATATTATCATTGGGATTACAAATGTTAACATCATATATGTTTGGAAAAGTTTCCAGATGGTCACTGAAAAATCATGTGAAAATTAGATCACAAATACCACAATAATTGTGTATAATATAGTTTTTAATAAAAAATATTTTTTATACTCAAAAATGATAACTCTGAAATCTGGTGCAGGTCTTGATGTTTTTGGAACTTTGTTGTCTGGATAATAAATATCGTAAAGTACATAATGTATATTGTTAACATTTTCCGTTGATTTATTGTGAACTTTTGTTGGTTTGACTGCAAATAATTTTTCCTTGATGCGACCTTTTCAAAAAAAAAAAAAAAAGTGTAAATATAATTTTAATAGAATAGTTAAGGTTAGGTTAAGTTAAGTTGTTTTAAATTTTTAAAATTATTAAGCATGCAAAATATTTTAACCAAACATATTTAATTAAAAACAAATAATTATTGTACTGGATAAATGTTAAATACAATGAATATTGGATACTGTATATTAGGATATTTTAATCAATAATAATATATATTATATGTATATTTAAGTTTTTCTAAGTTTTATTAAGAGAGCATTATATCCCATTCATTCCCATTGATTTCTATGAGAGTATACAAAGTCAAAAATTGCTATAATATACAAATACAATGAGGGAGAGGGAGGAGGTTATTCAAGAACATCAAATTAAAATAGGTACAAATTATTATTTATAAATATTTATTTTATATTTTTTTTACAATATTACCTATTATTCACTGATATCAAATTTCTGTCAATGAACTATAATAATAGGAAATCATAGTACAAGTCACTAAACATTACAAATTACTATATAAAAATAATAAATATAACATTATAGAATTTGATGTGTAATAAACAAAAAACTAAAACTAAACAATAGATGATTAGCAAATTTAAAGTGAAGCAATTTTATCATAGTTACAGTATGTTAAAAAAAAAATAATGAGCTATAATTGCTTTGTCAAATGATATTTTACAAAACAGATGTATGATTGTATTTATATGATATATAGATTCTGTGATGCTGTGATTTCGCAATATTTCTCATTAGATAGATAGAATTAGCATAATTGAAAAACATACTGGTTTAACATCCTCTTAATATTTTTATAAATTATCGATTTATTAGATATTAGAAAATGATGAGTTTTTTCACCTCTAATTATAACGCAAATAGTATTTAAATTGTAATTTAAGAGTGTATACAAGTTAAATTTTTTAAAGTCACTACTTAAAAAACAATCAAAACTACTGCGCATAATGTATAACATATAAAATATAAACACAATTACTAGGTAGTTTAAATTCTATGCCAAACTCCTTGTGAATTATTTTAGACGTCGTAGGTTTGTATTGTTCACTGTTATTTACTGTACTATCAACATTTAAAATTGTAATTGAATCTGTCATAGTATTTTTATTAGTCTTTTGATCTACATTAATGTATAATTCATCAGGAACTTTATCTTTTTGATTAATTTTGCAGTTTGTCACATTGGAGTTGTTTACATCATTTAAAGTTGAATCTATTATAATATCATTATGAGACATACAGGTAGACAAATCTTCTTCATATTTCATCTCATCATTAATTAAATCACTGAAAATTTTTTCAGTCATATTAATTTTGTTATTGCTTTTTGAATCATGAAAAAATTGAGCACCACTCCAAGTTGAACTGGTGTTTATAACAATATTTTTGATAAAGCAATTATTTTCAGTTTCCATAATTTTAAATCTTTTAATTTGTGGCTTGTCAGAAGTATCAGTTTTAGATTTTATAGAATAACAAATGTTTTTCTCGTACACAGGATACATTCCAATGGTTTTTGATTTGTCACACACTATGCTTTTTTTTTCAAAAAATGGTGTCATTTTAAAATCTAAGGTTTTGTTAAAGGGAATTACTTCAGTAATTACTACAGCATTAGAAATTAAAGACATATTAAACGTATATGTATCATACTTGGGCTGTATGTTGTGTGGCATGCAATGCGATGGTGGTCTGCAAATTATTACCCAGCCAGAAGAATTAATTTTAGGAAAAATGACTTGTTTTTTAAAATTATTTTTAATTTTCTTAGAGTTGTTTATGTTAATTTTTCTCTGTTTAGATGAATTTTCAGATACTTTGGTTAAGTCTTTCGAATTGCCTAAATTATTTTTTAATGTATTGTCGTGTTTAAATACACGAAATCCCATTTTCACCAAATAAGTGTATGTTCTAAATTGTTCAAAGGTACATCCACTTCCTGTTTTCAATAATAGGCTGTACGCATTTTTTATTGACAGTACTTTTTCATTCCACTTAAGTATCAAACATTTCTAGAAAAAAAATACAAAAATGTATAACAAGATATGTTTTATATTTTTTTTTTAGAATATAGAAAACACATAATATTTTAATAGTCATTATATTTTTTAATAGAGCATTCTAACCTTTAAATATCCTCACATTAATTACTTTTCTTGAAAATATTTTTAAAATTATTAGTGTTACTGTTACGTAAAAACAAATCATGTTTAAAAATATTGATTTATGTTTTTTTTATTAAAAATAAATGTTTGATTTTTGTTTATAGTTATAATTTTTCATAAAATTTAGATAAGGGAACAAAGGTATATTTATTATTTATTGTTCAGTACTTCTGTCTATGGAGACAATATGAATATATAAAAAAAATTGAAAATATTAATTTAAATAGAAAAATAATAAAATCCTACAAATAGTAAGAGAAATGAATCCAATTAAAATAGCTCAAATATTAAAATTTTTTTTTAAAAATTAAGAAGTATATAAAATAATATAAATGGTATACAATATAATGGCTTACCATACAACAAAAATTTATAAAAATCAATCTTTTAAAATATGTATTAGAAGAAATTTATTAATGTAAACATAAGGAGAAAAATACCAAACTGAAAAATTCACGGAAACTGTAATTTTAACAAAATGGGAAGGTCGATTATGGACTTTTCTCCTTCGTCTTCGTAGATATTACCAATATTAGTACTCAAAAAAATTTTCAAGTTCCTACGATCAAAACTCAATTAATAATAAAAAAATAACGGAAACCGTAATTTTACTAATTTTCCGCTTCTCAAGGAAAAACTTTTGGGTAATTCAAAAAATGAGCTAAATAAAGTATCAACTAGATGAAATTCGGTATGGAAAGGGTACCCTATTTGTCGTGATCGGACCATTATTTCTACCTGAAAGAAGGTTTTCATACATCAGAAAAAAAAAAATTTTTGTAAAAAGATTAGGTAATATATTATTAGGCTTCTATAAAATTTTCAAACCGATAAACCCAAAATTGTAGGTAATATTATTTTTTTTTGTAAAAAAGTTCATAGATCTTTATTATGCCAAATAATCAAGTAATCAGTTCCAAAATTTTATCACACTTGTATATTACCTATGTTAGTAGTCAAATAAATTTTCAAGTCCCAACGATTAAAATTCAATTAGTTATCATGAAATAAAAAATAAATTTTTTGGTAGTTTTTCTTCTCCTAGGAAAAAACTTTGGAGAAAATCGAAAAATGAGCTTAGTCAGAGAAGACACACGATTTGTTACCGAAAGCATACCCCACTTGTGATGATAATCGGACAATTATTTCTATCCGTAAAAATATTTTCATACATAAAAAAAAAAATTGTAGAAACAATGCATTTTTCAATCCGCTCAGAATCTAAAACTAGATGATAAATATTTTATGAAAATTTATAAAAGTATTTTACATATGTGAAATATTTTTCGAACTATTACATTGATTTTGTCTAAATATTGAACTTTGAAATTTTTCCAAATATATAATTTTTTTTCTATAATGTTCAATATAATTTTCAATTTTAGATTCTGAGCGGAGCGAGGAATGTATTGATTCTACAAAGATGATTTTTTTTTTTTTTTATGTATGAAAACATTTTTTCGGGTAGAAATAATGGTCCGATTATAACGCATAGTATATGCTTCGCTTGCAAATGTTGTCTACTTGGTATTTTATTGAGCTCATTTTTCGAATTTCCCAAAAGTTTTTCCTTAAGAAGCGGAAAATTGGCAATTTTTTATTATATTTTTTTTTCGTGATTTCTTATAAAGTTTTAATAGTAGGTAAATTTTTTTGAATACTAACATAGGTTATTTACAAGCGTGGTAAAATTTTGGAACGGAATAGTTCATTATTTGGAAAAATATAGAACTTTAAACGTTTTCCCAAAAAAAATTAATATTACCTACAATTTTGAGATTATCTATTTGAAAATTTTATAGAAGTCTAATACTATATTATTTAATTTTTTTACAAAATATTTTGAAAATCGTCACAGGCAAATTTTTTTATAGACTTTTTATTATTTTTTTTTCTAATCTATGAGAACTTTTTTTCGGGTAGAAATAATGGTTCGATTACCATAAATAGGGAACTTTCTCTATAGCGAATTTAATCTAGTTGGTACTTTATTTAGCTCAATTTTTGAATTTCCCATTAGTTTTTCCTTAAGAAGCGGAAAATTAGTAAAATTACGGTTTCCGTTATTTTTTTATTATCCTTGAAAAGGAATGATAACTCCTTGAATATTGATCGTAGGGATTTGAAATTTATTTTGCATATTTACACATGTAATTTACATTCGTGGTAAATTTTGAAATGGATTATCAGTATAATATATTGAGATTCGCTTAGAATCGTATTTTCTAATGCAATATCATTGCATTAAAATCTTAATAATTATAATGAACCACTAATTTCTCCGAGGACCGAAGGGACAAAGGAGGAACGTCCACAATCGGCCTTCCCACTTTTTTAGGGTTTGAAAATTTAATAGAAGAATAATAATATATTACTTAGACTGATATTAAAAATATCTCTTAAATTAATGAACCTAATTTTTTTTATAAGCAATTGAAATTGGACTTTTGAGTGAAATCGAAGAAATATGATATATTGTATGTAATATCCATAAATATTTTTGATATTAAATGATTTTAAATACATTAAGCTGAGAATTTGATATTTTTCTTATGACATACTCCTGAATATATATATAGACAAATTTTAAATCGAAACAACTAAGTTATAATTTTTATTACACAACTTTAAATTTTAAAATTTCACATTGATGTCTGATTTTCTTTGGGATAAGGAAAACTACTGAAAAATGGTTGAAAAACTGCAAATTTCACAGAACATACATTTTAAAGAACTTGAATTTCATTATTTATTAATAAATGATACCTAATTTTTCTATTGTACGTTATTTGATAAATAAATAAAATTGAAAAAAAAATATTATTAGTATACCTATTGTATATCTAAGTTTTGCTCAGAATCTTTTTTTAAATTTATAATGCAATATTACTGCATTTAAATCTTAATTTTAATAACCAATAACATTCCACTTTAATTTCTCTGAGTACCAATAGACGAATGGGGAATGTCTGGAATCTTTAAAATTTTGAACGTTTAAATTTATTACATTTTATTTAAATTTATAATAATTTCTAATTGAAATGACTATGATTCAATTAACATTTTTTATGTTCAACATTTGATTCAGTGTAATATTTTAATAGTTTAATCTATTTCTATTTTAAATGTTCAAATATAAATTATATTTAAACAATTTTCCATAATTTTTTGGAGGCGTGAACTAAGAGATATCAGATTATATTTTGTTAGAAGCCAGTTTAGGAGTGTTCGGATTAGTGATAGGAAGAACTTGTTGGGTAACTTAGTGGTAATGCAATCACCCAGCAAGCGAGAGATTTCAAACGTTTCTTTAATGTCTAATATGCAATGACTGATTGCAGTACTACTATATTTGAGTTTCCTATTTACTAAATCTATCTGCTATTTACTACACAATTTATCATGAGAGTATTATAAATAAGAGAAATTGAATATGTAAAATAAAAATAAAAATTTTATTTTAAAAATAATATTTTAATAGTTTAAAAGAAATATTTAAATTATAGAAATACAATAATTACCAATTCTATTAAGCATAAACATTCTTCCGGGTATAAATATATTGATTTGTTTCGAGAATGAGCAAAATTTTGGGTAAGATTTTTTGCAACCTTTGTGACTTTTGCCATCTTTAATTCTTCATCCCATTCAGCTTCAGACAGTACACTGTATAACAATTGTATCAATGTATCTATTATTATCAATTTAAATATAGACACCAAAATTAAACACATATACATACAAAAATATGTTAGTTAATACTGATGGTTAACCTTTAAAATTTATCTGACATACACATATTTGGAAGGTTAAAGCTTATATTTGTATTTGTGGATATACTTGCATATTTTATACATTTTTAATAAGCAATTGAATTATTTGATTAATTCAGTTTTATATTTTTACTAAATAAACACAAATTAATTAATTTACATTAAAGTAAAGTTTTGTTAACTGATTTTAATTCTGTATGGTCTAGACAGTATAGTATTAGTTATTAAATATTTTATTTATATTAAAAGTACTATTTTACAGCAGGCATAAATTACTTAATAATGAAAATTATATATATTATTTTATTTTTCAATATTTAAATATTTCAAATAAAATATTATTTTAATAATGTTTTCTTATTTCTATTTCATTTTATAAGTTTGTTAATTTCACTTTTTTAAATGATTAGGTTATCAAGTTTCAGGTCATAATTATAAATAATTTAGGTATTATGTATTAGAATATACTAACGGTCTTTCAATTGGTTTTCCTAACATTTGTTTTTGGATGTACAGTAATTCTTTGATTTCTTCTAAATTACATTTTCTAGTTTTCCAATTTTCATCTTCTTCATTACTGTATTTTGATAGATTAATCTTTTTTAGATATTTGTAATTTGTACCTAAAGCTAACCTATTTAAACAACAAAATATTTATTATTAATTAAATATATTGCTTATAATATGTAACATTTTGTTGAAAATACATTTTTATATAGTTCTCACAATAATATAATAAAAATATCACAGAATATTATTTAATATAAGCATAGGCATGCGTAGACCTTGATGGCCAGGGAGGCAAAATTTTACCAATACGGCTATTATTGTATTATACACCTGTCCTATAGGTAATTATCACTTATATAATCTTTACTAATATGAATCTTAAATGATAACATAGATTATTGAAAAATAAAAAGTTTAGTATTCTAAAAAATTATATTTTTAAATCAATGGAATAATAAATAATTAAAATGTAATAGGTATGCACAATATCTAAAAAATTATCAGGTTGTTGAGGAGGCAGTTGTACCCCATGTGCACATGGCACATCTATGAACATAAGCATTAATAATCAAACATATAGCACTACAGTCGACTAGATATGGAAAATTGGAGGGCAAATAGTTTACTAAACTATCACTATTTGTGACTATGGAGACGTAAAAGATGAATTACAAGCTAATTAAAAATACAATTTGTGATTAATGATTTTTGGTTCAATAATGTAAGTACAGAACTCTGTACTTCTGTAAGTTATAAACAATTTATTATACAGAAAAATAAAAAACGTTATATTTAATTTTTAGTGAACCAGTTTTATATTGCTAGGTATTTACACTCACTCATTAGATTCCATGGTGAACGTATAATTCAGTAATAGATAAAATTAGTAATCTTCAAAATTATAACAATAACATGTTTTTAAATTTTACAGCAGAATGAATTAATTAACAAGTAACAACTAATAATTAATAAATTAATTTTAAATACATTTAACAAAAATATAGGTTTACTTTCATGCTTCAATCTTCAAAAGTTCAAAGTAAATCATAATTTCTTTTATTAATGTGGTGATAGTGTTATCACAGAATAGTTAAAAATGTAATATGATAAGCGAATCAGTGATATGTATCTAATTTCTATGTATTTGATCGTGACGAAAAAAAAAGATATTGTTAATGTTTTAATTTTGTATTTCGTCAAACTAAAATTTTATTGAAAGATAATTCAAATAAGTATATTTTTTAAATGTAATAGAAATTCGTCTGTGCAAAAATTCTACATGTCGTTCCATTAAAGTATGTTTCGTTCTATTTACATTCTTCACTATAGTCGACATATTAATATTTTTAATTAAACATATTACTATAATTACTATACATGTAAGTTAACAAATAGTTATCTAACACTGATATGGATTTAATAATAATTTCATTTTGGAGTAATTAATATTTCTAATGGTTTCAATATAAATAATCAAAATAATAATTTACTTTTAATTCATCGCATATCATTGAAATAATACAGTGCACTGTACCAAATAATTATTAAATCCATTATAATAACCATTGTGTTGTTATTTATCATAGTATCATATTATTTTGAACAATTTTTGCATTATAATCATAATTATTATTTTCAGTTATTATATTTAGGTACCTAGTGTTTTCTTACAAAAATGTTTAAGTTCAATACAACTAATAAACATACTACTCACAGCCAAACTGATAAAGATCTTAAGGAAGAAGGAAATCGGTTATTCAGTTATAAACAATATGAAAAGGCCATTGAATGTTATAATAAAGCTATTGTGAGTAAAATTATTGATTTGTAATAGATATTAGATACCAATGATTTTTCTATAATCTATTATTTTTTTTTCTATTTAGATCAAAAACCCAGTTATTCCTATATACTTTACTAATCGAGCTTTATGTTTCTTAAAATTGAAACAATGGGATAAAGCATGCACAGATTGCCGACGTGCTTTAGAAATGGATTTTAGTTTCATCAAGGGTTGTTTTTTTTTGGGAATTGCACTTATCGAATTAGGAAGTTATGATGAAGCTATAAAACAATTACAAAGGGGTATAGAATTGTTATTTCAGAAAAGCCATAATATTATAATATATTATATTTTTTATTATTTTTTTAATTGATTTTTTTATTCTTAGCTCATAATTTGACAAAAGAGAAAAAAGTAAACTATGGAGATGACATAACAAGCCAACTTAGAAGAGCTCGTAGACTAAAATGGGAAAAACAAGAAGAAGTGAGACAAAATCAAGAAATAGAACTTTTGGTAAATATTAATCTATTATACATTTTTTTGATTATTTACATGATAAATTTACAATATAGTAATAAATATTGTCATAATTTAATAATAATATTGACTTTAATAAAAGTCATATATGACGAAACTAATGAATGAGGATATGGCTCGTAAAATCAGTGATATTAAATTACCATCAGAAAATGAAACTGAAGTTGAGGAATATGAAAACTGTGTGATGGAAATTAAAAATCAAAAAGTATGTTTATATTTAAATTATTTTATTTTATTTTATTGTATAATATTTATGTAAACATTGATTATTTGTATTCAATCTGATTTTTAGGAAAAATATACTAATGAACTTCATACTATATTTGCTAAAAATGATGACAGACGAAAGGTAAAATTAATGAAGTGAACTATTGTTATTTAATTTATAATATAGATATAAAATAATATTTAATTTTGTAAATTTTTATTTTTACTAGAAACGTGAAGTACCTGATTATTTGTGTGGTAACATAAGTTATGATATTTTGAGAGATCCTGTTATCACTCCTAGTGGTATAACATACGATCGAAAAGATTTAGAAGAACACTTAATGGTAAATATTTTAATATTTTGCTAACTATTATAATGAGAAATGAGATGACCAAATATTATTTTTATTAATAATTTAATTATGTTATTGCTTTTATGAATATGCAAATTTTGAAGTGATAATTATAGCGTTTTCCACTAAACTGCACTGGCTATACCGGTGCATTTTTTTATGCTCCCCCAGCAATTCTGGTATGCACCAAATTACTAATTTTGTGTTCCACATTACTGCACTACAACAGTTAATTGCATGAGGTCTCAAAGACCGTGCACACTGTGTTTTATGATACTTGACAATAAACATATTTTTTATGATTTATGAAGTTAATATTCAAAAAAATATTGTGAATTAATAATATAATTGTGATTCACTGATATATAATTGTATATTGAACAATGCAATTATTTTTTGTATTCAAATATTCAATATGGATATGTTTTAGACTTATTGATTTCATTGAGTGAAAATTAAAAAAATTATTAATTAATTTATAATATATTTTATCCAAGAACCACAAAACCGAATACCAAAAATTATAAATTTTATTATTGATGTTGTTCATGTATCATGCTTATGTAGACAAACAGATTTGAATATGAATATGTACAAAGGTGGATACAAGGGGGGGGGGGGGCTTTGGGGGCTAAAGCCCCCCCCTTAAGTACCTATTTATAAATAAATATTTGCGTTTTGCTTTTCAATGCTTGCTGTTTTGCTTTTCAGTGCCTACTGTTTATATGTATTTAAAGTAAATTTTTTTGATTTTTGGCCCCCCTTTTTTCATTTCTAAATCCGCCCCTGAATATGTACAATTAACATTTTGTACCTACATAATATTTTATGGATTATTTTAAAAATATAATATTATGTTATGATATTCACATTAATAAAAAATTATAATTGTCGTTAATTCATAAAAATAATGATATGACATATTATTAATATATAATAATAAAAATTGTGTTTCATCTGCTCTTGCACTAGTATACACTGATCATGGTTATCAGTCATTAAGAGTGAACTGTTCAAGTGCAACCTTATGCAATAGTGCAGGCTGGTGGAAAACTATTAATTTGGAATATACATCAAATATTATTTTATAATATAATAATTAAAATTTATTTTTACTTCACCAGAAAGTTGGACATTTTGATCCTGTATCACGCCAACATTTAACTGTCGACCAACTTATTCCAAACTTAGCTTTAAAAGAGGCAGTCGAAGCATTCGTTATGGAAAATGAATGGGTAAACTACTATTGTACTCTATAAATACATATTAGTTACTTTTAAATACTTTCTATTGAGTTTCATTTTTGTGATTTTCTATTAGAAAATACATCTACCATTTGTCTAAATTGTATATATTATTTTAAATATACAAACTATAAATTTAAGTAATTAATGAATTATTGCACATTATAAATCAAAGGAATTTGGGATTTTAAGTTATTTTTATTACATTCCTACTTTTTGAGTCTTCTTTTATTGGATTTACTTAGTTTATGTTGTACTTAAATCAAATACAATTAAGAGGGCGCCACACCCACATGTATTGTTTCCATTTACCAAATTTTTACAATTCATTGAGAATAATTTTTTCTGTGCATAGTGTTTTTATTTTTTTCATCACATAAAAATATGTGAAATTATTTTCATGGAAACATTAAATTTTTTAATATGTTTCATTATCATCATATACAGCTTAAGGGGCCATTAAGGTCCAACGCTGTCATCACAAACTTATTCTATTCTTCTCTATTGTACACCATGTCTATCTGAGCCATTTCTTTAATTATTCTTAGATCCTACATGACTGAATCCCTCCATCTTGTTCTGGGTCTGCCCAGAGGTCTTTTACCTCTCATTTCGGCCACCAATACTTGTTTAATAATTCGACCATCTGCCCTCCATACATGTCCTAACCATTCAAGTCTTTTGCTTCTCGTATATGAAAGAATATTTGGTCTTCCATATAGCTCTTGTAATTTGTCATTATGTCTTTTTTCGAATTGTTCTGTTTCTCTGTTAGTAAGTAAATTTAATAAGCTAAAATAGCACTTGTTAATCTATTTTTTATTTCATCATGCATAATGTTTGCACTGTTTATGTTTACTCTGAGATACTCGAATTGATTAACTTTTTTGAAAGTAAGATTATCTACCATTAGATCTGAGTTATCTGCCTCTGTTTGCAATATACATGTGTATTTGGTTTTCTGTTGGTTCACCTCGAGTCCCATCCTTTTGCTCGACTTCAGCAATTTTCGAGTGGTTTGTACAACATCATTTCTTGTGCCTCCCATTATGACTATGCCATCAGCATATGTCAGTAGTACATCCAGTTCACCAAGGTTCATTTTCCGATCTTCTGACATATCCCTTACCACTCACTCCAGGGCTAAATTATTGAATAAATTGTTGAATAGCATTGGCGATAACGCATTGCTCTGGCGGAGACCAGTCTGTACTTTAAATTGTGTTGACATTTCTTGTCCCGAATTGTATCTTAAGACTGGTGTTATTGACTAGGGTTATGTATTTTTGAGGTATTCCAAAACTTTTTATTGTTTTTCATAATTCTTTCCTGCTTATTGAATCATATGCTTGCTTAAAGTCTACAAATATCAAGTGCAGATCTTTATTTTATTCATAATATTTCTCTGCTACTTGCCGAATTGTATGTAAATGGTCAATGGTTGATTTACCTTTTCTAAACCATCATTGATAATCCCCTATTATGTCTATTACATAAGGATTTAATGGTTCCATTATGAATGTTTTCAGTATTTTGTAGCCTGTGTGTAGTAGAGATATTCCTCTGTATTTTTTTTGATAACATTGGGTCTCCTTTTTTGTATATTGGGCAAAGGATTGCTGTGTTCTATTTCTCTGGCATGGTTTCTGTTTTCCAGATTTCTATAATTACCTTATGTAGGTCATTAACCATTTGTTTTCCTCCATGTTTCAATAGCTCTGCTGTTATCTGGTCTTCTCCCGGTGATTTATTATTTTTGAGTGAACATATTTTTAATATGTTTATTTTAGTTAATTGAATTAACATGCTATTGAAGAAATAAAAATGCTATGACATAGATAAAGTACTTTTCTATTAATTATAAATATTTAGTGATTCTACCATAATTATAGATTGAGTAAAATCATCCTGCACAAAATAAGTATTACTACATATGTTTCCCATTGGATAGATGGACACAACAAATTCAGGTGTGGCATCCTTTTTAGGAAGAACATTAATAAAACAAGAATATAAATGTATTTAAAAATTTGTTAAATTAAGTTAAAGATATAGATAATATATTACTAATTTATATAGTTCTAAAATAAAGTAGCTGTATAATTATTTACAAATGGTACCATTTTTATCTTTTTGTTTGTTTTTTATTTAATTCTTTAACAAATTATTAATTGTAATACCTATATAGTATGTATAATTATGTTTGATGCAAGTTATAAATATCCTTTTCTAATTTTAAGTTGAATCTGTATAAAATGCTTATTATTTTTATAGTTTTTAAATTCAAAATATAAAATTTTTAGTTACCTATGTGAAAAGTTTATTATATTTTATGTTTTCTTAAAGATGTACTCATTAATTTTCCTTGTATTCTTTAGTAAAAATATGATCATTAATGTTGTGTTGTCTTATTGTGTATAAAATATATTATATTATGTTGTGAATATTTAGAGCATAGATTAAAAATATTGTGTTATTACAAAATTATCGTTTATTTATTTAGTATCAAATCTAAAACTGTAATTGTTTGTACATATATTACATGTAACAATTAAAAATAGTTTTTGAACAGTAAAAATGTAAACATAGAGTTTGAATGTTAAACATCAGGGTTATAATTAATATTTATAAGGAACTGTTTTTAGATTTATAGAAACATAAGGTTGAGAAAATATGTTTTTAAACATAGAAAAAATAACATTGTAAAACCAATACATTCTCCGATTCCCTCAGAATCTAAAACGTGCAATTTTAAAATTTGAATGCGTGAAAATATAATTTGATTTACGATTTTAAATTTTTTTGTAAGTATATTCAGAAGTATGTCATAAATCATAATACATATCAAAATTTTAGTTTTGTGTATTTAAAATCAAAATCTTTATGCAATAAAACATACATAAATATTATTGCCTAATTTCACACAAAATTCACATTTCAAATTGCACTGTAGATTTAAAACTGGTTTAAATAATATATAACTATGCTCTTATTAAATATTCAAATCCTGAGACATAAAATTGCAAATTATATTAATATAACAATAACATTATTGAGAAAATAATTAAATTTTTGAAAAATTTCAAAGTTCTATATTTATACATATAATAAATGTAAACAGTTCCAAAATTTTTTCTCAATGTAAAAATTGCATTAGTTATCATGAAATATTTAAAATCGAGTTCGTCAAAAATACATTTTTTGTAAATTTTGTAGTTTATTAGTAGTTTTTTTACTCTTAAATAAAAACTTGTTAAATTCGAAAAATTAACTAAATAAAGTACTGACAAGTCAAAATTATCTACCGAATGCATAACCTATACTTGTGGTAATTGGGCTATTAATTCTGTCCAGAAAATGTGTTTACTTACATAAAAAAAAAACATAATTGGAAAAACCAGTACAAACCTCACTTCACTCAGAATCTAAAAGAATATTCAAAATAATAAAAATTAATTAGATTTAATTAAATTGATGATTTTTAAAAATTAATATAAATTATTAATATTTAATGTAATAACTTCAACGTCCATAAATATGATGTAAATACTTTTGAATACTTACACTGTACATGAATCATACAAGTCACTATGGAAGCTTTTTAAAAAATTATAATAGATAGGTACTTCGTACAAGTTAGAGAGTTTGAAATAAATCATTTTTCCTCTCGAGGGATCATGTTTTTTTTTCTTACGTAAAGTTTTATATTATATAATAATATATTTTTTCTCATCAACATAATAGTATAATACGTTATATAATAATATTATTTATACAAATAGCATTATATATATTTAACATAAAAAAAAAAAAAAATACATTTCCGTCCGATCGATAAAAACTAAAAATTGATTAGTTATATGTTGGTAAATACGTAATCAATAATTGTTTTAAAAAAAAATATGATATTAATTTGTAAACGTAAATATAGTTTTAATATTATTCTAATAATACTATATAAATATTTATTACATAAAATCATAGGTATCTATACCGATATATTATTTATGTCCTACAATATCATTTGGCAGTTTTATTTAATGAAATGTATAATGCGATATTCTAGTTGAATTATTATATAATTTATACTAACATATACGTACGATATACGTGTTATACGAAGCTGTTGCATATATACGTATAAAGTAGGAATATAAAGATTATTATTTGTGTATCGAATATTATTTATTATTTTAGTTTTTAGCATTAGTGACGTATTTATCATAATTACAATTATCATAACTTTAAGTAAATTGTGATATTTATTAATTTTTCCATATTTATATTTAAGTAGTGCTGAATTGTAGTATCTGAAATTTATTTGTGCCAACAATTTTTTTGAAATACTAAGTTAAATATAAAATTACGATGTTTGGTAAAACCAGAATATTTTATGATGATTTACAGGTTAAATTTGAATATTAAATTAATGTTAACATGGTCGTTACAGCGTTTTAAACATAGTTTTAGATATAATTAATTACATTTCAATATATTATAATGTATATAAATTATAAATTCAAATTCTATCCCCGGTTTTAACGATTTAAGTATACTATATACAGAGTGCGGTAGAAATAACTCCTTGATTAGGGGAAATAGTAGTTATATTACTAATACGCAGTTTTAAATCAATAAAATTATAAAATTTATATCGTTCAAGTAATGAGCCTTCTCTTATATTTTGCATCACTTTACAGATCATTTTTGATGAAATGACAGAAAGTTTCCTATAGGCCCTAAAATTATGTATGGTGCGAAATTGTAAACTAAGTAGTATATTATTTTCTTAGTTTTCTGTGTTTTTGACAATATTGTATTTTTAAATATTATTTGAAATATAAAATATATTCAATTTTTACATTTTTTACAATTTCGAATTATTTATGATTATTAATATTTAACTATATGTTGAAGAAAAAAATGTCAAAACATGTGGTTTTTATAATATTCTGATTAATCTTCATACTTTGAAATTATAACAGCTGTATTTAGCTAAAATATTATCAAAATGAAAAATTGTACTGTAAATTTAGTGTGTAGTACGAAAATGTATAAATATTAGCCCTGTTCCCAGGTAGTTTATTCTTTTAGGGCTTGTAGTGTTTGTTCACGATGTTGGTAAACCTAGGCTTTGAACCAGTCTTAAAGGAAAAAATAGTAAGTGGTCACCCAGGAAACATAAATAAATTACTTGACTACCAAGTTCTTCGCGCTCTCCTGACCGAGCTATAGCAAAAACTGAAAATGACATGATAGGCAAAATTCAATGATGCAGTCCCGACTGCTCTAACCCCACATAAACCAAGAAGTTATTTCTGCTTATACAGTATAAATATGTTGTAGGTAAAATCACTTAAATAAACGATAAATTATTTTAATATATAATATGATTTGTAGTTATATCTAACTATCTATGCGACATATTACGAGTAATTGAACTAAAGTCGCGTGTTATTTTAATTTACATGTAAAACTATATGTTAATGATATTATACTAAGTACTCGCCATACACAATAATATGTAATTATTATTTAAGTCAGTGATGATAATAATTTGTTATATTTAATTTTATACATTATTGTTATATAAAAAAAAATAAAATCGATTTTTGAAAAACCAGGACAAATTTGTCCATATTTTCTTACAAAACAATCGAAAATTATTGATTATAAAACCAAACGAAACTTACATAACATTTTTTGTCACCACGTCATTGAAAGAGGAGGGGTAACTTTGTGTGTAATATACTATAATATTATAATATTATAGTATCTAGTGGTTATGTGAAAAAATGAGTACTCACGTAGTTATGTAACAATATTGCCTATACAATACGCCGTCTTAATTTATAAATTATTCGAAAGAAAATATACTTATAAAAACAATTTTCATACTTTTAAAATGGTTACACTCATATCTTACTTAACATTGTATTATTGCAGGAATAAAAAACTAAATAACAAAACCAATATTTTTCATAAGACACTTAGATCGCGAAAGGGAGTAGTATAATTCCATAAAGTAGGTTAGGTAGCAACTAGCAACTGAAATATTAAAATGTAATATAGATCGGCGCTTTTGATTCCGCATGGTAAGTATTTAACATAACCTAACCACAATTATTGTATCTATTTTGTGTCGTTATAATTTATTACTTAAGGAGTGAGTTAAAAAATCAGTATTATAAA
Source organism: Eriosoma lanigerum (assembly GCA_013282895.1). Lineage (NCBI taxonomy): Eukaryota > Metazoa > Arthropoda > Insecta > Hemiptera > Aphididae > Eriosoma > Eriosoma lanigerum. The sequence continues at coordinate 13,182,491 of CM023360.1, forward strand.
AAAATCGTTTAAATACAAAATTTTTGGAATAATAGGAGTTTTTTTTAGCCCCTTCGTTAATACCAATGTCTTAACGTAACAAAATATAATATGCATTTTTGGGATCATTCATCACAGCCAAATTCTTCTGAATATAGTAATATTAAAAAATAACATTGAACTCAGGACAATGACAGAATTATTGTAGCATATCATATATATGATATTAATTATGTGTAAAATAAACACAAGTTATACGTAACATATGAGATAAAAAGTATAAAATATTAATTTTGTCCATTTGATGACGTTACAATTGGTTTATACCATATATTTGACTAATACATGTATCTATTATGTTAAGTTTACCACGCTCAGAACCAATTCTTGATATTGGTGCTGACCCTGGCCGTCAGCTGTATTAGAGTGGCTACCGGGTGTGGAAGACGTCGTGTTGTTCAACTCTTCAAATGATTTTATCATCATTTTAGTGGCCACGTTCAACGAGTCCTCAAATGTCAATGTTGATTTGAGGTTGGATAAGTTCCTGTTCGAGCTCACCTCGTCTTTCGTGTACAGGTGTTCGTCCTGTTCGATCAAATGTTCCATGCTGCTGTCCAGACTGGCTTCCGGAGTGGCTTTTGGCATTGGTTTCACCTGAAGCACAATAATTATTGCAGATAATATTATACTTAAGGATTTGAAGTATCTTTGATTGATATTAGTATACAATATTTGTTTGTAATAAAATATTTCATATATAATTAAAAATTGAAAATTGTATAGTATTTATTTTTAACATTTTTTAAACACGTTAAAAAATATAATACGTACTTGTTTGTAATCATAGATAACAAATGAATGGTGGAAGAGGGGACTATGTCGTTTATGTCTTGAAGAAACATCATTTGCGTCTTTTTATTTTGGGACGAAAGAATAATAATTCTCTAACATATACTCCTAATCGTATTTTTAGTTTATATCCAATTACTACTTAAATTAAACATATTTTAAGTATAGGAAAAATAATATTTTAACAACTAGAGAAAAAGTTAGCGACCATATGTAAATACTTGAAAATTACTGAATGATGTCCCATCCTTTGGTAATATGGTTTAGTATATGATCTAAGTTTTAATCTATTCGTTAGAGTTCTAAGACCTATCATCTATGGGTAATGGATATAATTGTATTTGATTTATACCGATAACTGTTTTAAATCTAACTGCCCTGACCTCTATTCGGTATTGATTCAAGGTTATTCATGGTTATTTGTTCACGAAATTATGTAACAATAAGTCTAATCCCAAAGTATCATGTTAATGAGTGTTTTTTGAAAATTTTTAAAACATATTTCAAAAATGACATTTCGATGTTACTAATATAGTTACCGGCAGTTACTAAGTAATTAATATATAAAATAGCACATAAAAAATAAAAAAAATATGTAATTGTGTTATTGGAACAAATCATTATTTATTTTAAATTTCCAACGAAATAATCTATAGGATGAGAGTAGTATAATATTATTTTTTAATATGTGTTTTTTCCTTGCATAGTCATATTATAAATATAACTTTTAGAATTTAACTTTTTACTGAATAAAACTTAGAACATATTAAAAATTATACTTCTTTTTAACAATTCAATTTTTATACTCTATCTTATGAACGTAATATTTTTGTTATAAATAATTGTTAACTCCTTCGTCCTTAAAGTTTATTCTTCAGTTCTGGGGCTTATAGATCCCGTCGGTTTATATATATATAACATATAAACAATAGCTCGTCTTCGTTATAAACGTTTACTAAATTATACTTATCTATATATGGATAATTATAGAGCGTTTTAATATAAAAAAACGATTGTTTTCGAGCGACGAAAGTAAATAAATAAGAAAAAATACAAACTAACATCCGGTTCTTTCCGGAAAGAGGGCGGATTTGGATAAAATATACTACACCCACTCTGTCATACTTTAATTATCTCTCAATTATATTTTATACGCGAGCATTATATATTATACCTTATACTTATTATACGTTCCGTGGAAAATAACAGGATCGCATGAAATTAAAATCGGTGTAATTGACGTAATTTATGAGACACGTGTTGAGTTTACTATTTATTCCTGTCTGGCCTACACCACAGACTTATCGCTTCAAAATTTTAATTGGAAAAAATGTAGTTATAAATACATTAAACCTTACGACGTTAAGATGTTAATTATATTTTCGAAGATGAATAACACACAAATAAAATATGATAATATATATAAAATGAAAAAAAATTGTATAATGAAATTAGATGAATTTACACATTAGATGTAAATTTGATGTCAATGTGGTTTATTATTAAGTGTGGTATAATAATATTAACGGTTCAAAGTAACGAAGAACTATCACTTCATATAGAAAAAAATGTTACTGTAATTTTAACTTCAACGTAATTGTTCAAATTCGATTTTAAAAGAAAAGAAAAATCATACAATTTAGTGGTTACAGCAATAAATTTTCAATTTTGATTTTACCGACTTTCAAATGATAAACGTCAGGTTAAAAATTGAGTTATTCTGTACGTCGTGGTTATTTTTATTGTGAACGACACTATTCGTGTACGTATTTTTATTTTTAAAACTTTTCTCGATTTTTTGTATTGTTTGTTATCAAAATTCGATCGGAGATATAAATATTATTATGGTTTCCGCTAAACGAACAAAAGCAAACATAATGAACATTTTTATTTCGTGTATATCAAATTTAAAGTACGATAAAAAAATCTTGTCGACACATTATTATTACTTTCATCAAACACAATTTATTTTGCAGTAAATGTCTTATATTGATTATATTGATGATGTCGTGAATGCGTAAGTTTTGAAAATTGCTTCTTATTATTTTATACGATTCCAATTCAAATACATTTTGTTTGAATTATTCTAAAGATATATTATATCGGTTGTCGAGAATTTCCGGTGAGAATAAAGTTCAGAAATGTATTACATATTATTTCATAATACTTTTTTTTTATAATTACGTAGCTAATAATTATAATAACTTAAACTGTTGATTTATTACCTTTGTTAAAAGAAAAACAAATCATAGCAAGACGATTATCTAATATTCTGATAAAACGAAGAAGGAAACAAGAGAAAACAAAGAAGTAAAACATAACATAATATTTAAATTAGGAAGCAATAATTTTTAAGAAAAGAAATAACTGCTTTAATAGTGTTCCATCGTTATCTAATAAACCCTGTATTTGTGTGTCCAATTGGACTTTTATTTGGGTATTAGGCTTATTATGTTAAATTATTATAATAATGTACAAAAACAAAAGACAAAAACACAACATGATAATATTATTATATTGTTGACTCACTCGTTGGCCCGCCACTTGTGGCTGTTGGTCGCCCGCCAAGGACACCACGCGTTTCAACGCCGGTTTCAGCACCATCATCGGCACCGTCTCGACGACACCACCGCTGCGGCCTGTAAGCGATTCGGCCGCAGCCGGTCCAGCAACGTTCAACGGATGGTTGCGGAACGGCATGTACTTGTAGAACTCGGCCATCTTGTCGGCCACGCCGCCGCCCTTGTGCCGTCGCCGCTTGAAGCAGAACGTAGGCGGACAGAAGCACAACATTATGCGTACCGCGCAACAGCACACGCCAATGGCAATCATGCCTGGCCCGATGAACCGTAGCTGGACGGTCTTGAACCCCTTCTCGCCGGTGCCCACGAACGCGATGATCAGGCCCAGTGCCACCGAGCACAGTCCCACATATAGCAGCGTGTTGGCCGCCGCGCCCTGTTGCAGCTCGTACAACCGCTTGTCACTGCCGTCGCCGAACGCCAGGACGTCATGAATCTGTGAAGGGACGAAAACCGATTTGGCTCAGTAAGGCAAAAGAGTAAAACTCATAGGCGCAAATACCGGTTTTTAAAATCTCAAACCAAATTGAATACAATTACAACGATTATTATTGCTGCAGTTGATTATATTTAAAGTTAAAAAAATATAATAGTTGTCTAGACAAATATTGCTAATTGGAAATGAGATTTTTACGCCATAAAAAATGTTAAAAAAATAATATTTAAATAATCAGTGATACCTAAATCTTATTTTCTACTTGTGATATTACGTTGTTTAATATTAGTAAAAATGGCATGTCTATTATGTGTTTAACAATATTAATATAGACGAAATAAAAATAAATAATTGATACTTTTTGGTTATTACTTCATATAAGTAGCCCATAATATAATACACACGATTTTTGTTTGCGAGAATATCTGCAAATCCAAAGTCGTGAACCAAATATAAAATTGTAAACATGTGGTATAAATATTTAACAAATTTTAAAAGGCGTGAAATATGTTACATTATTTTATTATTTCGATTTCGATCATTTAAACTATAGTAATCATGGTATATTTTCATGGAATATTAAAGATATATTTTTTCTCCTTCTAAGATAATAAAACGTACTTACTATACTTAGAGTAATTAAAACGTATTCTTGTATTGTGTTTATGATTTAATATAATGCATTAAGTCGTTAAAAGATATTTCGACTATATATTTAAGTTGTATTTTATTCCGAGAACGTTTTACGGACGACAATTTCGATCTTTGAATTATTATGAGAGTAATAATATTTAATTAGGCAATTAAAAAAATAATAGTAGGATAGTTTTAAATTTGAAACTTGACTACATGGGTTAAAAGTGTATTTATACAAATATGTAAACTATGCCTACATTATGGTAGGATGGGCAACAATTTAAAAAAGATGAAAACAATTAAAAAATATAAAACGAAACTGAAAAAGAATATTTTCTGGATAATTCGAGAAAACTACCTATTGTAAAGTATTTAAGTACAAAATGACGAAATATCGATAATACTAAATGATGAATTAAGCTTAGAGTTTAGGGGAAAACTATGTACTTAAAATAAGATACCAAATTTGTCAATAATTGTACGAACACATTTGTTTCGATTAATTAATTAATTTTAGAGCTGAGGTAATTTGGTGAATTTGGAGATACAATTGTTGATGGAATTGAGTAGCTTATGATTTTAAACATGAATTGTATTTTGTTTAAAAAACGTTATCGAGTATAAAGCTTTAGGACACAAATTTTTAGTAGCATTTTTAATTTATCACGCAAGTCCTCCTAGTAAAGTTTACGGATGAATTGTCTGCGGAGAATTTTAATTCGATCACATTGGACACGACGGTGAATTTTCGCTATATTATTTTTATTTCATATCGGATAACGATGTCATATAGTGTATAGTGTACCCTACGGTCATGACACAACACGACACCGTAAATATTGTTTACTGCCTTTGCCCCTGACCTGTATACGCGGTATGTAAACACGTCGTTGTGCACGCGCGTGCGATTATTGTATTCATATAATATGATAAGTATTGAAAACTCTCGTCCACAGCCGTTTTCCCGCAATAATCGTCATTATAATATTTGAATATTATATTAATAGTGTTTGAAGTTTTAGTGTTTAATACATTTATTAAAAAATAAAAAATAAATCGTGTATCAAAAAAATATATATAATATTTTATAATTATAATAAATAGTATATGATTTTATTAAACATTTTTGCATTTATGCTTAAAAGAGTAATTAAAAGCAAAAAATTCAATACAAAATGTTCAACTTTTTAATCAATCATTGAATTCTCTATTAGACAAAATATCCTATACATATATTCCCAGTCCTAAATGTTAATATTATATTATTATTATTATAATTATTAAAAGTCGCAATATTTTTAGGTGACAAGATTGTAATGTTTCGTATATATTAAATGTACTTAGATAAATCATAAATTTAACGTTAAAAACAAATCATTTAATATACTTATTATATTTTAATTAAAATTATAAAATAATTTTTTATTTGATATTGTGTACTTCGGTCTTCTGATTATATATAATAATTATATAGCTATAATGTTTCAAAAATATATAAATTATGTGACTTTAAAAAATTTAATTAGAATAATAATATTATTTTATCGCGTGAAATCGAAAAGAACGTAAAATATTTAAATGTATACATTTTCAAACGTATAATTTAGGTACCTTAAGTTTTACAGTTTAAGAGTAGGTATAAATTAAAATTTCTTTAAATGTTGTGATATTACCATGCTATAATAAATATGTTAAGTTTTTAGTTTAGTTAGTTCATTTTGTATTTTTATAAATATGAATTATAACTTATAAGTATCATAATATTATAAAAATTAAACAAATTTACTTCTTTATTTAAAAAATGCATTAATAAATTTTAAATATATAGAAAGGTAATTTTTTTCAATCATGATTTAGCGATATATTTGAAAATATAATTTTATTTTGAAAACTTTATCACACATCGTATTTTATATTTTTAGTTCCATTTTTATTTAGTAGGTCATATAGTATTAATATTTTTTTTTAATAGTAACTTATTTTTTAAAAATATCCACTGTATATTTTTTTAATAATAAACGCTCACAATCAGGAAGAATTGGGTTGCAACTAGTTGATTATATGTTTAGTATATCATTTAGTTTATTGATATCATTTATTTTTCATCCATATTTACTAATGGAAACATAATTCCGATTTTATTATTTAATTTTCCCATAATATTACAATAATAATAATGTAATATCGAATTCAAATATAGATTTTGTTAATTTTCATTATTTAAATATTCCTATCTAAAATTTGTTGAATGTAGAATGTTAATTACTCAGACAGCATTTATCACATTTTAAAAACTAACACGTATAATTGTAATTTTTTTTTTTTTAAATGTAATATTTTATAATAAATTATTGAAAATATATGTTATCATTTGAAAATCTTTGGCGTTGGACATATTAAAGCTTTGAAAAAATATTGAATGTAATGAAACTTTGAAAAGAGTATTTAATATAGGTATTACTACTTTAATTTGATAATTTTCAATATGATAACAATTGAACAATTTAATTTTCTAGACATTTCTTTTCATTATTTTATATATTATTATATACCTAGTACATAGATATAATATAGTCTTTACGAAATTTGATTAAGTTAATAAAATTTAATAATCACTATTGTATAATCTAATTAAAATATATACGATGGATGTGTAATGTGTAAACGTATATTTTCTACCTACATAGTATATAAACAAATAAAATTATATATTTTTATTATTTTTAATTTAGCTAAAAATGTTTTAAAGTTTTAAATGAGTTAAAAAGGGTAAGTTATCAATATTATACACGTACTGATGGTTACATTGATAATAATTAATGATTAATTACCAGTATAAATTTTTTGTACCAACAAAACAAACACGCATGTTAACCTAGTGCTAACCGGAAAGGAAAATATAATTTAACTTTACACGCGTCAACGAAAACAGCCTAAAAAATATTTAGAAATAATTTCTAAAATGGTTTTTATGGTGAATAAATTTAGGTTCATGATGATTATTATTCCGTATAATACTTACTAGTTACATAAATAGCTATAATTAGCTACCCTAATAATGTATTTGGCCGGTTAATTATTGTATAAAATATTTTGTTGTTTTTTTTGGACATTATTTTAAATTATTATACATATTAAATTATTAAAACTCTTAAAATTTAATGTAAAATAGATTAATTTGATTAAACATAAATATTTATAAAGTTAAATAAAATATAATTACTCTGTATAACCGAAATAGTTGATGCAAGAATAATTAACGTAATACTTAGTGTGAGTGCGATAAGTTTATTCTACACAAAATATAGTCGTATTCGACTACAAAATATCAAATCAATATATAAAACATCAAACCAGGAATGTATGAATATTTTATTCATAGTATAACGTGGAACAAGAACGGCAGAATGGACAAATATAAATTCAATATAATAGTCTGCTATAAAAAATAAAAATAATAAACTCTTATTATCATCAATAACATAAGCTATAAGTGTACAGGGAAAAAATGCCTGCGTTGGTTCATAGATTAATAACTTAAAAATGTATTATTATTTTTATTTGTTCATGATATGTGATATGTCCATAACATTATAACTAGGGCTAGGGACTTCATACCCTAAAAAATCTTAAAATATGCATGTATTTAAAAAATCACTAAATATGTTATTAAAATATGCATTAAAAAAAAAATCCTACTTAATATTTTATAATATTATTTTATTTTAATAACTAGATAATATTATTTCTGAATTATTATTTATTATTTTTAATCGATAAGGAAAACAGTAAAATACATACATCAATATAATAAATTAATTTCATATAAATAAAACCATTAAACTAATATCTCAGGACTTCAGGTCCAGAAAATCTATTTATAATTATGTATTTTTTTTAAAAATTATTCATAAAACTTACACTTTTAAATCAAAAATATTCAAAAAAACACTTTTATTTTAAAAATGGTCAAATATTCATTTAAAAAGTGGGGAAGAACGATTGTGGACATTCCTCCTTCGTCCCTTCGGTCCTCGGAGAAATTAGTGGTTTATTAAAATTATTAAGATTTAAATGCAATGATATTGCATTAGAAAATACATATTGCAATATATTATATTAATAAACCATTTCAAAATTTACCACGAATGTAAATTACATATGTATATATGCAAAATAAATTTCAAATCCTTATGATCAATATTCAAGGAGTTATCATTCCTTTTTTAAGGAAAAATTTTGGGAAATTCAAAAAATGAGCTAAATAAAGTACTAACAAGATGAAATTCGGTATAAAATGGGTACCCCACTGTGATAATTATTTCTACCTGAAAAAAAGTTTTCTTACATCAGAAAAAAAAATAATAAAAAGCTTATAAAAATTGACGATTTTCCGCTTCTCATAGAAGAACTTTTGGGAAATTCGAAACATGAGCTAAAGAAAATACCAACTAGATGAATTTCGGTATAGAAAGGGTACCATATTTGTGGTAATCGGACCATTATTTCTACCTAAAAAATGTTTATCATACATCAGAAGAAAACCTACAAAAATGGCCGATTATCCGCTTTTCAAAGGAAAAATTTTGGGAAATTCGAAAAATGAGTTGAATAAAGTACCAAGAGGACACGATTTGCTACCCAAAGCATACCTTACTGTGATAATCGGACGATTATTTTTACCCATAAAAATGTTTTCATACATCAGAAAAAATATATAATAAAAAACCTATAAAAAATTACCGATTTTCCGCTTTTCAAGAAAAAACTTTTGGGAAATTCGAAAAATGAGCTAAATAAGTACCATTTAGATGCATTATGAAAAGGGTACTCTATTTGTGGTAATCGGACCACTATTTCTACCTGAAAAAAAAATTTCATGCATCAGAAAAAAAAATAAATAAAAAGCCACAACACAATTTTTTAAATATAGACTCGTTCTGCTATAAAGCAAATTTTTATATTACTTAGCTATGTTTTAAATGATTATTGATAAACATGCAAACTCCTAGAAGTCCTTAGCCCTTATTATTATTAATAAACTATTATTGTTTATTATTAGGTATCTTTAGGTAGTAAAACTGTATGAGAATAAAGTATTGTTTAAAGTATTTCAAACGTGGTGGATATTTCGTAATAAACACGCAATGACAGAATCGGACGTCACACCATTGCGAAAGAAAAATAATTCCATCAAGTTTCGACCGAGGATGTCGTGACGGTTGGCGGTTACCATGATCATGGACGTTGACCACAATGGCGATAACCGCGTTTGCGTTTTTCCCGTAAAACACGAGCAACAAATGTTCCAACTTCCAAGACACGTTAATATCATCCCGGTCCCGTTACAAAATTAATTAAGAAATTCAATTTTAAAAACTTATCACGTTTTTATTTACAATAATAATAATTATTTTTATTTTTATAAATGATAATTAGTTATAACCGCATTAAGTCATACATAATATATTAAACACCAAGTTAATACGTTATATTAACCTTTTTATAAGACAAAATGATATAAGTATTTATGTTTATTTTAATAAAAACTTCGTCTTGTTATATTTTTTCACACGTGTTACGATTTTTTATTTTTTGTACAAAAATATGAATAAAATATAATATTATGTTATTATAATAATTATATTGTACGAGTAATATACTTTAAAATTCGTATATATTATTATATATTTTATTTTGAAAAGTTTTATTTATACTTCAATAAAATATATAAATATATTATATTATTATAGAAAAATGTTTCTGTTTTATTGAATTCCCATTAAAAAAATAAAATTATTTTGATATAACTAAATTTAGTAATTGAGCACACTTTAAATTTTATTAATATCTAACAACGTATATAGGTAAAATGGATAAGTAAAAAGAATAATCATTAAATGCTATACTTATTATTAATATAATTAATGATAAGTTACATGAATGAGGCATCATATTATTAAACAAATTCCTAAAATCTTACTATTGATCATTAAAGTTTATTTTTTTTAGTATAATATGCTTTCTATTGTATATAGCAATATAGTTTGACTGATCTTTCAAAGCATACGGAAGAAAAGCTTAATATTTTTTAAAATAAGGTGTTAAGAAGAATATTCAATTTAGTATTTCACTTAAATATTGGTTTTTGGCGAGGAATATTTTTAAAAAATGAGCAGCAAGATATGTTAGGAATTTTAGGATTGTGATCAGTGACTATATTGACTATAGTATTGTTAATGAACATAGAATTTAATGGCAACGTCATATTATTATAGAAAGAGGAGATAATTTAATTCTGAGAACAGTAATGGAGTGGAAGCTGCAAGAGAAATAAATGAGTAGAAGGCACAGAATGAAATGAATTGATGGAATCGAAGAGCGTTTTATTAGCGTATTTAGGAGTAGAAAATCGGATATAGATTACGCAAGCAAACAGAGGTAATAGTGGCGGCAGATAATATCTGAGAGAGTTAGCGCCAAATAATAAGAATAATCTTTTTATTCTCATAAAAAACAACACTAACCTGATTTTTCTTTGTCCATTTCCTGTGTGGATCAGTTGGCAGGTGTATGAGGATAGAACCATCCGGTGCCGTACCATCGCTATCCGGAGACGGTCCGATCGGTCCAGGCCAAGCTACTGATGCTGATGTTTTATTCTAAAAATATAATTTATTATTATAAAATCAATAATAAATAATAATTATCGAAAAAACAAATACAAATTATACAAAATACATACGTGTGTAAATGATAGATAGAAATGTAGATACCGAAATTATTCTAATTTACATTGGAATTTTATTATAAAGTCTCCCACCATTGAAATAAATTATATAAAAGTTAGAAATTTCAAAGAAAAAAAAAAACATAAAATGTTAGTAGTTTTTCTAGTACAAGGGGTGACTAGTCTATAGTAATGTATATTATTCTAATGTTATATAGGTGATTTACTATTAGACAATATTTTTAATGTGATCTATGAATAAAAATAAAAATACCGATCGATATAATATTGGCATTGTAGCACAGTATGATAAAATTAACGATAAACGAACAAAGCATATAACTAATAAATAATGATTTTTTAATGTGTGCCATAGGTAGTGATTTTATCCATTAAAAATCTTCACTCTACTATGCTTACAGATGTAAATAATAAAGATTATTATCTATATCTATGACTTGAGTTCATTTTATGCTGGTTGAAAAATATTTCAGATCTACAATAAGTATTTAAACTATAAAATCAATCAATAGTAAGTACAATAAAAAAAAAATGTATTTAACAAAGAAAATAACCCTATTAACTTAACGAAGATATTTATAACGTGGCTAGTTTTGTAGGTAATTAGATTCTTTTAATTTGTAGCATTCGAGAAGTAGTTTTTAAAGGTTGAAACTTATTATATAATAAATTAATAACGAGAATAAAACTAAATTTAAATACGTATATCTTAACAACACATATTTTATGTGACGTTTGTGACTTAAAACAAAGGACTATGGTAATCTTGAGATAAGGATTACAATATAGCTATAATATATTGTAGGCCAGGACATTCCTTTATAAATTACGTGATTTTACTGTAACTACTGTTGAAGCACTGTAGTAGCTTCTTAGTTCAGTTAAATAATGTAGCTTACAAAGTGAATTGGTATCAGATTCTGTAATTTATTTTATAGCTTGTGATCCTCGCAAAATGATTACAATTTAAAATACACCTTACAAATTAAATTGATTACAATTATTATAATTTTAATTTTGTTTGGTATCTATATTTTTTAATGTCAAATAAACGGGAAACATGAATAATTTATATTTTATAATAATTATAGCAGAAAAAAAATGTTATTTATATATTTTATTTGTGTTTTTACGTGAAATATAAATTTTAATTGAGTTCAAATGTTTATGGAAAAATTTTAAATATATATATATTTATAATATACTTATTAATACTTTTAAGAATTTATTGTTATTATTAAAATTAAAGATTTAATTTAAAACACTGTTTTTAATATGATATTACAATTTCAAATACATTGTAAAATAAATTTAATTAGACATACCAACATTTTTTTGAAACATTATGAGAATAACCAGAGGTTTATCATTTGAGAATAAAATTGGTTATATATCTGGTTTTAAGAAAGTTTTCATATATAAAAATTCTTATCACGATCGTTTTCAAACGTTAAAACCGGATTACAAACATTTAAGTTGCATCTCGTGTTTCTGTCAATTATTTATTTAAATTTGAAATTAAAATTAAAACCCACACTCGATATGTGGAAGGATTTTGTTGTATTAAAAAACATAAGCCTTAAATGAATCCCCGCGGATTAGAATATTATTATTTTATACTATATAAGGTTATATTAATAAAAAATGCTTTTTTTATAGTCAAAAAGGAAAGTTTTCACTTTAAATTTAAAATTCAAAATTCTTAAATACATGTGTTTTATATCCATACAGTTCAGCTTGGCAGTTGGCCTTTGTGAACCATTGGATTTTAAAATATGCAAGATGTTAATATGTATATGTTGTCAATATAATTAGTTTTGAAGTTGTGATTTTATTATACGTATCTTAATTGTTGCTAACAAAATATCAAAATATAGTATAAACTTTATATGAAAATTAATTTCATAGTTTGAACGAAAATGTAAAGTAACATTATATTGATATTTAACATTGATAACTTAATATAATTAAATATATTATTTATGTATTTCATGCAAATATTGTTCACCATAATAGTGAATTGTGATTTATGACATTGATATTTAATAATGTTTTTTTAATTTTCAATATATTATGATGTCTCAAGAGTCAAGATGACAACAAGATTGAAAAATGGACGAAAATCCATAGAATATTTTGTAGGTAATAGTATCACAATTCTACAAGTTTTTAATAAATCAAAACATATTTTTTTTAATGATTAATCGAAATATATTTGATTAATTCATTGTTTTTTAATTAAATTTAAAAAGAGTTATAAAAAATAATTATTAATAATTTTGGTAAGGAAAGTAAATAATTGTGTTCATTACTTAGTGTGAAACATGACTGGAATTATTTAAGTGGTTAGAACTTAGAAGTAGGTTGTAGGTTTAACACAAATGAATAAATAGGAAACTACCTACTAATATGATATTATATTACCTATTAATACTATTACTGTCACGTGTTACAAGTTGGCGACCTGATCAATTTGATTCTCACCGGAGGATGGATCTATAATCCGACGTCATCGTATTTCTTGTATTTTGTGTAATAATAATAATGTTTGTCAGAACAAAATTGTCGTAAATATTTTTAACAGTAGAGTGTGCGTGTTTTTGCGTCTCCTGCGCAATAGACACGTAGACACAATATTTTTAATACAGGGCGTGCCTCGAGTATTTTTAAATTATGTTCTTCTTAAATAATGCATAGGCTATGGACTTTAAATTGTTTTGTATCAAAAATATTAATTTAAAATACATTCATTGATTCTCTCAGAATCTAAAATCATAATCTCGTAAAAATTTGTTGTATTATAATTTAATTTAACAAATTTAGTTTAGATCAATTTAAAGAAAATCATAGTGTTTCAATTTAGATATTTTTCATTAAGATGTTTATTTGATCAATTATTTATCTTAGTTCCTGGAAATCAATAAAATCCTTAAAAATCAAGAAGTAAACTCATCAATATTTATAGACATCAATAAATTTTATAAATTTAAAATTATTTTTAATTGTAAATTGGTTTTTAATCTATGAAAATATATATTTCATAAATACATTGTTTTAAGCTGTACCCGAGTTTAAATACCTATATTTAGCAAGGAGGTTAATATATTATTGGTAAATCTTTATAAAACACCCGATATATTAGAGGTCGTTCTATTTGTGATTGGGGAAGGTGCGCGTGATGTACTGTCGACGCCTCGTGGCATATGACAATTGACTTATTCCCCTTCTAGAAATGAAAAATAAAATAAATTAAATTACAAAAATAATAGTGAACTACTTTACCAGACGTGTACGGAATGCGTGTGTATATGACAATAATAATAATAATAATAATAATAATAATAATAATAATAATATAGTCGTCGCACGTCGTTTCCAATTTTTCAACGCATTTACAATTATTAAATTATTAGATTGTAATGATTGTTATAAATAAGTTTGGGGTAAGTAGTGAAAAATGGTAAAGGTAGACAAATTAATTTTATTTAGGAAAGGCTTGTTAAATTGATGGAATAAACCTACAAAGATAGGTAACAAGTTAAGCATTATTTAATTGTAATTTAATTATAAAACAGTTAAAGTGACAAAAGTTATTTATTGTTATGATAATTTCAAAAAAAATTTCATTAATATTCATTATAATATTTTCGATTTAAGTAAATTGTTTAGAAAATAGACTAGAAAAAATTAATTAAATCTATTTAAATTTAAACCAGTTTTATTAATTAATTCCATAAAGTATATAATTGTCTTATGAATTACCAGATGAACTTACAGATATTTATATATAATGAATTAGATAACCAACTGTTGTATACTATTAGTATATTATTTTGCTCGAAGTCACCAACGACCGCCATTTTTTTAAGACTGAGTGTGTTATCGCGATATAATTATATGTTGATTACATATAAAATATCTAATTATTAATTTAAATATTCGAAATTGTTCCTGTTATAAAGAATTTAAAACTTGTTTGCATTACTCAATGAGTTAAGATTCATTGGATCCGTTTTTAAATAACGGACGGATGACTTGAGACTTTATTAGTTAGCAATCTAGTTTCTTATAAAATCTGCAGCGAATGAACTTTAACCTAATATAATTATGAAACTCGT
>CM023360.1:13197854-13354354 GCA_013282895.1 Eriosoma lanigerum
TATGTTCTTGGTGGCCACATGGCTGGGCAACTGGAACCTATCCCTGCGGATCTTCTTCACGCGGATCTTCTGTCTCTCTCGTATGTAAAGTGCGGCTTGCATACCGGAGCTGGCCATTACTGGTGCTCATGGTCGGAAAATACTTTTCGCCGCGTCCCGTACGACATTTTCGTCACCGGTCGGTTATTTCGATATTATTTTCTTCCAGAACATCTCGCGCGTTTATACACGCGCAGGATCTATAAAGCACTTTATAGATCTTGACATACGCAGTACGTAGGCCCGGACAGGTATATAAACGTCGGTTACAGCGGTAAAAACATAATAACACTACGCATGTCAATAGCTATATTATTGTCGGACGACGATGAATAATACCGAGAGCACTGCGGCACACCTATATATGGTATAATAATATTATATGTAATAGTGTTTTTATTTATATTTGTCCAGTCGCACGAAAAACGTTCGCATCGTCGCCAATATTTTTGCCAAACACGCGCGCGCGCGCGCATCAAACGAAATTCGACAACTTGGTCGTTACGATAATATTATTATCATTATCATAATATTATTATTACAAAAAAAAAAAAAAAAAATTAATAAAATATAAAAAATGCATAGTAGAAAATTAGATACTCGCGCGCTGCGAAATCAAAAGGTTAATTTAAATGTTAATTTTAATGTCACGCATGGCGTAACGCATAAATGACTATCGCGAAATGAGTATGAGGCGAAAAAAAAAGCCAGGATAGGTATTATAATGTATAATTAAACGAGTATAATATAATTTGTACCAATACGAGTGACTGGCAGGGAGGCAGAGTGATTGTATTTGACCACGCGATGTTTTTCTTTCTTTTCCGAAAGTAATTATAACACTTTTGCTTATTGACTGTTCAGCGCTCAGGTTTTTATTCACCATGATCTTGACTATACGTCGATTTTAATTAATTATTTCTTTATCTGCTTTTATCTATAACTAACATTGTCAGCTCATCGTAATCACGGTTATCTATTCTACAGTTATCTATATACTCTACACTTTTACAGTAGATAACCGTGGTCGTAGACCTATTTTTATTTTCTCCGCTCCAAACATATGGAGAGAATAATTTATTATTTTTTGTATCGTCACAAGATTCGCCAAACACAGTACAATTTAACAGACCGTTTTTAAAACATATTTTCTGTGTCTGAATGGACAGTCAAAAAATACTAATAAAACTATCTATTACTATAATTAAAAAAAAAAAATTGTATTAAAAAATTTAATAAATTATAAGTTTGTAAAATCTAACAAACCTAATCTAACGTAACATTTTACTTATTAAAAATATATTCATTAAAAAAAAAAAAAAAAATTGGGGGTGCAAAGTGGACATCCAATAAATATCTACAAACAAATTATCTGAATTATAACATAATAAAAGTATAATATCCTATATAATTTTCATAATTATTACATTCTATGTTGTGTAGATGTAGTTGGAAATAATAATAATAATTTAATTAAGTTTTAATAATATTAAAAACTGAATATTTAATACAATATCTATAAGATAACTTTAATATGTATATACCAAAACAAAGTCGGCGATTCAATGTAAAAATCGAAACAATTTTAATAAAACAAATCCGATTGATGCACAATATTATTTTAAAGACGAAACGTGAGTTAGTGTTATAATATTATAAATAATTACTAGTAGTTATATAAGTAGGTACTTAGAACATCAGCCGTATATCATGACGTTTAAAATGAGATTTTCATAGGATTTTAACGATAATTTTGGAGAAAACGCGACAATTTTCTGACAATTTAATCTGGATCACTAGGAAATAATACTGTTAGATTTATTTCTTATATATGGATACTATAATATAATATAATACAACTACCACAATACTATTATTACCTTATACTTTGGATGTATAATACACAGAAATAATGCATATTTGATGACATGTATATTAGAATATGTTTGAGGTGGAGTAAAATAATAAAAATAATTTTTATTATATAATTTCCAATTTACATCCAGGGCTCATATATTTATAGGAAGATACTAAATAAAAAAATAAAGAAATCTTAGAGACATCTTAAAAATCCAATATAATACGTGTTTGAAGTACCTATGAATAATGCCTGTTTTGCGTTGAAAATTATTATTTACTAGGTAACAAAATAAAAAATAAAACATAGTTCATATGTTTCTTTCTGTTCGAAGTCTTCAAAGATTATCGTCTACTTTTTTACTGACTGGCTGAGTTTCGCTTAGAATCATATTTTCGAATGCAATATCTAAAAGTGATCGAAGGGTCGAAGGAGGAACACCCAGAATTGATTTCCTCGGTATTTTAAAAGATTTATTTGATTAACAAAGTGTATTATAAGATAATATAGAATCCTATAATATAATATCGGTCCTAGGAAAAATAAGTAGTTTATTATAATTAAGATTTGAATATTGAATGCAATGATATTGCATTAGAAAATACGATTCTGAGCGAAACTTAATATTATATATATATTATGCTGATAATCCGTTTCAAAATTTCACCACGTGTGTAAACTACGTATGAGAATACTCAAAAAACTTTACAAGTCTTTACGTTAAAAACTGCATTAGTTATTCCAAAATATTTAAAATCAAATTCACAGCAACCGCAATCTTGCTGTTTGTCATTTGCTGGTAGTTTTTTTTCTTCCAAAGAAAACATTTTAGAAAATTCGAAAAATTAACTGTATAAAGTACAGAGTAGATGCAATTTTCTATTGAAAGCATACCCTACTTCTGGTAATCGGGCCAATATTTCTTCCCGAAAATGTGTCTTAAAAAAAAAAAATACATCATTGTAAAACCAATACATTCTTCGCTTCGCTCAAAATTTAAAATAGGAGGTAAAACCGTTAATTTTTTACATAATATTGAAATGGTAAAATCAAAAATACAATTTTTACATTATAAAAAATATGAATTTGAAGTTTGATAAAAGAATACAATATCGAAATGAAACGAAAATTTGATTTTCATAAATAAAATATAATTTAAAAAGCTTCTCCTAAGAAGACGTTACGTAACCTAACCTAATTATAATAATATTCTTGCATTTTTTTTCACCAAAAAATGCCATATCTTACAGTTAATTTATATATGAATCTGTAGCGTTTCACTATTTAAAATAATTTCAAATTTCTAAGTCAATTGTTGAGCTTAAATTTATTAATATATAAATGCAATATTGTGTGCGAAAGCTTTAAGAACAAAATGAATAAATAAGTTATTATACTATTATAAATTACTAAATTGTATATTTAGGCTTATAAAATTAATTTCGGCGCTTGGTCGACACCTATATTTATGTATATATTATGCCTCCGTCGTTAGATTACAGGATGAAAAAATAACACCCCATCAAATGAAAAACATAATATTTTCTGTGGTTACCCGATAAACGCATTAACGTAGACTTACCACGTTTTGATTATATTAGAGACGGATGGATGACGAAAAAAAAAACTCGTCACGCCCATATCAAATCTAAATTATAGGGTATAGGGATAGGAATTTTATGTTACAGTTTAATGCAGCTTAACAGTGATAAAAAAAACAGAATTTTTAAATGTTGACCTTCGTAAAACTCCCTAGAAGGATGTTTACAATTATGAAATATCCTGATACGTAATTATCGACTTTATTGGATATATTACATTTTAGATTTTAATCGATCGAAGAATATATTTGTTTTACAATGACGTGTGCTTTTTTTTATGTATCTAAACACTTTTTTATGTAGAAATTAAGATCATACACGTACTTAATTTTTAGCTCTAATAATAATCTAAAACAAAAAACAAAATAAAGACATATTTATTTACTTATATATGAGATGTTACAAACATTAAATTTTCGGGGACACTCTGTAGGTTAGGTATATGTGTGATATTATATTTTCCTCCCAACGTCAGTATAAGGCGCGTATTAAAAGATGTTTGTTGAATTTCAAACAGTTTTATAATTTATATCAAATACAAATTCTACAGCTCTATCGAATTCAAATGATTAATTATTTTATTTTTCTAGATGTAATAATTTAATAATGTTTTATTTAGGTTTAAAGCATATTATGATGCTGTACGGAAATATGATATTTTTATATAGAGTTTTGTATATTAATAGCAAAAAGTTTTTAATTTTAAAATTTAAATGCACTAAGTTGAAAATTTGTTATGTGTTTTATATTATGTATATGTCTGCGTTTCGCTCAGAGTTGTTTTTTCGAATACAATATTATTGCATTTTTTTCATCAAAGTATAATATAATTACAAACTACCTACGCTATGTATTCATATTTTTAAATATGTATATCAATTCTTTTAATTCTTTTAAGTTCTTATTGTTAAATTGTAACTATATTGTTAAACTGTATCACTATCATAACAAGTTTGTTTTTAAAACTATATAAAATTTAATTTAGCCAATCGAATTGAATGGGATGGTGAAATCCTCGTATGTTTTTTTTTAAATTTATTGTAATTTTTACTAAAAGTATTAATTAAAGTATACATTTTACAGAACATATTCGCATATACCAACATTACAATTATATTAAGTTAATAAGTTTACTAGTTGTTTAAAAGTTTTAAGGCTCGATAAGAGACAATCATTTAAAATTACTTATCTGTTTTCTCTCGTTTCATTTTATCCGTGTGTATTACGTACAAAGTCTAAACGATCGTAGCTAAGTGTATTAAACTATATTATTATTATCTTTGTTCTTTACGATTGAATGTTTCATCCTATATAGGATAGATACGATGAATATATTTTAAACCATTGTCTATCAGAATTACAAATTA
Source organism: Eriosoma lanigerum (assembly GCA_013282895.1). Taxonomy (NCBI): domain Eukaryota; kingdom Metazoa; phylum Arthropoda; class Insecta; order Hemiptera; family Aphididae; genus Eriosoma; species Eriosoma lanigerum. Next base: position 13,202,720 of record CM023360.1, read on the forward strand.
GAAAATAATTGAAAACGCCAACGAAAATTAAATTGTCAAAAATATCACGTTGCACGTATCAGACTGTAATAATAATATATGCATAGTATATTTCATTATTATGCACATATTATGCACCATAATGCAATATTGTAAAATATGGAAAACCTCCCATAAACGTTAGAAGTATGAAGTTTTCACGAATTACGTATAGTACTAGAAAGTTCGTGCTGAGTATACTAATACATCGTATTATATAAAAACAAATATATTATGTAATATATGTATTTATAGGCTTCTACGCGAAAATCCCATTGCAGACTTTACTTAATAATATGTTATTAAGTCGGTTACCACTTTATCGGTATACATTTCATTACCATATTTTAAATTAAAAATAAATTGATATAACCTTATTGATAATAGTAGTGTCATTCATAGTTTAAACGTGAAATTATATAAAAAATACTGTAGTTATACATTAGTGATGAACTACTTAATTTAATTGAGTAATGTATGACATTCAATATTAAATTATGATGTTTAGAGTGTTAAATTTATAATGATAAGGTGGAAATTTGCAATTGCTTTGTTAAATAGTACTAGAAATAAGTATATTATAAAAGTTAATTTTTGAATCTAATTATTATATAGTTAATGTATAGTTGTATATCGGAAAGGATTAGATTAGGTAAGGTTAGCTTTAGCTAAAGAAACAGTAGTTAGAACTTGTTAACGATAATAAGGATATGGATCGTGTGCATATGGAGTAGATAAATGTTAGGGATAACATAAATGGCTATGGGTAACACGACATTTATATTAAAAAAAATGATTCGTTATGGATCACCGTTGCATGACGTTTTTAAACGTTTGCATGTTCACTTTATGCAATATCGTGATTATATTTTATGCATCAAGTTTAATAACATTAAAATGAAACATTGAAATAAATCTATCAATGACTGTCGACGTTAATAATAATAGCGTAGCCTGGAGATAAATAATAATTAAGTCATAATTAAAGTTGGGATTTCGATACAATGACATTTCTACTTCTTGAGTTTTAAAAATTAAAATTCTTATAATTAAATAAAACTAAAATTTAATTTAATAAAACTTGGAATTTACCATTGTAATTAGAATCATCAGAATTTTATGTTAAAAAAATTGTACGAATCATGAATTTTTTAAACATTTTGATTATGGTTAAATAGTCAAAATATACTATGTTTTTTTGGTATCTATAATTATATTTTAAATAGAATGTTTTGGAGTATATGAATTCCAATGTTAGTTTTAATGCATAGAACATCGTTTTGTAGAGCTTAAGCAGCCGATATAAGAACGTTTAATAATATTTTAATGTTCAACACAAAAAAAACGGGATGAAAAATAGGGTCACGGTTTACCTCAGCCGGATCGTAGGGCCCTGGCAACCGGATTTGTCCGAACGGCGACATGGGCGTGGACGGCGTCAGCGACGACGACGCGCGTAGGTGATGTTCCACGGACGCGGGCGCGTACTGCTGTTGGTGCTGTTCGAACCGCCGTTGGAACTGTTGGTGGATCAACGCGTCCGCGTCCGCTGTGTTCCGGTGCTTGTGTTTGTGCCGCCTGCTGGCCAGTGACGCGCCGCCGGCCGCTGCGTACATGTCGCTGCTGTGAACGGCCCTGCACGCGATTAACAACGACCGTCACCGAGTGCGGACGCAAGTGTAGTCGTGTCGTCGCTGCTGACGCCGCCGTCGCTATTGCCGTTTTCCGCCGCCGAATTTCTGTCAAACTCCTGAAAGAACAACAACAAACACATATAATACACTCGTAATAATATAAGTAGACAAGGGCGTCATTGGTCTCTATTTCAGAGTGGTTTGGAGGGGGGGGGTAGACATTTTCAATCAAAATATATTATTAGTATAAATGATTACGATAAAAAAACGTTTTTAACAAAAATATGTTTTTGGGCCGGATACAATTTTCTTTTTTTCTGCGAGACCAGTTTTCATTATAGTTATAACTAAACTACAAGTTGAGATTTTGTTACTTATTATTTATTATTCGTATTATACACGAAATCAGTATCTCAATAACATATTTATGATTCGTAGATATTCCTTGTATAGGAAAATATCCAGTAGCGTGTTACGTTTTTTTAAAAATATTATTGATTATATTAAAAACTTTTAAAAATCCTAAGTGATCGCCTAGTCGCCCATAAAATATGCCCTAAAATAAGCCCTTGTAAAAATAGTATAAGTCGAACCGCACATTTAAGTCATCGTTATTTTATTACCCTACTGGATACAATTTTAGTAATTAAGTATAAACCGAATAATACCACTCTGGTTAAGCAAACCTAACATATCCTAATCACAGATTACCGTCACACAAAGGAAATAGGAAAACATGTTTAAACATGCGTAAATGGTAAATGTATAATTACATTACAATAGTACAATGGCTATTTTTTCTGATTTTCTGTAAGACACATTTTCCAAGGTGTACCTTTTGGAGTAACGATGAGAGAATCCCCTTCCCCCTATGGCTCGTATACTATATTGTGTGAAATATACATTGTTAATGTGGATAAGTGTTCAAAATAATAAAAGAAGGGAAAATTTAATTTCTTACCTCTCCCATAAAATAAAAGCCTAAGTACATCACTATAACTTTTTTTATATATTTATTAATTTACAGTTAATTTCCATATATTTTATTATTGAAACAAATCTTATTTTTGATTCATGTTTTAGTATATATCTTTTTAAGCATTAGGAAAACTGAAAAACACTTTAAAACTATCTTTGCTTAGTAACTTCTTGATGTACCTTATTAGTTATTATATAGTACTTATTATAAAAAAACACAGGTGCACACTTTTATTTTTTGTAGTACACATTTGTGATTTTGTAGTGCACAAAGTGTGTCGTAGTACACACAAAAATAGCCATTGCAATAGTATATGTATTAAGAAACAACAAAATATACATTTAATGGAATATGGAAATTGTGACTACCTCTGAAATTAAAATTACCGCACAAGCAGTTGACTGATTAATCAAAGTTATAAACATTTATTTTTTCTAAAATACATTTTTCATCGGCTGCAGAATATTCGTTTTTCGCATTTATATATAAACGTGTGAATTAAAAGGGTATATTATTATTGAAAGGATTTTTAGATGTTTTGGATTCTAAATCTTAGATATAAAACGAGAATGGAATTGGCTCATTTAGCCTTGAAAATTGGGTGTGGTGGGTACTATAATAGGAGGAAAATCTGTAATGGTCAATAATGGTCAACAATTTACATTTTGTGTGCTTAACCTTATCTAACCTTCCTAATAGTTACGCCAATGGAGATTTGGCATTTCTGCTGAACAACCGTATAGAAAGTTTCAGTCCTACATCTAAAGCGATCATGATATAACAGCTGACTATTTTATTTTGTATTTTAGTATACTATATCCGTAGTAAAAAAAAATTATAATAATAGTGTTTTTTTCCGAGAAAGGAAGAACTGACCACTCGGTTTATATAAAGGATTTCGCTAGGTACTCTACTCCACTATAACGTCTACAATACAAGTTTTCCATGCATCTATTTATACTAAATCTTATCTAGCGTATACGGTATACCCCATGGACCACAATCGACCAATATTCGGAGTACCATTCGCGGGAAAACATTTTTCTTGCTTTATATATATTTATACATATTCATACATTATAATATATTATGTTTAAATGACAATTGTCGACATCCATTCGTATCATAAAATAATTATGAAGATAGTTTTAAAAAAAAGATTCATTGAATGGTGAAATAATTTTGGAGACTATTTCCTAATTTTGGAAACGTATAAAATAGGGTTCATTTTTTTAACTAGGTATGTAAATAGGTATACATTAAGTACCTATAAGTACATATAGTATATGTTATAATTAATTAGGTTTCTTAATATTATATAATCGAATTTTAATATAATAATGATCACACAAAAAAGAAAAAAAATGTGTAAAATTGAAGTTTTTAATATAAGCATCTCGAAATGAATTCGAGACATTACACTAGATGACCTAAAAAAAGATAAATGCATTAAATTACGTTCCACGATCACTATTATATGCCCGTACCTACACACTTTAGTTTATAGTTATAGTGTTTAAACGAACTAAACAAATCAATTCAAGATTTAACTGCGTTTCGTTGTTTACCGAACAATTAATCAATATATACAATATACAATGATTCATTATGATAATATTTTATTCAGATTTATCCGTGTTTAACAAATATCCTTATCGCTTTTTAATCAAATATATTAAATAAACTAGAATAATTATATAATATATATTATATTATTATGTACATAGTTGACCACGAAAACAATATATAAATAAGTACAACAATATATACAGTATATAATTGGGTAAAAAATGGTCGGGGTTACATTAAAATCATTGTTACCACGATTATCCTGTATAAGCTAATTGGAATTAATTGATATTTTCTTTTCATTCACGCGTCTATTTCAGAATGAAACCTATATTAGACTACATTATATTTTATTGTATGAACAATTATTAATATTCTTCATTATATTATATTGTTTGTATTGATAATACCTGTCAAACTTCAGGTTTTATTATATTATTGTTTAAAGTACGAAAAATAACTTATAATGATTTTTATTATTAATTATTTTTTATATACCCTACACATTATAATTAATATCGTTTTTATGAACAAAACATGTCATTTATTATTTAGGTCAAAAACATTCAATAACGATATAGGTATATACCGAACCGAACACATATAGTTATAACTACATTATTGTATTTATTTCCTTTTAAATTGAAGCCAATTCACTCAAAAAATGTACTCGAATTCTAATGCTATACGACAAAATTAATAATGAGAAGTTGTGAAGAGTGTTGGTTTATTAATGGAATCAAAGGTAAGATGAATTAAGGCCATTTTAAGAACAAATACTAATGTATATAAAAAAAATATGAGGAAATATCTACAAGAAAACAATATTTAAAAACAAAACTATGTAAAATATAACTAAAATCTAAAATATCCAATTTTAAAAAATAACTGATAACTCATTAGAATTCCAGAAAATCTCATTTATTTATATATTTTTGTTCTGATCATTATTTTATATTCACCAATTGACAATATTAGGTAACATTCATAAGATTAAAGCTGTACTATAACAACTATAAAAATTCGTCAATTTTCTTGAATTCAACTTGATAACTTTTCATTACTTATATTTTAGTATTTGATCTTTGAATATATCTTGAAGATATATTTTATATATTAAAATTATAGATATTATTTAATAAATATTTTCGGTGATTATTGAAAATATTCGTATAAGAAAATTAACCTTTATAATTTACTAAAAAAGTATAAAATCATAAATATGAAACATAATAGATATAATTATTTTGTAACATGTTTTTTTTTTTAATTATCATAATATTATTTGTATTAATTTTTTAACTATTATTATTTAATATTTTATTATAAGTACACTTAGTGTTTACAATTTTGTAAATTTCCAAAAAACAAATAGAAATATTATGCAAATTAAAAATTCTAAAATGGATTAGTTTTAAAAAGTTTGAAAAAAGGTATATTTAAATATCTAAGAAAATTTAGATTTGAATGGCTTAGGTTTGATTGAAATTGAATTCGGATTTATATTGTAATATTTAATCTTTAATGCGCTTACTCTCTTTTCATAAAAACAAAATATGAAAAAGTAAAATGTATTTTAAAATAATTTCGGCAAATACCTATGTATAAAATTTACACGATTTGGATATTCGTATAATATTATTACCTAGTAAAAACAATTTCTCCACGTTTAAAAAACTATTAATTTCATGAATAGTTTATATTGAAAAAAATGAAAAAAAAAATCATTATTTTATAACAAATTAAAATTTTATGAAGTCGATAAAAATGATCGTCCATATCTTTCTTGTAAAAAACGTCATAACTCATAATATTCACGATATGGATAAAGAACTATTTTACCAAGCGAATGCGACATTCAGACATTTTGTAGATATTTGAACTGATATACGTAAAAGTAAAGCGTTTTCGGTAAGTACCTATACTTTAAAATTCAAATTGACGCAAGTATACAATATCTTATTGGAAACGTTGTAAATGAAAATAATCAATTCGTCTTTTAATAATAAACTATTATATATAACAAATTAAATTTATTCAAATAAAATCAATCGGTTATATGATGTAAATCAAGGTATAATATAGTTTTTGCGTTTAGAATGAAATCAAATATTATGACGTCTAATAATATATATTATTTAATCACCGACTCGATTATTAACCTCAACATCCATGTTTAAACATAATTTGAGTATTCGAAAAATTGACACGCGCATATATACAGGCTGATCAAAATTTAATTTAAAGTATAAAAAAAAAAAATTCTCAGAAGTAACCGGAAAACCACCCTCTAAAAAATTTAAAATTATGAAACCTCCAAATAATTTTGGAATATAACTTTTTCACATTATAAAATTTGCTTTAATTTCGAATATTAAAACGAAAATATTACTGTAAAATAATATTTTGATCACTCTGTATATATAGATACATAAGTGTCAGAAAAAAATGAAATTCACATTTTAATATTAATTTTTAATTTAAAATTGTGTGCAAGGTACGTATTTTATAGTAGAAATATTCCAGTCCAAATCGTAAATCTATGTGTAGTCGTAAGAATTTCCAAAGAAAAAATATTTACAAAACAATAATTAATATATGAAGCTCAAAGGACCATATTCTTGTAAGAATTATCCGAAGGAAAAGAAATTCGGAAATTCTCATAATCAAGTTTTAAATGTTTTAAGTTTCATAGTATTTTATAGTCCAAAATATATTAATAATTATATAGCAATATATACATAAAGTTCCTATAATGATATTTATATATAATTCAGCTAATTCTTCGTCAACTGCAACCACATATATGTTTTCAACAGATAAATAACTCAGAATTCTTGAAATCATAAAATCCTGAAATTTATTATGATATTTAAGATTCAAATTGTATAATGTATATACAAGATGGATGATAACTTTATATATATTTATAGTGTCGTTTAGATGATGTGGATAATCATTGTTTTTGAGTTATATAATTAAGATACGATTTATTTGTGCTATTAAAAAACGGGCTCTATTGATGCGTAGATTAAGCCTATATGACCATATATAACATACAAAATTTTAATTTTACAACTAAAAAATGATCAGTAAAGGACAAAAATTGTAGAAGTTCATTTTCATAATTTCTAACTTGACTTTTTTATAGATTTTCGTATTTTGATTCTGTCGTCTTAAATACATTTTATTTTGTTATTTTATCACTCTTGATATAGTACCTACTTATTTTCCGGACATAGATAAGACAAATGATATCTGTAGGTTTTTGTTATTTTTCCACCCCCCTGTAAACATACAAATTACTCACTTGATTTGCGCCATAATATTGGCTCGATCAGATATCGGCGGCGGATGTCGTTCCTGTATTATACACCTAAATACACCTATCGGTTATATCATAATGTCGATTATACGCATATATTTAGTATCGTGTTTGGCGGTCGTACAGTGATAAAAATATGTAATATTTTTATTGTTATAAACGCGGGGGAGGTATAGGTGGTATACTGGTAAGCGCGGCGCGTTTTATCGGCAATAGACATCATTGGCGTCGACGGACGTTTTTCGTTTTTCGACAATGGATAAAAATGTTCGCCAAAAGCGATCCTGCAGGAATAATAATTTGTATGGAAAATCGATGTTGACATACTCATAGGTAATGGTGTGACATTACGACAGACGGTCTGTGGGATATGTGTCACGCGATCATCCGGATCTAGAGGACGAGAAAAAGATTTATGCGACAGAAGTGAGAAAACTAATAATGCGACTGCAGGGAACGGAAGAATAAACGAACCGCCGACTTCCGATTTGTTGCCAACAGGTAGTTTCGAGTGGCGGTGTGCGGACGGAGCAACAGTTTACATAATATTATTATCATGTGTGCACTGGACGGACTGATGTACTGACGCGCGCACGAGGAGGGCCGAGCGAATCGAACGACTACCGGCTCCGAAGAGTTTCTACCGCTTGCGGCGCCGCACCGAGGTGTGGTGATCCGAGCACGCGCCCTGTTCGGCGTCGACGATTCATATTATTATTATTATTATTTATATAATACACGATACGTCCACCGCACACTTTGACGCCAATATTATTTTTTCAAAAACAAAAATATTAAAATATCAATCGTTTCTTTTCCGAGGAGTTCTAGAAACGGATGTTTCACACTATGGGAGGGATATAAATCTCAATATTCCCCTCGTAAATATTTTCTGATCGTTTTAAACAAAATTCAAATTAAATTTATGATTGTATTATTTTTCACACAAAATCGATTTATAAGAACGATTATGTTTGTTTTCACAATCAACAAGATAGAAATTATTTTTTTTAACAAATAGAATTATAATTTAAAGATAAAGGTATGCACATAGGCATATTTAAAATAGATTTTTATATCATTCGTATAAACATCAAACAAAACGTTTAAAAATATTAAAAGTTTGGAAATAACATAAGATTCTAAAATAATTTTTAAAAAAAAGTCTTGGGATGATCAATTTTTGTCGGAGTATAATGTAAGTTGTAATAATTACTAGGTATGAATTTTGTTACATTTCTAAGTTATAAACAATAATTACAACACAATATAAAGCTAGAAATAGATTAGGTTAACTAATAATTTCGTGTTATAATAGACAAAACACAAAAAAAAAAAACATACAAAAGTCGTAACTTTTATTCATACGTAAGTTAAATGGACATGACAACTTTCGTATCGTGCTAGATATAACTAATTCGATCGATCCTTGTGCCATTTTCCCTTCATTACTACACTATTGTGTCAATTAATTTCATCAGCACAACGTCATCATTCGTAAATATTATTACTTATGAATTAATTTAATTTTATATATCACATTACAACTATACGAGAGTATTATAATTATATACTATAAGATATACCATTGAAATTGTTTGGTCATGTTACGAGGAGAAACTCATCATTCAGAGACATTGAAAATTGTTAATTAAATTAATATAGACGTGAGATGAGGAGAGGATGACTGAAGAAGAAATAGAAAGATAGAACAGAGAGTGAAGATAGCTAGTGTAAATGGATGTATGATTATGTATGATGGCCGACTCTATCTAGTTACGAGTGTAAGGTATAGTGTGATAGACTGAGAGTAGTGTTAGAGATTTTTTTGATTTGACACTAAGTCTAGCAGAGTGCTATGGAAATTTATGTCATGTGTTACAAGTGTTTATTTTTGCTTATTACGATGGTTCATATTTCTAACTTAACGATGCAGGTTACTGATAAATACCTAGAATTTTTTGTGGTATTTAAGATTTTATAAATTTAAATATAAACAAGTTCAATTATGGTGTTTATTCTTTTGTAATGTTAGAAAAATATACTCACTAATTTAATGCAGGTACAATTACTTAGTGTTTTATACTAATATTGTAAATTTTTGAAAAGTAACCTTATTTTTTAACTATTTTTGAAGTTTTTTTATAAAGGGTGTCACCATTTTTGAGATTGCTTTTTTTGATTATTTAAGTGCTTATAAGGAAGTTTTAAGTTCTTTTTTATATGCTTATTTTGATGAATTTAAATGTTTTAAGTCCTAAATCTTGCGTATAAGTTATACGTATAGTAAAGTAGGTGTTAATAATTAATGACACTTACGCTTATAATATAATTACTTAAGATACGAAAAATAAGTCGAGGAATAAACATTTCTAAAATAAATAAATAAATTTCCTAAATCTTCTGGTAGATCTCTTGTTCATTGTTAAAATTTGTATTTTTGTTGGCAGGGTAATTGTATTGACATGACCGTGGTTATTGATGAATATTAGTTAAAACTGTTCGTCTTTATATAAAATGTATTTATTTTAGATAGGAAATCTACTTATTTATAGTTACGATGGATATTGTTGATTCAGTTACTAGGGATAACGATATTGGTATCTAGGTAGTTAATAATTATTATTTGTTTTATTTATACGTTTTATTATATTCATAGTTACTATAGAAAATTTAATATATTAAGTTTATACTAGCCAATACTTATATACTTTTTTAAACTCATTTTTCGAATTTCTCAAAAGTTTTTCCTTTGGAGAAGAAAAATTAGCTAAAAATGGTAGAAAATCGGTAAAATTTCGCTTTCTGTTATTTATAATTTTTTCATTTCGTGATAACTACATTTATTTGTGAACTCAAAAAAAAACACATAGAGTTTTGAACTTTTTTTCAAAAATTATTATTATTTCCTGCAATTTTAGGTTTATCGATTTGAAAATTTTATAGTATAATCATATACTACTAATTATTTTTACTGAAAATCGTGACTAACAATTTTTTTTAAAAGCTTTTAAAGTTAAAATTCGAATAATTTTATATAATTGAATATTATATTTTTTTTTTATAGCTGATGTTTTTTTTTAATATTTAATAAATAAAAAGATAATATAATAATTATTATTTAAAATACATTTAAAAACCGAGAATTTAGCACGCTCACAAAGCAAATTTTTCCAACTTGTAATTGTTATGACGAAAAGCAGATTTTAATAATTTAAGAATATAAGAAAAATGTCTTAAAATAATTATTTACCATCAAATTTTAAATCAACTACCATAAATTATTGTGTCTATTATCATAAAAATAATTGTAATAGACATAAATCGGAATAGCTCTGTCAGTTGTCCAAATGTAAGCGCCTAACTTAACTTTACCGTGTATCTTTTTATGGTGCCCTGAAAGCATGAAAACATTCTCTCAGAATAAATTTAACACAGGCTATCTCTATAATATGTCTGTATATTTTATAGTAGAAGTCCACATTGCCATGTGATTCTAAAATATTTATAAAGTAGAACATACGACAATTTTAATGAATGTTTCTCTATTTAGCTAAATTATTATATTATTAACCTAATAATTTAACTTCTTATAATGTGTATGTGCATGACAATTGTGAAAACTCTAAAATAATTTCGTGAGAGAAAACCCTACAAATTCTAAGCATATAATTCTAAGCAATGTACTCTACTCGTATAATCAAATTAATGGACGCTATAATATTACCGGAACGCATGTCATGTCAATCCATTAACTTAGCAAATTAAGCGATTCCATAAATTAAGACGATGGAAGGGAAAATTTATAGACTAATGTAGAAATTGTTTTTAACGAAAAAATTATTATAAGAAACCGAAATATTAAGTATCGATAGTAAAATTTCATTACGTGTAAAAATCATAGGATATTTGATACATCGGATAATAGAAATCATTTTTTTAATTACCATCTATAATTATTAATTTTAATATTTCTCGATTCGTTCCCATATAAATAACGTAAAGATAATAATCATGATTTTAATTAAAAACCAATGTTTGTTAACAAATATTATCCGTTTTCATTTTTCAATCCTCAAACATAATTTTATGTAGCCGAACTCGATAGGGACCCTAAAAACAAATATTTAATTTAATTAATTATATTTCTCATTTCGTAAGTTTTTTGTACATTAAATCTTATGACGCGTGTCGCCAAATAGATATATAAAATTAATTAGAATTTAAGTTTGTCGTGTTACAGAAAAATTAAGAACTACTGTGTTTAACAACATGAATTTAAAACACGATATTTATTAATTATGGTTTTTTTTTTTTTAATTGGATATTTAATCTAAACTCAATAGATACCTATAGTATAAAGATTCAGTTATATATTATTTTGTTGTAAATTTTAATATAATTATGTAAAAAATTGGGATTTATTTTTGCGAAAAATTAATTCCTAAGATTATTGAAAATATTATTTCTAACGTAATATCTCTCATACGTATGCATAATATTAGAATATTACATAAAAATTGATATGCATATATAAATATTGTGCGTATATATTGTGTGTTTAATATATTATATACATTATACATACAGAATATTATATTATCCATATACATATATATATATATATATAATATTGCAGTAATATTGCAATATACGTTATATAACAACGAATAATTATTATGGATATGACCTTGACAAATTTTAATAAATATTTACACTCTAAACAATTTAAAAAATCGTATTTTAGCTTTAATTAATAGTTATTTTTAATTTAGCATTTTTATTTTATCATTTTAAATTTTAATATATCATTTTTTCTTGTATATTTATTAACGATTTTTAATTATCAAGTTTTAATAAGTTATTTACTTATAATTCACGGATTAAAAATTATAAATATGATAAACATATGTCGTTTATCAGATAACGATCAATTAACTATTTCAATTCAATGTTTTTGATTTTGAATAATTGATTTTATTTACTGCTTTTATATATTTACGTTTTTATTTATGTGAACCAATAACCTTCCCCCTCGAATATAATTTTAATATCTGTATCTAAAACGATTTAGTGCTTAGGAACATTCTGTTAAAACATGTATGCATATATACGGCTATAAATATTTTAAAACAAAATGTAATAAAATATCATTTTAATTTCGTACGATTACGATAAATAAAATTCGTTACAATTATATTATAATGTGAACATATTTATATTATAAATATTTTATTTAAGGTACCAGGTTTTTAACATTAACGATGTTTGCTGATTGATGGTTTACACGCAAAAATTACACAATAATATACTCAATTTCAAATTGTATTTAGGTGTTCGGATTTTACCCTAATCAGTAAAACATAATTAGCAACCAATGGATGTATCCATTGTTTAACATTTTCTTCAGACAATACTAATGTTATTCACTGGATAATTGCCCGTGATAAACGGTTAGTTTGTGATTTTGTAATAAAATTAAAAACTCTATTTATTTTGATATTCATTTAATGTACCTAATATAATAACTATAAGTAAAGTATACGAATATATGAGTATACCTAATTTTAGACATGACCAAAAAATAAATATATTTTATAAATTTAATATATTTTTGTTCGTGCAAATAATTTTTTACACAATATTTTTTCTAGAATGAGACATATTTAAAACCATAATTCGTGTCAATCGTAAATTTTTGATAAATATAGAAATATAAAAACATCAAAATAAAAACTTTAAATATCTAAAATACTAAAAATATTCAGACATATTTTTTATGGATATATTTCATATAAATCAATAGTTACACCTACCTTTAAATATCGATATTTGTATGAAATAAATAGTCAAAAATATCGATCAATTTCATTAATAATTGTAGATCACGTACATTATTATTTATTTTTGATAATGAAAATAATAATTGTTATTTAACATAATCTTATTTAATCAAACATTACCCTTATTTGTAATGATTATTTATAATTTTTGTATATAGTGAGATAGATATTATCAACGATAATATTATATATTAGGTATTACGATCACATGGAACAAATAAGGCTTTTAAAATAAGAACGAAGATGTGAAATATTTTCTCGGTTTTGTTTTATTTTATTTCTATTTATTTTAATTCTATTCGTGTCACGAATAAGTTATAAAAATATTTCTATTGTCATTAGGATAAATATTTTTTACTACAGTCATTATTATTTTTATTATCTGTTTACATTCATATAGTTATACGTATATAAACATTATTTATTTTTTTTACTCAAACTTTAGTTGATATACATTATTATATATAGTACTTTTTTATTCTTTTATATATATATATTTTTTATCTAATATTTTTGTTATTTTAAACTATAAAATTCGGCCGTTTAAAACATAAAATTACGACCAATGATCATGGAAAGTCAGAACGATGAAGATATTGAAACGTCTGAGTGCGGTAGTTAAATGTCGTTTAGATAAAAATTTAAATTGGAATAAATTCGTAAATTCGTTTTATTAAAATTACAAATCAAAGAAAAACATATTTTGTAAAAAATAGAATTTCTGTAGCTATGTGAAAAAATTACACATATTAATGTAAATACATATTTTTAGATTTATAGTATGCGATGTACGCTTTTTAATTTATATAATACATTATTTGAATAAATATTATATAATTTAAAGTGAATCGAATGGAATCTCAATGTTGTTTGTAACGTATTGACATTGTCTTTAACAATCGTAAAATTACATTTAAAATGGATGCAAGAAAATTTATGCTGGTACGGTAATACTATTTGAAAATAAATGACCGTTATTTGCACATATTTTGGTTGGAAAATTATTTTGATAAATCGTCTGATTATGGGTTCAATACATCCCTTTTTGTTAAACTTCCAATAGTTATTATATTATATAATGTTTATATAATATGACGCACGGCGTAAGAGAATACAATATATTTCATGTATCAAAATTTTAAAGCTAAATCGAAAATCAATGATTGGCATAACACATTCTCAAGTATGTAGTTGAATTGCCTATACACAACGCCATTTTATACCACGTTTCTGATTGTGGTAGTCAATTAAATTTCTTGATTTAAACAGGCAGAAGTCCGAGTTTTATACAATAAAAAAAAATTAAATTAAAAAAGGTTATAAAATGTATTTGAACGAGTTTAATTAATTTAAATTAAGCAAACATTAATAGTTACAAATTGAATATATTATTTGGATATAATTATTAAGTTCGAAATTAAACTTATCAACTTAATTTTATTTTTATCAATTTTATGCATTTCTTGTTTGATATGTTAGAATGCATATTAGTTTATATGTTATTTTCATAAAAATGAATTATGATTTATGTATCTATATATGATATAAATAAAATAGTTTATTGGTATATTTTTATAGATTAATTTTACTTAATGCTAAATCATAAAATTGAATTAATTATTTTAAAATCACCATTTGGGATTTGCTGCATGAATTATATTAATACATAAATTATATTTTAGAATAATAAATTATTGGATCTAGGTGCGTAATACATAACAATTTTTAATAGTTTACGTAACGTTTAAAATATTTAAATAATTATATAATAGACGAATTTTTCTAAGTACGCTAGGAAAAATACAAAATAAATCGTAAAACATTAAGAATAAGAATTTTTGGTTATATTTTGTTAAAAAAAATTTAACACAATTATTAATAATATTGTTATTATAATAACATCTTTTGACGTGTGTCTTGAACAATTGTTGAACACAATTAGGCTTTATGAAGTTTATCAGCCATCAAAAAAAAAAAAAATTAAGTTTATTGATTTAGTGATCAGATATAGCTGTAGAGTAGATAGGATTAATTTTTGTAATCGAACAACAATTTTAGCGATTTCTGGCAAACAACTAATAAACACTTCAGAGATATTGCTATTATTATTTCAATTATTTCTGAACACGGACTTCGTCCTCGTGGGTATTATTTATTTTATAATTCTTGCTCCTTCGGCGGAAAACAATTTCGATAAGAACGATTATTATATAGGCACAGAATATATGAGTACCCTGAGGAACATCATGTAAATCCCTTGAGAACGTTAAAAATTGTAATAATTTATACATGTAGGTCAAGTATTTTGCGCGTATAGGCCTATTGACAGTCGTTTTACTACCACGCAACGTCAACACTATTCAACAAAGAAGAAAACAAATTATATTTATTAATTATACGTATGCATCATCAAGATGAGAGAAATTTATACTAAAATAATGTCAAGAACTCTTCACATTTCGATGTAACTATATAAACAAATTACGTTAGGGACGATGACGACTGATGATGACCGATATAATTTCTTATTATACTGCGCTACGTGACCAACGAATATTGCAGAGTATTAACAATATCTCATTTTTTTTAAATTCGACTGTTATAATAAAGCATTTGTAAAACGATTGTCTTTCAATCTAGATAAAAAATATTTTTAGTTTTTAATTGAAATTGTAGTGCTTTAACCTAACCCAAAGTATCCTAACGTGTTGGATCTTTGTTCTAATCAGCGAAAACACCGTATCGTATTATTAATATTTTTAAATTAAATAATAGTTTATTAATGCGCACAGAGTTACTAGTTGCCCTATTAAACGCTTTATAAAAACATGTACCGTTGAAAAAAATACGAGTATTATTGTACATGTATTTATTGTTATTATTTGATAGACTATTTAAATAATTATACGATAACATATATTAAATATATAATTTGGATATGAATAATAACCTTGGTCGGCAATTTCATGTTATAATGCATTAAAGTAAATTCAATTAGATTAAATATAATATATATATATATATTAAAGCCATTTAATCAATTAATATAATATTTATAATTAAAACTTTAAATGCTTTTATTAGGTTAGCTAAGAGGATTTTTGAAATAATATATAATAAGAATAATTTTTTATAAATAATTAAAACTTTGAATGTGTTTCATTGGAAATTTTAGCGTGTATTTTGCAGTTACCACTATATAAATTATTTAAGCACTTATAAATTATACGAAATTACAGAAAAGTTACCAAAATTATCTTTGGTTTTCGCAATTTTTCTTAAAAGCAATTGATATATTATAAAAAAGATCATCCTATTGATAATTGGTATATAACTTACTAATTGATTGAAAGGTTAAATTAAATTTTACACTTTTGCGAAACTTAAAAACTGAAAAATACCTCTATTTCACCTAGAATCAAACATTAAAAATGCAATTCGAAAAAACGTCCGTATAAAAATTGTGAAATATAATCGTAAATAATTGAATTGAACCATAAAAATAACTCCAAATGTGTTTGGTGATAGATCGATTATTTTTAAGTATTTTTTTTACTATAATATTACTGAAAGTAGACTACGTTTATCGATAAAATAAAGTTAAACGTCGACAGTAAATAATTAACCGTATAATCCTAGTCTATATTTTATAATTAAAAATTCCATTGCTAGTTTCTAGGAGTATAGAAATAAAAATTGATTAAGTGAATAATGGCTTATTGAATATGCGTAAAGAATAAGTTAAAGAATTGTTATAACTTACATGTTTAATTAATATTATTTACGAGTCTGAAAGACAAGATTAATGAATAGGGCATTGAAGCTGTTAAGTTAATGACATTTGAATTGCAATAAAATCAAGAATAATATTTCTTTAATTTACCGTTCTTATGGGATAATAC
This sequence comes from Eriosoma lanigerum, assembly GCA_013282895.1. Lineage (NCBI taxonomy): Eukaryota > Metazoa > Arthropoda > Insecta > Hemiptera > Aphididae > Eriosoma > Eriosoma lanigerum. The sequence goes on from CM023360.1 coordinate 13,219,990, forward strand.
GCAGACATATTTTATTTATTATCCTTTGTAAAATCTTTGAGCTAGGTCACTCATGGTTAGTCGATCGTGGTATATGGTAATAATCTTAGATATACGGTGATAAAAGAAATGTTGGTTCGTATTTACAATTGGATTTCGCGTAATTTTATGAGCATCTAAATATCGTATACTGTTTCCTACGGTATTTTTTTATTTTACATTAATTCAAATATATTCTGTTTAATATGAAATCATTTATCATTCATTCACTTTATTATTTTTTTTATTCTTTATAAAACAATTTAGTATATTTAAACATCATTCAAAAATTTAGTTTTTCTATATAGACTAGACTATATCATTTATTCAATTAAAAGAGTATTTTTTAGTAGAAAATATTGCATACTTTCGTTAACTCAAATCTGTTTACTATCGATTTACTTATTAAAGTAATTTGTTTACACATACACAAATGCATTATATATATATATATATATATGCATTATATATTTTACTATTTTAAAATTGTTTAAATAATCTTATTATTAATAATTATTATTTTTTTCAAATCATTATTTATTAACTAGAAAGTTAAAATTGTTTTATAACTAATAAATATTATAAAACATTTAAATACATGGCATGTGGGCATGTGGGTTATATAGGTCATAATGTGATATAAAAAGAACTTATCATTTTTTGTATTCCATTCGTAATAGTTCGTGTTTTATATCCTTACAAATAGATTAAATTTTTATGACTATAGTGAAACGTAATTAAATCGGACGGTTAAGTACTTAACATATTCATCATTATAATATATGTTAGCTATCGTTTTCAGAAACATTTGAAGAATTAAAATTAAAACGAGTGACAAGCGAAGATAGAAAAAATGCGAGAAATTTAATTACACATTCATGTAATGGCATATTTGTCGTTCGTTATCACTTTAGTTATTCTCAAAACGTTTTTGCCTTTGATCTATTAATTCTAAATATATCTTTTAGTAAAGAAAAAACTTAATCAAATTCTGAATTATAAATTAATTTACAATTAATAATTATTTTTACATTGGATCTTTTATATTATAACGGTTATTTTATATTTTTATTACGATTTTACGAAGAATTATACTTATCATGACATATCCCCGCTGAAAATACTAAATGTGCATCGTTGACACAAGCACAATAAATCAATCAACATCATGGGTAATTAAAATTTAATTTAAAAGTATATAATTTTTATTTTTTATCAACTATTAATTTTTGGTTGACACGTAAAACATAATTATTTATTAGATTGAGGCTTAACCAAAACTTTTAAATCTTAGAACAATTATATATTTAAAATATATTTTCCGTCAAACTGTTTACTATACCTTTTTTATTTTACTAATCAATTTTCAATATGTAAAATGATATTTTTTAGCTAGGAGTGTAGAATAGGTTAAAATGTCATTTAAGCTTATCGATATCCACTATTTAATAATAATATAACTATCTACAATTAACATATTTTAATTCCTCGGAGTTCTAACGGTGTTCTGGAGGAATTCCATCACAAGTCACTTTACATTTATAATTCATACACGATATTACCTGTAATGTTCATCGTTTTATAATAATTTTATTTATGAATATAATTTTCATGACTTTTTTGTCATGATTAATATTTATATTTTATAATATTAAATAATTTCTAGTTCTAAAATTATTTTTTGTTGTTTATGTTATTATGGCTCTATATGATATCTTTTTTTAAAAGTACAATATTATTCAAAAAAATTATTAAATGTTTAATATATTCCTGTTTAGATCCAGAAGAAAAAGGTTATGTATACCATCTATACCTATATCTACATAGATCATAAACGTGTCCACGGGTAGTGGCTACACTTCTGTAGTGTCCATACCCAGACACTACCCGCAAGATTAGAGTTTAGAGAAACGACATTTTTATATAATTAAGTAATATAAGTTTGAACATTTTTAAATAGATATTATAAATAGGTTCATTAAACATTATTTAGTTAAAACTTAAATTATACTATTTATGACAAATGTAATTATAATAATAATTACTGTAGTTTTGTGCCAATGGTTTAGATAATGAAATTGTTTTTATTTAAATATTTATAATTCGTAATCAAATATAAAAATATACCAATATATAATATTTAATTTCCTCTTCTTCCAATGTTCTAACGATCCATTTAAAGACCTCTACTACATTCTTTCCGGGCGCAATTTCAATAAAAATACTTGGAGTGCTGAAGACCCGAAATATAATAAGCATATCTTATATAGAAAGTTATTCAGATTTTTCAACATATTGTATACGTAAATATTCCTCTTCCCTTCTCATCTTCGATTTCTTTTATTATAAATCGTTTAGTAAGTAAAACAAAAGTTGCACTACTCGTAAAAAATGTACGTGTACAATATGAAACATATTTTTAATAGCTAGTTATGTTTGATAATAATGTTCGTAATTTAATTATAAACATAAAAACACAATAATTTCTATTAAATTAATATAATTGACATGTACTGATGTACCTTTATTGTTCCGCGCGTAAACTTAGGTACGTATTATGTACTATCGTGTAGTATGCAAATAATATATTCTATTTTCAATATTCATGTATACTAATATTTGTTTTGACTTTTGAATGTTTACATGACATATCTGAATATCTCTAAACATTTGCGTATAAACTATAGTAATATAATATTTTGAAATCATATTCCATCGTTCATCCACAATGTATTTACATTTTCTCGTACTGTTATGTTAATTTAGATTTTTTTTTTTTTTAAATATTCAGGAAAATAATTTATTTGCATTTCACGATGAAAACAAGATAATTTTATATAGTTTTCCAAATAAAGAAACATCACGTAGGTAGTACTATCGCACTCTAGTGATCAGTTCATGAAACGAGGTGGAAAACAAAAGGAAAACACGAAGAATGATACTTCATGACAATGATAATATTATCAACGTAATACCAATTCCGTAATCACGCATACATAAGGCGAAAATTCTACCAACCATCCCTAATTATTTATTTGTCTACGATTTTCAACGCCCAATGGCAAACTAAAATATGATATTTATATGAACTATATTTAATTAAAAATATGAAATCGTCACGTGTACTAAAAATGTATGAAACGTAATGTGTTGTGTATAAAAATAAAAACTATCGATTTACTGTTAACAGTAGTAAGCAGTAGAAATTGATATAAAATAATATTGTTCCAAGCGAGTACCTACCTATCTTACACATTGTCTGAATGTTAGATTTTATGATTTTTAGACATTTCACATCTACGGCCCCGGGTAGTTATTGATCTAATTGACCCAATAACGCCGATTAGCTTTTATGCAGTTTTACTGCGATTGTTATTGTCAAGGTTGTTTTGCACAAAAAATATTTTTAATAAAACTTTGGTATACATGCGAATAATTAAACAAATATAGAATATGAAATGTGGACAACCGTAGACACGGTTAAGTAAATATATAGGTAAATACAGGTACGGGATGAAATGAAAATTATCCGCACCAAAGGTCAATACTAACGAATGACCTACTACTACTACTAGGTATACTATGCTACTAGGGTATAAATATGTAACTAGCCGATGTTTTATCATTGCAAAATATTCGTTATCGTCTGAGACTTCTACATGCCTCGACACAGAAAATTCTATAAATCTACCAAAAAAAAAAAAAAAACAACATCTACGCTACTCTAAGCTTTTTTTTCTAGTAGGTCATTCGACTCACCTATTCCATCGACAAAGTTCGGTTCACGATAGCTTGTGTCTGTGTATGTGTGTGTGTGTGTGTGTGTGTGTGTGTGTGTGTGTGTATGTGTGTGTATAATAAATATAATATATATATACCATATACGTATTTAATAATGTGAAAACACACGAAGCCTTAAAAAAAGGAATTTATATAATTTAATATGTTGTTTAATCGAACGGCTCGATGTCACGTAAATATATAAGTATAAAATAATGATAATGAACAATTTGTAAAGAAAAAAAAAAACGGTAAATTAAATATGACTACTTGAACGCCGTATCAAATATATACGAGGTGCGATTTAAAGTTAGCATAGTTAAATGATTATTATATATTGAACCGTCTCGCGTATAAAAAAAAAACAAAAACTACATACTTGACAGAGGGGAAGGAGAAAAATTGTTTTTTTAAATTAAACGTAAAATCCTTAACCCTTTTTTACACGCGTTTTACTATACGATAATCGTAAACGATTTTTACTCTAATTCTCTTTGGAGTTTCTCTCGGTATGTTTCCCCCTCCTCCTTCGTTTGCGTGTAGCTGTTGGTAATTTGATGCATTCCTGCGCAATGTCCCTAGCCGAGATTCTCCCCTCCATTACCACCCACATGCGCACCCCACTCAAACACCATCCCTTAAAAAAGTGGAATAGTTCGACGCGCACGCGCACCAGTTTTACCACTAGGTGTATGGACGTAATGTGTACAGAATATTATATTTGTTATTATCTATACAATAATTTATAATGCGCGTACACGGACATCACAATATTCAATTTGATTAGGATATTCATTAATTGTTATTATAGTACTATTATTTTTAATCACGACCACTATATTAACGTCGTCAAACGTAATCGATTACACATCGATATCGAAGTTCCAAGTTGGAGTTGGTTAAACGATTACGGACACCTGACGTCGTAGATTTCGTTTATATAGACTACATGTAGACCGCACCCTAAACCGCGACATGCAGTTGAAAAATCGCACTTTCCGAACATAATAATTTCGCCGGGAAAACAATGTTTAATTGTTGTTTAAATGGTGTATTACTGAATTATATAGCTGAAAATCGAACAAAATAACTCGATTATGCACGCAATGTAAATGTAATAATAACGTCGTTGGCATTATCAAATATATAGTTATTTAGTATCTATAAAGAATCGTGCATAAAAGTTAACAAATCTAAATCCATTACACTGTACGTTTACACTCAAACTGAAATACTAACCCTCTATCTATCTCAATAACCTATCACTACCATATTCAAAAATTGTTCGTTGCCTTCTAGGTCTCCACTTAGATAGTTGACTAACTAGGGAAACATAATATATTCGAACCAAACGTCTGATTTTAAGTAACTGTTTTCGTTATAGTGGCGCTGATACTTGATCAGTGGCGCCCAAATAGTTTCATAATACGTATTACACATGAAATTAACTAGGGGAGGGCTTAGGAGGGCTTAGCCCTATTTAAACCATTTTTATCTTTAAAATATTTTCTGTTTAAAATTTTTTAATGTACGATTACTAAAAATTATACATTCTATAAGGTTTATTAAAGCTTTATTTAAGCCCATTTTACTAAAAAACTCTAGTTACGTATATAGTATTACACAGTATGAATTTTAACACTCATCCACGACCACTCTACTAATCGGTGGAACAAATTTACCAAATAATTACTTTAAATACTCGTATTTTACATTTTAAATAAACACTAAGTGGAAATGTGGAATATTATTGTATATAATAATTAAGATTTGAGTGCAATGATGTTGCATTCGAAAAAAACAATTCTAAGTGAAACTTAGTCACTTATACTAAATACTGATAGCATTTATTTTTATACATTTTCTTTATTTATCAAATAATGTGCAATAGACAAATTAGTTATCATAAAATCATGAAATTTAAGTGTTCATCAAAATTACCGTTTCCGTGAATTTTGCAGTCTTTCAAGTTTCAACCATTTTTAGGTATTTTCCCTTATCTTAAAGAAATGATGATAAATTACAAAAACGTTATTATATTGTATTGGTTTAGTTAATTTAAAACTAATGTACATAATACTTATACACAGAGCCGCCTTTAGGGATTGGCAGAGCTGGCATTTGCCTAGGGTCTCACACTTGTAGAGGTCTCTCCCCTCGAAGATTGTATTTGAAAATTCTAGTAAAATGCTAAATAGTAAATTAATATTCTGTAACAATATATTTTTTTGGTCAACTAGTAGTCACATAATCCTGAAAATAGAATTTAATAATTATTCAGAATAGATAACGGCGAGTAACTGCACAATATAGACCGAATGACCGATACGCCGTGCACTGTAGATGCGTGCATGGATATTTATAGCATCGAATAATATTTATTTTGTTATTGTAAATAGACGATAAACTTTCGGTTTATTTTTCTGTCATCACTTCATCAGCCATTGATATCGGCCGTGTTTTATTTCAACGACGAAAATATATTAAGTACTTAATTTAGTTTGTAGTTTATGAAAACAATTAAATTAAATACTTCAATTTTATTAAAAATATCTCTTTTAAAGTAACTAAATGTTCAGAAAATATGAATTATTCGGTACTTTACATATAATTTTTATCATTGAAATATTCACTACTGGATTTTAATTAGTTTAACAAAATAATATTTCCTTTTATTTTATATTTTATTTACTTTTAAAATTGATTATGTTATCGAGTGCAATATTGAAATAGGAAGTAAATTAATATAATTACTGATGATCAAAAACTGATGCACCAAAATCAATTTCATGTCAAAATTTATAAATTTATAGTGAAACAAATCAAATAGTTAAATATTGCTTATAAAATCATAATTATGTTTATATTTCAATGAATAATTATTTGAATAGTTTAGTCATTCTGATTTTAGATTGCAAAAATAAAATACAAGTTTAAACTAATAAAATGCTTTTAAATATTATTTTATTTTTGATGTTTCTATAATAGTTTATATACAATAATATTATAATAATTTAGGTTGTTTGGACATAGACGCAATTAAAAGGAGACTAGAACTTAAGTTTACTAAACCTTAAATGCTAATTATGCAAAATCAATAGCCAACACTTTCATAATACTTTGACGGGAATTTTTTTGGTAATATTTCTCTAAAATAAGGCCTCGTAAATTTGAAAATGCCTAAGGCCTCACAAATCGTAAAGGTGGCCCTGCTAGTATATATTCTACTAGCATTTATTTTGTTAACAATTAAAATAAAATTTGTTATACTGAAACAAATATGCAATAACTACATTATTTTAAAATCATTTATTATTTAAAATTATTTAACAAGTTTGTTTTTTTAGTTTCAATGTGTTAATAAAATATATCGAAAATATATTTTTAATTTTATGGATAATTCTTAACACACAATTTTGTTTTTGTGAATAAAATAAAAAAATTGTGATTTTTAGTAGGAAGGTTAATGTTATACAGGACAATTGGAATTTCATGTTACAAAACTAACAAAAATAAAATAAAATAAATTAGTTAAATTAATCCATTTTTGTAATAAGAAATTGTTAACACTCTACATTCCCTATATAATTTACAGGATAAAAATCTTTATAGTACAAAAAACCCCTTTAAAGTGATTTTATAAATATGAAACTTCCAAATTAATTAAGATTTTATTTGACTTGACTTTTACATATTAATATATCATACATTTTTATTTACTTTGCATATTAAAACGATAAAATTGCTGTAACATACAATTTTGATCGTCACCCTGTGTATATCTGTATATATAATAAACACAACAAAATGCAAATACCTTACATAATATGGTATGAATTTATGGTCATGACTCATAATACAGAAATTAGTTATCGTCTTGCTCATCCAAAGTAATCTTGGTTTGTATTATCATTCGACATTTCAGTTAAGTGACTCATCGCTACAACACTTCTAAAGGAAAATATTACACTAATTAGTATTGTTAAACACTTTAAGCTTATAACTTTAATAAAATGTATATTATATATTAAATAATATAAATGTAATATTGATTATTGACTATTATTATTATACCATTAAATACAAGAATAGTTTGTTAAGATATTTATTTAGGAAAAACTCACTTCTAGTTTTTATTTAAAATAATTCATAAATATTAAAAATTGTGAAAATATTATGATATATTAGTATTATTTTCCTCAGTGTTATGGTAAAGTCGTAAACCTTAATCGTCTCATTATTAAACTTATTTAGTTATTTCTTTAATTAGTTTATAATGGATAATAGTAAAGACATATAACTTATAAGTAGGAATCAGTTTCCAGCTAAAAAAAATTAAATAATATAAAATAATAATGTTTTATTTACATCAAATAGAACAAATAATTGTGAACAGAATTATAGTATTAAATATTGCAAATATGACTGATTTAATTTTGTGGGTAGAAAATATATATTAGTATGTATACTTAGTATAGGTACGTTAAATTCCAATCTGTGTAGAATGTCAAATATGTTTATGTTTGGTTTTTTGGTACCACCTAATGAGATTATTAAAAGGAAAAAAATGATATAATAATATAACAATAATGAATAGGTATAGACGTGTGCCAAATAATTGAATATTGTGATCACGGCGTGATTTAATTTCCAACACAATGAATTATGTATACATTTGACACAACGACACGTGTATCAAATGCAAAACATAATTATATATAATAATTTTAAATCATATATAATGTAATTTAAATGTGTTTGGTATGATTTGACTTTAAATATCTTGATTAAACTAATATATACACTTTAATTAGATAATTAACGTAATATTAAATATATTATATACTTTTGAATATTTCAAAACATTTTTAAGTACAAATAATTTAAATCTGAAATTTTAGTCAAATCAGGTTGCCAAAATTTTTCCTCTAGAGGAAAAATGTTTTCGCACTCTAAATCAAAAAAATAAAATGAATAATAATAATAATAATTTGATTGCTTTATTTTTATTTATTTTTTTTTACATTACGGGAGCTAAGCGCCCATGTTTTACAATAATTTAGTGTTTTTCCACTTTTTAATAATTGAAAATTATACGAAATACGTTTATTTAAGTACAGAAAATTAGGTGTCTGATTTGGCTAGCCTTATATAAGGAATTAGAGTTTTGTTAAATAAGTAGTTCTTATATAATATTGAGGTAAAAAATATAGCGAAAATTCTTCTTTTTCTTTGCCTGATTATTTTACTATATTCCCCGTTATAGACGAAGACCAAATAGATTAAAGGGTATAATGTCTTCTTAATAATATTTATTACACAATAGTATGTCTATTATTATTAATATTAATCATTTAATATAATTTTTTTATCGTAATTTATTTGTGCAAAATTATGTTTTAAAATATTAATATATATATATATATATATATAATATATATATATATAATATATATAGACTAATATGTATCTAAATTAATTACCTACATACTCTGTTTATATCAAAATATTTATATACATAATGTACTAATCAATATTAGTAATATTATATTACTATAAAGTATTAAGTACTCAAGACCCAAACGAAGTATACGTGCACCGTGGACGCCACGTATACTTAAAAAAAAGTAAAAACAAATAAAATTAAAATTAATCATTATTATTATTAGTATTATAATTATAACTTTTAAGAACATTAATAATTGTAAAAAAAAAAAAATAGAATATGCTGAAATATGTATTTAAAAAAAAGAACAAAGTACAATTTTTCTGCACAATCATAGTTCCAACTTAAAATTTTTGGTTATAATTTATAAGTGTTATAAGTTTATAACATTCAACTCATACAAGTATATAAAGAAGGCTGAAATAGTATTATGTAAAAGAAATATTGATTTATGTTCAGTTGATTGAATGGAAGTTCTTGCAAGTGATTTTAAGTTACAACTGTTAATAATATATAATATTTACAGAATAAATTATACAAACGCATTTTATAACCTATTTGTACAATACGTCGTTGTAAGAAACATCCGTCTGGTGTCTGTTATAGTTTATATATAGGTACAATTTTAGTTGTTACCTATTCGATTTCATCCGAAGGCAAACAAGTAATGCAACGTCATACATTATTTTATTAATTTATATAGTAGTATAACGTCTATAGTAGGAAATTGCAAAACAGTTATGGCTTATAAGTATAAATTATAAATCTAATTTAATAATCCCGAAATTTCTCATTTTTTCTTGTGGAAATATACTGAATGAGTTTAAAAAGATGGTGATAAAAATAGTTCACGAAAACGATTAGTTTTCAAATTATCATTATTATAAATACAAAATTATTACAACTATATTCTTATGAGTTTCGTATACTTCCATTAGGCCTGTCTATCATTATTATAATATATTTGTTCTTAATCACTATAACGAAGAAATTATTATATTTTCTGTAAATCCAAAGTGATTTTGCATAATCGCGGTATATTCTTTATTTAAACTGTCTTATGACCCTGTTTCGTTCATATTTTGTATAATTGGTAAAGTTATTAAGTATCTAAAAATGTGGTCATCTGAATTATAAACTGATTATATAATACGATATAATAGCTATAAGTACCTGATATTATTATTATTTAGCTATATAATACAGGTTATAGATATACAATGAGTATATATAATATAAATGTGTATTTAAATTCAGTATTCATATATACATTACATAATAGATATGAATTACTATATACTATAAATTACATTTCATAAGACCTTTAATACAAATTAACTTAAAAACTAATATTATTTTCACAAATTAATTTTTGCATTACTTTTTTAAGCTAATTTAAATGTCTAATTATATTAAAAATATAAAATTGATATCTATTCTATCTATTTAATTAATGAATGTTTTAAATTGTGTTGATCTCGATTATTTTCATTTATGGTATTTCTCCAATAGTCTGAGTATTAATATATATATTAATACAAACAAATATTCAGAAATTTCATTTTTGCGACGTAATTCTAAGTTAAATTTTTAATATATATAATATGATAATGTAAGGTTGTAACGCAAATTAAGAATTCACCGGTAATTGATATACAGTTAGACGAACTACTAAATGATTTATCATACATAAATATAATGATGTGTAACAAAGCTGTCTGTGAGTTTGGTTTCAAAAGACGTAATTTTAAAACTTTAGGTTATTTACTTGAAATATTATATTTTTCAATTTTTTATAGACCTATATAGTGTATCTTTTTTTACACACATGTTTTCAGCTTGTATATAACTTGTCTGAAAGACGAATTTCTAAATATCTAAATGCCGTTTTTGTTGTCAACAATAAACATCGGGAAATAATGATTTTTTTCATAATATATTCTTACATCATATGAGTTTAAACAATCATTTTTGGTGTTTAATTTTATCAAAATTCACGGACAAAAATTAATTTAATATAACTTTACGTTTATATCATGATATTTAATATTCGTTTAAGGAAACATTGACGTAAAACATATTATACTAATTATAACATATGTTCATAATAAACTTACACTCTATCTTGACATGCTCTACCAGCAGTGTATAAGATAATAAAAATTACAGGTAAATATTTTATTTTTTGTAGTCAGCACTATGCGTGCGCTGCAGTGTCGCAACTAGCGGGGGGACTAGGGGTGCGAGGGCCTTGTGAGATCTCGAGCAGTAAATATGGAGCTTCCAAACAAAATGTCTATTAATATCAAATTTACGTCAAAAGTCTTAAAAAAGAATTAATAGGTCACTTTTTTTAAGTATAAATTTGAATGAAGGGGACCCAAAATAATTGTTAGCACGGGGGCCATGTACAACTTAGTTGCGGCACTGGTGCGCTGACATTTATACAATTCATTGATATCAACAAAATAATGTAGAAAATATGCAAAATAAGTACTTGTTCTATAAAGTCTAATGAAAACCTAACTATTATAATTCTATATAATATTCGTTAATTTTATATTTTATTTGTTTATATAATACGTATAGTGCAGTCATTTTGTCAAAATGTATTATAACAATTAATAATACGTATATGAATATACCTACTATCATAGTATCATGTATATGTTGTGATGTTGATCATTAATAATATAAATGCAATCAATTATAATATTTTTTCACATACCGATATGTGATAACCAAAACATATTCGAGTTCAATTTTGTAAAAAATATAATAGCATTAAACATAATATTAAATGAGTCAAGGCTATGTAACATACTTCGATGTGCATGTATTCAAAAAGTCACCACACATACTATACGTCCCAAATATATTCAAGGTTACCACATGTACCTACATAATACTCGGGTATTATAGTCTGTTATACCAACTTTAATGTACCTATTTTAATCAGTTGTATTACGCTTACACCATTAAATTATTCTACCAATATGTCTACAGAGCGATGATTTTTATCTTACCTACTTGCTATACACATATTTTTGTTCAGTAAAATTCGTTTTGGTTCTTTTTTTTTTTATAATGTGTTCAGTAATTGAAATTCATACTATCACCCAATAAATAACAAGAAACGAACAACCTTTTTATGAAATAGAACACTTAGGTGTTCTAACTTAAACTACGAGTTACTCGGAGACTTACAATTTTTAAAAATATATATCGACAACTAACAATTAAATAACATAAATAAACTGTTCAGCTGGCTCGGGTCAAATAGTTATGAACAGAACTAGCTCAAATAGCAATTAAATCCTTTGAGCATAGTCCCGAGACCGACAATCGATGGCTCGCGGCAAGAACCATTTAAATTGAGCTCACTGTTCATCATGCGTACTCATGTCTAAACGCACCTTTTACGCTCAATTCAAATATTATATTTCTGGCTATTTCTAGATATTTAAAGTTTTAAGAACTTTTTCGGATATTATGTAAAAAACACCATCTTTATTATTATTATCCTGTATACATCCTGGATATGTTACAGAATTTTCTTAAAACAAATTAAAAATAATTAGTACAAATTATATATACGAGTAGAATATAAGGTTTTGTTTCACACGTTTAAAATTAATTTTTATGAGTAGAAGATGAATGATATTTTCATTATTTGGCTAAAACCAACGGATAAGCCTTAAAGAATTTCAAATTTGATATTCAGATTCGTATGCTATAGAAATACATTTTTTTAGCTTGCAACGTTGATTGAATCAAAGAGTTCAAAGAATAAAATAAAATCAAAATTCACATGAGTATATTTGATGATATTTCCTATTGATTATGCGATTTCTGAAGTCTGAAGTTCCTATAATCTCATCTTTAATATATATAGGTGTTGGTCGTAGTAGTATTTTAGTCGGGGATATTAATACATTACAAGCAAGGTTTTGAAAACTCCTATAAATACTGAAATAATATGATGATGCGTAAAATAAGAATATAATTGTGAGGATATTTTCTATAAACATAAGTTTACGTGATAACTTATAATTAATAAGATTATTTTCCAAAATATGATTATTATACTGCTAAGAAATACAGATTTTATTTGATTATAAAATAATTTAATTTAGTTGGATATAAATATAATTTGTAAAACAAACTTAGTTCGCATATGTAGAAAAATATAATATACATTTACAACAACGTTAAACAAAAAACGAAAAACGAAATAAAATTGTTAGGTTATAAAAATAATGTTAGACAACATAAAATCTATTTATCACTTATAACAAATTATAATACCATATACTGATAAAAATTAACATTAGGATTGTAGTTACTTATCACTCAAAAACATGTCGGTTATAATATTTTTTTATAGCAATCAATGTGACCACATTTTTAAATGTATTTAAAAAATGTAATATAACATAATATAGGTAAATGCATTTATTGTTGTTATTTAAATGGTTAAATCCATAAAAAAATAATTCATTTGAAACCAAACGATAAAACGTTTATCGATATTAATCATGTTATTATTGCTATTTAAGAAAATGTTTCGAATTTTTGTTTACAAAGGTGTCCCTTTTATGTTTCATATAATCTGTTTCATAATCTGTCGGCTGTCACTGTCTATTTAAGCAATTTAATTCTCAAAAATGTACATTTATCAAATTTAATCTCACGGCAAACTAACTACTTGAATGCTATTTTGTAATTTGTGCGTGTTGTGTGCGATTAATTAAATTTTTTTAAATAACTATAATTATACTTAACTATACTTATTGTACTACTTTTTATTCATTCTATACATATAATTGTGATTATGGACAAATCCAAATATCCTTTATAGAAAATGTGTTATATTTATTATAATTTATAGCTTTACTATTACAGATTCAAATACGATGAAAAAGTTATGTACCTATACAAAGCATGAAATTAATTAATTTTGGCTTCGATTTTAAATACACATTATATAATGGAATACACATACTATGAAACAGATTATGTAAAAGTTATAGGAAAAATAAAAAAACCTGTACATAAATTAGGTATATAATATAATAATTTCTGGTAATGTACCCATTCTAAACTTATTTAAACATATATTTTATACATTTTCCTACAATATTAAAATGGTAAAGTGTTTATACAATAATTTTATTCTTGGAATATTATCACTATGACGTGAGGTTGAATTAGTTTTGTTAAATTTTCAACAAATGGCTTAGTGACATATCTGATATTATATAAACTGTGTTACTAATACGCATTATCATAATATTCACAATCGTATGCATAGATATATTATGTACTTAGACACTTAATATATGTCTGTGGTCGTATGTCATCATATTATTATGATTTCAAATTATAATAGCTTAATCCTCAGTGTCATTGTTGCGCACGCATGAGAGCAGACAGAATAATATCGCATTTTTCGACTCTGAATATTTACCAGAAAATAAGTACGCTCATTATTCGCATTTAGTCAACTGCACCCGTCTCGTATGATATACATTTTTTTTTCTTCATTATATACATTTCACGTGGAAAATTATTATACACATATAGTGCTCGTTCATAAATAATAAATATATCATATTGTTATTGTTATCTCTTCTCTTTAGTGGGCAATGTGTTACGACCGTTTTTTAATTAATATTCGTTTTCCTCGAACAATTCTAAAAAGTTACGATCGACATCTGCAGGTAACGTGTGCGATAATGTATGCATATTAATATATTATTACGGTGACGATGACGATGAAATTCGGTCGATCGATCGAAAACATAAGAGAACAAACACGCGCGTTTTCACTTTCTTTCTATAGAATTCGGGAAAAGATGAAAAATATAAATAAACTCGATCTTATTATTACCGATTCCAGTTAAACACTTAACGGTCATTATACATTATGCAGTGACTAAAGCGTGTATATCTAACATCTAACTGTTAAAATATTTTCCTTTTTCTATATTATTTTATTCCGGAAACCATAGCTATACATTGAATAGTTTTTTGTTTTAAATAAACATGCGCGCGTGACGATTGAACAATGAAAATAATCGATGTTATCACAGAATATTTTTATTTTTTTTTATAATTGCATAAAGTCAATACGTATTATTGATAGGTTCTTTTTAAAATATAATACGCATGAAGTAATGAATAAAAATATATTTTTAATTTGTGGTCATTTTATCAAGTTACAAGTAGAGTACTTGCACTCGCAAGTGTAGTTACTCTTAGTAGAGAAATATTTTCATGTTAAAATATACAACGCGCATAAAAATATGAAAACAGTAAAACATTTGACATTTTTAAACATTATATTTTATCTTATATTCTCATATTATAATATGATCGTACCACTAGTAGAATTATGTCGAAAAAATAATAAAAATATGACATTTTTTTGGTGCAAAATAGGAAATAAAACATTGTTGGCGATCGGAAAATCTGAATTTATCAAGTATCAACGAATCAAGTTAACATTATGAATAAATATTAATAAATAATATTTATTATAAATAAATTACTACAAAAGTTATTCCATTTTTATCATCACTTGATGATGTCTTTTTTCTATATTAATTAAAATAAAATAAATGTTTATAACCTGTCCAGCCTTGATTTAGTTAATATAGTATAGTTCCTAATGTACTACGTATATATTATATATACGTTTTATTTTTCAATAAAATCGTTGTGATTTCATCGCATTATAATGATGATGATTATTTAATATATAAATATGTCGAAACCTTCAAAACCTGATAAACATTATCGCAAAATAAACACAATTTCTTTGAAGATGAAACATTGAACATAAATAACAATATGATACTTAAATGAAAATAATACGACTTTTATATTTGTTTAACTTGTAAAAATATATCAGATAAACTAAACAAAACAGTAAAAGATAGTTTTATATTTAACCGCGTGTCAGACATATCATATTAAATAGAATTCAAATTATAATGATTATTACGTGTATACAAAATAAATATTAAAAACAAATACTTAAGCACAGACAAAAATATACACCTATTATTTATACAATAAACATATTATATTTATTAATTTATGGTTAAAAATACGATTTTTTAATTACGATAATTAAATATTTTATAATTTACATGATTAATATGATAATAATACATAATAATACAATTTATAATAATAAGAAAACAAATTATTTGTACATTTTTTTCAACAAAACATCACACAAAAAACGTATTTTAATTGTTAATATTTACATTTGATTATTATTCTTTTATTTATCCTAACTATAAGTCTATTCGTGTGTAATAAAATAATCAAATTAGATAATATTCAATACTAAGGTTTTATAGGTTAAGGCTAATTATTATTAGAATGCTTTATTTTTGTTTGCGTTTAAATCATTATTATTATCAATATGTACCTATATATATATAATATTTTAATGTATCGATAATTATATTTAAATACGCACATTCCTCATCTCTAAGATGAATATATTATAATCATATAATTTGTAATTTTGTATTACAGTACACATTGTATTCTTATGAAAGTTAATAACATTTACCATCAGACATATTAAAATGTAAACGTTTTTATAATGCATAATTATAATATACTATACATATACATCAGAATATATTCTACCAAAAATAATAGAAATAACATTGAAAACGTATAAAATACCCACATTAATAAGTTAATAAATGTTATCTAATTTGTTTATTTTCAAAAGTAAAAACTAATGTTTACATTAACAAATAACTTAATTTAAATGTTTAATTATTATATTTTTCGATCGTTCATTGAAATGATAAAATTAAATACTCTAATAATTAATTACTTAGTAATTATTTTTTCAAGAATATTTTAATTTGTGAAGAACTTATTTCTCGGGCAACATGAGAATAAATAAAACATTATAATTGATTAACAGTTTTTATGTAATCGAACAATATAAGATGTAATTGAAGTTAGTTTTAATTTATTTATTTAACTCGTTAAGCGTAAAGTTAAAATAACGAAAAATATATAGACTTATAATTTATATTAATATTCTTAAATTTATCAATATATGTAATATTATTTGGTTGAATACAAATTTACTGTTTTGAATCTATTTCGAGAATTAACTATATACATTTTAAATTAAAACCAAATTAATTTTAACTGCAGGTGAATAACTAAAACACATTTTTTAATTAAAATTAATTCTGAAAAATATAAAACAATTTTGTTTTTAATTATAATCACATTATAAAAAAAAAAATCCGTATGAATCACTTGAAAAATTGACATAATAATAATATTAACAACAGTATAAATAGTTAATTTTATAATATATACGAAACCTTACTTATATTTTGATATACGTTCTCTGTATTAAATAAAATATTAATGTCTAATTGATATTTGACTTATTGACTAGGTAAAAATATATGACATAGTATAATATAATAACAATTATCAAAATCGTATCCACTCGTATTTCATATTAAATTAATATGAACAATCATTTTAAATTGATCACATCAAGGCTTTGAGTATGGAAATTTGTCTTTTAATATAAAGTGTATACAGAATACACTTTGAAATTAATTTTAGAGTAAATTTCAACCTTAAAATAAAATAACTCATCATAATTATATACATTCAAATTTTTCGTTTAATATAAATCTGCGTAAAAATAATAAATTCAAAAATTGAACAAAATGCATATTATACATTTAAGTTTTATTATTATAGCTAAATATCATATTAATATTGTGCATAGAGTATATAGTTATTTTATTACTTACTATTATTTTTGTTTTCCAATTGTTTTTACTTTATAAGTTATTTTTCCTTTTTATAATTAAGATAGTTGATAAAAAATATATATTATTCATTATTATATAGGTTAAATCATTTTTACGAGATTCAAATGATATTGCTTAATAAGACTAAAAACTGATGAAATGATGATGTACGTATAGCCGGTATATGATATGGATAATTGCATTTACACAGCGTAAAATATTTGAATAATTTAAAACGCGTAATAATATATATATATTTATAACATTCTACAGCATTTTTGTTTGTTAAAATACTCGGTAATTTAAAAGTTATTAAAAATAGTAGTTGCTAAAATATTATAATATCGATTCATCCAACGAAAAAAGTAGTAACTCCATTTTGTCAATTATTCAGAAGGAGTGAAAGAAAATTCAAAGTTAATATCTTATTCTATTTTTTATTTTTATTTTAATATTATTTTATTATCCCTTTGGGATAGATAGAAATACAATCAGTTTCGTGGTCGATAAAGAAAAAAAAATTTTTATCAGAATGCAGTGTTAAAAGTCGTAACTCAAAAACGAAAAAAATCGAGTTACTTACTTTTCCGTTGGATGTATCGATATAATGGCTTTGTCTAAATTCAATAAATACGTATAAAGGTTTTAAAATAATTTTTATTTAAAAATATAATTAAAAACTAAATTAACTAAATTCAAAAAAATCATTATTATATAATAACTAATTTGAAAGTTATTTATTTACTATGTAAGTTACCATATCAATGGGAAAAAATGTACCTATATATCTATTATATATATATATATATACGGAGTGTATATTGTCAGAAATTTACTTTTATCAATATAATATATTTATATCAACAGGGCCGTATTTAGGGGAGGCAACGGTCCCGTATTGCCTCCATTGACAATTTTTACTATAGAACAGCAATTTTCATTCTACATATTTTTTTTTATGTAGAACCAAGGAAGCTATCGTCTCATTAGTTTTATTTAATTACAAAACAATTATTGATGGTTTTAAATATAATATTTTTTTATATGTCTTAAATATTTTATGCTTTTCATGATTTTATTATGTAGATATTTCTAGTTATATTTGAATAGAAATAAGGTAAATTTTATTTTCTGTTTTACTTAAAAAAATATATGTTCGTTTTTTGTGGAGAAGTGAGGCAGCAAAATCGTGATGCCCATGGGTGACAAAAGTCTTATAAATACGGTATATTAATGTAAAAATGTCAAATACTCATGATACAACCTGCATATATCGACCAACTCGTCGAGAGTGTAGAGAGGTTATATAAAATCAGTTATGTAGGTATAAAAAGCCGGTACCCGAGTTGGTAGATATATACAATATACAATATATGTGTACAGTGTGATCATGAATTCATGTTACAAAAATAATGGAAATTACATTGAATATGTATACAATATCAAGTAGATATCGACCATTTTTGCAACATGAAATTTTGATCATTCTGTATTTGTATATAAAGTATATATATAAAATTATACCAAAACTACGGTTCATTAGTTCGATGAAAACTATATGAATTTCGTCAGTTACGTAATGTACCCATTTGACATTTCAATGTACAATATACATATTATAAACAATTTTCCGAAATTCAAAATTGATATCGTATAATTATATTTCCTCTGAACTTAACCTAACTTAAATGAAATAATTCAAATGCAAATTTAATTTAAAAGTTAAGAAACTACACAATACTATAATTATACTTTTCGAGTACCAATATAACGTTAATTAACTATACATAATAATAATAAATACAAAAATAATTTATAACTACTGCGATAAGTATTATGTTTAATAAATATTATTCTTCAAGTCTAATTTCATTAGCGAACACGAATTATTTTATAGGATGTCTTTTCGACGATATTTAATGAAAAATCATAAGAGGATCCAGGTAGCAATAATAATAATATTATTTTTAAAATTATTTTCTAGCTATAATTTATAAAAATTAAAGATAACGAAATTTCCAGAGTGCATCTTTACGGTTCTTGAAAATATTTTTTTTTTTAAAATTAATCAATATAAAAAATGTTATAATATTATAAACAAACGTGTTTTTTAAATTGTGTATATCTTAACTTTTAACATATTCAAAATTTCAAATACTATACACTATGATAAGTTTTAGCATAATAATATTAATTGATTTTTTTGGATAAATAATTAATTCTTTTGCAATTTGAATTTAAATAAAAACCTCCTAGTTTATAATTGTACATGAAATTGACGTGTAAAATTGATTCATTAAAACTTGTATTTAAATCATAAAAAATAAACTTTTTCAAAATTACAAATATATACAATTATAAATAATAATTTCTATCTATGACTTGTTTGAAAATTATTCTTTATTTAAAGGTAGGAAATGATATTAATATAATGTTATCACATATTTTATATATTAATTACCTGTCAATGCAATTAATAATATAATTATTTAAATGCAATAAATTACATTTAAAATTATCTATATTAATCTATAGTAAATGTATACTCAAGTACTTTACAACAATTTATTTAAAGAATCAAAATTAAAAGTGATAATTTAATATACTCAAATTATACAAACACGCGTATAATAAATATTAATATAATATTATATTGGAAATAATAAAATATAGTTAGTATGAAATGAACTACTAGCGTATTTTTTTCTAGAAAAAAACGTATTCAAAGAACCATATTTTATAAGTTTTTAAATTTTTAAATAGTGTAGGTTCCAATTATATTTAATTATTTAAACGATATAACAATAACGTTTATTTTAAAATAGAATATTTCGTCAAATCAAATTATACTTAATACGACTAGCTCCTGTATAAGCTGTAATTACATGTTTTTAAAAATCTATTAGGTATCAGTGACATGCGGTGATTAAATTTAATTTGTGCGCTAAAAAACGTGCAAATCCACCGATGGTTTAACAAATTTAAAATTACAAATACAAATAATAATAAATAATTATTAAAATTTTAGTGATGTATAACGCCTCATTTTTATAGGTTGAACCAAACTATAAACAATTTTTTGTTAAATACAATTATTGATTATACTATTGCAGTACATTTATTATAGTAACGTAAGTAGGTATTATAATATTATTTCAAATATAAATTTTAAAATACTTATAAATATTTATAATTTATAATCTACCATATAGACTATAAAACAAAAACAGTTCGGTTCAAATATTAAAATTAATTAAGTTCGATTCGATTTTCAAACAGTTATTCGTAACACCACTATAAAATTTTAATCTTTATAGATGAATTCTATTAGTTTTTTTTTTTTTTACAAATTCGTCATTGATTAAATAATACACTACTATTATTATTATTACTTATATATATTTAATCAATGTATTCGTTTATAACTTTGTTTGAGTCAATTACCGATAAAAATTTAAATTTTTTTAATGAATCAAATCGTAATTGTATATTTGTTTTAATATTATCCAATATTTCATTATCTATATAATGTTTTCACAATTGAATTCAATTTTGTTATTTTTACTCAATAACAAAATTCCGTTTTATTGCAATGAAGAATAGTAATAATATATTAATAAATGCCTAAATCTATAAATATATAATAATGCTCATTTCATACAAGAAACAATTATATAAATCAGGTTTAATTTAATTGTATTGCATTGAGTTTAAAAAGAAAAAAAAAATGTTATCGAGGGTTGAAAACAAAACTTAAATGTAAACGTGTTTTTAGACGTTAGACCGCAATATAATATATTTTATAACACGCGACATGGAAGAATGCACTTGTGTATTAGGGAAGTAAAATAAAAATAATATAAGATCTAAACTACACTATATTATGTAGGTACCAATCAATTGAAATATTGTATTCCTCTCTGCGGTTGTTCGACGATTAAGTTTCTTTTTTGTTTTTATTTATTTATATCACATCAATCTTCGGGATCTGTCGAGCAAGTATCGGATGACGAAACAGTCGACTGGTTTTTAGATTTTATTTAAAATTTTACATAGTTTGTTGGTTGATTAAAATAACTACTTTACATTTACCAATAGTAATAAGTAGGTTATGTTAACTTTAATTATTTTAAATTGTACATATTTCTTAACTTATACCTAATAGTTAATTCACAGTTACCTATTATGTAAAAGTAAAATGTGTTTTTATGCGATTTAATTACAGTTATAAATTAGTTGTTTTCGGAATAATTGACGTAATTTAACTAGTTTATATCTAACTGGTATAAAATAAATTTTCGGTTAGTTATTAAAACTACCTAAATAAGTATCTAAATAAGTTTCGACAGTTCGACACAATGATAATAATTAATTGTTTATTTGCTTTAATGTTTTTTTAATCTTATAAACATAACATAAAGCATTTTACTCTATTTGGTCTTTATATAAATACTATTCCTATACCTAATCTTTAGGCGACCGTCTATAAATTGATTAAGCAAATAATAGTTGCCGACAATTTGATAGTGTAATTATTATAATACAGTGTTATTTTAAAAGTGAAAAGGAAAAGAAAATATGATTTATGTTTCATTAAATTTTTTATTGTAATGGTTCGAAATGTTTGATAAAAAAAGAAAAAAATGAAACACTTTATTAGTTTATGACGAATCGACATTAAAAAAAAAAAAAAAAACGAATGAAATAATAATATGTGAAAGAGGAAATCAAAACCAATTGACTATAATTTAATGATATTAATATTGTAATGAGCTTGAGCTATATCTGACAATATACCTATTATAAGAAGTATATAACGTTTACATTATTATTACAACCGTAGAAGGTTATGGTCGTCATGCGTATGACGACAAAACACATTTAAATGCATTTCCTGTCGTTGAAAATGCCTAATTCGAATGCCGAACAAGTCGTGTCATACCGTCATCCCAAGAAGTCTGACAAGAATATTTAAGGTGACGTTGCACAGTAATCAAATAATCGTTGAACGATATTAGAAAAAAAAAAAAAAATATTAGATTTTAATTATCTAACAGAACAATAAAATGTTAATTTTCATAATATTAATTAGGTATTTAGCCAAAATACTACAAACAAAAAATTGTTATTGTCGATTGATTTTTATAAGTTTATAACAGCCGTTAGTCGCAGTCCTTCTTGCAGTCCTGTTCTGTGATCCCATTTTCCCTAGATAGAATTTTCGGCTATTTTTTCAAAGAATTAAGCAGGTTAGATACAGTTTTTTAATTTTAATTTTAGTGAAAATGAATAGTAATAGTTTACTTATTATTCATTAAAATAATGCAAAATAAAATAATTCTTTTCGAACACAAGTAGGTACAACTGTAGATAGTATAGGTATAAACAATTGGAAAAAAAATTGTTTGAAGAAAAATATTATGATAAACACAATGTAGGCCCAAATCGGCCAAAGCCCTAACGTACGTCGAACCGGGCAGTAGTACAGCACGCATTCACGCACCGGTGTGGACGCACCTTTACGGAACACGCGGTGTTCTGCGATTTCCGTAAGTACGATAATGATACGATAATATTGTACGAGCGTTAATAATATCGTGATGAGCAGCGAGCACTGCGCTGTTCGGGCCGTCATGGTACGTGACGCACGTAGATAATAAATCAACAATATTTGACGTAACGCGGTGGGGGATGTATGGTTCGCGCGCGATTGGCCACACTGCCACGGTGTTGCCCGGAGGCGCGAGACGACGGTGGGGGCGATCGGAGCGGGCCGCCGAATTTTTATATCTTTATCAAACGTTCGAGTTCGGAGAGACAAAAAGAATTGAATAATATTTGATTTGTTATTATTGCTCTAGCTCGTACGCGGCCGACCGACAGTTTTTCGCGTTTTAATCGATTTGCGAGATTCGCACTACGCAGCGCACTGTCACAATTAATTTTTAATTGAAATTATTTTTTTTTTATCATTCTTCTTCTACGGTCCATACGTTTATTACGCGCGAACAGAGACGAACGACAACGACAACGACCAACGGGCAGTGTCGAGCGCACAGACGACGACAGAGATCAACTACGGCCGCTGCTAATACAATTGCCCAGAAACTACTGCCCATCGCCGCGCTGCCAATACTGCTGCTGTTGATAATCACGGTGTTGCTCACTTGGATCATCGTTGTGTTTTTCGATTTCGTACTGCCGATCACGCGACTGCACAATCGTAGCCAGGTACGACTGGTGTTTTTGTGGTCGTTATTATGATATAAAAACTCCGCTCGTCGAAACAACAACGGACCCGATTAACATTCGAAATACCTATTGTCCAGTGAGTACACAAACCGTATGGTAGAATAGTAACCGCGATGATGTCCAAGTTTGATGCGACAACCCTTTTTTTTTTATTGCCCAACATCTGTTGCGCTTAGGGTCTTGTAATTACCGCGCGACTATAGCCACCAAAAGTTTCAATAATTACATCATTTTATACCAATCGTACCAATAGTTCTTTGTTCGATCATTTAATGTCATCATCTGGCCAGTAATTATTTCGTTTCTTTGGCATTTTACCAAGTAGATAATAAAATAACAATCATCATTACGGTATCTGATATCTCTCAATACGACTAGATTGTGATTATGCATAAAATTGGTATAGACGTCCTTGCATAAATAATTTATGAAATATGCTTGAAATTATAATATTTAACACGTGCATGTTCCAACTAAAATAGTAAACCATAATGAATTACTAAATTTACTTGTTATGTGTTGATGATAAATATTTCCACAGGTGTTTGTTAGTATTTGAACAATCACAATGCCCGCATCTGGCCCAGTGTATCAACCAACAACAGTTAGCTATGAACAACAAGGCGAATGGTCACAACCATCAAACGGCTTGATCAGTCGTACCCTGAATCGCATACGCAACCCAAGATGGTTCCACTGGTCGTTCATTCTGATCAGCTGGATATTGATTGCCATCGGCGTGTTCTTGTTTCTGTCCATTACCAACAATTTTATGCACTCTGATGATACAAAGGACAATTATACAGAAGATATAGCGTTATTGGTTATCGGTTCGTTCTGTTTTGTTTTCGGTGTAGTCCTGCTGATCGGTTATTTCCGATACATCAAGGACAAAGAGAGTTGCCCTTGCTTTAATAGCAAAGCACGACAAATGGAATCCCAATCTTCCAATGGCCAGGTATGTTTATTATACTATAAATATAAATATACTATTTATATTACTAATTATTTCTTCATTTATATAGGTGCTCACACTGAATCCATCTACAGATCTTTTGATGGCATCAGCACAGTACGGCCAGTCATCAGAAACTCCACCGACAATTATTGAAGAGGATGAAACTAGAAAATTAATGGGAAATGATAATAAAGATTGGTAAGTGTTGTGTATGTACGAGATGTATTAAAGTTTCTAAAATAACTACTTTTCTTGTTAACGTGATCAAGTAAAAAAAAAAAAAAAAAAATTTTTTTTAATCCAAAATTAAAAAAACTATGTAAATTACTATCTTACTTATTACAATAATAAATAATTTATTATTAGCTTTACTTATTTTAACCGTAGAATAGTGTTATAAATTATTTAGCTTTATATTTTATATGTAATACCATAAGTATATATGACTCATTCTTTACATTCTGAAGGACATCTTGTATTCTTTTATTCTTTGTAAACACATTGTTGGAAAGTAAATAAGAAAATTAATATTAACCAACAATAAATATACTTTATTTGTTTTGTTGATTACATTTAAATGTTGTTGCTTTATAGTTTATATATATGTTAATGTATGATTGTTAAGCATAAATAGTATAATAATATTATAAGAACAAATGTTTTTTTTTTAATAAATGATTTATAAAATGTTATAACAACTTTAGGGTGTTTGTTTTTTTAATTTTTATATCAAAGTTTTTTAAACATGTTCATTTTTACTGTGTTGTGTGTACAGCAATGACGAAAGGGATCACATGTTAGTAACAAGTAACCCGCCGGTAGCGGCACTCCGTACACACGCCCCAGGCGGAGTATCGCCGCTTTCCGGTGAAGATGCTTGACTTGAGGCCAATTTCACTGACTCTCTATCGGGCATCAATGATTATTATCACAAGTGAGATTATGTCATTATATTTCGTATAAATATTCTTATTTTATATGCTGCCCGAAACAAGAATTATAACACACATACTTGGTTATTATTGTTCTCTGTAGATATGACATTCCTACACTTCACAATCACTACTATTCTCCACAAACGCCCGTCCATAAAACACATGATGGATGGACTGCACCACTTGCGTTACATGATGATTTGACACCATCAATATGTTCATCTGTTTATAGTCTGGATCAGGTAAAATGACTACTCTTGACCAAAATTGTACAAATCATCGGTTTTTTTTATTTTTAAAAAATGTTATTCTCTAATTTGTTTTAAATTTTCAATAACAGGACACAAGTTTTCATTAATTGTATTAATTATTTTACTTTAATATTATAATTTTTTATACTATTATTTTCTTTGGCGGTCAGTGGTACTAAGAAAATGTTTTTATATATATTTGTGTAAAGCTTGTCTTTTTTTATTTTTTTTTATAACTTGTATACGTGAGTAAGTTGTAAAGTTTCTATTATGTCTATAAGTAAAACATTTTATTATCGTTAAACATTTGCATTTTTTCGAGTGTAAAGCAAACGTAAATTTAATAACAATTGACGAATAAATTATTTATAACGAATTTGACACTTTGTATGATACTATAGTGTTGATAAATATGAGTGTTCAACAAACAGCATTTAATTTTAAATGTTATATGTCAAAATATATAAGTTTATATTATATTGTATAAGATTTTTACCCTAACGACTATGGATGTGATTAACCTCATTAATATGTACTTTTGTATACTTACCATTTGTATTATTACTTTTGACAAAGTCCATTTGTTTAATTATTGAGTGTAACTTTATTGTTTTAATAAGACATCTTTATTAATTTAGAAATATAATTAATTTTTTTGAAACTTTAATTTTGCTTTTTTCTTTACGTCAAGATATTCCATGAAATTTAGAAATGTTAAATGTATTCTCCAGCTGCACAATTTTATAAGTGAAGTTATCAAAAACTTTAAATTTGGCAAACTTTTATGGTTGTCTACAGACTTTATTTAAGTGATAGTATAAACATAGACAACCACATATTGTAAATTTAAAAACAAATCTGATTAATATTTTTTTACGTATGTTTAAATTTGACAAATTTTTGATTTATGTATATTACTTCAATAATAATCCAATTTGTTGTTTATTTGGGAAAATACCATCTGTTTCTGCATTCACAAATTTATGACAACTTGCACAATTACTGCCCAGTTACAATTTTATTTTTGTTCATGTCGACTAAAACGATGATCTAATATTTGTGTACATAATATTTCTATAAGTTAAAAAATGACATTATTGTATTACACAAATATTTACTTACTATATAACAATTACGTTCAAGGCCAATAATATGATTATGAATAAATGATTGTTCTTTTTTCCAATAGTTCAGATTTAAAAGACA
Organism: Eriosoma lanigerum; assembly: GCA_013282895.1. Lineage (NCBI taxonomy): Eukaryota > Metazoa > Arthropoda > Insecta > Hemiptera > Aphididae > Eriosoma > Eriosoma lanigerum. The sequence continues at coordinate 13,247,658 of CM023360.1, forward strand.
ATATTTGGTAGTATTATTTTTGTTTAAGATTTTAATAAGTCCTTGTAAACAAGGACTTTTAATTTAATACTCGTAGTATTATATTTATTTAAATCTCTACTACAAATCTAATTTAGGTAAACTGTGTACAATGTATGGGAATATTAAGTATAACAAATGAAATGGTAAACATTAATATTTAAAACACGGAAAATCTTAAAATACATAAACTTTTAATTGTAACATAATATTTAATAATAAATAGTATGTACAGAGTACACATTGGGCAAGAACAAAAAAGTAATTAATATAATAATTAAATAAATACATATATACTACGATAGTAAAAAAAAATTAACAGCTAAATTTAGTATTGTAGTTAAAGATGAGGGAGGCCCCGACTGTGATATGATCGGTTTTCTTCCCGTCTCCACCACGGCACTCCTTCGATTCTGAAAAACATAATAATTCAATTATATTATTTTAAATGATAAAAAAAAAAAAATAATAATTTTATATGTTATTGGCGAAGAGTAATAATGTTAATAAAGAAAATTTATATTACAGCAGGTTATAATACTACTACCATCGTGACAATATCAATTCCTTTAAATATAAAATAAATTTGTATATTTTATATTTAACAATATTGTATTATAATTCATAATATAGTAATTTTGGGAGTGTAACATCAGATTTTAACAGTATTTACTCGTTTTGTATAAACTGTTAAACTTAGGTTTTCAGTATTTAGATTATTATAGAAACTTGGTTAAGGTTAGACGACATTTTACGTTGAGTCACACTTACTGTTGAAGGTCAGATGTCGTTTCATAATGATGGCTGTTGCACTCATCTCTTTGGCTTACATACTGATAGACGTTGCCTTGGAACTGTCGACGAAGGGTGTTATCACTGCCAGCCATCATGGCGATGTTCTGCATAGGTATTGTCTCGGCGGTGACCGAAGACGATTGACCAGCACCACCAATATTTCCGTTGTACACCATTACAGCAGCAGCTGCGTTGGACCTGTTTTGATGATGCCGTCCATTTAGCTGCAGCCTATGGCGTTTCCGACGGTCGGCATCTTGTCGCACCCGGCACTGGACAGCCAATAGGAACGCGCTGACCGGTAGCACCAGTCCACCGATGTAAAGAAACCTCGGGTCTCGGGTAGACACGATTGCTGCCATGATCAACAAGAAGCCCACCGTGATGCCCGAAAAATAAAACACCTGAAAAATACATCGTTAATGACAATGACATCTAGTGACTAAAAAAGTAAAAACTTCAAAACCACGACTACTTACTAACAAACAGAAATGGCAAAAGTTTTCGAACCGAGGACAGTGGCCACCGCAAGCATCGACGGCCACGTCACACGAGGGTTGCAATAGAAGTGGTACGGCCGTAGAGGGTTGCTGGTAGTGTCGCAACATCAGACCACTGCCGCCGACCGCAGTCGGTAACCCGGCGGCGGTCTGAAGCTGCTGTCTTGTCGCCGAGTTCTGCGGTGGTAATGGCGGCAAGTATTGTGTGGCCGTCGTCGAAGTCGCCGGTTGCTGCTGGTGGTGCAAGGTGACGGACGACGACGACTGTTCCGACGGCCAGGCTGTCGCCACCGCCTGCATCTGCGACCGATGGTGCTGATGTTGCGACTGGTGGTGCAACTGTAGCGGCGGTTGTATTTGGCTGTACTTGACGCCGGCCGTGGTCACCGACGACAGGGCGTCAGGGTCGGTAGTAGCTCCGCTACTGCCGATTTTGTGTAGGGTACGGGTCTGCCGGTGACTGTTGTACACCCGGTGGTGTTTGGCCCTTCGGTTAGTCGGGTACGTCCGTTCGTTCGAACTGTTCGACGAAGATTCTCCAGCCGCCGGAGAATGTCTGTCCGCGCTCCAAGCATTTCTGTGAAAATTAAACCATTATTATAAATTATGATTATATTTCACACGCATTTTTATTGTTAAATAATCGTGGTGTTTATAGTCATGAATTTTAATCGTATATTTTTGAAACCATTTTCTCTCCGTTATGACGTATTTTATTAGTTTATATTATAATTTACTCGTTTTGCCAAATTCCTATCTGAATTTAGCTGCGTTGCAAACATTTTTTATCGCGAGTTCATCCATAAATATACTATATACATATACATTTCCACAGTCGGATTATTTCAAAAATATAATAAAATATTATATGAAAAACTTTTGCTGTAACAGTTAATAAAATATAATATGAACACTTGTGAAAAAATAAAATAATTCTTCGCTTTGTTCATTTATTATTTACAGCCAAATTATTTATAACATAATACAACCACGATAGCGACAGTCCGAAACGATGAGTCCCCTTTATAATATTATTCTCATCAATTGTACCTACACTATTATAGTCTATAATTATTACCTAATCGTACGTGACGATATTTTAACCACAGAGTTCTTACGATTGTCTGATTGGAATGGCCGCGGGTTGCTCGAATATAATATTGTATGAATAACCTAACCTATACAAAACAAATCTCTTGGGAATTTTCAGTTTCAGATTGGATCGTTTTTGATACAACAGCGCCGGATAATTTTTCGGCTTCGTCATAAGAGATTTTGGAAAAGTTGTCGCGTACGTTTACTAAATTCAATATCGAATTTCGATACGTTAAAAGATTTTAGGTCGGTATTTTTAACGCTGTACGTGTACCTACGGTACAATACAATCCTGAAAAATTCATTTTGTATATAGGTTTTCTAGCAGGGTTTAAAACGAAAAGAAATGATAAAGACTATTTCGATACAATGTCATATCGTCTTTAGGAATGGGAATTTATATTTATGACTTAATATAATTTACATATATAACGGTTCCGTCAATTTGTATTCAGAAAATATGAACATGGGTAACTTTGTCAAAAATGTGACAAAAATCACTGGAGATTTGGCGACAAAAATTTGTTGATAAATACAAATTCATTAAAAATCACATTATAGTAATTATATCATTTTAAGTTCAACCACATTTAGTTTAGTTATATACCTGGGCAACGAGTGGTGCTGATAATTGCTTGACGTGGGCCTAGTTCCAACGATATTAGGCTGTTGCTGTACGCCATAATATTGTTGTTGCAACAGTTGGTGATGTTGTTGGTAGTGGTGATGCGCGCGGCCGTTATACGTGTTGTTGCCGTGCACCGGCGGCGGCGGCTTGGTGTAGACGGCCGCCGGCGGTTCCGGACCGTATTGTTTGGCGCGTCCATGTCTTGACATGGCGCATCAACATGTCGCCGCTGCTCGACCGTCGTCGTTCCTGTCCATCGTCGTCACTCGCATACCTATGTGGAAATTCAATTCTTCGTTAGTAACATATGTATCTATCATGGTACATTGGAAATTGGTTAATGGTTAAGTACTATCAAAGGGTCAAAACCTAAGTTATTACTAAGTATACAGTTTCAAACTTCGACGAGGATATTTATAATTAGTCACAAAAAAAAACATACAACAGATGTTAAAAATTATAGTTGGAAAATATAATATTACAAAAACATCTGTGTATTAGATGATTTAAATAAAACAAAACAATATCATAATATTATATTCACGACTTACATATATATTTTTATAATTTTGTATATAAATTATATACATTTACAAAATTACAAAATCTATAAGAAATATTTTAGTTTACTAATTATACACTGATACTGACTATAACGAGTAAACATATAAATAACACATTATAATCACATTATTATATTTTATCTTGAATATTTAAATAATATTGTTACATTGTTAAACAAAGAAAAAATACTATATCAGTAATATTTTATTCTTTTAGATATTTTTTCTCAAAAGAACTTGACTAAAACTGGACATCGTTCCGCTTGATAAATGTTCTAAATTTAGTAGATATGCTTAAAGATGGCATGTAGCCTATTGTGTAATTCGTTTTCTTGGATACGACCGCCGAAAATTAAAGTACGTTTATTTGCTTAAAGTAAACCACACAGATTCGTTACTATTATTTAAATTATTTAAACTTGTCATTTATGATTAATAATTTATTAGAATTTTAATCATTATAATATAAATATAAATGAGTTATTACTTAGGTACATAATTTATAAATTAAATATTTAGTTTATATTAGTTATATCTACAAAGTATAATATACGAAATATAAATAACTGATTAGATGATTATAGACAAAACTCAATCCAATACAATAATAATATATTATTACTATATTGGTTTGGTAATTTGATTACTCGACGAGTACAGTACATGATTAAATGTAACTAAAATATATTATTAAGAACTAACGTTGTTTTATCTGTTACTGTATACACATAATAATATTTATTTCTACAATGAATCTTTAAATTTAAACGAATCCATTAAATAGGTTTATTTTTTATTAATTAACAATATTATTATGTACATTTTTATAGAATTTCTGGGTAAAATAATTATTTAGTTATATAAATTTATAATAATATATTTTTATATATAAAAAAACTAATTAATTATCTAGATTAATCTTGAATAGCCTTTCTATTTTAAGAGTATGATAATATACGTTTTGTTATTAAAAATAATTTAAATAAATAATTATTAAATAAAAAAATTAGCGATTTTAACTCAAAAAATTTGCTTTTACAGTTTACGTGAATTTGATATAAACATTTATAATTTATACGAAATCGCTCTTTTTTTTTGAAAATTATTATTTATTTTCTACTGTATGTACTGAAGTGCAGTAGACAGTAGTTTTTTAGGACAATGAAATACGTATTTTAAAGATGTTGATATTTTTTTTTATAAAACTTGTATATTCATACAAAACAGTAGATAATTAGAGTCAATGATATATAATTATATAAAAACCTATAAAACACGAATTTAATTTACGAAAACGACTAACAGTCGTCAAATACAGTAGCGCATATTCATTAAGACACATAATATAGGCGTGTACAGAAACAGTATGCCGCCACCAACTATATAATATGACCACCCAAAATAAAAAAAGAAATCCAATTTCCTTGCAATAAGAATCAGAAATCTTGTTTAGATATATAATCAATTTATCATAGACCTATCTAATTTACGACCTACTTAGTTGTGTAGTTCCGAGTTTTGAGATCCAATTATATTATAATAAATTATTACAATTTGCGATTAAATCAAAATATTAATTGCACTTACGTTGATTTATTAAAACTTCAAAGATTTGACATAGTTGTTCGATGTTAGGCGTATGAGCTAATGAGAACAACATGTGCTCTTTTTTATTCATAGGTCCATAACTATGTAACATATTATAAATTATAAAAGGACCTATAGGAGTGTCAGTAAGTTTATTTGACACACCCTGCATGCCTATATACACACACATACACACATCACATTTGACTCCTAAGTATATACAAAATAGATATAATGAATTGATTACATTTTTAGGGTAGAAACATCAATATCACTTTCATAGCGTGTGATCGATGTTTTATAAGGTTTCTTATAAAAATAATAAAATCTTATGTTCTCTAGGAGATAGGCAACCATCATATTAATATTATTATTGGTACTACATATAATAAATAGTACAATATTATATTAACATCATTCCATAAAAAAGTATAATGACGAATTTCCGTCGCGTTAGTCATATTTATTATAAACTATGAAGAACATAGTTACATAGGTACTTAATAATGAACACTAATAATACAGTGGAGAGAGTCATAATAAAAACGCAAAAGCAATCTCAACGTTACAAATATTAATAATAATTTCGGTTTTTTAAATACAAAAATACAAGACCCATATGGACAAAATAAAATTTTTTTAAATTAAAATTCGTTTAAAATAAAATATCCAGTCTTATTACAAAAGATGAAGAATTTTGGCGGCAAATAGTTGATATTAGGTATTAATGTATATTTTTATATAGAAAACAAAAAACTTTTTTTATTTATGAATCAAATGCGTAGATTCATTCGTGTGGATCTATTTTTTTATATTGAAAATAAAACAACAAAATGATATATAGGTAAAGTACCTATTAATTGTCAATTACGAATAAAATTAATTATTTCGTATATAAATAACGGACATAATATATCGGTGGAGCATGTGACCAATTTATTTGTTTAATTAATTTATATATATATCTACCTGTATAAAATATCAATTTTTAATTATAATATACTTACAGGGTGATCAAAATTTCTCGTTACATAAAATTGTGGCATTAAATACACCATTATACGTTTTCAATGCCACGGTCATTATTTTTGTAACACGAAATTCTGATCGTCCAGCACCCTGTATAGCGTATATTATATATTTATATATGTGTGCATGTATATATTTTCGGTGTACCAACTATTCGTGAGCACACGATAATCGAATAACAATAACTTGCTGTTGAAAACCACCTGCCCACGTCGAAGAAAAAAAAGAATATAGTTTTTACGTTTAACGAAGCGATATGACGTCGTTTTACGATGATACACATACGTACCTATATGTGTTTATTGTATACTCTATAAATGAGAATAATATAATATATACTTAAAATGAATAGTATTAAGAAAGAGTTGTACGCAGACGCACGTGTTCCATCATCAAACTTTTTTTTCGACGTTTCCAATGTCACGAAACTAAATGGAAACCATATCATTTAATTCTTAAATCCTTCTGAAAAATATTAGCGTCCGGTCATATATTAGTGGCATACGACACAATCGCTTCCTCCGGGGAAGAATTTTTAGAAAATCGTCTGGCATTACAAACGCCTAAGGGACGTTTACCGAACGTTTCAAACAGGTTGGTCCTGTGCGACCGATGCCTAATTTCTATCGTACCGTCATGAGGTATATACCTATACACATGAAAATATTGGTCGTATACCCTTCTCAATCCAATGCCCCTTCCCACTACGATCCGAGTATCGAAAAGTGCCCGGAGAACCGAAAAAAAAAAAAACCGGTTGTCCCGCGCTCAAGACCTATAATTTATCAATCCTCACATGTTTCCTTAACTAGACTACACGGATCGCACACGAGAGACGACCATATTTATATGGTATGGGTGGTGAAGCGGGGCGGGTGGCGGCGGCAGTTATAATATTATGGGAAGAACAAGGACCGGCTAACGAGCGTCCAATGCAAACAATCATAGTGTGTGTGTGTGTGTACCTACATATTATTATACGCGTATGGATTTTTTTTTCTCTTTGATTTTTCATCCATATTTAAACTACGCATAAAACACATACCCGGTTTTAGGTATAGTCAAAGTATTACTATAGTTAACCTACTGTTATAATACAAGTATTACTACTCCTTACTATAGTATAGTACCTACTACCTATATAAGTATATATATATATATATAAATTCTATATAGGGTCACACACTATATAGTATTTTATACGATGTTGTTTCCGCATATCATACCATCTACCTATATACCGTAGAAAACATGAATAATATTCAAATCGATTGTAATAAAAAAATGTTTATAAAATATAAATAGGTATGTAAAAAACGACAACGGCGACCGTTTCATCAATGCCGCCATAGGCAGTTAAAACACCGCCAGCGAATTATATGGTAATAATCTCCAGAGTTTCCGCGCCATATAGTATAAAGATAAACCCGTACATATATCCATAAATACACTATACACACACGATGACTTTTAGGCTTTAACAGTTTAACAAGACGTAACAACAATAATATTAATGTATTATTATTATTTTCAATGCCGGAATATAACTAATAGTTATAGAGAAAACCACGACACATAAATGTGTAATAAATAATAATAATACGACAGAAGAAAGTCAAACCGACTCGTGATTTGGAAATTTTCAAAAAGTCAACAATGTCTAAAAAATACGTGAAATTGATTAAAAGAATTTTCGAAAATAAACCAGACGTAAAACAGGATTTTTTTACTATAAGTTGTACGAGTACACGACGTACCTACTTACTACTTACCCATAATAAATGATTGCAGCACAACAAATCCATTATTATTGGAACCAATTGAAGCTCTCAGATTTCTACAACTGAACAGCTGCTGCGAATCCCAAGAAACTACTCGGAAGTATACGTATAAGTATATTAATGTATTATGTTACTTCTTATTTTCCACATTTTATCATACAAATCCCCATAAAAAAGGTTATCCAAGAGTTCAGCGATTGATAACTCATGACGACATTGAAAGATATAAATGCGTATTTTACTTTAGGCGTTAAAATAATTGTTGTATGTCAAAAGCTAAAACAATGTTGAAGTAGGTACTGCAGAATTACATCGTTAGACACGTTTTAAATTAAATTAAGTAAAACACACAATATTTAACCTATACATTTTTATGATAAAAAAAAAAATCCATTTATAAGTACGTCGTACGTTAAGTTAAGACACGCAAATGCGATTATTTTTGTAAAAATATCGAAATACATACCTATTTTATGAATTATATATTAGCGCGAAAGTCGTTAAAACGAAACAAATAGGAAAATGCTAGATCATTTAGAATATCATTACTGTTTTTTTTTTTTTTACAACATAATATTTCATCATAAAAATACCTACACATTATTATACAAATATAAAACTCTTGTAATAGGTAGTTAATGGAGAGAAATATTACGCCCAAATTTCACATATTATTTACAGTAAGTTGTTTTCAACTCAATATTTTTAAAATATATGTCCATTGTTTTCTTTTTTTATACTAACAAATCAATAAGTCAAATTGTAAATTAAATATATGATTTTAGTTTTAATAACATTAATTATATAATAACATCTATTATAGTTATTTAAAAATATTTAACTGTTAAAATTGATATAATAGGTAGGTACTTAATTTATTCATACGTTTGAATTTCGTCCAACAATCACAAATCGTGTAATTTTTTTTAGTATTATTATAATTAATTCGTTTGTCTGAGAGAATCGTTTGTATTATATATATTATTTATCACATTTATACAACGATTATCATAAATTATATAGTATGCATTTGTATGTCTTTCGTACAAAGTGTTTTCTACATTATAATATATAATAGACCTAACCTAACCCCACTTGTTTATAAATATAATAAAATTAATTACAAATATTATAGACGTGTATATTAAGTAAATCGAACAATTCGATTGATTTTAAAGGGAATCCGTCGTCGCCGTCATCAACGATGACGTCGTGTTGGCGGTCAATCTTTTTTTTAAGGCGATTCGCTCCGATTATTAAACAGGCACAACTTCTACAACCGATCATATATTGTATAAAATAATTAATAACATAGGTACGAATTCGAAACGGATAAGCTGTAGCGTAGTTATTTATAGTTATTTTATGGCATAATACATAACTGTATACACAAGTAGGTACGTAGTAACAATGATAATAAATAATAATCGTAATTATTGCAAAACATATTTATAACGTCGCAGTAGTTTTTATAGACGAGCGAATCACAGATTTTAAACGATCACGTAGCTGATGGTGGTACAAAGGAATTTATATTTCATACCGAAATCCCTATGCCAAAACATCTGGAAAGGTGTCTCGTTTAAACACACACACATACACACATATATATATAGAGCGAACGTGCGTCGCTGAAGGGTCACCGCCAACTGCAATTTCTTTTTGTCCTTTTATTCCAGTCAAATCACATCCACGTTGAGACGTTGTTATCGCCGTACAATACTATAAGAGTATACAATAGACACACAAAAGGACATTCGAACAAAAACACATTTTACACGCACGGAAAATCTTTTGTAAAGACACGCATGCGATCCGGTGTAGTGTAAAAAATTCGATTCCACGGCGGCTAACTGACGGACTAGTTGGGCCCCCTAAACAACCAAGTGCGCACGTCGATAAATCACGGTTAGGTTAGATACGACGTAAATAAAAATCCGAAACGATTGTATTCGGCACGGTAAAAATTGCATAATAAGCATTACGTCCAAACACAATTTGATCGGAATGACATCGGCAGCTACACATACACGATAACAATAAAACACGCCTAGTTCATTTATTTCGGTGATCCTGTGTTCCTGTGTATGTATAATATACGAACGATTCGATTGCAAAACAGCATAATATTATATTTACGTTTATCACATTTCGCGTCTAGTCGATCGCATCTCGCGTATGTGTTATAGGTCACGATATTCTACAAGTACCTATTACGAGGATTATTTTTCACAGGCTTTATCGAAATTTGTCAACTCAACAATCCAAGAATAACAATGCCCTAAAATGAAATCTGAAAGTAACGAGCATCTGGAACCTGGCCACCACGGGGTACCGAGAATCACTATTCAAATCGATTATATTATATTAGTGACGTTGGTGTTTAATGTAAAATAAAAATGAACATTTTATTAACCAGTCTTCATCACTTGGAATTCGTGGTAACTGGTTGGTGCGTTTATTTAGGGACGTCATGTGGTTAACCCAAGAAATGGGAGTTCACAGAAAAAATCAACGACAGACGGTTCTCAGAGCAGATTGTTACAAAAACATAGATAAGGAAACGTCGATTAATTCGTGTGTGCATGTAAAGACGAGACGTCACTTACGAAAAAGATCAGAGGTACAAAACATATTACGGAGTTGAGAAAGAGTCATAACTATTGGGCATAATAATATTATAATTGGTATAATATGTATAATCAGGTACATACCAAACTACCAACAATTAACATGTAACATTTACCATAATATTAATAAGCGAATACCAAAGAAAAACAAACAAAATGCAAAACAGACACTGTAACAACCGCAGTCCACAATGTAATATAATAAAATTAAAACACACCCGCATGCGTCAAAAGAAATGTCAAGTTTTTTCGCGGTATAGTTAAGGAAGACAAGGGCTTTAAAGTTTAAATGTCAGCAATTACGTTATTCGTATGCAGGTATAAACTATACACACAGTACACACGTACTACGCCGACGAATGAATTATTCATAAATTTATAATAATATTATCGTTGTATATTATATAACTGTATATTGTACTTACACGACGTTAGCAGCATATTATTATTATTATTGAGACAATCCAACGACAATGAAATCGTAAAATTCGACAAACACAGCGTAAAAACTTTGGTAAAATTTATATTTTGCATTCTATATTGACGTGTACTATACGGTATAAATATACTAAGTAATATTATTACAATGAGTATTGAGAAAAACTGAAGTGATTCGAAAAAATGATCTATTTTATCAATGTTAACGAGTCTGTTGTTTTCACACTTTGTACCTTCTCGGCAAGTAAGGTCACGCGTTAAAATATTGTATCAATTTCATAGAATTTGATATTTTCAGAGCGAATAAATAATATAATAACGATACGAGAACGCCCGAGTCTGTGAAAACAACGAACGACTTTTGTTTATAATTTTTCAGACGTTTTCGCTGGCGATTCAAATCCCAAACTGTACAACCACCTGTACGATCGTTACGGGTTTACATTAATTACGAGTAGGTGCTTAATAATAATTAGAAATGATTAAACACTGGAAGAAAAATACAGTTCTAATTGTTACTAAATAATATTACGTATAGTTAAATGTTGAATGATTTCCAAAACGAACGAGAAACTCGACGGGTCGTTTTCAATAACAGTTCGGATAATTAATTAGACGATAGGCCATAATGTTGTTTATAAACGTGCCGACTCACCTGGAGGAAGTTCGGTTGTCGCATCCAAAGTCGCGATCCGTTGACATGCCAGTCCGAAGAGTATATTTCCGTTTTGTTTCGTAATCTGTGTGGCGGTCGAACTTTCGGAGAGCGAAATATTAAACAAAACACGCTCGCCGGGCGAAACGCTGCGACGGTAACACGATTGAACCGCGGTCGTGGTCGATCGGACGTCGCGATACGTGTGCGGTGCGTGGCGCGCTGCTTTGCTATGTCGCGGCGCGGACGAGAGAATACGAGATTGGAATTTCGTGGTCTCGTCGCAGTCGGGCGCGCACGCGCATGCACCGCCGAACCGCAGCACGCACGCACACTGTACCGCCGCACCGCACCGCATCCGACGCGTCTTTTGTGCGGTCCGCGTATGGCGGTGCGCGGTGCGCGGTGTATCCGACTGATCGGCGGGCGTTGAAGAGTTGACCAGCCGGCATCGAAAACGAGTAGGGGAACAACGCGCACATTGCTCTCTGCCCGACAACGCACGTCAAAATAATATACCAGGTACACACGTCGTCTTCGTAATAAAAATAATATTCTTGGGCGCGTTTCACCCAGAGGCCGCCGCCGCCGCCGCCGCCGCCAACAGGTGGACGTATATAATATAATGTTTTTTTTTTTTTTTTTGTAACACGATTTCATCAGAATTATATTTTTTTATCGACAGTATTGTACCTACATAATATTATGTAACACGGCCGGTGCGAAATAAATTGGTTGTATTAAATTTGTGTTCATATAACATTTTGATGAAAATTAATAAAAAAAAACAATGGCACCGCACTGTATTTAGTCTCGCCGCATAGTGAACAATTACACAAAATGTAATAATAGTTTATGTCGCGTGACTGCGTGATGTGCTTAGAAATTCCAGTTCTAAATTTTTAAAAAAAAATGTATCTATAATATAATACATTATAATAATTGTATCTATATTACATAATATTATGTAGGATAGGATAAAAAGGAGATTGCCTCCCCTATTAAAACATCACTCGGCTAAGGTTTGGTTATTGTGAGGCTGAAATCCTGGTATAGTAGACTCAGCGTTCTCTTTTTTTAGCCTGTACAAAATATATAATAAATAGGTACTTATAGACTTTTAATAGTGCAGTTACGCTATAGAAATTCTCTCTTTTGCCGCTTAAAGTTTACCAATATTATCACTAAAACAAAGTAAATAAACATTTTATTACCTATTTTATTTATTATTATATTTTACGGGTTTTTAGCCCTCATTCCACGACCACCTGTTATTGTTTTACGATGCGTTTTTCTTGTTTCATTTTCCATACCCTTTTTTGTTTTACTTTTCTATATTGTTTATCAATAGAGTCATTAATTTCGTAAAATGTAATATAATATTATTCCGACAATAATCCTATTTGTAACATATCGGCTGTATTCTGTATAGCCTTACTGCGAACCGCCTTAATTATATTATAAGTCAAGTTATTGGTTAGAGTGGTTAGACTAAACACAATAAAGGCTACCGCACACAAATATATCATTTCCGGATATATAATATACAGATGCGCTAACAACTGCGTTAGAAATTTGTATATTTTCATAACGATGTTATCGTCATGTACAGAAAAACAATTTTAATTTATATAATATGTGAATTATATTTAAATTCTAGTTCAATCGAATATTATTTTTCATTTCGACACCTGTTGTTGTTCATAATATTATATATTTATATATTATATTGGTCTTGAATTGCGGGGAGGGGAATTAATGAGTAGGCGGACACGTTCAATTAACAACTTCGTCAAAGCTAATTTATATTTATTATTAGAAGGCATTCGAATTCGACTAAAATGAATCGTTTAAACTTCATAAATTATATAGGTACAAAGTATTTACCTGTATATACTATTATTTTATTTTCAGAAGTGGCGCTTTTATAAATTTAAATATACAGTATGTTTCATTTAAATAGTAACACTAAATATTTCAGCTGGATGACCTTAGATCGAGATGGGAATTTTTTCATAATGTTTGGAATATATAAGCGCACATTTCGCGCTACTTTTCAACATTTTATGTCTCTCGGTGTACGCAAACAAAACTTGCTTTTTTATATGGCAACACTTATTTTTTATAATAGATACATTTTTTTTTCTATCTTGAATGTTGACTGATTTACAGACATCTAAATTTTAAACATAATACTATAGCTATTTCTCGGTTTTCAAAAGACATTAGGTACAACGTTTGTATTTTATTACTTATATTATATTTTATAATTATTTTTAGGTTAATCAATTTTAAAATTGTTCAATTTTTAAAAAAAAACGATTGTTTTTTTTTATCATATTTTCAGTTGAAAGTATACGACTTTTACATGTACAAACGTTTTAATATCTTTTGAAAGCCGAGAAATCGTATTTTTTTAAAATTAAGATGGTTGTAAATCAGTCAATTTTTAAAATAGAAAAAAAGAGTAAATATTAAAACGGCTTAAAACAATAGTCCTATTCAAATCTATTATTTTTTTTTTTAATAAAAAAAAAAAGGTGTTGCTATTTAAAAAAAAAACAAGTTTTATTGCGCATGTTCACACTAAAGACAAAATGTTGATAAGTGTCGCAAAATGTACGCTGATATACTCCTAACATTATGAAAAAATTTCCATCTTTATCTAAAGTCATCCAGCTGAAATATTTAGTGTTACTATTTAAGTGAAATACACTATATAATATACAATCCGTGTTATATGCATTATTTAATACATTTTATTCAATATAAATGATCTTATTTAAACATAAAAGTTTTGAAATCTACTTTTATGCTAGATAAAAAAAAATTATCTTTTTAAAATTTATATAATCTAAAAAAATGATGTTTCTAAAATACAATACTATTTTCCAAAATTATGCTACTATTGTCCCATCCTCTGACCAAGGGACTGAAACCTATTCATAGAAAAGAGCCATTATTTCAAAAAGGTGCAAAATCACGATATTCAAAGAATCGCATTCTTCGGTCAGTAAATCCCGGACACCAGGTAAGAAACACGTAACCCAAGATCAACGTCTGCATGCCATAAGCGAAATAGTATTATTGTAAGTTTTATTATGAGTTCTACAACATCGGAATACCTCAGTATTAATTGTATTACTTAAATTCCTAATTAACGATGGCAAGTGGGACGAAGTAATGTAACGATATAGTCTACTTCATTTGTCGATTTTCAGGAAAAAAATATATAAAAGGAGGGGAATACTACAAAATGCCACATCCGGCATAATAAAGAGTGGCAAGTTCCCAACTCCAGCTCTATTCGAAACTCGAAAGTTATTTTGGTTTAAGAAACCAAATTATAATTATTCAAATCGATTGAAATCGCGGATTGATCTAGATAAGACATTAATAATTGTAAAATTACTTAGCTCAAGGTTTTAAATTTTACAAATGTATACAATATAATAATATATAACAGTTTATTATAATGTAATTATTGTAAAATAATGACTGAATAATGACTGAATAAGAATTATTTTAACATTATATAGATCATGTTTTGTCAGATTTATCTATAATTCACCTTTTCTATAAGTGTAATACTGAATAGGAGATAATGCAGTTATGTAGTAGCGTAGCCAAGGGTTTTGGGTGTTAACACCCTTTCTTGACCATATTTATGCCAAAAATATATTATAAACTAGTTTTTATAAAATATTTTGTTACATGTTTTTGTTTAATATTTTTATTATGAATTATGTAAACTGACAAATGATAATATAATAATTTCACCAAAGTGGATTACACCGTGGCAAATATTTTAATGTACTAAATGTTAAATATTAATATTTTAAAATTAAAACCTCGCATAAAAAAAAAAATCGGCATCTGCAGTCAGATATAGACGATATAGTCTATTTTATTATTCATTATTTTATCTAGATGATTACTATTTATTTAATTATCTATATTTAATACTGTATAAAATTAAAATAATGCACTACATACGGTGTTGCTCTATGCCGACAATAAGTTATAAAGTAAATTATTTGATGTTTTTGAAAATAGTAAGAAAAATATATTTGTTTTTAAACTCTTTATTTTTTTAAATTCTTAGTTATGAATAATATTTGTTTTTTCATACCGCGAAGTTGCTTAAATATCTATTAAAAATAGAACAACCGACGAAGTTGTTGAAACATGGAAATGGAATCATAATATTATTATTATTAATGTGTACAGTAAAAACAAAATAATAAACTCTTATCGTGTATACAAATCCCATCAAAATACACTCATATAGTCATAGGTATACGAAAACATACAATCATTTTGTTGTTTCTTGGTTCAAAAAAAAAAAAAATTATTTATTTTTAGTTATTATGCTTATCTTTTTTCATATACTTTCATTTAAAATAACTTTAAATAAATGATTTAAATAGAGTTTAAACAAATTAAATGCTATTATATAATGTATAATATATAAATTATAATATATAATATAATAATGTATATTATATAAGTTTCTATTTTAAAAATTGAAAAAAAAAATAATAATAATTCGTGGACACAAATGTGCTTGACTTTTCTAATAGAATTAATACCTATATTTGTTTGAAATTTAAAACATGTCACACATTACAATTTACGAAATGTATTTTAAATATAGGTGCTAAATAATATTTAAAAAGTTTTATATGGGAAATAGTTAATGTTACAATTTTAAAACATTAGTTTTCAGAAATGTAAAAGTAAAATTTCCAAAATGTATTAATTTAACTATTTCAACTTTTTATCTACTATACAGTCAGTCATTATGCACTCCACATATAATAATAATGTAGTCTGATCCGCATAATATATGTTTCGACTGAACGATTCACTGCGCTGATCTGTGTGTATATAATTTATATTTAGGTTAATATATTCATTATTCAATTTGAACCACCCATGTAGACATTAACGCCCCTGTTATATTTAAGTGGATAAGACGAATGTGTATATTTTAATAACATTTTTACTCGTATTATATGTAAGTATACGAATAAGTAATCATTGTATACTGACACTATTTTAAATTTAATAACTTAAAAATGTTATATGATTTTGTATATTCTATATAAATACGAAAAGTTATAATTATCACAAATATGAAATAATCAGTAATAATAACGAGTTAGTGAGAGTATAAAAAAAAATTGTCACGCGAAACTCACAGTGTAATATATACCTATAATATTCAGGGACTCTTCTAGTGACCTCCAACGTTGATTTTATTTTCCTTCTGGTAAAAACAAAAAATAAAACAGACCTTGAACACATGTGGCGCGTTTGATATTGTATAATATATAATAATATATATATATATATATATATAATTAAACACGCGAGGAGAAAAAAAAGATACTATTATGGCAGTTAAGAGTTAAGAAGCATCTACTGATGGGAATATTATACATTCAATTTATCTGCCAACATATATATATACAAGGTGTTTTTTCTAATTATATTTTATTTTTGAAATAATGCGTTTATATGTGTTTATTTATTATTGTAATCGTCAGTTGTACTTCCACTAAAAATTAAATTATATTTTAAAAAATATAATAAAACCGTATAACTAATCTTTATTTCTATATACCTACTGTTCGTGATGTTCGTATAGTTCACTCATTGGATAGGTACTACAAAATTGAATACTTTATTTAACGTTAACAAAATCACTTTTTAAATTTATCTTTTTTAGAAAAAAGAGTTTTAAAGAGTTTTAGGTAGATATATTAACAACAATAATAAATATATGCTACAAACGTATAACGTTATATAACAAAAAATTAACTTTTGAAAAAAAGGTATGTATGGTCAAGTACGACGAAGACACCCTGTAGTCGCATGTACATGGTATTTTGTTTCGAGGTTTCGATGAATAATTACATGATGTATACAAAAATATTGCGGAGTCGACCCTGTTCATGTAATATCAATGGATTTTATTTATAGGGAATTTCGCTTATTTGCAAATAAAAAAAAAACAGGAACAAAAAATACTATGAATATATGATATGTATGCATATAAATATATAATATTTGTTTAAAACGAAGTATGTGTCCGAAAAACATTGAAAATAAACTTTTTTTCATCTCAATAAATATAAATACACCGTAAATACAGTGTAGTTATGGTCAAAACGCAAAGACTTGGACTTAACTGTAAAGTTTTCAAATACTTTTCACAGAGTGATAAACAATAAAAATATACAAATAAAAAGGCAATATATAAAGTATTAAAAAAATGTAATTATTACTGTATGTCATCAAACGCATATTTATATAATTTATGCGGTATCGAGAAATCCCCAAGGTAGTTACGGTTAGGTTAGGTTAGGTATATTTTGACAAAACACCACAACACGGCGTTTCGCATTCATTATAAATTATAATATTGACATTGATTATTTTAAATATCTGCATGAGTTGAGAAAACGAAAATAATATTTGTCAACCACAACATCTGTGTGCCACATAATGTAATATATACTGAAAAATAAAAATGAAATAACCGTCATTAGTAGTTGTACTTGTTTAGACATAATAATTGAGAATAAACAGAGGCTCATTATTCATCAAAAATCTGTTTCAGATTACGACAAAGCAATACAATTGCTTGTTTAACTGCGATTATCGACCGTAAATTCTGTGGTAATGTGTTACTTAATTATCGCTTCTCATTTAAAATAGTAGCTGTAAATCTGTAGTAAAGATAATATAACGATATTATATTTCCCAATTTGATTTATAAATTTTAAAAGTTATAGTAAGTTTAAAAGAACGATCGCGTGGAAAATTTGGCAATCTTGTTTTTTTTTTTTTAAATATGAATATTACTTAAATATATTTTGTCTCTTATAAGTAATATAATGTTACAATATCTTTTCATGGGCGTGCGTAGATATTGTCACTTGTCAGCAGAATAATTACAAAATAGAATAATGTTTATACAAAACAAAACAAATCTAAATCATACTTAATATAATTATTTTAAATTTTATAATATTATAATATACAACACTATTTAGCAGTGTTGTACAAAGGTTAGGTAAGAGATAAAAGATAACCAATTTTGTGTAGATATAAAACAGATAATTAATATTTAATATTGCAGATCCAACATTCGTACTTGGCGTATACATATAGTTGTTATCGTAATTATTTTGTAAATATTATTATTATTAACTATAAACTATATGATGCTCCAATTAAACTATAGGTAAATAGTGTTTTCAGAGCGCGGTTTAAAATAATTTTGGTCAACATTTATGTAAACATTTTTTTAAATCATTTTTTGAATAAATATCTAGACTATATTTAGTTGATTTAGCAATATTATGTTATATTAACTATAAAATATATTAAATAATTAAAATCCTGTAGTAATAACTAAAATTTAGTTTATTAAACTATTTTGTTATGTTCAATTTAACATAAATATAAATATAAATCTAACTAAATTTAGTTAGTAGATAAAACTAAATATAATATGATTGTCACATATTCAACTAGAATTTAAAGTTGAAATATCTTTATAAATGATTATTTTAAATGCATTTTTTTTCGTTGCATACACAAAGGTATAAATAACTTGCTATTGTCTTGAGGCTTCATTAATATTTAAAATTCATGATTTAGAGGTATTTGAAATAGAAAAAGAGAAAACAGCAATATAATTAATCATTATCTAGTATATTATATTCTGCAGAAGTATATTTATGGACTATGATGTCAATATAGCTACCCACAACATCCGTTCGAAATAATAAGAGATAAAAAACAATACGCTGCAAATCGATGACAACAAATATTATAGCCTATAATAATTTCAAAGAATGTGACAGTTTATAACTTATTATAAATTATAATATGATGTATTTAATATTTATAAATTTTTTTTATTTGTCCTGAAATATATATATTTACAATTTACACTCGTACCTACTTATTTACAAATAATTATAGATTTTCCTATCTTTGCTCATAAAAGTAATTAGTCAAAATATAAGTTTTTTTTTAATCTTATATATTTTTTTAGTTTTAATTTGTATGTGAAAATAATTCTTATCGTTATAGACATGTGCCGTTATTACCACATGTGATGCAATATTTTAGAAAATACGAAAAGAAGATAAGAATTAAAATTTAAATTAATAATGTTTTTTATAGGTAACGTTTTATTTAAATAAAATAAAATGTATATTTTACAAAGTTTTTTTCGTCAACGATTATTGGAATTCAAGATTTTTCGGACAAGAAATATTTCTGAAATGTTCAAACATTTTATGAATAAAAATTATAACATATAATATTTCTGTAATTTGTGTAAATAGTTTTAAACATTAATAATATTGTTATTATGCGTATATAATATGTACATTAAAATAATATATGTAATTATAGAGTAGATATGCGATAATTTTTTAATTTTCAAAACAATTTAAAATATTTAATTATAATGTACCTACCTAGGTATTCAGGTAATAATTATAACGACCACGAGCATTACGAAATTAGTAAATTTAGTGGGCCTTACGTGACTAGTGTGATTTGAGTTTATATTTATATATTATGTAATAATTAAATACAAGTTCAAAATATAAATTATTACAAGAAATATAAGATATTTTTACAACGAATTTAAACCACTCCCATTTTGTATTTGTTTACACTCTTTATTATAGTTAAGTTAATGGTTAGATATTGATATTATTATAATCATTCAATTGAATTATACTAAGTTCTAAATTAGAAAAATTAATAAAATAATGTTTTTTTATGCGTCGTGAAGTAAAAACGTATATACCGCGAGAAAAAAAGTTATCGGCGTCAGAATGATCTTGTAAAAACGTACTTAAAAAAAGAGGAGTTTCATTATTCTTTGTTATTTTGTTATCGGTGGCACCCAAGTCGTTAAATTTGTAATTTGAGTTAACAACATGTGTGTGTTTAAGTCGATTTCACACGACGGGACAGTAAAAAAAACGATCCCCATTCGAAACGGTCTTTATTGGTTTTACAAGGATATTTTTATTTATTTATTTATTTTTGTTTTTTGATATCTGAAAACATTTTTTTGAGTAGAAATTACGGTCCGATTATCACAAGTTGGGTATACTTTCGATAGAAAATTGCACCTACTTGGTACTTTATTTAGCTTATTTTTCGAATTTCTCAAAAGCTTTTCCTTGAGAAAAGAAAAACAACCCTAAAATGACGGAAAAACGGAAAAAATACGATTTTCATTAATTTGATTTTAAATATATTGTTACATACAACCTTAAAAAGTGGGAAGGTCGATTGTGGACGTTCCTCCTTCGTCCCTTTGGATAAATTAGTGGTTTATTATACTTAAGATTTGAATGCAATGATATTACATTAGAAAATACGATTCTGTGCGAAAATCAATACATTACATGCTATACTGATAATCCATTCCAAAATTTTACGAGGTGTGTAAATTACGAATGTAAATATTTAAAATAAATTTCAAGTGCCTACAATCTAATCTTAATTAGTTATTAAGAAATAAAATAATGAAATCGCAATTTTGTCCATTTCCAAGAATTTTTACTTTAAAAGCTTATAAAAAAAAAAATTGTCAGTCACGATTATGAAAATATTTTAAAAAAAGATTTAGTAGTATATGTACAAACTTCAATAAAATGTTTAAACCAATAAACCAAAAATTGCAGGAAATATTAAACATTTTTGGAAAAAAAGCCAAAATTCTATACTTAGTCAGAAAATCAACTATTCTTTTCTAAATTTTTTCTTGTAATTAAGTTCACCTAAGTTAATACTCAAAAAAATTTTCAAGTCCCTACGATCAAAATTCAATTAGTTATCACGAAATTAAAAAATTTTAAATAACAGAAACCGTAATTTTGCCGATTTTCTGCCATATTTTGATAGTTTTTCTTCTCCTAAGGAAAAACAAGAAATTCGAAAAATGAGCTAAGTACCAATTAGACACGATTTTCTATTGAAAGCATACCCTACTTGTGGTAATCGGATCATAATTTCTACCGGAAAAAATTAGGTTATGTTTTCATACATCAAAAAAAAAAAAAAAAAAACATCTTTGTAAAACCAATACATTCTTCGCTCGTTCAGAATCTAAAACTAAAAACCAATTACAAAGTTGATATCATCAGTGAGAATAAAAGGAAATTTAACCGCTTTTATTTTTTATGATTGCATTTCAATCAAAATTGCCATTCGTGTTTTTCCATTTTTCGATTATTTTAAAAGTTGTATAGAACAATCTTATTTGCGTTTGCTTTGAAACTTAGAAGTTAGTTGACATTTGGTTTAATTACCAACATTTTTAAACGTTTTATATACAAATAAATGTCGGCATAAATTCTTCAACCAGTGTTACTTTTTTTTTTGTAGGTACGAAGTTTATTATGCATGTAAAGTGTTAACATTAAGTATTGTTTTTCTAATTCAAATTATTTTTTTCATACTTATAGTTTATTTTCCTACCTATAAAATCAGAATCTTATTATAATTATAAAATAATTACGTATGTAATTGAAATTTGTCTTTCTATCGGTATAACGCATTTAATAACAAAATCGATTTCTACGTATGTCTTGATTGAAATTATCATTATAAATTCGGTAATGTTCATACGTTGTATCTTTCTTTGGACGTTAATTTGAAAATCGCATCTGAATGATCTTTGAAGGTAATTATTATTAGTTTCCTGTAGCCTGTAGGTCGTAGTAAACGTCATTACTCATTATCATCTATAATAAATCACGATAATAAAATAATAATACTATACGAGTACACGCGTAAAAAGTAACTATTTCAGTATTTTAAAAATTGAAATAAATATTTTTTTTTCAAATGTAAATAATACATTTAGAAAAAACACCGACGTGCTCGTACTTATTGCATTGTCTTTTATTATTATTCAGGTTTTATAAAATAAAATTTTGATTATAATATTATAATATTTTTTCAACATTTTATCTTTAATAAACACCTATGTATATTATAGTATCCATTATATATAAACGAATGGACTATACGTTTTTCTTCCTTAGATAAATATCATTGTTATAAATTCTACATTTAGAGAGAGATAATAAAAGACTGTGAAATACGTATCCCAATTTGTAGATGTTTCTCATTCTTATTATTCTCTCTCTCTCTCTCTCTATGCGCAGTTCATTCTTTTGGTAGTTACGGATAACACTTTACTTAGGTAATACTAATAAATGAGCAACACAAAATATGATAACAATAACAACTAAAAATTAACTATTTATTCATGATAATAGAAAATTTTGTAAACATAAATGATAGATTAATAATAACTACAAATTATAAATTAAACAGAAAACATTTCACCAAGGTATACTACAGGAATCCACATTGAATTTTGTGATAAATCTAATTATTAATTATAAATTGCATTACAATACAACATGATTATGGTTATAACTATATATTATAACAAAATTATATTTTATAATTTTTATTATTACATATCGTAAAAATTAATATTTTTTCTTTAAAAAATCGCGATTAAAGATATCTTAAATTGTGCAAAAAAGGAAAAACAAAGTATTTAATAAATTATTCTATATATGATATCCACCCAAAATATTAATTAATATAATCTAATAGACTATATTATCTAATATATAAGATATTAATAGTAAAAAAAATAATACTCCTATGTATATACACCAATAATAAATTATTTTATATTTAAGATACGTATATAGTATATCTATCTATTTCTTATATAAATAATATATTCAAATTTTCTATCACTTTTAAATTATTAAAATATATCTATATACAATCTATAGAATAATTTTTATCATATTATTTTATTATGATTTGTTAAAAATCTAGAAACGTATATTCGGTAACTATTAATATAAATGTCTAATAGACAATAAGGCAATATTTGGTTCAAATACATTAATAATACAACAATAGGTAGAGATTATTTTTGGACGATGCGGTTTCTATAATGAGCTTTTATCATTATAAAAGTATATTCAACTTAGAAACGTTCGACTCAACTATGTATATTAAAGTGTATATTATATATATATATATATATATATATAAAAAATAATAATAATATTATATTATATATAATACTGTGCTCTATGCTCAAGCGATGGTATAAAAAATATAGTAATAATAAACTATAATGCAAATAAAAACCGTTTATATCTTATTTTACCATAAATAATAATTAGCGAATCTATATTATGGACATTTAATAACAATATTTTGTATTACGTTATCGTACATCAGCGATATTTGTTCCTGGGGCGGAGAAAATTGTCAGCTAACGTTTAATTTTAGAACGAATGCTTGCAACGCAGCGCATCTCAATTCGTAAAATTGCTGAAAATGATATGGTTCTTTTAAACCGTTTAGTTTTTGAATTGTTCTTTTGCCATCCTCTATTGTCTGTTATAACAAAAACAAAATTCACACAGTTTAGCCAAAAGTATTTGAAGTCTAAGTTACACGACCTTCTGACAATCAATTGGATAATTAATTGAAATTGATTTTAATAATACATGCAAACGTTCTTGTTCGATTTTAAATTGACGTCAAACTTCAATCAAACATTAATTAATTGTTTGATTATAATTAAGGCTTTTGTTTCTATGCATTTGCATATTTTTTCTGGTTGATCATACTGTATGTTAAGTGAGCACAAAATATGTTCTATGAAAATGTAATAAAAATACGAAATTTTTAGACCATATTTTAACATTTTACAGTTTTTGTAGAATATTTTATAATAATTACGTCATATTAATTAGTCTTTATAGTTTATAGGTATGTCATATTGTACTATTTCGTAACTAAGTATATGCATTTTAATAATATTTTCAGTCAAGTTTCCAGAAAATGAAAGTTACAATTTATATACACGGTTAATGTCAATAGTATGCGACGTAAAAATAATTTCAAATAAAAAAATTGTACTTTAAAAAAGTAACGTAATAATATAATTTAGAGTCTACTTATACAATTGCGTTTTATATTTTTACTTTATTTGCAGTATAGGACCTACTATTTTTTTTAATTAATGTTATTTTTTTATATTAATTTAAATTAAATTTTTATAAGAAAATTCTATATATAGATATGTTTTCTTTTAATATGATTTTTATGGGCATATTTTATCACATATTGATAAAATATGAGTTGATATTAAGTCATTTTTGGTCCTTATATATACGTGTAATTTAAGAGTAGGTATAGACGTTATCGTAATATTTTAATCCATAATAAATAAATAACAATTAACAAATCCATTGATAAATCATTATAATACATTATATTATATAGATACTTATTAAATTTAATCATTTAATCCAAAATGTCCAAAATCTGCAGCTTACTTCGTTTCGGCCAATTTGCTCTGCGGCCAATTCATAAAGTGAGTACGCGTACAGGTGATCGCGTCGTTTATCTCGTTCCATGGATTGGACGATTTCAATCAACAAACGAAAATGGCCATCGATGAAACCCAAAGCTTTCCGACAGACAATCGTCAGAAATTTTTTCGTATACCTTATCGTGTCATCGTCATCGTCGTCAGTTTCGCAACAATCTACCGAACATATAATAATTATACATTATTACTTTAATAATATATTCTAATAATCGTGTGTTATGATAAAATGTAAACAAATTTAATGGAAACTTCGGATAACCAAAGGCCGAATTTAAGTAAAAATGTATTTTATTTTCATATTTCTCATAAATCCTATATACTATGTAGGTATACTTAGTATAAAGTCTACGATCAGAGACGAATTAATTAAATGAGCGGTCCTGGTCTAACACGTTTTTGGGAGCCCTATAATTTTACAAACAATTTTTTTATACTTATATGTTTATTGATATTCAATAGTTTTACAAGAAAAATAATTATAATTTAATTAATATTAAAATAACTTTTTTAAAATTATACCTTCAAACTATTAAATATAATTGTAAACAAATTACAGCTCTATAATTATTTTGGTGGTCTCTTTTATAAGGGTTATATAGATCTTAATTCCTCGTTAATCTGGCTCTGTCTATAATATATCTATTGTTGAATGTCTATATAGTGGATATCCCTTACACGGATGATGGATATTTTGAACTGGATATTTTTACAGCCTACTAGTTACCAGTGTTGAAATGTGTACAAAACAGCTAGCTAATTATATTATGGTGTTTGGATGATATTTAAGATAAAAGTTAAGTCAGACTTATCAATGAACGGTTATTTATTTCATTATTGCATAACAATGCATCTCTGATGAAAATTAAACCAATCATAGAACTTGTATCTACTGGGTATCTATTGTTTTACACCGGAGTGCGCTAACTGATTTAATTTGTGATATTATAATAGGTAATATTATATTAATAATAATTAATTTTCCTATTTTAGAAAATTATAATTTTTAATGGCTACAACTATCTATACGTATATACTATATATAGTATAGGTATTTATTTACTTTATAAATAAATAATAAGACGAGGTACTGAAATTTGTTCAATTTATAATATATTTAGTGTACAATTTTGTATCTAATATAATTAACATAACTTATTTATTGTGTATTTTTGTGTTTATTGTTTAAGTCATTATGTAACTTTCGTATTATTTTAAATTAAAACGAGATAAGATAACAATGTAAACTAAAATTTAATTTTTAAATGTATATATCTGCGGTTTGTTTAATTTATTTAGTATTTACTGTTTAATAATATATAATATTAAAGTATACTTATCTCGTGATTGAATATTGGTATCATTAAATCAACACACATAGTAGTAACAAAACGCCAAAGACGTGATAAACAAATAATATAAAATCTTGTTTTATTGTTTACTTATACATTTTAACTAAAATGAAAACGTAAATAGGACAATATTTATACTTCGCATACCATAAGCCGAACTAATATAAAATACACAATATGTACCGATACACATAATATACCTATAATCAAATCTCTATTTAAAAAAATCACACGGACTATTTTATAAATCATATTCAGTGCTACAGTTAAAACTTAAAAATTCTGTACGACTGCTACCGTGGATTATTGAAATAGTAAATAAGTATTACGAGATAGATTATATATGTCCAAAAAGCGTAAAAAAATATAAAATCATACAAGATATAGACATATAAACTGGAAATGACAGTCATTTTTAGGACTGAAAAATTGTACAATTAATTATGTTTGAAAATTATCTTCTAGGTAACGTACCTATATTCTTACTATAAATGTTTACATTTGAAAAAAAAATTATCCTAATAATAATAATTGTGGGTATCTAATAATAATCAATAATTAGAAAATGTTTGAAGCAAGTGAGTAAGTAAGTAGTTTGTGGATAGCATAATTTTCAACTGCTTTGTATGCACTTACAAGTCCTACATGTCATCATAAGAAACAACATATGAAAAGTTTTACATTATCCAAAACAAATGTTTGTTTGTTGTAACCCACCAGTCCCAACTTAAACCATACCGAAAAATAAGTAGTTTCAGTTTTAGTATAAATCTATATAAGTATAAACCTTATAATTAATCTTCACCATTAACGACCACTACGTTATTTTTTTTTTAAAAATTATATGCAAGTTCTATAAATAGCCTTATTTTGTAGGTGTAGCCAACCCATATAATTATCTTCATATTACAGACAATTAGTAAATGTTAAATAAAATATGCATAATATATGCTATTACATGTATATAATTATAAACAAATATATTATAATAATTACATTAATATTATTGTTATATTTAGGTTTTATTGTTTCGTTTTATAATAAAATGGTTAAACTGTTGCTATAAACTATATAAATGTCTATACGTACTATAATTTAAGACAGTGTTCTAAAATGGGAAATTATAAGAAAGGAATATTCGATAAGACAACTTATCATTAACCTGCTAATTTAGTGATTGATTAATAATTTAAAATGTGATAAGAAAACAAAGATAACGCCTCAGGTTTGATATCATCTTCAGGAACAACGATGCCTATCAATTTTTCTATGATCTACATAATACGGTTATCCTATTCCTGACTTGTGAAGTCGGCCAGTGGTTAAGACGAACCCGTTTTTGTAAGTTTTTGACTCGTTTTGAGCTTACCCGCTATAACTGCGTGTAACGCGTCAACTGGCCACTTGGCCACGCCGTATTTGACGTACAGCGCCTCGTAGACAATCAAACGACTGAGCTTGCTGCCGCCGTAGCAATTGTCATCGGTTGTCGTCCGCAACGCTTTGGCCACCCTGCGTTTCCCGTCCACTACAAATTTACCGACCATGTTACGTTCTGCGGCCGTCCACCGGTTGTTGACCGCCTCGTCGGTTCGCCGTAGCATCCGCTCCGCTGTATCCTCGTCACCCGCAGCGCTGGCACACACTATATCGTGAATATTCTATTTTCATTTTTCTGTTTTCAAATTTTACTTTTAACTGCATTTTTTTAATTTCAATTTTGTTTATACACATTTTATATAATAAATAAATGAATAATATTATTTCAAAAGTATTACGTTAATAATGCATTTTATAAAGGCCGTACATTATTTATTATTTTACTTAGATTTCGATATCAATTTGTTTAATTTGTAAGTTTTTATCGCGCTATGATATCGCTGAAATACAAAATATATCACTATTTAAAAAAATATATCGTTGTCTAATATTCATATAAGAATATAAGATGGCGATCAGAAGTCGAAAGATATATTATAGTTTCTATACAATTGAAAAAAAAAAATTTTAATATCATTAATTATTTTAAAAAAAATTAAGCTATGTAATACATTTTAAACCCTTTTATATGAATTTTTTTTCTAAATTTTAAAATTATTATTAAGTCAAGTTTAAATTTCTTAAATTCTCAACTTAATTATAATTATAATTACATAAATATGTAAAATAGCCCAATCATTTAGTCATATAATGATCTAATTTTTCTAATTAATATGTTCTATAATTAACCCATTACCTAATCTGCTTATGGGTACTCTTTTTTCATATGATTGACGGCAGCCATGAGCCAGGTATCAACAAAAGAAGTAGTTAGAAGGGGAAAAAATAATCTAAAACTGCGAATTTCTCAATATAAAATTATTAGATTTATTAACCATTACATTTTGCAAATTTATACCTTTATGATGTGGTTTAAATATTATTTAATACGATTATTTTTCTACGGTTTTTTCTATAAATTACGACTGAACTATGAATTAAAACTTTATTGTATAAACATAATAACACTCTACGAGTTTGTGAATCAACATTAGACAAGTATATAACTTATATAAATATAATATTTTACCAACGTACGATGAGAAAAGTAGAAATCATATTTTTAAAGCGAAAGTTTTCGAATTATTAATTTAAATTTATGTTTCAATCAAATTTAGAACTTAAAAACTTTGCACGTTTTGGTTATATTATTCAAAAACTCCGTGACGTAAAATATTAATTATTTTCTTTTTTTTTTTTATAGAAATATTTGTTTAGGTAAGTAGTATATGAATAATTATTTGTCGCATATTAATATATTCTTTTAGTTAGTATTGACTTATTGAGAAAGTTCACATGAAATGTTCAAATAAAATATTTAAATTCTATTCGATATTATATATTTGTTTAATGAAGGAACTTTAACTTTAAGAGCTAACATTCATACTCATTTACTATCAGACAATAGTTTATTTTATAATATGCATAAATTATATAATATATTATTATATATTTGCATATATATATATAGGTATAAATGCAAATACTTTAATATATAAGAACTTTTAAGTCTCGTTTAGAATTTTACCATATGTTTTTATTTCTTAGACTCAAATACCAACTGCAGTATAAACTATATAATACCAGAAAATATAATATAGACAATTCAAAACAGTGAATGTGAGATCGCATTCCATGACGAATATTGATTAGAGAAGTTCATATTTTAACACAAAACTTTACCTATATGATCTATATGCAATTATATAGAATATAATTCTCAGTTTGTTCGCACATAGACCCAATATCCACATTTAAAATACTTTAACAGTGTAGAGTAAAATAAATAATGCTCAATCATAATTTGAATATATTATGTGATTGAATTTTTTTGCGTCAAATTTTAAGTTATTACAACTATTACACAAATTACAAAACCGAGAAATGCGTGATAACTGATTTTAAATAATGAACATATTTTATAATATGGTGAAAATCAGAAAACTCTAATAGTCTAAAATATAAAATAATTTGGGGAAATCAAACCAATTATAATGTTAAGTTAATTAGTGTTGAGAAAGAGCAAAAAACATTATAGGTACTTAAGTTATAAAAGTCATTATCAAAATTATTTTAATAGAATTCTCATAAATCCATGGGTATAGGAAATAAGTTCAGGTACTTAAAGTTTTTTTTTTGATAAAACATGACAATTCTTTAGCAAAAGAGTTAGAAATTAAATTAGATTGTGTGTTTAAATTAACACATAAACTCATTCGTTACTATTTTTAATTTTATTAATAATACCTATTAAAAGAAATGTGATAAAAATTAAAAAATGCATATATTGTGATTGTGCATTAAAAACCACTAATAATGACAATAAATTAGGGACAAATAACAATAAATGTCTTCTTCGATACAGGAACAGGATGATCATAGTTTCATGAAAATAAAAAAAAAACATAGTGAACTACATACGCAATTACAATGTCATCCAACATTATTTTTGTAACATAATATTCTGATCACCTTGTATATGGTGTTACATGCTTTAGAAAGTCGTCGGTTGAAATATAAAATCGATATAGTAACATACGTGAATGTATAATAGAGGAATTACTGTGAGTGGAGGGTAGGATCTATGGGTACGGACTTCTCCCACTACTTGGATAATATATAAAAGTATATAAAAAAGAAGTTAGTAAATAATATTTATGGTAACAACCTAAAGTGCTATAACAAACTGTGCTTGTAATTTTATTGGCATTTAATATTTTATCGAAAACCACCTTGGTACTCATAAACTCGTATATACTTGAGCGTTTATCAGTATTCAATGTAGAACATGATATAGGTAGTTAACAGTTATGATATAAATATTATTGTTATTATTGTATTAATTCAAAATGTATTATAATATTTATATTTTATACTAACTATCTAGGTTGCTCTATAACTGCTGTACTTCACTACATCATATGTTAAGATTTGATCAAAATTTAAGTTTTATGATACAACAAGTAGGTTTTTAACCCTTCAAGTTGAGTCAAGCATACAATTTTACGATGCTTGGATAAAAAATAATACTTAAGTCCATTTTAACGTTTTTTTATTATTGCAAATTCGTGTCGAGTTTTTTTGTTGTGCAATGACTGTTATTAATATTTAATTTATTTACACGAATTTTATGAAATAAAAATGAATATACAATTTATTTAGTTTTTTTCATATCATTCTATGTAAATGATTAAAATATACACAAATTTAGAAATAAAATTAAAAAATCATTAAAATGAACTTATTCTCTTGTATCCGGACTCTATTAAATAAAAAATATAAGTTAAAAGTTTTTTTACTCATGGCCATAAAGTAATGATACGGTCTCATCCATATAAAATCCTCCGCTACACTAGCAAATTCTTTACATGCAATCTTCCAATCCAATCGCATGATATACATGAAACCTAATTCGTGTAAATACATAGCTTCCATATTTACAAGACAATACTCGACAATGGTCGATTCGATCTCGTACGCTCGTATTGATCCATCCAGATCACCCTAAACATATAAAATGTATCAAATAGTCGTGACTTTATACACTATATGAGTTCAGTATGATGTTATAACTTTTTTATGAAACTAACAAAAAATATTTCACTAATTATACTAAAAGACAATCAAAGTCTTAACAATGTCTATTGAAAGAATTACTAATCATTATTGTAAAGGATAAATGTAAAGGTTTTTGAGTGGGTTATTTGAAATCAGTAAGTAACTATTACATACCTTGAGATAACACGATCGTCCAGTAAAGTATTGTAACAATGTTGAATTTCGGAATTCTTCAGGAGGGTTTATTACCAATTGTTCAGATTCTTTGACATAAACCTCGTTTTCTCGTGATTGAGGACCATCGAACAAATAATCCGTGTTAACCACCATGCGGTACCACGACAAGATCCCCCTAATCAATATTAATTTGTAGTCATTACTAACATTTAAAAATTATTTCAAATTTTAGATAAAAAGTAACTCTGACTTTACTATTTAGATTTGTCCAAAAACTAAAATATTATAATTACCAAGCTAACGGTGCGTGTACGTCAGGACCGTTTTTGGCAAATGCCAAAGCATCTAAACCGGTTTGACGATTTCCATTAAAACCCAACATTCCTACTACAGAGGCTATCGTTGGAGGTAATAATGATACAAACAAATTAAAAGCTCCATACCCCACACTGACCGCTGCCATCAACCTGACCACATCTTGGGGCATTATATTTGACAAACTTACATGAAAAACACATAAAGGTAGTAAGAATTTAATTTATTTTTGAATTTTTTAATATTTTAAAATTTTTGTGGTTTTACTTTTTATTTAGTAAATTAGGCAGGTAAAAACATCACAATAAAAATAAAAAGTTTAATATTTCAATAATTGATTTTTATAAATCATTATATATATATTAATAAATTTAATATAAAAGTATGTATAGTTTTTTAAAGTATAATTATAATAACACGCTAAATTATTAATAATAATTTAATCTAGTTTATTAGAACTTAATATTACCTATTTGTACGTAACGTTTCAAAAGATGTGGTAGCTGAACGAAGCATGCGACTTCCAATATTTGATGGCGGTGTTAAATTAACAGATTTTCTGCGTTTTAACACCGGAGGCCATTTTGGAGTATTTTGATCTAAAAATTCAGTTTTATCAAATATTTGTACGAATTAAGTTTCAATTTTTAATGTATAATGTTTAGTGTTATTATAAATATAATATTATAATGTGAAAATATCCAACAATTTCACAAATTACAAAAAATATTTAAGCGTATTAGTATTTAGCAACCGTATCCCTATGCGAATTCTTGTTAAACGAATCTGGTAAAGTTATAACCAAAAAATAAATAAGGAATCACCACTCATCAGAGTATCAGACAGGGTCAATCAACTACTATGTATAAATTCATTTTGGGAGAAAGATAAGTCAGGTAACTTCATAGTACAAATATTTTTCAGGATTCAATTGTCAATTATACAAAACATTACATTACAAGAGTATAAAAAAAATCTGCCGATTAATTTAATTTTAATTTTCAAATCAAACTTTACCACTATCCATAGCCATGGAACAATAATTCTTAATATTTCTCAGCGACACACTATTCAAATATTTCATATTTTGTGACACATAGGATATACTAAGATACATAAGGATCAGGTAAAATTTGACATTAACTTTAGTTTCTTACCCAGGTCCAAGTCGTAGACGTTGCGGTAGATACCTAGCACGGCAAAATAACATTTTTGGTATAGTTTCCAAGCACGCCGCAGTGAGAATATCACCTGGGCTAGGGTGCCCATCGATGGGTCGTCTCTGTGCACGGTCATTGTTAGGCACGCTATGCACATCGTGACGTCAGCCAACATGATCTTTCTTTCGTAGTCTTCCAAATCTGTGTCTGCAGACAAGAACAACTTTCGCTTAAACGCCCCTATCCATCCACCTGTCATTTTGGCGCCAAAGTGTAATTCCAATCGCTTGAACTCGATCATCGCGTCCTCCAACCGAGATTTTTCTAATGTGTTTATCGCCATCTGGAAGTCAAAAATAAAAAAAACATCGAAACGAACTTGCCATTATACTGGTTGAAATCAATAGTGTATCTAGGAATTAGGGGAAAATTTCCCTCAGAATTTGTTCAAAAATTCATAGAATTAAATAGAATTCATAGTAGAATAATTCAAAAAATATAAATTTGCTAAAACAACAATAATTTTCCGTCATTTCGTAAAAATATATATTATTTATAATAAATATTATATATTTTGTTGATAATATTAATAATTTACTACGTCAATATATTTAAAAATTTATATTATATCTATTTTATATTTTGTTATATTAATTATTATTATTATATATATATATATATATATATATACATGTTTTATGTGTTGATAAATGTAAAAAAAAATTATATATTGACCAGTAATAAAATAATACATTTTCCGCTCGCAATATGCACGTCGTGGTGCTCTTGTCGATTCAATAAATCGTTGACAACAGCCAAGTTCTTAGAATCTTGAACAAACATCCAAACAGCTCTCCTGCATATACTCCAAGTAGGCTCGTCGATGGAAGACATGACGGATCTAAAAATATAATTATATTGTTTTTATTTACCGATAATAAACAATTCGGATAATTTGCCATGTGATATTTTCGACACCCTCAACAGAAAAAGAATTATATTTAAATAACGTGATTTCATACCATATACTACATTACTACAGTCGTGATGTTAAACTGTTATTATTGCGACGTAAATGGAGTTTTATTACGGTGTGAGCTGTGACCACCTAAAACATAACCTGCAATAACCATAAGTATAAACAACTTTGGCGCCCATTCAGGTTACGAAGTACTGCAGCTGCATGTGCTCTCTGAGGGTGTGAATTCACCAGTGAACTTCGCACTTTGTAAATTAAAAAATATAATAAATTATTAAAATTGTCATAGTACAAAGCTCTAATTTAAACCTAATCTAAATAATAGCTTAAGTAACTTTTAGTTCTATATACGGTTACCCAAAATTGCAGGCAATATTAAACATTTTGAATACATGCTCTATATTTAGTCATAAAATAATTTTTCTCATATTTAGAATACTTATATGAATATTCAAAAAATTTCAAGTCTCTACGTTTAAAAGTGAACTAGTTATCATAAAATATTTAAAACCAAAATAACGTAAATCGAAATTTTGCCGATTTTCCGTCATTTTTTGGTAGCTTTCTTCTCCTAACGAAAAATGTTTGAAAAATAAAAATAATCTTACTAAAGACCAACTAGGTGTAATTTTCAACCGAAAGCATACCCTACTTAAAGTAATCGGACCATTATTTCTACCCTAAAAAGTGTCTTCAGACATAAAAAAAAACCGCATCGCTCAGAATCTAAAACATATATTAAAACAACTGTTAAAAAAAAGTTGTTATCTAAGTCTTTATCTAACCTAGATAAGCTGTCACCAGGGGGAAGAGGTGTAATTTTAGTCAACTGCATGTGCTCTAAAGAATTCTCCGTGCGCCACCGATAAACAATATTGGCTAATGTGGTTATAGTAAACTAGCTATCTTTAACTTTATTAAGCCAATTTAGATCTCTCGTCGGTTCACACAATTATTTTGTGCAGCGGTTTGTTTTTAATGATATTTTTTTTTTACTAATTTTGGACGAAAGCAAAAGAAGCATAGAAAGCAAAACATACACAAAGTTTCTCAGCCGTATAACCGTGTGGGACACACGTGTACGTTGTTAGAATAAACGTGCGTAACAGTCAACATGACGTAGAAAAATAACGGGAAAACTGGCGCCCCGACAATACGTATTTTTTTAGTATTTTACTACTAGGATAATAGTACATATACGCCAGCGGATTGTAATTTTAATTACATAATTATATACAGCAATTACCGTAATAGTAACATCTAAAAGTTGAGAACATTTTACACTAATGAGAAATGCAAATGAAAAATATGCAATGTTTTTAACTTTTAAAAGAGAAATATGATTATTTATGTTTCTAAACGATTTCTATAGATAGTTAATGTGTTTTATTATTAATTTATACAATATTACTATAAAGTTCTGAAAAACTAAAAAAACAGATACTAAAAATATAATTTTTTTATTAAATTGAAATATCTAAAAACAACACAATATAACAACGATACAACGTCGATAACTTTGTTGCATTTTTTTAATACTGTCTATATAGACAGTGTCTACATATTATATATATATAATATATATATATATATGTAAAATCCATATTCGTTTCATTAGAATTTACTTAGGGCAAAATTTTAAGTGTTTTGGTAATTGTATTAATTTATAATTTCCAGACTATGTTATATAGTAATATACACAGTGGTCATAGTGGGTTAAAATAAGTAGGAGGGATACCCAGTTATTAATTGGAGCCTAATATTTTTTTTATACATTACAAACCCAATGGGAGCTTCCTCTCTCTCTCAAAAATGTCTATATTGCTCCTTAGCTTATGAAGTATGAATTAAACCTTTCAATGAAATACTGATTTTAATATAAAGTTAACAAGGGATGCATTATTATAGACATAATAATATGGGAGGACATCCCCTCTTATCTCCCCACACAATGACCATTGCCCCCCATACCTAATATACAAATTTATTAATTATTAATTGATATTTAGGAAAATATACACCACTAAATTTAAATTGTTTTATAATACAACATTTATATTTATTATTAGGTAAATATAGGTAATTAAATATACTTATACTATATATTTACTACGTAATTTTATATTTTTATATTATTGTAGATGTTATTAGTTATTAGTTTATTATATACTGAAAAATGACAATGCGTTTTTATTTATAATGCATTTATACAAATTTACAGTTCCATTAAACATTTTGTAAAACAATTATTTATTAATAATTATATAGTCCTTGTACCTTGGTTATTCAGTTTACTGTATAAGTATATACTTATAGAAATAAAATGACCACGTAATTTGATATATTATTCTCAAGAACCTTTGAATGTTGTCATGTATAAAATCGATTAATAATTTCATGGTGTATACTTTACTAAGTGCAAATTTATACTAGCACAAGTAATTTGATACTTTCATCGTATATTATCATTTATCAGACCATTGAAAATAGTTGACCCTTTTGAACATTCAGGTCATACCCGTTTCCCCTTTATCCAACTTTCCAGATAACATTTATATTATAATTAAACACTATAAACACAATTATATAGATCGCGTTTGATCTTATAGTCGTATAAATTAATCAATATTAATTATAAAGATGTGTCTAATAAAATTAATGTATAATAAGTATATTATATATTATAATATTTATTATTTATATTATATAAGTTCAAATTCTAATTAATATTTTAGTACAAACATAACGTAGAAATTTAGCATGATTTTTGTTCTTAACGTCAAAATATAATTATAAATTCGAGTTATGACATTACCTACAATTTGATATTAAAATAAAAAATTAAATTCCAAACAATAAAATATTTAAATCCACATAATAATATAACACATCCTATGTATTAATTTTAATATTTAATAGTTATATAAAACAGCACTATATTATATACGCAAAATATAGGTAATAAACATAAATATTTCTTTGGAAAAATTAATTAAATTTTCTTATTATCCTATATCGAATTTGTTTAATTTTATTATGTATTTATAATTTAACATTTTGTATTATAAAATTGTTTATTACGTAGATAAACAAAAACATGCATTACAATAATTTTATTGCCATATCTAATTTATATTGATAAAAAAAAAATACACATATTAATAATTAATAATGTTTAAAACTCAATACTAGGTAAACCTAGTATAAAAATATATAATTTATGAATCTAGTTAAATATTTAACTTTTTTTAAAAGTACCTTTATATTAAGTATAAGTACAATTAATTACACAACACTATAAAATATCTACATAGGTAGTTGAAACAAAAAATGTAATTAAATTGTGCCGCACTAATAAAAATATTTCATTTTTAAAATGTAATATTATAATTTATTTTGATTATTATTGTAATATAATATAGAATAATATAATATCGTGTAAATTTAATTAAATTATTGAAAAAATATACTATAAAAAACATGTTTTAAATTCCTGTTTTTCCTGCAATTATTAATAATTATTATTCACTGTACAATAGATACGTTTGTGATTTGTTACATAATAATTCCACGTAATTTTTCTAATAAATTAATTAATCTAATGCGAGTTATGTAAAGATAATAAAAATATATTTATTTTTTATTAGGACCACAATATAATAATTAATTATTAAGATCCTGCAAGCTGGTAATAATAATAATAATAATATCCAACTGCATTTTACTGAAATTATGTGATGCAACGAATTATGCATTTAGACGCGTGATTAAGTACAAGCGGAAATTGATTAAAATATCAGGGGATTTTTAAGATCAATATTGTTATATCGATATAACATTTGTATATATATGTAAAACTCAAACAATTTTTAGGGGGCCGAAATAAAAAAAAAATAGGATATTACCTTCTAAGAGATTAAGTAATATTGGGCATTTGAACTGTACTTTAGGTCTAGGGTCTAAGACGTCTCTATTGTTACTACACGGGATAGTTTACTCACTTGTGCGAGTAGGTAGTGATTAGGTATTATTAAATTCTGATAATATTATATGTTAGCGTGATCACAGAAAACACGTTAATTTTTTTGTGTCACTAATGCAATTGTCTGTTTTGTTGAAACAAACACATACATATAGACTAATAAAGATGAAAACTCAAAACATTTTAATTATTACGACTATTGTTGATAGGTACAATAAATACATACGTATCGCGCAAATACTACTGTTGTACGACAACGGACACACGAGGTTTTCGAATTGTTTAACCGCCGGACGTAGTCACAAAACTAAACAGAAAACGACTTATATTGCCTGACGCGCGGCGCGACCAAGGGTTGGGGTGCGTATACGTAAAAGCGCGAGTGATACAATCGATTATTTCTATGACCCTGTTTTTAAAGTAGATACACACTTTTCCGGATTCACGTTGCAAATATAATAGAAAATAATATGTATTTGTACAAATCACTAACCAGGTTACGACCTGGTGTAGGTAATGAGCAACGGTCAGGGTCGAAAAAGATAAGAGTTAAAAAAAAAAAAAAAAACAAAATCAGTAAATCAAATGATAATACTTAATATTGTCGGTGACCTAAAAATAACGGCAATTTTCTAAATGTAATCGTAAAAGCAATACTTTGAACGAAACTTTTCGTTAATACAACATTCCTGATATTCACTATAACCTAACCTATTAATGAAAATCATACAGAAGTTCTGGTAGATGATATGGTTATAATGATTTTAGGATCAAATTTACCATTTATACGTATGTCGAGTATAAAATTTATGTCAATTTAGGTTTTGATGGTTATTAATTATTATATGGTATAAAATATAATATTTATATTACCTAAAGTCAGATACTTAAATTTCAGTTTCAAGGTCATAGACTCAATTTCTTTAAGAAATATGTATGGTTTCAAAGAGTGTCTACATTGACTAAAGTCTAATATAAGATATACCTGTCTATTATGGGTGCGTCTTGTACACATTTTACATTATAAGCGTTTATCAGTGCTTAGCCGTGTGTCGTGTTTTATACATTAATTATATAATTAGGTTTCCATCGTTTATGTGGTATGTTTGACATTATGCATTAAATATTTCGTGTTTGACAGAAAATTTTTAGTTTTAATAAAAATTAAAAATAAATAAGTTTATTAATATATATTTCCTATTATAATTTTAATCAGTTTTTAAAATCAACAGTACTTATTTAAAAAATGTTAAAAATGTATAAATATTTTTAAAATTGTTTGTAGTACTATACTATATAGGTATTAAGGTATAGACCATAAACTATGGTCAAACTCAAACATATTTCTTAAACATAATTATTTGTATTATAAAATAATTTATGTAAATATCAGTGTTCTACAGTGCTCATATGCAAAATTATATTATTTTAATTGAAATATTAATAATTTATAAGCGTTTCAAACATTTTACCATTATTTTTCTACACTTCAACTCATCATTCAAAATTGATTTATCAGCGTCAGACCTGACAAATAGAAATGAAGTATGAAAATATTTTAATCAGTCTCAGATTTAAATAATATAAAATACCTACTAAATTTAAACGGTATTTTTTAAATCTAAATAAAAGCGGGATGTATAGTTTTATTCTCTCCCCACACGGTGTTGGTTTACCTATTTTATTGGTAGAAATCTGATTTATATTCTCAAATATTTAAAATATGATTGATGAATTTAAAGTATTTTAAAATAGGCAATAGGTACATTCTCTTAATATTCTTTTAAAAAGGTAGATGTTTTATGCCCTAAAAAATGCAAAATATTCTAAAAAAAAAACGTATATAAAAATTTATCTTGTGAACAAATATTTAACCATCATATTCGTTTTATATACCTAACTTATTTATGGACACCGAATAAGTATTAGTAAATACTAGAATAAAACAATAATACACAAATAGGCAATAAACCATTTATTGGATGTAAATATTTATATATATATACGGGTTAAGTATGAAAAAAAAACTCAACATATCGCTTTTATATTTTATTTATTTATCTATTGTAAAATAATTGGCATAAATTATAATTTTAAAACTCCGTGGTACATGCGGAACACGAA
Organism: Eriosoma lanigerum; assembly: GCA_013282895.1. Classification (NCBI taxonomy): domain Eukaryota; kingdom Metazoa; phylum Arthropoda; class Insecta; order Hemiptera; family Aphididae; genus Eriosoma; species Eriosoma lanigerum. The sequence goes on from CM023360.1 coordinate 13,288,052, forward strand.
AATACATAAAAATAATAATACGATTATTTTCTTCAAAATAATTTTGAGAAAATTGTTTATACTGTGTTAGAATCTCTATAATCAATTAAAGTATTAAGTTTTTCTTTTAATTCCATGTTTCATGAACCGTAAAGATCCTAATCGTAATTTTACCCATCATTTTTAACTGCATAAACTATAGAAACAAATATGTAAATGTATAAAAATCCTACTACTTTTTCATAATGTTTTTGATTAGTTTACAAAAATATATAAAGTAAGTATAAAGAAGTCGTGTAACTGCTGACTATGTCGGTTTGACGACCCCCGCCCCCGGAGCTACAATTACAATCGGCTGTGGCATGCATATACGACCATATGACAACAGCAAACACGCATGCGTGTATATACAAAATATACAGAGCGATCAAAATCTCATATTACAGTAATTTTGTAGTTTTAATATGCGAAGCATAAAAATTGTATAATCCAAGACCATTCGAATGTTTAATTAATTTTTAAATTTTAAAAAATTTTCGGGGGTCAACATTTTTAAGTTAAATGGTATAAACCTACTAACCTCAACTTTTTTTTTACTGCTAAAAAATTTAATTTAAGTCCTGTAAGGCTGTAAACGTATACTCGTAAGTTAGTACGCACGTTTTTATATTGATCATTATTGTCCACTTTATCGTTTTATCATATTATAATAATATATTATTAGCATAATGTGAAACGGTAATATATAATACAAAGACATTGTATACAATTTTTGAACCTTAGTATACAACAGGAAACAGGGCTGGATCGGCCAATATTGCAGGGTGGCTAGTGGCTATTGTCACCGAGACCCAGTCCTTTTATGGTCATTTTAAAAATGTAAAATTCATCTATAATGAGTAGGTAAGAAAGATTTCTATGAAATAGGTAAAAATTGATTTTCGATAATATAAAACATGGGATCGGCACTTTGTATATAATAAATTGTAAGTTAAAGTATAACTGAGGCCATTTTTTCAAAAACCAGTCCACAACCCTGATGGAAGATAATATATATATTACCAATCAAAATTTGTTTTTTTATCGCGTATAACTCGGTGAATATTGCAGGTATTACACATAAAAAAAAAAAAAATTAAAAATTAAAAAAATATAACACCATTTAATCAATAAAAATAATAAAATACATAAATAACTCGTTTGAAAATCAGAGCGGACTTGTGATATGTACAGTTAAACGACGATTTAATCACTGAACAGGTCGGGTTTGAGCCAATTGACCAGGATTTCGGCCATTTCGTCAGAATGATGGATCACGTACGCGTGATGGTAGCCTTTGTCGCATAGAACCGCTTCCACTTCCGGCACGGATTTGCGGATATCGTCGTAGAACGATGTCGGACACCAACCGTCACAGTTACCAAAGTACATGTGCAATTTCTTCGAGTTTTCCTTTAACGGCTGCGAAAACATATACAAATCGTCGATAATTATTATTTGTTTATACATAATTATAGTCATCATCTATTTGTGCTCAATGATTAGTTATATATACAGTATACCAATATCTACATTTTATAGTTAAACATTTCGATCACAGGGATGATTATTCAAATGTAAAATGTAGTTTTTAAAATCATATATATAATTATAAAAAAATATCGAATTATATTGTGAATTTCGCTAAATTTATGCGGTACACTCTTTGAAAAATTAATCGATTTTAACCCGAGGTTTGGCTAGTTGTGCGTGTTCATATTGCTATCATTTAAACTCTTTGGTTAAATGTTTTATTTCGGTCGATTTAGAGAAATATAATGCTCACATAATACTGATCTTTATATTAATTGTAAATTAACAGGTTATTTAAATTTCATAACATATGAATTATGAAGTTATTGTAATACAAGTATTACCTATATATACGTTAGAATAAAATAAAATATTTTATATTAACCAATAGTTTTTATTTAAAACATTTTTAAAGAAGAATCCATTAAAAAGTATGGTTACTTTCTCACGCAAGATTTATTCTTAGAACTCAGAAGTCACAATTAATCAGCTATTGGATGTATTCTGGACATTCCGGTTAATAAGCTATTAACTAGATATCCACATTTAAAAGTAATCTAGTAAAGTAACTAGTTTGATTTTTTTTAGTTTATTTATCATATTCAATTATATATATATATTAAGAATAGTACTATTTTTGACATTAATTTAAAACTTTTATTTTATGTAAAACAAATAATATTGTAAATACAATTTTTAAATTACTGCCAAAATTATATTATACTTAAATATGGTTAATATATTAAATAAATAAATATTAGAAAATTAATGTATTTAACTTTTTTTCACTATTTTACTAAGAGTAAAATCATTCAAATAAAAATAACTGTAGCTGTATAATTATAAAGTGATTCAGGTTTTATTTCAATACTATAAAACAAAATAGTAGGTGTAGTAATAGATATTCCGCCAGTTGTTCATATTAATATAAATTATATTGTTCAACCGTTAACTAATAATCATTTCAAATCTTTCCTATTCATCATCTATTATATCTATTGTAATTTAGGTTCTTTACAACGTGTCATAAAAAAAAGAAAGAGAATGATGAAGTAACAATCATTATAATTTATTTTCTTTGAATTCTCTGAAATCATATTAAGAATTTCTTTGTCTACGTTTTTATTTGTGTTGATAAAGCATACAATTTTTGTTTTTGGAACTATTGTTTAAGTAAAATATACGATATTTTTCATTCTTTACTGAATGTAAATATAAATATTATAACATGACAATTATTACTAACATCTAGTTACAATTAAAATAATTATATTCCTTAGTATAAAAATGTATATTATAAGTTAAAAATTTAAAATAAATTTTATATTATTATTAGATTATATATATACTAATAATAATAATAATAATAAATAAGTAACATTTATATTTAAGTAAATATTATATAGTATAAATTATATTAATTATTATTTTATTCATATTTATTTGAAAGTGTTTATTAGGTAATATATTAATACGAATATATATATAAGGGGTGGTCAAACTGTGATCGATCTTTCATTGTTCGAATTAATTATTTTTTTTATGGAAGTCGATCTTAAAAGGAATATATATTGATGTAGATCTTAACCAAAAAAAGTTTTGGCTACCCTTGTTATATATATATATAATATAAAATGTATAAAACAATTTACATACCTCTGAATCCAAATCGTATACTATATCCATTTCATCCAATGCCATAGAAAATACATTGCGTAACACCATTGGATGAACCAAATGTACAGCAGATCTGATAATGTGATCATTAACTCGTCCTCCTTCCATAATCATTAAAGTAATATTTACTAAAAAGGTTTTGATAAACGACGGAAACGTGGTGAAAATCTAGGTATTGAAAAATATTTTAACATTATAGTTCAATAATTTAGAAACTAATCCACGTTTTAATAAAATTGATTTGTATGGATAAATAAATGATATGATGCGTATATATACCTAATAAATAAAAAGGAATAGGTATTATCATTGAATAATAATTGTACCATTTGTACCTAATCTATGCATTTAAAATACTCAATGATAATTATTAATATTTAAGAAGTTAGGGGATTAAAAGCGGTGATTTTCTTATTTTTATTTAACACAACGTAATATAAGAATTTAGACGTTTCCAACTTCTACTGATGATGAGATAATAATAAGTTCGAAATAATTTATATTTATATCAACTAATGTTACATTAAATTCAGAAAAAATAATTAATAAAAATGTAAAATAATACATATTTTACATTTTATTCCATATCATTTTTAATTACTAATAATGTACTAATGTATCTACTATTTATCATTCACTATAATTCAATACTTATATAGTGATTATGTTAATATAATTTTAACTACTATATTACATTATATATGATAAAAAATAAATCGATTAATATTTACCCATGATAAAAAAATTGTGATTGAAAAGAAATTTGATGTAGTAAATATTAATTTGCGTCCGTTCGGGGTCTCACGCATTTTCTGTAAAGTGGGAAACAGGAACACTGACCGTTTGATAGATACTCTCTTGGTCATCACACTGTCTTTTAACATTTCTGATATTATTTTTGACCCGATTGAGTGACCAACCAAATATAAATCGCAATTATCTGGTATATACTTCTCAATAAAACACAATTTGTGTTCTACTTGTCCTTTCAACGTGTAAAGCTCAGGATAATTTTTGGGATCAGGAATTGTAATTCCCAAATTTGATGGTGGAATTTCATGGCCTAAAAATGTGTAAAATATTATTTAGTATTTGCTTATAATTTAAAAACTATAATTATATAAAGTAGATTGTTTGGATAATATATATAATGGAAATATCCAAAGTCATAGTCACAGTAGTTGGATGGAACCTGTTATACGGTTCTTAAACGTCAGACTACAATAAAAAACATGAATGTTTCCCAGAAACATAATAATAATTTAATTATACGAGAAGATTCTCGTATTAAGAATTTAAGAAGTAAATTAGTTCTGATATTGTTTTCAACAAAATAAAATTTATGAGAAAATGATAAAACTTCTATATACCAGCATAATATTATGTATAATATGTAAACTTTTATAGATTGGATTTGTCGGTTTAAGTCTTCTTAATCTACCTATAGTCTTAATCATTCATCAAGGCAATATTATTATTTATTATAATATTATATAACCTAACCACATTGTAATACAGATATGAGTTATATGATGCAAAGTAATAAGTTTACGAAATTTTAATTAACAATTTTTTAAAATATTAATGTATTATTATATATAATGACTTCTTTGAATAAAAAGTTCCACATTGGTATTTTAATATATTAAATATAACTATTTTATGCATGTTCATATTAAACTGTAACATCTTGAAAAATTATTATTATTAGTAACTGTAGTCGTAGAAAATATTTTATTCGGTTTAAAGTGGAATTATTAGTTGTCATTTTAAAGACATCTATGTTTTCTAATTTATTCCTTATGGCAAATTACAAATCAAGTTTATAACGATTTCTCTGGGTATATTGATTAAATTGTTGATATAAGATTTTGCATATTTAATATTATCTATTTAATATAAAACTATTGAAACTAGGTATATAATACCTATCATTAAGGAATAAAATATTTGTAGCTCAATTACTAGTACTATTACCCTGTTTAATATACTACTAATAATTATTACTAGGTAAGTATTGGATTAACTTTAAACAACATGAATAATAGCAATAAACAAAATTCATAATTTGGTAATAATAGATCACTCTACAAATTCAATAAAAATTGTTAAATGTGTTTTAATATTAGTTTATGCGTAATATCACATTTAAACCGATATGTGCTTAATTATTTTAGAAGCGATGGCGCTAGAAAAGTTCTAATTTTTAACTATGTGACAGTAAAAAACTGCAAGTTTCATTTTTCGTTAAATTATAGATGTATATAGATTTATTACTTTGCATTAAGTACTTAATAGTAATATCATTGTAAGTACTGTAAAACTTATTACAATTATATATTTCGGATAAGATCAATTATTTGCGTACCAATTCAGTTATATCAAACATTATTTACCACTTCATCAATATTAAATTAATGATAATGCTATTAATGGCAACCAAAATTTAACATTTTCCCGTCATTTGAATTTTCAATTTTATGTATAAATTATTTTGTTCGAAAATCTTAGAATATTATTAACAAATTTAATTTTCCAAGATACTATTCTACTCGAGTATCAATTATACCAGTGGATGCATGATAAACTTACGTTTAAAACATTATGTTGTGTATTAAAGTATATAAAAAACACATTTAAATAATTTGTCAAACCGGCAATAGTCTCGCCTACGATTTTTCTATATAAATTTACTACACAATTAATTTCTTTATAATATATTCGTAATCTTTAATTCTAACCATAATTAACATATCAGCCATTATTGACTTTTGTATCATGTCTATTAAATTTATCTCAACGGTTCCCTTATCTGTTTTGAATATCTTTTTGACTTTCTCGTCCTCATACAATATTGTATTTCTATTACTTCACAAAGAAACCTTTTAAAGCTATTGTTATAAAAACTTCTATATTCCTCTATCCGATCAACTTATAAAACATACTAAGGCATATTTCATGATTTGTTTTATCACTTAGTATTCGACTATACAAATATTATGATCATTCTTTTTAATTATTTCCATTAAATCACTTATATATTTATTGTGCCTATTTACGTATAATAATCCAGTTAAATAGGTGAAGCGTATATAAATATAAAAACAAAGAAATTAACTGATAAATAATCGTACCAGCATGCGATAATACCCAAACGGGAACACGAAGAGCTCGGTGGACTTCCTGCAGAAATCTTTCATAAAATTCAGTAATTCCCGGATTACCGCACACGCACAACACCAATTTTTTTAACTTTCGGTTGCCCTTCTCTTCGATCGGCTCGCCCCAGCACAGGACTCGTGTGGCAACGCCATTAACGTCTATCCATCTGTCTGTCGGTTTCATGATGCTATCGTCTGCAGTCTTCGGCCTCATATTTGTAAATCTATTGTTACTGCTGCTGTAACCTGCACCGCAGTAGTCTGTATAAAAATATTAATAATAAATAATATTATACAGCACGTTTCAACGTACTCTCTGTAATGTGTTTTATTATAGACGCGCAAAACCTGCATTATGGTTCTTCTCATATAGGTACATAATATATACGTTTGTATATTTTGATAAAAAAAATTTTAAAAAAATATTATGTATTAAAGGTATTGTAGGTACGTATGTATGTAGCATGCATGTATATGTTATGCTATAACCTATTTGACAATATGCCAATATAATATGTCATTTATATAGGTTATAAACTTATAATTATTAACTATTACCTAGCTATAGGTTATAGTTTATTACACAAAGGCACAGACGCACAGTCATCGTAATATAAGTTACAAGTCTAATATGAAATTATGGAGTTTATGACAAAATTCTTAAACATTAAGGCGTTGCCTGCAGTTGCCCTATTGTACTTAATAACACTTAATTAACGCGTATACATTTTATTGAGTATAATATTTTTATAACATATAATAGCAATTATATACTAGTGATGGACAATTTATTTGAAATATCGTAATTTTACGATCTGAATTCTGTTGGATCGAAAATTATTAAATATTTATACCTATTGAAAATAATAAAAAATTGTATTTTATATTTTATAGTTAGGTACCTAATACCAACACATTACACTTTTATTAATTGTCTATTAAAAATTACGGTACAAACTACATATCTATAATAAGTATTAATATTAAATCCCTAATACCTGTATGTAATACCGAAAACTAGTTTGTATAAAAATTTTAAAAATAAAATTGAATAAAAAGTTAATACCTATATTATAATAATGGTCATTAAAATTTCGCAATATAAATCGGGAAAGTATAATTCGATATCGGTGTTGAATATTTGTAATTATTTATCGATACCGTTGCCCATCATATATATGTATATCGTTACTATGTAAGATTATTTATTTGTTATAAAAAAAAAACAAAAAACAAAAATTATAACTCATTAAGTAATAAAAATCATATTAGAAAAACTTGGATTAAATTGACTGGGAAAATAAGAAAATAAATATAGTAATAAGTATAAATACGATATAAAAATAGTTAGCTAAATGCAAAATGTTTTATATCTATTTTGAATTTATTTTTTATTGAAAATGAATAATTTCCATTTATACATTTTGACTAGTGGTTGCACACTATATAGTGTGTATTTAATGTTTAAGAATTATAACTAAATTACTCAGTGGCTTTTTTACATACTTCTTTAATTTTTTTTTTTTTTTTTTTTTGTGGAGTTGGGATGGCATAGTAATGGAATAGTTTTATAAATCAGTATAAAAAAATTATATATATATAATATATTATATAAAAATAAACTAATGAAATCGAACTAACACTAACACTTCAATTAAATATTAAAATTTTTGTTTCTTCATTATAATTTACAAAATACACAGACTACAACGATATATACTCGTATTATTAACATCTTTAAAATTTGAGGTCTTCAAACATTCCCTGAAGGGTGAAAAGTCCCAACACATCTTTTATTTCTAATATAATTTAATTTTTAAGACATACGAGTACATATTGTTATTAATATCTATTTTTTTTCTTAAGGGGGCACCTTCCCAAGGGTAAAGTCCCCCCCTTGATCTACGCCTATGAATGTAATTTTAGAACAAAGTACAAAATAATACTTGAGTGTAATCGTGTAAAAACAATGTAGGCTATACGCTACGCCACTAAACAATACCAAGAGAAGCACTATAATATATTCCGCGTAATAACCAATGACTGCGATCAGTTGTTAAAATATTTTTATAGGCAACGCGGTCCTCACTACCGTCACCACATAACACACGATCCGACGATCGTTGCCGACGGGCACCGATAGTAAACGATCGTCATATTTATTATCATTTATCACTTATTAAATGAAATTACGTTTCTACGTCAACACTTTCAACAGTGTTCTACAATATTCAGCGTAACATTGCATTATCGAAATATCGACTCATTTGCCGGTAAACAATTGATATTATTATGTTGAACGCAAATTTCGAAAAATCGATATCACGTAAAGTACAAAACGATTAATTATTTAAAAATATTAATGTCGATAATAATGTAGTAAAAGTGTTTTGCACTCACCTCGTACGTTACGCGCGACGAAGACGACAGGTTGAGAGACAATGACGGACTGAAAGTATTTGCGAACGCAGAGAGATTGTGACGATACAATTATGAATGCACGTATTCGCATTTGACGCGAACGAAGCGCGTGAACTCAACGTTTCGCCGCCTCGTCGCGCGATAACCGCCAGCGAGCATAAACCTTTCGCCGATTCTCAGATCATGCCGCGCCACCGCCGGGTGCATCAGTGCGACCTCGACGCCAGCGCTAAACTATTGTATCGTCGAAGCCGTACTTTACACGGTAACGCACAATAATTTAGTTATCCGCTTTCTCGACGTAAAACGGGATATTTATTTTTTACATGCAATTAAAACGAAAATTAATAATAATAATAATATAATTATGTTGTTTTTGTAAGATTGGAAGGTACGATACAATTTTATGCTGTTCTTATATTTTTTACGTCAGTCTGTTGAATTTTCATAAAATACGAGTACAATACTATATTTATAATATCTTATCTAATTAATTGATGCCGAAATAACGAAATGTCAAATGTATGCTTAATTGTATTATAACGTATATTAATATACTAAGGTTGTAATACGTCGTGGTTTCGCTGGAGCTTTATTATACATATAACTTATAATATGTCCGATGTCCCGAAGAAGTATCTCGGGACAGTGAAATGTACCGGATTTTAAATTTTAGTTATAAAATACCAATTTTCAACTTTATGAAAAAATTATTTTTATAAATTTAAATAAATACATTATTAATTGATTAACTTTATTTTAGGTCCAACCTACCCTCTTTTTTTCAAAAATTCTAATTTTCGCTGTAATTATCATAGGCGCTCATAAGTTAGATTAAAAACATATTAATGTTAAAACAATTATACGAATTTTATTTATTACGTATGAAAAATTACGTTATGAAGATGTTGAACCATAAAAAAGTAGAAACCAATTATTACTCCTATTCCACCCCTATAGCAGACCACACATTTATGTTTACACATATAAGTACCAGAAATTATTGAACACGAAATTAATCACTTCTCGACTTCCCGTAGCAAATTTTGACTCCCGTATGTATAAGAAGTATAGTTGGGAAACTTCAATAATGAACGAATGCAATCATCCCGCGCGGGTGATAGGGGATCGGGAATCTTTGACATTTATTAGTGATTTTTTTCGAACACTCATATTAACCTAACTTATTAGTTATTTTATATATTTGAGGTTATATTTCAGAATAACAATATCGAAATTATAACAACACTTTAACGCGCGATATTGATGATGATGATAAGAGAATAAAGCCCCTATTTAAATGTTGCCATTGCATATAACCCCTTTGATAAAATCCTAAATGTGCCTTTGTCTGCAATTATATACATTATTATAAGTAATTAGCTTAAATAAAATATTATCTAAATTCTAAATGATACTGAAATTCTCATATAATCCCTCTTCCCATAACTTCGATTTAGCCTATTTTCTTTTTCATCTAAACTTATGAGTAAACAAAAATATTTATTTTTAGTTACTAATCAAATACCCTATAGGAAGGTCTAATTACGATACATCATCAATTTATTAATTGTAATATAATATCTCCAAGAAAAATTAAAATTTTATTAGTTTAATTTTAAAAATTATTATTTAGGCAATAACTATATATTTATATATCATTTACTTATCATATTATTAAATTACATTCTACGATATGTCGATATAATAGATAAAATGATTACAAATATTAAACTCAAAAGTATGATTTTTCCAATAAATGAAAAAACTTCCTAAAAATCGATATCTTGTTTAATAATTATAAGAGGTTGATTTCGACACATTAACATTTTCATAAAAATGTACTTTTAAAACTACATATCTTATTCAAATTTCCCATAGTTTAAAAAAATAAAAAGTAATTAATTTTTATATTTTTACTAAACGTTTAAAACTAAAAAAAGCGGAGATTCCAGCAGGCGTTTTTATTTTTCGTCTCATCGATCATTGGAGAAGTTATAGTGGATTATTATAATTAATAGATTTTTATACAATTGTTCTTATCGAAACTCAGTCAGATCTCAGATATACAATATATATACTGATAATACTTTTTTATTTATCAAATAATGTGCAACAGGTTAGTATAGTCGTAAAATAACTAAATACTAATTCGTCAAAATTACAGTTGCCATGAATTTCGCAGTTTTTCAAACATATTTTGGTAGTTTTATACTTTTATATATCTCAAGAGAAATTCGAATAATGAGCTAAATAAAATACCAAGTAAATGCAATTATCTAGGTACCGAAATCATAGTTGTGTACTTGTGTTAATCGGGTCATTATTTCTTGCCGAAAAAGTGTCTTCAGACTTTTAAAAATTAAAATATGAATTTGAAATATAAAAATGTTAAAGTTTGAAGGCTTTTTAAAAAAGGTGACTTATTACGATTTTCAAATCTTTTAACATGGTTATCAAGAATATGTCATTAAACACATACCTATAAATTTTTTTATCTTAAAATATTATAATAAACATATTTATGCGTTAAAACTTACATAGTTAGAAAGTATTTAAAAAGTACCAATTAGATGCAATTCTCTACTGAAAGCATACTTTATTCATGATAATCGGACCATTATTTCTAGCCAAAAAAATGTTTTCAGTCATAAAAAATTCATTGCGAAACCATTGTATAATTAATAATATAAAACATTTAGCTTAAATAATACACCTAAATAATATATTCCTCGCTTCGTTCAGAATCTTAAAATAATATAGGTAATATTAATATTAATATTGAACCCATTGGCCATTGCCTAAATAATTATTTTAAAAAATTACAACATTTAAACATTTTAATTTGTCTCCGAAATATAGCAATAGTAAATATATCTAGGACATTCTGCAGGTATAATCGATATTTTTATTTTTATATAGTTCTTCAGTTTTCTTAATCCATATTATTATATTTACAACTTACAAGGTACACCATTAAAACAATGATTTTTATGTCGTGAGAGGTTTAATCGATTAATCCGGCATCTTCTGATATATTAATAAATTAATCGATTTCTAATAATTTAATGAATACGAATCGCATTGTTTTATTCGTTTTAAAATATAGTAAATTTGCAGTTATCTTTAACAACGATGCGTTCTATACATTTCTTAAAACGTGCAAACCAATCAAAACACATTGTCCAAGAACCAATAGATTAGATAGATAATATGTTTAGAGAGCATTCTTCAAATGCTTGTTGTTAAAATTTAAAGTTCAAAAAGTTCACTAGAATTTTGACCTATAGTCTAAAAGAAAATTTTACACATCAAGTGTTATTATATATATTATATCCATAATGACATTTTTTGTTGCTTTATTAATTAATTCATTCACGATCATATATAGTAATTTGCACCAAATGTAAGGACTGTCATATGCTTGTTTTTAGAAGTTTGTGCCTCGACAAATGGATGTATGGATATAGATGTAATTTTTAAAAATTGTAATTGCACCTAAACTTAATTTATTTATGTATGAAACTTATGTATTATGATTTGCACAAGGTCTTTTAAAAACATAAAAACATTTATCCATTTGTTTAATTCCAAATGTTTATACTAAATTAAATATAACAAAAAAAATTATACATAATAAAGTAAGAGACTGGATAATATATATTCAATACAAAAATATTGTTTTTACCTCATGATTAACAGGAGGGAGAGGAAAATCAGGTGGTGGTTGTAAAAGTAATCAAATTTTAAGCTACATACAAACAAACAAATTGTATACATAATAATGCCTATATGTTCTGCTTACTGTATTAATTATAGGTATCTAATAAAATTTACATCATTTTTGAAATTTTAAGAATATTACGGACAGTATAAATATGGTTATATTTATAATATATTTAATATTTATATTGTAATATGGTCATAACTCATCATAAAATTTACTAACCTGCACAGTGCACTGACCTGCATGCGCAGCAAGTTTCAAGTTTATTGCATTTGAATTTTGAACTAAATATAGATAGTGTATATTAAATATATTTTACTATAATAATAGACTCTACTTTCTATAGTATAGGTAATAGGTATGTGATGACTATAAAATGGTATATTATAAATTTATTATAATAGGTGTAATAATATTTTATTGTTTAGTATTAACTTAAGGTGTATTTGTATTTGTCTTATAAGCTATAAATAAGGACATTTATTGTGCTCAAAATATATTAAACATATAAGTTATAATAAGTAGTAAACTATAATAACATATATATTATATTTATATACTTTAACTAAACTTTCAGTTCAAACTTCAAAGATAATGAGTTTTCGTGTTGGTTTTAAAAATAGATATTTTTTAACTATACATAATTGCAAACAAAACAAATAATACTACCGCATAAATTAATATAATAATATACACTAAAACTATATATATATATATATATATATATATAGTATATATAATATAATATAAATATATATATATAGGTACAAATATAAGTATATTGAGTAATTGTATTATATATATATTACTTACATATATGTATACTAGTTCTTCAGACTGAAGTACTTATTAAAACCTAATATTAATGCAAGTTATTGAATATATATAGTATACCTTATATTTAGGAATATATACTATACAAGTATGTACTATATGTACTATACTTATATGTAGGTATCGATATAATTTATTTATTATTATCAGTCAGATTAAATATAGGTACTCGTATTCGTATATATTTATATATTCTAATATATTAATATATAATTATTGTCCTATAGGTATTATTTATATTATTCACATTGTCGAAATAAAATTTTATAAATTTACAAAAACAGACTAATCATATATATATATCATATACAATATACCTATATTATTATGTATAAATACAACTATTAAACTATACAGAACTTTTAAATTAATATAATAAATAACTTTTTATTTTTAAGTTTATGTGAAATTTTAAGATTGAGGTAACCATTTCAAAAAGTATATAATATTTTTATCAAAATGTTATAATATGTCGACCTCTTAATTTAATAATGATATGTTGATTTTAAGAAATTAATTGTTTCATTTATCGGAGAAATAATTATTTCTGACATCATTGATAATTACAATTATTATTGTAATATAACTTAATATTTTAATACAATATGTATAATGATATATGATAGTATATTGGTATGCAATTATGCGTAATTTGTTGCTTGTATCATTTACTTATCTTATTAATTTAGTATTGAATATTGCAGTAATATGAATTTTATATTTCATACATTTTACAATAATAAAGCATAGATTACAAAATTAAAAAAAAAAAAGGTTATGTTATGACGGAAAAACGGCAAAATTACGGTGACCATGAATTTAATTTTAAATATTTTGTGATAATTTATATAGTTTTTAACGTATAGGGACTTGAAATATTTTTTGAGTATTAACATATACCTATATATGTATTCTACACAACTGTTACACTGATTTATTTTATTTTAGATTCTGAGCGGAGCGAGGAACGTATTGTTTCAACAAAGAGGTTTCTTTTTTATGTATGAAAATATTTTTCGGATAGAAATAATTGTTCAATTACCACAAGTGGGGTATGCTTTCGGTATAAAATCATGTTCTCTTGGCACTTTATTAAACTCATTTTTCGAATTTCTCCAAAAATTTTCCCTAGGAGAAGAAAAACTACCAAAAAAATGGCAAAAAATTGGTAAAATTACGATATTTGTAATTTTTTATTTTTTATTTTGTGATAACCAATTGAGTTTTGATCGTAGGGATTTGAAATTTTTTTTTGAGTACTAACATAGGTAATATACAAGTGTGGTAAAATTTTGGAAGGAATTGGTTGATTTTTGGCCAAATATAGGACTTTGAATTTTTTCCAAAAAAAATTAATATTACATACAACTTTGGGTTTATTGATTTGAAAATTTTACAGAAGCCTATAATAATATACTTAATCTTTTTACAAACTATTTTGAAAATCGTGACTGACAATTATTTTTTTTTTTTTTTATATATATGCTTCATTTTCGAATTCCTCAAAAGTTTATCCAAGAAATAATAATAACTGTCAAAAAATTGTTGAAGCAGTTCATGATGATTGTGTACCCCCGAATCGACATTATTAAACATTAGTCAGCACTTGGCAAATTATTTATTCATATTTAATAATTTTAAATTGATAAATGTAAAATTGAATAAAATTGGTGTAATTTTTACCTATCAAAAATAGTACCTATATTAATATCTTACTGAATATAATTTAACTAAATTAATGTGATTAAGAAATTTTGATTGATATTTTTAAAAAATTCGAGTTTACCAAATCAATTATTCTGTGAGATAATCGAATATGTCGTTTAGCATTATTAATAACCAGAGTATTAAAACGGGGTTGAACTCAGTTTTTAAAACCGGGTAACTCCGCAGAAAAAACTCGACTCCTGTTTCAAGTCATAAAACGAAATTCAAAGAAAAATAAAACCCGGTCTTGACCTGAAAACCGAAACCCAAATAAAATAAAATACCTTTTTAACCCGAAAATTGAAATCCAAATTTCCTAAAACTCTGCAGGTTTAACTAGGAATTCGAAACCCAAAAATATTTAACTCATTTTGACTCCCTGTTAATAACTGCTCCTATCGCAACCGACGAAAGAACATTCAGCAAATTATAACTTATAAAATCGTATCAAAAATCAAAAAAATGTACTAATAATGTTGGGTTGTGAAAAATACATAAAAGAAACTTTAAATATTGATAACCTTGCGTGAATAAAAACAAATGCAGGAACTATTGAAACATCGTAGAATTCAATTTAGAAGAATGATGGACATATTATAGTTGACAGACATTAGTACAACCACAGATTAAATAAAACATGGTACAACTAACATATAATAAATAAATATAATACCTAATAGATCATAAAAGTAGTAGTCATTTATATTATAGTATCGCAATTTTAATAAAACATTATATAATATATTTAATATCTTTATATTTGAATTCGCATTATTTTGTTTTGTATTTTAGTATATCATAATTAAATTTGTACATTTAAATATACTTTAAAAATTATCAAATAGAGTAATAATTATAATTTATAATACCTATATCTTATTTCTATACCTATTCATTTATAATTTAGGTAAGTTTAGTTTTGATGTTCAAAATTAAATTTCACAAACATCATTTATGCAATGTTTTTTAATAAATATATAAATTATAATTCATTTTAGGAAACGTTGGTTTAAATTTATAAAGTATTGTATAAGCCATAAAAATACTTAAATATAATTAAACTTAAAAAAAATATATATTGGTTAATATAGTTGGAAATTATATAGAACCATCCCTATGATATTTTTTAAGATTGCCACTGGATATAATGATTCTAATATTTATTTTTTTTAAAAAAATACCGTAAGCATAAATGTTGTAGTTAAATCTTAAATATGTGATATGTCTATTATAAATATTATATTTAAGTATATCTATACAGAATTATAGGTACAAACTACAAACTAATATATTCACAGTAATCGCAGTACGAGTACATATACTTACATTACGCATCTATTTAGACACATATTGAATTTTATGTATATGATGCTATATCACATATATATATAAATATATAATACCTATATAACCGCATAAATACGCATTTAATTAATTACCTTTTTAATATTTAACGTATAGATATTATATTAGTATACTTATTTGTACTTACATGATAGAGATATTATAGAATTTTATATCTATTACTTTATATAATAAAAAAGTACAAAATTATAATAAAAATATTGTTAAAATTTTAATTTGACATTTATTTCCATGAAGAAATAATTTATTTTTACATTATATAAAATTATTTTTAGCTGTATTTATTTAATTTTTGTGTGTGGTTTTTTTTCTAATCTAAATAATAAACCCGTTTGTTACGTATTAATAATAAATACTATAAATAACAGTACATATTATAATAGTGCAGTATACCATTATTTAATTTTTTTTTTCTTTATAAAATAGAATATCATCTTTCATTTATTGTTGACATAATTGGTTGTATACTTCATCAATATACTTCATTTGTCGCCATCCTCACTTAAACCTACCTATAGTTTATGAACTCGTTATGCTAATGTCAATAAATAATATATATAGTATCTATTATAAAATATTTTTCTTCGTACAACTACATGAGTTTAGATTTAGATTTATATTTACATACTTAAACATTTATAATTTATCATAAAAATAAAACTATATTATTTTATTATATTTGACAGTAAAATATATATAGATGATTATGTTTTTTAATTATACCAGCTATTACCTCTATACAATTTTGTTTACAGATAAAGGCCATTATAATATAATATTATCATAAAATTATAAAACTATATTTTAACTAAAATGTTGAAATATTATTATTACAATAAAATATACCTTATAGCATTATGTGCTTTTAACAAACATAAAAGTTCCGATTTCACCACATCATTTTAATCGTTATTATAGTTGATGTTAAGCGTGATTAACTTAAATTTGACCGCTTGTTAGATTTCATCATACTCGCGAGTATGTATGGCTGGGTTTATATTAATAAGGGTTAATCGTGATTAAACTGTAACCAGCTGATTTTAGACGGATATAACGTAATTAAAAACGATTAAAAAGAAATTTCATAAATAATAATATAGTTATAATATATATATATATATATAGGTACTAAGATAATGAATAATAATTATTATTATATCATAGATTTTTATTCTACTGTGACCTGCATTTATTTGATTAATATTTATATCTATCAAATTGATTAAATCCGATTAAATTGACCATCACCTTGAATATAATACAAATAATAAGTCAGTAAAATTATTGAAGATGTGATAGATATTAAATGATAGATGATAGCATTAAAATGAAGCAAATTCAATTCGGCTGCAGGAATAACTATATAACTATAATATATATCTGACTAATCAGATTTTGTGTAAATTTGATTTTACGCAACTGCAGGATGTTATTTTTTAATAATTGATTATCATCCATAATTTTATTGAAAAATATAAAATGCGTCAACTTCAACTTACTTTATTTTTTATAGTATTAATAAATATAAAACGAAATACATTACCTGTATGAAATATAATTTTATCGATGTTATCACAATATGATAGATCACGATCGTATACCATTATAAATTATAATGATACGAATGTTTAATCGCGATTAAAAAGTTAAATAAATAATAATATAATTATATATATTATCGGTTAGATGAAAATGCCGATAAGTTTATAATCTTAAGATTATAATTATGGTTTAATTAAGATTAAACCGGGATATTTTAGGTTGAAATTGTGTATAAATATCTATTAGCAAATTTATAGAGAAGCATAATGTCATACTTATTTTGTTTATAATATGAAATATTAAAATATTCGAAAAAGAAATTGTATTAATTTAACTTAATTCTTTGCGGGTATATGACGTCCTCTTAATACGATACTGCAGGTTATTCCCGTTGTATTTAAAATTAATAAAGAAATAATACTACACCCCATCTGCATTATAAATTCTATAATTTTAACATTTAGAAATATATATATATATATATAATAATGTATATGGCAGGGGGTCCCTATTTATTATTTTTGGATGGTCGCGTTAGAAATTTTGAACATTTTTGCAGGTTATCAAAATCCAACGTGTAAACTGTATTGTTTATACTTTAAACAAAAATACTTTACTAAAAGAATCACAAATAAATAATACGTAAATAATCATGAATAATGCGGGCGATTAGGTTTTCTCCATCAGCAGTTCTATAATACTTTAATTTGCTACTGTAGGTAAAAAAACTAAAAACTGAATTATAGAAACGACAAATATACAAAAATAAGAAATGATAACACTGTATTATATCGTATATTTTTCCTTTATTTCAACGGGCCATATAAAATTAGCTCGCGGGCCTCTATTTAGTGACCTCTCCTCTAACCCGATTCGGTAATAATAAGTCTTTCTAAATTTGTTTAATTTTATCGCCTATCTGCGATGGGACCTGTAATTCTTCTTCATCGTAATTATTAGCACAAGTAATTCATATAATATTATAATTATTAAGAATTATTTTATTAAATTGTACTCGTAGCTTGCATAGTATAGAGTACCTACTAGAGTGCCTACCTATTATATATATAGATAACCCATAGTTTACGAGTATTTCGGAAACTTTAGGTTACCGTAACCACTTAAATAGTACCTACTCGTTTTCTAGCATTAGTGCAGTACTATTGCCCTATTGGTTATACTGACATATATATATATATATATTATATACTGTATATATATATACTGTGCCCACACGGACAGCCAACTGTTGATCAGCCATTATTGTTACAATAATATTGTGAATATTGCGAATTTTGCGAATGTTTGTATAAGCTATCAGTTTCTGATTATGGGTTATGTTTATTATTATAATATATACTTCATTGTTCTGCATGTCGTCGAATTTTCATAAGTTATAAAGTATAACAATAATATAAAGTTTTTCGTGTTTTGAATTTTTCATTTTTAGTCTTAACCTTATATATTATATACCTATATAAGGTACAAGTTGTAAATTGTTGTTCTTTATACACAAAAAAACCACGAAAGAATATTTAAAATTTCATCATTTATTATCTATACATTCTAATGTATAATTTATGTATATAAATAATATACAGGTAACAGCTAGGTTGGTTTTCATCATTATCACCCAGAAAATATTTGTAAAAATGTATAAATTCCTATATCAATTATTCCATTTTCAATTTTTTTCTTAAAAATTATATATTTATCTCACATGTTTTATTTTAGTTATATTTGTATACGATTTAATATTTTTTAACATAATGTCTTATATTTAGGAAAACAGTAGATATCAAATTTTTAAACTAAAAACTTTAAGTCTGATGAATATTTTCTGAGTAATAAATACTTAAAATATTATAGATGGAGGTGTAAAATACAGCGAATTACTCGTATATCGATATAAAATCGATATTTTTATATGTACTTATACAGTTATAATTAAAACTTATAGATACATCACAAATTATTCGTCGTATTATGATAGGAATATTTTTATTTTCCTACTATATAAATAACATAATTAATGTCTCCCTTATATAGAATTAATAACAATTAATTACAACTATAAAATTCAAAAATGGATTTTGTTGTACCTTATACCTAATTGTCATATTATACTTTCCCGTTCCACAAACTAAAATTTAAAATTTTTTAGTAATTATAATACAATAAAATTTGTTGAGATAGAATATTATTTAATTTCAATATTAATTTTAAAACGTTTTCAAGCTATATAGAATATATGGATAGTATATATGTATAAGGTTTAACATGTATGTTTCCGAAATACTGGTAAACTACGGGTTATCTATATATAGTTAGGTACTCTAGTATTACTATAGGTATTAGTGTATTACTCTATACTATGGAAGCTACGAGTATAATTAAATAAAATAATATTTGATAATTATAATATTATATGAATTACTTGTGCTAATAATTACGATGAAGGAGAATTACTTCTCCCATCGCAGATAGGCTATTATATTTCATAAAGTTAAACAAATTTTGAAAGGCTTATTATTACCGAATGAGCATGATACGATTGAGCTAATAGTCACCTCTTGTTACGCCATTATAGGATACCATATACCAGATGGGTCATCAAATAGAGGCCCGCGAACTAATTTTATATAATATATAAACCTTATATAATATACTTAACCTGTAGTGCCTATAAATACTATATACTATCATATGGTTGACAACAATGAGTTATCGAATATCGATGTTATATTTGTATATATTATGTATAATAATATATAGACCTATATTTATTATGTATAGCTTTGTTTCTCGACTTTTAAAACTGTCCTACTAAAATAATCATAATTTTAGATATTAAAATTGTTTTACAATTGCAAAATTATCACTGCTTTTTATAGTGCAACGTTCATAGCTCTAAATAGTTGCACTAAAACTATATTTATACATATAGAAATATATTTATATCCGAATAAATACGTTATATTGACATTATATGGGTAAACAACAATATATTATTATGGTTAAAAATAATTTTCGATATAATATAATGAACCCACGTGGATTATGTATAATTAAAGTTAGGTTAGGCTAATATTATAAATAATCGTATTAAAATAATAATGTTTATAATACGTAGTCATATTATGATAATATGTGTATCCTATTATTCTGTACAGTGTAGGACAGTTTGGAAAAAAATCGAACTCGCCCAAACACATTTCAACTACCGCCTGTAAATTGGTAATAAATTGCATTAATTACTATACGTAGGATTTTTTTCTCCTATACATATAATAATATTCTCACCGCACGACACCGACGTTCATAACCGTCGAAACACGACCGTGGTCGGTGTCGAGTAGCGGGCGCGGTCGAGCGACCGGCGCGATCGATGCGGCTAACGAATGGTGAAGCCCGACCACGCCCTATCAGGGCGGTGCCCGGTACGCCCGCTAGTTGGACGATCGTGAACCGTCGGATCGTCTCGGCATGCGTCGTTCGTCGACCCGCTGTTGTTCTATGTGTCCCATTGCCCCGTCGACCATTAGAGTATCAGTCAGTCGTTCGCGTTTTGTCGTGTTGTGCGATTGGTTATTTTTTGTCTGTGTTCTTTGTTTACATAACCATCATCAGGTGGCTTTGTTTTGCGAAACGCTGTTTTTTTCTTTTCAAAATCGTGTTAAAAACAAATAATAGTTTTTGGTGAAATATATTATTTTATATTATAAAACTAGTAACACTACCATGATTACGAATCAAACCAATAATACGGATTCGTGTGCGGAAAAAACATAGGAAAAAAAACGCGTCGAATTTGAATGTTCGACCGACTTTGGGAAAGAAAACAAGTTCAATAATATTTACAGCACATTCATGGCGTTCTTCTTTTGTGGTATGTTTGATTTACGTTACTATTTTTTCAGTTAACCTAAACGTTATCATTATGTTTTTGTTTTTCATACATGCTATTTAGTGTTATAGGCTAATGTGTATTTATTGAGTATATAGAGTAAATATTAATTTGTACTTTGTATATTTTGTAAGAATGGACGAATGAACACTTGCGTTGCTGTTTTGTCATACGATGAACTGTATAGCTATTATATTCCAGGTTTAAATGTTTAAATCAGCTTGGCGAAATATGTAAAAAAAGAGCGCTAGGCGGAAAAATAAACAATATGATACAATGGTGATTTTTTTAAAAATAATTATTTTTTAAATTTATTACTTATGTGTCCATTACGATAAAACTAAATAAATTACGTATTTTAATAAAGTATACTACTCGATCTATTTAGGTGACACTATATTGTTTTTATTATTATTGCACATCGTTTTTATCTTATCGCTAAATAGTCGTCAGCGTAAGTATTATTTTAATTCTTTTACTGTAATTAATTTTACCGTATTTGACGATTAAACTTTTCTCCATATTATTATTATTATATTTATAATCGCACTTTGGACGAGGAAACCTCAGTATAGTCGGTATCGGTCGACTGTTTCGGTCCGTCCACGGAAGAGTTATACTTATCATACACATACACTCTATGCTCGTACGTCACCCCTACTCTTATCACCCGGCGCCCAGTTGGTCACTATATTATATACCGCTGTTCTTTCCAACGTTCCCGCTCCTCACTAACACACGACGCACACACGCACACGTTCTCGGGCACGGCGAACGCAGTACAAAACAACACACATGCGGAATAATAATAACTTGCGCGTCGGTGGCACACAGTATTTGAATGTTTTGCTTTTGTCAGCACTCGCCACTCGGCGGCTTAAAATATGGACAATATTATTATTATTATTATTTGATTAAAGTCGAATACTTATATTAAATTATTGTAGCATATGTAAAATGTAATTTTATAAGAGTATAAATTTATAATATTATAATATTTTACTGTTCAATCGAAATCGTTTTTATGGATAGGTAATATATGTACATTAATGTTTATCACCGCCATACATACATATCGCAATCGCAGCTACAATTTCTAGCTTACTTTGAATAGTACGATACGATTTCATGGTTCTTGTATTAAAATTGATGACTTGTTTTTTTTTTTTTTTTTTTTTTCGTAAACAAATCATAACCATAGGTTGTCGAGTTAAATTTTTCTATGTTAAATGTCAATAAGTAATTTTCATTATGGGAATATACATTTATATGTTATAAAACTAACTTAAAAACTAAGTATTACCTATATTATATATGTTTATAGTTAATTTAATAGTGAAAACAAATCCATCTCAAATTCTGAAAAATTGTTCAATCATAATAATATGGCAATATGTATTAGTTGAAAAAACTAAATATGATGTGTTTTGATGTTTTGAAAATAATTAATTTAGTTATTATTGGTAAAAACTAAAAATTGTTTTGAAGAAAATGTATTGAATTTGTATTTGTATTTTGTATGGATTTTTGTTTTTAATTCAAACATAAATCATTTTTTTATATTGAAAATTTATATCTAAGTTAGATAAAATAGATTTACATAATTAAAAATAATTAAGATAAGAAATTATCAGTTTGTGGTTTGTGTATAAGTTATAACTGTTATGCTTACGAATAAAAAATATTAGATTTATAGTTTATACTTTATAATATTACATAATATATGAATAGTATTATATAATAGGAAATGTGTCATTTTTTAGTGCATTCGATTGACAATACTTATTATTTATAATTGAACATATTAAGAATAAAAAATCAATAAATAATTGACTGCAATATACATTAGATATTAATTTAATAATTTAAAATAAATTTGGGTATTTAACATCATGTTTTTTACTGAAAATATCTTATGCGTTATGTGTAAATTATAGCATAATATTGTAATTTATTTTTAAGCAGTTATAAATAATTATCGTTATATTTTATTATTATTATATTACACTGGCCAACTTCATACAGATAGTTATAACTGTATTAGTGCATTATATTTACTAATATAAAATGTCAGAACGTTAATAAAGATATTAGTTAAATATATTATTTCATCATAACTTAGTGTAATGTTTTTATTAATATAAAAATGTAATTTGAAAAACATTTTATCTAGATACACATTTTTAAAGTTTACGGCCTTCACTTAAGATATTATAATTTTGAAATTGAATACATTATATTATATACTAAATTATTTAACTTTTTTTTAAAAAAATATATTAGTTTTTTATAAAGTTAATAAGTTTCTAATAGAATTTTTAATTTTGTTTTATTACATTTATTAGTTGTTAAAAATATTAAAATGTCTTTACTTTTATACTTTAGCACTCTTTAATATTTTTATATATCTAATATCATTAATTATAAAATGGACTATAATCAATATGATAATAGTAAACTAAAACTATTAATAATTATATATATTATTAGAATAAGTTTTATAAGTTGTGTCTTTTGCTGCTTTCACGATAATATAATCAGACCTACCTGGAATCTTTAAAGGGCAAAACAAACTAAA
The DNA here is from genome assembly GCA_013282895.1 of Eriosoma lanigerum. Lineage (NCBI taxonomy): Eukaryota > Metazoa > Arthropoda > Insecta > Hemiptera > Aphididae > Eriosoma > Eriosoma lanigerum. The sequence goes on from CM023360.1 coordinate 13,312,522, forward strand.
TATGTATACAGAGTGTACCAGATATATTTACTAATCGAAATATTTCCACGAAAAATTACATTTTAGAACAAGGTTTTTTTAAAATTATTAATTAGGAACAGCCTATAATATTACTTTTATTACATTTTTTTTTTTAAAAAATACATCTCATAACATAATGTATACATTTTATTTGACTGAAAAATAATTTCAAGATAGATTAAATAATTATTATAAAAACTTACGTCTGAAATATGATTTTTCCAATAAATCTAAAATATTCCGACATCTTGATTAAATTAGAAGGTGGACACTTCAAAATGTTTAAATATACTTTTTAAAATTAATATCTTTAAATTTCACATAACTTAAAAAATAAAGTCATATTTATATTATAATATATTCATTTTCCTTTCAGGTTTATTTATTGATTTTAAAATTTGTATTTATTAATACTCATTTTATAGCCGGTAATACAACATAATTACTTATTACAACCTATATGACCCAGGTGCATTAAAAATACATTCTGGACAAGTATTGATACTACAGTCATTGATTATGTATACTTAATAAATGTTTCTATGATCCATCAGGTATTCCTACTCTAACTGTGAACGTATATAACGTACTTTTCAATTTTCAAATTAAAATAATATGCACTTATATGGTAAACATTTTATTCAATCGTTTTCTAGCACGACAAAATATAATAAAACTGAACAATAATGTAACTGACGCAATTATACCATCATTAATATTATGTCGTCTGATAATTTAATGCGGGCGCAAAAACGTATATAGGGTGTGGTCCATATAATATTCGTGGTGAGTCATACATATTATGCGGGCACAAAAACACTAGAACGTAATACTACACCCATTGATCGTCCACACTATACACAACATACAGAGTAATTATTTAATCAAGAGGTCCTATAGTTGTTGACAAGAAATATTATTCTGCTTAAAAAATAATCGTTTTTTTGGAAATGACCAAAAAAAGGAATTCCTTTTTACTTTTTACTCTTAAAATTTAATTAGAAAAAATTTTAAAAAAACCTAATAACTATTATATTAAACTTATCATTAATAAAAAAACCTTATCATAAAATGAAAATGATGTAACTATATTTTGTTACTACCACATACACATAATATGACACATATGACATTAAGTTAATTTTTACGTTCAAAAACCAAATTACATTGGAAGTTGTTTCGTGTCTTTTTTCTGTTTTCTAAAATTAAAAAAATATATTTATAAACTTTACCATGTTATTAACTGATTAATGTTTCATATATGTAATATTAGCAGTTTTCTTCCACTTGAGAGGTATATTAAATCGTTGTATAGCAGAGTTAATACACAAAATATGAGACTAATATTTTGTTTTCTATTTTTCATAAACGAATTTTAAATAGCACATTGGAAAATATTTATCATATCATTGATAACTTTTTTATTATTATTATTTTTATAATCCGAAGGTAAATACTAAAACCTTTTCGGCATACCGATTTCGTCTTGGGAATACGCATGCAAATATAATAAAATATATTTTTTAAGTAGGTATAAAAAAAATTTAAAAAACTGTAAAATGTACATTACAAACGAAATAATTAAGATAATTATTAATTAGTCTCGTGGTACAAATTTCACATTGAATACTTCGCTATTTATTATAATATTATGTAGGTTACCATATTTACCATGTAGTAACCTAACCACGATATCCGAAGAAATATTTGATTTATCCCTTATATACGTACAATGAATACATACATACATATATTATAACGATACACACTTTATATTATTATTATGCAACTCTTATATTTCTCTGGCCGGGACAGGTGAAGTGGTCATTAGTTTTGCGTCAAGGCCAAACAACCGCCGTTGTACTGTATACTATATACTATATTATATTGTGTACCCATAATCCCTCGGCGTGCCTATCATGAAACCCTCGTCTTTTTCCTCCCCGTCATGTCATTTCCCTGTGGTACAGCAATTGCAATGTGCGTCAGCAGGCGCGCAAAAATGTATTAATTTTTAATCACTTATAATTACCGTGATTATGGATTTTTACGTTCGTTCTGCTTGTTGTTTTGAACCAAATATTTTTTGATATACACTTACCTAACTTTTATATGGTTAGAATAATACAATTTGGATAATTTATATATATATATATTATTATTATTATTATTGGTAGGCATCAATGATGTTGAAATTATTAAAAAAATAATCAGTATTGAATACATTTATAATAATATTATGACTGTCTGCGAAACATTATTAATGAAATAATATAACTTTTTTATTATATATTTATTTCTCTATATTATATACTATGAGTTATTATTATAATTAATAATGTGTGATTGTTCTTTTCGAATTATCCGTAAAAAATATTGCATAAACTATATTGGTACTTTGCAATATTTTTGAAATGTAAATTTAATTAAAAATTGTTTATTTGTAGTAAATAATTAATGTGTATTATATTATTATTATAATATAATATATGCTGTTAAATGCATTGATAATAATATAATATAGTTAAAATAACTTTTAACTCCATTTGGATTTGGATGTAATATTATAAATTATATTTTTAAATCTACTATATTTCAACCCTATAACCATGTGAAAAAGTCCCCGAGGACATTATCCAATATAATCAAAAAACTGTAGGTAGGGGTATACCATCTGGGTTAAACTCTTGATTTAGCATACCGGCTTATACATTCTTTCAAATGTTATTTATATTACAAAATAGCAAATATATGCTAAAGAACTTAAGCTAAAAAATACGTATTAGTACTTATAAACCGTAATTTTGTGAAGCACAATAAATTTCACTTACAAAAATATATATTATAATTTATAAATAAATACAAATAATTATATAACCGTATGTAATATGTATTATAATAATAATAACTAAATAATCGTATTTGATTGTATTACTTAAACTTCAAAATACATATTTTTGTTTACAGTCATTGTTATAACAAAATATTTTTTTTAAATATCCAATAGATATTTATTATATTATATTTATACGTCATACCTATATATGAATTAATAATTAACAAGTATATTATAATACGTATATTAGTTATATTATTATATATTTTGCACATATGGTTTATACTTGGGTTTATAGTACTTATACCATTGATTATAGAATAGTCCATTCTATAATTAATGCTTATACTTTAACTACGTCCTGCATTATAATTTATAATAGAAAGTTGATTTTTTTTAAAAAACTATTGTTTTTTTTACGACTTTATTGATAATTGTTTGAAAATCAAATATATTCATTATATTTTATTAGATAATCAATAATAATATTATTATTTATTATTATAATATTAATAATTATATTATTAATAATAATAATAGATAATTGTCTTAATTGTCGGTTAAAGCTATTGTATTGTCAGATGGTCCGTGTTTGATACTCTGTTGCTGTTTAAATGATGTCGTATACCGTAGTAGAATACATAGTATGTGTATATAATGTACAACGCACAACATTCCTTTTCTGACTTTAATCTAATTCAAATATGTAAAGGTCGTTCATAGGAGCTGGCAAACAATCGAATTGTCGTTATCGGGCAAAGTGACCTAAAGGAAACAACAAAAAATAAAAACCCTCGTCAACCATATCTGAGATATTATTTAACGTACTTAGTCCCATATAAACTGGTTTTAGTGTCTACGATGCATAAAGAATTGTGGAGGTATATAAGTATTTTATCTTATTTTCAAATTCCATGTTCAACACAAATTGGAATTAAAATAAGTACAATTAGATTATAAAATGTGAAATGTTGAATCATAATAATTGAACTTGAGGAAATAGAATCTATATTTTATATATTATATAATATCTAGTAGACATTTGCTGATGCCAGAGGGAGAAGATGAATTTGTTAAAAATGCCATATTTTCGTGTACGTTATTAATTGGTATTATTCTGCCGTGGGGTTTAATTACGCCCTGGGAATTTAATAATATAATGAATGTACATTTATATTCATTATTTTATTTACTTCAAACAATGAGTTGGTGTAATAAATATTAGCTATATTACCAAAATATATAATAATATTACTCTATTACTATAAGTACCTTTTATTATCATTGATTATAATATTAATATATTATATACTATACAAATATATTTATGTATATGAATATAAATATACGTATAAACTACTAAATTGTAAAATAATAATCATGTTATTTCATTTATTGTTTTTTTTTCATAATATTATCTCCATTGTGCAATTAAATATATTATATGTAAGTAATATAATGCGAATGAGTTTCCTAACAAAGGATCTTTGATAATACATACCAAATATTATACAATATTTTAACTTTGTTAAATTTTGTTTAAAAATACTTTATTTATTTTTTGATCACGTTATCCATTACTTCGCCCTTTAAAAAATATATAATGTAAATCTGCACGCGGTTAACGAATATAAAAATATTTTAAATAGGTATTACATAATATGTAATGTTTATACATAATGGGATCAGTACACTTGCCCGACATCATTTACCCGGCAATTCATTTGCTCGACAAAAATTTTAATTATTTAGTAAATAAATATGTAATATACGAGTTAAGGCTGAAAAGTAAAGCACACATACATGTAAAATGTGAACAAATTAACCTACAGAAGCTCCTTATGGCATCGATGTAATCATTACACCTCGGACGATGAGGTAAAGGCAGTTATCGCGTTCTGGATTCGAGAAAAGTCGAAAGAATTCTTCACTGACGGAATGAAAAAACTTGCTGGGAGAAATATGTTAGGTTTAACGGCGACTATGATTTTAAACTTTCGAAATTGTACTTTGATTTAATTTTATCCCGATATTGATTTTTGTTTTTGTTCCTGTTCTACAAGCATATGTGCATTACTTTTCAGCCTACCCTTGTATAAAATAGAATTTTAAAATTATCGTTGGATAGTGTTATTTTTCTTGTAAAAATTAATTTAAGCTATAATATTTAGATTGAATATAATTGTTTTATAAAACATAATCACGGTAGTAAATATACATATTTTAAAAATAAAATAACATGCAATAAATATAAATATATAGATATTATATAATAGAATAAAGTACATTTTTGTCAAAAATTATTTTAAAAAAATAGTATTCTAAAAAAAGCGGGAAGGTCGATTCCGCACGTTCCTTCTATGTTCTTTCGGTTCTCGAAGAAACTAGTGGTTTATTATAATATTAAGATTTGAATGCAATTATATAATACTCAAAAAACGATTCTGAGCGAAACTCAATCAGATATATAATATATTATAATGATAATCAATTCCAAACTTTTACCACGTGTGTAGATGTGAATATTAAAAAAAAAATTTAAGTCTCTACGTACAAAATTGAATTAATTACCACAAAATATGTAAATTCAAAGTTCTTGCAATTCCAATTCCATTTGATCAAATATGGAGTAAAATGTTGATGTAAATAAAAGAGCTGTGCGACTTACATTATCAGTTTTACCACCTCTCATTATCCTTCTAATTTTAGCGTGTAAGTAATTGTTATCAGACCATTGAATTATCTCAAAAGCTTCATCGGGAATAATGGATTTTAATTCATTAAATGTACCTAGTATTTCAGTAAGCGAAAGAAAAGCAAGAGAAATAATGACACAGTTTCAAAGCAAATTCTTTATCTTCTCCATATCTTTTACAAAGAGAATGTGCTTGAATTTGATGCCATAAAACTTTTGTCCTATAGGTGAAAAAGACAACATTTACTATTACAATTAGTATCCGGATATTTGTTTCAAAGCGCAAATATCCGGATACTAATTGTTTCGCTAAATCGTTTCGCTCACTATCTAAAATTAATTAATAAAATATGTATATATTGAAAATGTAAAATACTAATACAGAATATAATATAAACATAACAAGTATGGTAAAAATCAATATTTATGATAAATTACCCAAATATAATGAATGTAAATGTTAATATATAAAATTCATTATTAGTAAAATTAAAATAGCTACTTCTAATTCTATACTATATATACCACAAAGGCACAAAGATACTTTTCATTATTTATATTTTATATTATTATTACGTAGGTATAAGTAGTTACTAGTTAGCACATATTTTCTAATGCTCTACTGGTAAACAATTTTTCTCATGAGTCATAGTAATTAATGCATTAGAATGATCAACCAAATTTTTTTTGTATGTAAATGATTTTCAAATGATAGTTATTTCACATTATTTTAAAGTTGTATGTTATATGTAACAAATTTAAATTTAACGACGTGCACTTTTATAAGATTTTATAACGTTATGAATTATTACATATTAAATATTATATATTTTGTGATTGTTTGCGATCAATTGACGAGATACATTGGAATAACTAATAATGTTTTATCTTTTATCTATAGAAAAAAGTATGTGTATTTATATTGATAACCGCAATAACGATTGTGTATGGATGAATTAATCCGGCAGGTATATGATGTGTGGATTCTATCCTTTGAACTTTACTTCGTAAGAAATAAAACCAAAAATTAGCAAATAATTGATATAATATAATATGTTGTACCCATTACCTATGTAACTTAAAAGTTTAAGTAAACTTTAAAGTTTTTTTTTAATTTTCAAACAAAACAATTAAAATATAATCACAATTTGCTCATTCATATTTAAAATTGAAATCGGTCTTTTATAGTTTAAATAAAATAATAACCACAGAGAGATTAAAACAAGTAGCCTATATTATTTAGCCTGCAGTTGTTATTGATACACACTACAGCAGCGCCTACCCCCGCAGATCTCATGCTGTGTATTAGTAATTATCTCATTTATGAAATATTATATATTTTTCACTATGAGAGTATAATATTATATTTATGGTGCAAGTCGGGTTTGATATGGTCTTCGTCATTAACATATAGGTGATTCAACGAAGTATACTATTTTAGATTCTAAGCGAAGCGAGGAATGTATTAATTTTAGAAAGATGTTGTTTTTAACGTGTGAACTGTGAAGACACTCTTTTGAGTAAAAATAATGGTCCGATTACCACGAAAGGGTAGGTTTTTGGTAGAGAATTGCATCAAGTTGGTACATTATTTAACTTCGTTTGAATATCTCAAAAGTTTCTCCTTCGTATAAGTAATACTACGAAAAAATGGTTGAAAAACGGCAAATTTTTGGAAACTATAATTTTAAGGAACTACATAGTAGGTATTTAGTTATTTTATGATAACTAATTTTTCTGTTGCACATTATTTGATAAATAAGTAATATTATATAGTATATCTGCAGAATAAGTTTCCCCCAGAATCTTATTTGCGAATGCAATATTATTCAATCTTAATTATAATAAATCAACAATTTCTCCGAGGACCGAAAAGACGAAGGAAGAATGCCCGAAATCGATTTCCCCACTTTTTTAAATTTTAAAGTGGTAATGGTACAGATATCATTAACTAGCCAATTAAAATTTCGAAGAATTTCGTGGATCACTATTTGTAGTACTTATATATTAAAATTTCTTAATATTTTCATGCAACTGATTCTTCTTATAAAATTGATAATATTCAAATATTGACGACGCCGATTAGGTATACCTACTTAATGTAAAATATACATGACTCACAAGGTTGTAGTGATATAATATTAATATATATAATATGCAGATACGTGTGTTCGTTTATTGTATGAAAATTTATATGGTTTTCTTTTAAATTCACTGAATTATTGAACAACCAGTTTATTATTATCATTATTAGTTATTGCAAACGTTTATTTGTTACATAGATTTTGGTTTATACAGGTATGATCCAACATCCAAATAATCTAATCGTGTTCCGAATATATAAGTATATATTACTCTTTGTATAAAGTTACGTACCTATATAGTATATATTAGATATATGTTACGAGTATATTAAAGTATTTCTTAAAATATTTTGCAATTTTAAATATTAAATGTATATACATCATTACCTAAATTAAACAAATAAAGGAAAATCTCTTATTTTATAGACTATGGTATATAAGTTATGACTTTTGGTCATATATATTTATATATATTATATACATTGTCTAATTGTTTTTTTCTGAAATACTGAACATTTCAATTTGTAGTTGGTAAGTTGTAACTACTAATTGTATACTGTTACTCATTCTGTAAGTATTGGTATTAAAATAATTTAGTTGTATACACTTGCCAATAGAAAAATATAAATGAAATAGCCTAAAACAGGTTAACAAGAGTTCTGTTATTCCCGGTATATTCCCGTGTTAATTCGATTATATATATTCGAAATGTCATTTATTAAAATTTTATATACGAATTTGACGGAAGTATTAGATTTCATAGAATTTTAGCAACGCGGTATACTAGAGTTTTGTAAGTTCATTTTAGCGATGTATATAACTAAAAAAAATTGTTCAAATGAATAGTTGATGAAAAGTGTTTTTTGTTCAATGTTTTTCTAAAAAGTTTAATTGGGACGGTAGAGTGTGAATGCATTAAATAATATTGCCGTCATCCAGAATATTTATATTTTAGCCTGTATGAAAAACATGGTTTTAACTATTCATCATTCTTCTATACTTTATAATTCTATATTAATATGATCTATAAATATGTTTAGTTTTGTGTTTACCTATTATTATGATGCGTTTGTCATTTCACATTGTAAATTGTGTATGTTAGTTGGTATTGTGTGTTTCATACCTACTTCGTAGCTTGTATATATTCAGAAAATTGTTTTAAAAGAGGGGTTAATACACATAATATTAATATATTACACCTGCTGGCTACTGCCGTCATAAAATTCGAGGCAAGAGGTATATTTTTTTCATAAAAACTGGTACGATAGCATTGTGGAAAATGTTATATATATATATAGTATCAATATAATAATATTTATCCCTAATCTATATTGACATTATTTGGTGTTTACAAAAAAGTTTTTTTTACAGTGTTTCAATGATTAAAAATAGGCATTGTCAAAATGTAAAGGAATAACATATCCTTCTTTATACGTGGCTATATTTTTTTGATAATTAGATATTCTCAATTAATACACATACATATATGATATAATATTGAACATTTTAAAGTTATGTAATTATTTTGAAATAAAACTAATATAATATACCTAATGTAATATACGATAATACCTACCTTTTTCTATATGTAGATTTTAAGTGGTATGTATTATACTTTTATAATATATAGCATTAGAATTTATATACAAAAATGTTTTTCTCTTGATATATATATCTATAGGTATAGAATTCATGGATGTATTTTCTAAGTATTCAATTACTTATTCCTCTAGTTTCAAGTCAAATGTATAAAATATATAGTGAAGAACTCCTTTTTGTGAAAAGACTCGCGCGAGTCAAAATTTTTATCGTGTATTGTTGTCCCGAATAGCACATTTATCGTTAGGACCATGCATTTTCTATTGTAGTCATTGAAAATTAGATAAAACTCAATTTATAAATATTTAAAAATTTATAAATATTAATAAAATAAAATATTATATTACTAAGTGGTATAATGCAGGGGCGTCATTTCAGTATTTTTATAAGGGGCAGGCCAAGTTTTACACCGATCAGGCCAATTTTATTTGATATTAAAATTATATTTGTAACTGACAACTTAATTTGCGATGCACTTTATAGGAATGTATAAAGCTTTTTAGTAATATTTTTATTAAGACATTATTGCTCACTAATAAATAAGCCATAAAAATACAAGATACAAACGATAGAAATGGTACAGATATACAATAAGCCTATGTGATTGTAGATTATGAAGGTGGCGTTTACATATTATGTAACGGCGCAATAAAATACAAAAAAATAGAGGTGCCGTGGCCCACCCTGATCCCCCCACCCAAATGGAGCCACTGGTATAATGTATACATTTAATAACTTATAAATTTAAATTATTATAAATAAGTAGGTATAAACTACTATATAATAATACTTATAAAAATATATTGTGTTGATATTATTCATTATACGTATCTTCATTTTTATAAATTAAAATATGAAATAAACTAATAACAGATTTTAAGACAATATTATTATATAATAATATTATATTGTATAGCTATAATTTACTTTCAATAAAATAATTTGGAATTATTATGGATTATGATGGTAAATAATAAATGCTGCATAGAAAATTTTTCAGTAGTTTTAGAGTTTTAAATAATTATTTTTAATATCAGCTCCTAAAATGAATTCAGCTGAGCAAACATCGAGGCATTTTTGTAATACAAGAAGGATGTGGTTATAATATAGGGGGTGGATTGATGGAGATATCCCTTCTATACAATAAGGGTGAAGGGTTCTGCGTTTGATGAATGGCCTCAGATGCACTTCAAAAGCCGCTGCGCACCTACAAATGGTCTTTATTTTTTTCGTCAATGTAAAATATTAAAGGTGTTCGTTAAAAATGTAATAAGTATATATATATGTTATATATTCATATTATATTAAATAATATGTATATAATAAAATATATATTACCTTTTTTAATATACGAAATATAATGGCGCTTAGATAACTATTGCTATATATTGGAAATTATACATTCTAAAAATGTAACTAATATCTGATAAATTGATTAAACATGAAATTATTTTATTACGGTTTGTAAAGAATTATATAATATTTTTATTTCTATTAAAATAATATAAAATTCTGTTTTTAAATAACCCGACAATTCAATGTATTTTTAAACATGAATATTTGTAAGTATAGAGATATTATTATCAATTTGAACCAAATTTTTTGTTTAATCATACTTTTATTGTTGTAATGTCTATACATTATTTATATTTAGACATTTACAATAATGCTAGATTGCTATTTCCGTTCTCGAAATTATTCCTATATTTATAGTTAATATATTTAGATAATGTATTCCTACAACTATTGATTAAAATATATTTCTAAATCGAATTACCTATTTACTATACACACTTTTAAAAATTGAATAACGAATATTTTATACCTACTAGTAATTATAATCAATGACAGTACATTAGTATCTAAATTATAAAAAGTTGTAGTTCATAAAGTAATAGTAGTTGGGTAATTTAATTGTATAAAAACAATACGTATTTTGTCTTGGTATGGTTTGTTGAAGTCTCCATTATAATAATAAAATAAAATTCAAAAAACGGTAAATCTTATTTTTATTTATTGCGTATATGCCACTATTGATTATATAAAATAAATACTATTTACACCTATAACTTTATGGTCAATGATAAATTTTAATGTTATAAAATATTCATGTATTTAATTTATATTTTATATCTATAAATTATAATATTATTATTAATACTAAATGTCGTAAAAATAAAATAGTGGTTAAGTGATTTGCATTTGCTTGTCAAAAATTATCAAACGAGATACGATAGTTGTAAATTATATAGTATTAGATATAAATTAAAATAAGATGATAAGTGTAGATTCTGTGAATAATAATTGTTTTTAAACGAGTTGAATGAAAAACTCGACGTTACAAATTTATAAATTACATCGTACACATCCCGAGAAGGAAGCCATTCTACCACTTGTATAATCAATTCGACGGAGCATATGTTCGTGCGTCGTAGTAGAAAAAAAAATTATGATCCCAATCCAAAGTGATTTTTAAAAACGCAAAAAAAAAAAAAATACTAAAATGTAATATTAACAACTAGTCTAACAATGGAGAAAGAAGGAGGAACACATTATTATTGTATTGTAAAATACCTAATGGAAAAATGAGAATTTTATAAAATTGAATTTTCAAATTTTGTTTGCTCCGCGTGGACGATAAACCGGACTATAATATTATATCATGTCGAACGTATAACCCAAACTATTGCGCACAAATACGACTGCAACGAATGTGATGATTATTTATTATATAATATTATTGTGTTGGTGCAAGCGAACGATTGGTGTTGTTGCTGCGACGGGTTGAGAACCCCTGCGCGTTAGGGTTGTCCGCCCGAAGCGATCCGTGGGGCCTCGCCGGTCGCCACACCGGTGAACACTGAACAGTCGGGAGTCGGTCCGTGTGCATCTGTTTTTGAAATGTTCAGTATTCGTTCGGTCGTTCGGCTGATGCGTTTTTATCGTTTTCTGTCACAGGTTGTGATTTACACAAAGTTTCGTCGTTTTATTTTTACTCAATAATCGTACGTATTTTACTTTGTAATTTATTTTATCAAAAGTTTAACTACACTTGATTCATTGGACTTGCTAAAAGTTATTGTATTATTATTGTAATGATTATATTTAAAAAATACAAATAGCGAAATTGTGTTGTTAATGGTAAGCATTGGTTAATAATAATGGTTGTTGAACAATAACCGAATGTGTAACCCTCTTGTTTTTAAACCAAGATTTTTATTATTAACTTGTTCAATTAAATTATTATTGTGATATATTGATTAACATAAAATCTGAAGTGACATGAAACCATAAATATGCTATTTGGATACAATATTTTTGTATATTATGTTAAAAAAAACATACGAAAGTAAACTATTTTAATAATATTATTATTTCTGATTTCATCGTGTCAATTGACACTAGGTTTAGGTTTAGCATTATTATTATTATTTTTTGTATGAGGATGCTAAAGTCCCCCAGCAATTATCTAGTTACGTTTAAAACGAATAATATATATAATATAATATATTATATTTATATACATATTTATTGTTATAGAATGCACATCCGCGATCGACGTGTGTGTTATGCGTGTGAGCATAAATGTAAATAATAAATATTCGAATACTGATGCGAAAAATAAATGGATTTCACGATCGTGTGTTAATATTAATATTAATTAACTCACTCATTTACAATGAAAACTAAAACTATTTTTACATTCTTAATTTTTAATCACTTTATGGGTGTCTTAATTTTCTTTAATTCATACCGAAATAATTTTTTTAAAATTATATTATAAAAGTATATAATACAATTATATATATTTTATTATATAGTCAACATGATTGTTGAGGTTATTAAAAAATTGTATGCATAAAATCAATTATTATTTATGAATTATTACAATACATGTTTATTTATTATTTTAATAAAATTATTTGATGAGCCATGAATGCAATGAATACAAAAAGACTATACTTCTTTGCAGTTTATTGTTTTAAAATTATATATACGATGATTCAATTATATTTCGAAGTATATTTTACTTTCAAGTCAGACTATATTCAAAATTTGCAATCTATAATTACATTAACTTATTACGATGTAAAAGCATATATGATTAAGTTTATTATAGAAATAATTTCATTTAAATTGCTATTGTTTTGATAAGTTAAATGTGTTCGTATATCACAAAGCAACCAATTAAATTCACTAGGTAGGTACCTAATTGAGTAGAAAAAATGCATTAGCTTTATACCCTAAACTTGCTAATAACAAAGAGAAATAATTAACTTTTTTACTTCGTATACACTTTATTTTACAAAAGAGCATTTTATTAATAGACTTGATAATAATTATTATTAGAGTACCTCCCAATAATCGTAATATTGCTCGTGATACAAAAAAAATATTAATAAATATATATTCTTATATTTTATAAGTGCTGTCTATATTAATAAATAGTAAGTACATTATGTACAAAGTACAATACAATGGTATTTTTATCATTTTAATTTAAACATAGTCATCATTTCAATATTAAATCCATATAGTAATTAGTAACACATATAACCTAACCTTTTTTTCAAGTAAAATATATTATTAAGTTTATAGTTTTATCATTGACTTATGACTTTTGGAACTTTACGACTTTTCGTCTTTTATACAATACAATAACCACAAATATACTACAACTACCGCAAAACTAGTTAAAAGTAAAAGTTATACCTTACACTATAGTCACGATTACATTATATATTAATATTATTATACTCCTATAATATAGTCTTATAATATTGTACTTATAATTATATATTGATCTGTGGGTATTTAGGAAAATTAACTAGCCAAGTAGCCAGACTTCATACTTTCATAAAATCAACATATTAGTGGTATGTGGTATGTTATGTTAGGCCAATTAATTTTCTAATTTTTAATAGGAAAACTGATAAAAAAAAAAACTATTATAGTATTAAAATAATTAGTTTTTCATTATAAAAATGAGTAAAAACACAACATGACAACATCTGACGCACGTTATTATCTTGCTTACATTTTATAGTAAAAAAAAATTAAATTAATTTGTATTTACTTAAAAATATAAAAATATTATTAAAATTAAAATTAAGTTTATATAGTATATTATATTGATTATATTAATCAATTAATAAACATCATTATTAGCACGTATAAACATTAGGTTTATAGGTATACTATAAATTATACCAATTAAGTTTAGAACTCAGAAATGTTGTACAAATAGACGGTCTTGAATATGAAAACAAAAATTAAATTAAATTGTTTTTAAATTATTTATTTTAGATAAAAATAATATTGAAATTATTGGATTACGTACATAAATTCATATTATCTATAATGAAAATGTGTTGTACTTGTGGGATGGACAACTATCGACCTTAATACTTTTCTAATATTATATTAGGTTTAAAACTTTATATATTATAGCATATACCTAGGTATTAATGTTAATAATTGATATAAAATTGACTTTTAATATTATTAATTGATAATTATACAGGTTTTTTAAATTTGTTAAGTTATTTCTTAATAATTATTACCAAAACAATCGTTTCATATCGTAGGTATAGGTTACCTAATAATATTAAATTATCATCATTCTGTATATAATTTTTGCGCCTTACAATTTACTGAAAATTACACAAGTATGATCAAATTGTATATTATAATATCTATTGAATAATAACTTTCATAAATTATTACAAGTATTGGCGTAAATGCTTTGGTGATTGATAGGTGTCCAGCGCAGAACATTTTAATGTTAGTTTTCTGTAGTTGTTTTGTGTGTTCTTATGAGACGATTTATTTATCATTCGAAATTCTTATTGTACAAGACAAATACCTAATATATACCCTCTGTATACGTACTACACCCATATTCATGCATTAAGCAAATGTAGGTTTTTTTGGTGTTTCTCTCCTTTGAGATTATTAATTCGTTTATTTTATTTTTCGATTTGAATACTTTACCACGTTCACAGTATACGTACGTATATATATTAAATATAATATTAATTCCTTATGAAGTCCTTATGTGGTACACAAATTTTTTGTTATGCTATTTATTAAATATGTTTAATCAACGACTGTGCCATCATTTAGTATTAAATATTAATAATTATAATATTATATGGTTCAGAATGCTATTTATGTGCGTTTTAAGTTTTAATGCAGCGTGTACGCATGTATAGAGATTATACGAAGATTACGAACTCTGAAAGTCAGAAACATTATATAAAATATTTAACCGGACGTAAAAAAAGGGGAAAAAAGGATAATATATGCTATTACTTACTTGTTTTTTTGAAAGGAAAATACGACAAAGTAATAAAGATAAAGACGTGCTAGAATATATATTTTCAGAGACCGCCCACTAATATAATAGTCGAGCTGTCGAGGCACATTATTACGAGTCGGTGTCAGTTTATTTTTCTGGATGACCGAATCTCGCCGATGACTAATATATTTTTGAATATTTTATTCTTAGGAATATTTACTGCAATATCGACGGAAATCCTTTTTGGATTTATTCATAATATCAGTATAACACTTGTATAATGTATTTTATTATATAAATATTGTCTCTACAACTTTTTTCGACACTGATTTACTAAAAAATATCAAATCTATGTAGATCTGTATATTATTATAATTATTATATGTAAGCTAATTTTAATTTCGTGTTACAAAATTAGCTTTAATGTTATCTCCCCGTTATTTTTGTAACACAAAATTTTGATTACCTTATAGGTTATAACAGTAGTATTCAAAATATAATATGATATGATAAGATAATAATAATAATATATTGTTACTATAATTAAAAACATTAATTTGGATAATTATTAATGTCAAAAAAAAAATGCGTAAAACTAGTGGTTTTCAGTAGTAATTAATAATTACTATAACTTAATATATAAATATATTACCTATTCATTATTCATTAATTCAATTCGTTTATATTTATAACATTTTATTTATTTTCCGTAATAAACAAATTTTCGGAATTTAATAAACTAAAATTATATATTATATTATATACATAATATATTCATGATGATTAATATTATTTTTCGATTGATTTTAATAGAGATTATGATTCTAACCATTATAACATAATTTATAACCTATAGCAAAAAATACCATTAAACTGATAAAAAATACCAATATAAACATAACATACTCGTATACCTTCTCAATTAGAAAAGTCAATCGTATACGAATCGGTCATGGCCGTTGTTGAAATGATTTCAATACATTACTTTATAAATGTATCACAATGAAAAAATAAATTGAGATACATATTTATAATATTCATATTTGTAATTCTTTATAAAAAATGATTTAGATATTTAAAAATTTAGGAATATAATTGTTACAAACAATGCGTAGTACTATACATGAATATAAATTTATTTTTTTATAGCACGTATTATTATAGTATTTTTGTTTATTATAAATTCAAACTATAGATATTAGATTATTGTTAATATTATTAATATTATGTTAATTTTAATATTTTTTTTATTAGTTACTACATATTATAATATTACAAATAATGTCTATCTGCTTTGTTTTTGGTTTTCATTGGAATGATAAGGAATGATGATATTCAAATATTTATATATGGAACATTCTACCAATTTATTCTAAATATTATTGTATTTCGGGTATTCATATTGAATGAATTTGTTTTCACAACTAGAAAGTTGTTGACTTGTTGTGTTTACCTGGTATTAAACTGGATAGCCTATCAGTATCAGTTTTTAATTCTATCTCTGCTTTTAAACATTTTGTAACACAATAATTCTAACCTAACCTAACCTGGTATAAAGCTTATATAAGAGTAGAACAATAGTATACATAATATTATATTTGTTAAAAGGAAAATTACATCAGGTCGAGTAATATTTCAAAATTGGTACATAAAGAAGGAGGCTGTCGAGAAAATAACAATTTTGTGGCTATTGTTTTTTTTTTTTTATATACAATGTTATTATTATTATACGTATTGGTTACTAAAAAAAAATGTAGAGTATGTTATAAAATTAATTGTAAATGCTATTATATTCATTAGTTCGGTGACGGCAGCGCGGCACGACGGTGCATTACTTGTCATCTTACCAGGTTCTCGTCGGGTTTGGAATGCGGTTCTCTTTTTCATATTTTGTTTCGTTTTCGTGCAAAACTTGCCGCCACGTTCGCGCGGACCCCCGTCGGACAATCGAGAACAATACGATATAATTTAATATGTCGAATGAACAATATTTTTTTTTTTATATTATAATCAACGAAAATAATATTATAATATTAAACATGTACCTATTATATAGATTTTAGTATGGACGAAAAATAAAAACAAACATTACGATTATTAATATTATTACTATTTTTTTTTTTTTTACTCGTATTATTATTATTATTTTCCGTTTATGTTTCGCGTCGTGCGGCGCGAGACTGGGTGATTGACGGGTAAATTAAAATTCGATTAACCGCCACGGTACACACACGCTCGTAGAAACAAATGCCATTTTTACGTATGTGTACATAATATATTATCACGAGCAAGCGGCTCCTCCGTCGTCGTCGTCGTCGGCAGTCGCTTGGTCAGACCGTCGCCGCCGTCGTTCGTCGCTAGTGCGTTTATTATATATACGTATGGCACAGAATATTCTGTGCGTTTTAGTCTGTACTACGGTATACTACGCCTGCGGATTGTAAACTATCGGCGGCGGCAGTCAGTGGTACCAATAGCACGAACGTGTGCGGATCCCCGTCGTTTTATCACTTTACTTACACTACGCTTTGCGTAAATAGTATATAACCCATACTATTATAATTATTATTGTCGTAATCAGTAGCGTAGCTTGAAATTCGGTGGCCCTAAAACCTGTATAAGAATTCAAATCCGAATTTTTCTTAAATCCGTGTTTATCGTAGAAACAATATAACATTGTATATTTGTAACATGTAATATCGGATGAATTGCAATTTCACAAAATATTATGTACAGTTATTTACGATTCTTATTGCAATTTATAGGTAAATTAAAGTAGTATACCGTAGTAAAACGCATTGAATATTCTGTGCCATACATATATACTAAACGCATTAGCGACGAACGACGACGACGGAGGAGCCGCTTGTTCGTGATAATATATTATGTACACATACGTAAAAATGGCATTTGTTTCTACGAGTGTGTGTGTACCGTGGCGGTTAATCGAATTTTAATTTATAGGTACAATAAAAATTGTGGGCCGGCCCGTATTGGCCTGGCGAGATACCGAGAAAATCATGGTGGGCCGGTAGAAAAATGCATTGAAAAAGTGTTGAAAATAATCGAAAAATAAGATATTAATGTTATACCCCAATTGCATTGTATTTTAAAATAAAATTTGTTAGAAAAATTATAAAAAATGTAGGTATATATACATAAAATTATAAAAGATGGCCCGATAAAATATTGGTATCTCGGTGGGCCAAATTTACCCCACTTGATTGTGGGGCCCCATCTTTTCGTGTTTTGGTTGGGACACTAGGGTCGGGGCTCCGGTAATCCCGGCCTAAATACGCCATTGATCGTAATGTAATGTATGTAGAAAAAATTGTCATACCAAAACGATTTTACGATTTTCATCATTTCGAAAATTGTTTATTTATCAATTAAATGATACACATGAACACAAATTTGTAGTAATTGTAATTGAATTTCCCATAAAAAAAAAATTAATTATGTATCAATTATAATATTAATCTATTTGACTTATTATACATTCGCACTTTATATAATTTAAATACATTTATTTGAAATATATACATAACAATATTGTGTACAATTATCTATGTTTTCTGCATTTTTTTTTCTATTAATTTTTATTTAATAGTTTAAAATTACATTTTTCGAATTAGTTGCCAGGTTTTATCAGATTCGTACTAGAAAAAAAATATTACATAATATATAGAATATATAGAATTTGAGACTCGACAATATAAACGAAATATGATTATTATATTTTTCACAAACATCCGTTAATGTTATGTAAATTGTTGTACGTCATCAAATGTGAAAACATTTTTAATTTTATTTAAAATTTTTTGATGGAATGAAAACTATTTCATTTTTATAAATTTTAGAAAGTTGAATATTATTATAAATCTATAATTCAAATGCATCTAAAAGTAAATAATTGCAAATGTAAATTATAATATACATTTAAGTTTTATTAGAATATTTTTAAATTTGCAATTCGAACAAATTTACCACCAATTTATTTCGTCATTATGATTTTGTAAATTAATCGTTTGATCATCATATTATACAATATATTAAATACATTTTCATACACATTTATACGACATTTATTTTATTAGAACTTACAAAGGGTAAGCTAAGTAAGTAAGGCTATGTTAAAAGATTCAATAATTAGGCCAATTTAAGGTATAAACAAATTTTAACCAGACATTAACCATTTCTGGTTAAAAATGGCAAATACAAAATAAAATTTGTAATAGCAGTAATATACCTATTAGGTTATTGTAGGTATATAGGTACTATATACAAATACTGTAATGACAGAATAATGATTTCAAAATATAATTTAAGAATAGAAGATTAGTTGTGCAGGAAGTCCATAAAATAAAAATTACTTGTGATATTAATATGTTATTTTATAACTTATTACGTATTTATTTGGTATGTGATCTTCAGGAATTTGTGTGCATTTTCCGTTGAAATTGTTTAAAATACAAATTCTATAATATAATATTATAATAATATATGGTTAGAATTAACTTAGTTTGATTTTAATTACCCCTATATACAACACTCTTTATGAGGTAAAATGTTTAAATCATATAGGACCTTTTTATAATTTTTGGGTGGGGTTGATGTTAAATTTGCGTTTTAAAATTTATGTTTTTGAATCTTTAAATTGTATGCATTTCTTAGAATTATATTACCGAAATATAACAACTGTAATAGGTATCTATTTTTACATAACCAGAGGTAGATCACTGAAAAAAGTGTATAAAATTACCATTATTAGCATTTAGCATTCAAACAAAAATGCAATCACAAAAACTTCTCAAATTTCAAAAAAATAAAATAATAAATTGAATACAAACAACAATTTTGCATAGATCTACATGAATTAATGTCATCCGACATCCGTTATCGTGTAGATCACAATAAATTATTATATAATTATTTTAATGTAGAAAGTTGAAGGCTCAAAACTGTCAATGACATGAATGATACTGTTTATCCAAATCAACGATTATATTCTGGAAATCAATTATAGTTTGTTTTTTCATAATGTAGGTATGTATCATTATTAGTGGGTAACTATAATTAACCAAGTACCCAATATAGAATACAAAGATGAAATTATTTTTAATTAGTTCAATCGCAAACATTTGCGAATGCATGGAACTTTGCTGTAGATGTTCAGAATGATGGGAATTTCGTGTTTCAATAATTATGGAAATAAGATTGAAAATATAAGTAATCCTCAACATTTTTGTAACACACAATTCTGATCACACTATATATTACATAACTATATGGCCTATATCCATATTATATAGTTAATACCAATGACATTATACGTATGTGATAAAGATAATATATAAATAATAAATAATTGATGTTAAATATATATTTTTTACTCTTTTGTTGTAGTAGTATAATATACTTTTAGTGCTTAAACGCTTAAACATATAATATAATAATGAGTATATTATGTAAACTATTTCTTTTCAGTATGAATATTATATTATAATAAGATAGGTATGTATTTGTTTACCAACTGTAAACTATTATAGATAGAACCATTATATTCTGTCAACTATATTATAGAAATAATGTGTTTAACCTTGCCGAATCCATACGACTTTAAAAAAATAATTTTAATTTCATTTGAAAACATTAAAAATATATTAAGTTCATAATTTATTATAACAGTTGATAATTATATAAATTTTCTTTTGGAAAATTCGATACCTATATTGTATAAATTGTGTCAGAAATTCATATTATTTGGACATATGACATCTTCGAAAATAAATAAGAAATTATTTTCAATAAATAATATGAATATATACCTATTATAATTTATATATTAGTTCATAATAAATATGCATTTATTTATTTTATATACATAAAAAAAAAATATAGACGAATTTTTGAAAACCAATACTTTTTGGTAATTTTATTTTCATTTAAAATACGAATATTTACAATTTTAGGAATTTTGTTAAAATGTGTCGTAATAATATATTATTTGCCAAAAAGAGAAAAATGAATAAATATTGATAATTAGAATAATCTTCAATCATTCTAATTCTATAAGGACTTTTTTAACCGTTTGGTTATATTATACGAATAGATTCGAGTAATTTGTTTGGTTCAGTGGCTGTAATTCTTGTTTAATTAAAAAATTGCATCGTATGTGGTTGAAGTTCAAGTATAATAACTAGAAATGTTATCGGTGAAGTATAGTAGCTATATCATTTAATCTCTCAAATAACGAATCATTGGTAATATTGCAAGCGCCCAACAGTGAGTATGAACGGTCGTAAATATGGCCCATTGTATCAAAACACAGCAACAATCGAGTATGACGCATCACGATAATACGTTCTGTGTATCATTCCCATATAAGAGTAAAATCCTCATATTATTGCGATGCAGTGAAATGCATAGTAAACACTAATACAATATTTAAATTTTTAATAGGTATTTAATTTCGGTGTACGTTTTGACGTATAAGTAGACATTTAGGAATAGCATAAGTACGCTGGTTATGTTTTCTATTAAAATTGATGGTTTTTGGTTAACATTAAAACACCTGAAATTTTTTACTATTAATTGAGTTATGTATAAAAAGTAGGAAAAATAATTATTAACGTAATAATTATTATTCGTTTAAGCTCATTATATACAAGACGCACTGTACTATTTAGTATAATATAGATATATACATTTTATATGCTTTAAGTGGTTAAGTCATAAAAATAAATTGTAAGATAATTACAATTTTGTGTAATTTATATTGTTGGTATAACTATTATTTATATATATTCAAGGTCAATGTTTCTATATAATATATTCATTACCTATATTATATTAAAGTTGATAAAGTACACTGACCTTCGCTTAGAATCGTAACTTACTTTCGAATTTTATAATACACCAATATCCAGTATCGTATTCTGCACCGAAGTGAGCGAAGCGAGACGAGTGTTCGCGACACTCAAGTTTATCTGTATTAGTGTAGTACTGTTACAAAATGTTAATACAAATTAGGCTCTGGTTAAGCAAGGTATATGGTACCTACACTAAATTATATTATTGCAATAATATCTTGCCGTATAGCTTATACAGTATAAGTGAATTGAATCAATTTATATTGTTTCATTATATTATATTTAATGATACACAACACGTAATTAATATGTGATTTCTCGTCAAAATGTTCGAAACAGATTTTTTTTTTATCATTATAGGTTTCAGTCTTTTTGTTATCTAACAAAGAGTATAGAAAAGCACAGAAATGCAGAACTCAAATTGTGATGTTTAGGTTGAGCTTGCATAAGTAGAAATATCTATTATCAAATTTAAAGAAAAACATTTTTTCGTGATGTCATATCCTTTTTGTAAAATAAAATCTGACAAGAAAGTTAAAGTGTATTAAAAATCTTTACAGTTTCCTTGCCAGATATTTTACAAAATGGATATGGAATTATCTCCATATGTTTCCTTTAAAATTGGTATTATAATTTGAATACCTTTGTTCCATTTTAAAATTCCATATTTTCTTTTAGCATTACGCCTATAATAGGTTAGGTTATAGGTGTTAGGTAATAAGTAAACAAAGTGTACCAAAACTACTTACTAATTATTATAAAATCATTATAATTTGTTATTATTGGCTATATATAATATAATTGTAACTAAACTAATATATCAATATTTAGTATAGGTACAAAAAATTGCGTAGGTGGTATTATACTTAACTTCTAAAATATATTATAATATATAGCTTGTAGGAGCATATATTTAACATATATTTAACCAGTGCCAAAAATGTACATTTAAGTATAAAATAAATTGATATAGTTAATGTTCAATAGTAAAAATTGTATATTTAAAGAAAACAATTAATTAATTAATTAAATATAGGTAAATAGATTATTTCTCAATTTTAGAAAATAAAATTGGTTAATAGTCGTAAATATGAACGTTTTTCGACTACTTTGCTTTATATATATATATAATATATTATATCTATACGATTTACGATTAAACTGAATAAATTAGGACATTATTAAAGTTTTTATTCAAAATCAATTTAATGAAATAGTAATATAAACAAATAAAAATAATTATTTCCATAATCTAGTATAATGAATAGGTTTATCAGTTTATGAGTTTAAAAAAAGTATAATCAATTAACACCGTTATACCACACCGATTATATAAAACCAGATGGTGCACTTCTGAATTTAATAATAACTCGATCTCTCCTCAATTCAGTGTGATCACATACGAGGAATTCAATTATTGTACAACTATAGTAGGCAACTGAGAAGGGTTAGTAAATTTGGCGAATTCAACACAATGGCGTTATTTTAAACAATAAAAGTCAGTGGTCTAAAAAAGTAGTTAAAAAACATTAAGTTTTAATGAAGATTATTTTTTTCTTATCAGTGGTGACTCTTATTTGAGGAGGATTTTGGTTTGTTTACATTTTAAAATTGCATGGCTTGAATAGGAAGTGTACCGGCTGTGGTTATACGTTGTTGATTTTGATTGAAAATCAAATAAAGTTTGACGCGTTTACGGGTTGATGCATCGAGTCCGTAGGTATTTCTTTTATGTTTTAGATATAATACATATAATTTAGATTTGTCTGTTCGTGATGAAATGCAACGATCAAATATGAAAACTTGAGTTTTTTAGCTTTTGTAATTTTATATGGGTATTCTCGTTTAATATTAATTATTAAACAAAATTTTTTTATATTTTTTTTCAAATTATTAGACTGAAAATCTGAGTGTAATACTGAAAACATGCTAGAAAAGTAGAAAGTTTATTCTCAAGGTATCTAATTATGTTTTTAATTTCTTATCATTGTTTGAGACTTCGAGTAATGACAGTTCATTTATGATTTTATGTGAAAATCGGTATTATCAGTTAATCGAACCATATAATAGCAGCGTGGGTGGGTTAATATTATTTTTCTCCTTCAAATGTGTGATAATTAAATTACACTATTAGGTAATACAATAATTGTGTTGTTTTACAATACTTTTTTCTTATCTATTACTTTACGAAAAAAAAAACACGATGTTAAACGATATTAAACAACATAAACTATATATTTATAATATTTGTATCTAAATTCTAAATAATTTTATTGTATTTTATTGATTGTAAAGGTGTGCATGTAGCATATATTCAGTTTTATGTATAACTGCGTTGTAGTTTTTCTGTCACTTTATATCGCACCTTAGGGGGGCTTTAATAATAATTTGACACCTTATGTATTGTGTTTTCTAACTTCTTTTAAATCGTTTCATTTTTAAACCGAATAGGTTGCTATGTTGATAGTTTTGGTACCTTGTCTGTCGTTGGTAATTTTGAAGATAGACGTACTCAAAGTGTGTGTTTGTGTGCAATATAGCTGGTAGATAAAATATATAAACGTCTAGGTATTCAAATGGCGACGCGACAGACTCCGTCGTCCTTATATACTATTGATAATTTGATTTACGACGGTCGATGACGGCTTATGTTTAGATAACAATAATATTTGTGTTTACAGTATAATATTAATGTGTAAGGTTGACTACAAGCATATACATATATTACTCGTACATATATTATCTAACTTGGTCGAACTTGGTTGGCGTATAAAAAATATCTTCCGGCCCGGTTCGGAATATACTGCGAAAACTATTATTGTCTCTCATATTAACATATTATGTACCTAATATTATATACCTAACTCTCGTTAGTATAACCTATTACGTTCTTTGTACCGATTTTGTACCAGATATAATACTAATACTAAGATTAGTCTTCTCATTATTAGTGAAACACGACGCGATATACAAAGAGGAAAACTGTAAATAAAAGATATCATTTATCAGACTCACAAGATAACATCACAGAAATAAAACAAAATTTCTATCACTCACTATAAGCTTAAAAAATACTCGTACAGTCTTATAAGAATGTTAAATAGAAAATTACTATTTAATTATTAGATTATACTAAAATAGAAGAAATTTATCATAAAATACTCTTCATTTTAAAATAATTTACTTTACACTATAATTATATACTAATACAAATTTTATCCTAATATTGATAAGCTATGTTTACTGTCTTTTCCTATTTGTAGATGATAACGTGTTTAAACTGTTTTGTCGTGATAAAACAACTATATAGTCATAATATGTATTATTATTATATTTCTGAAGTTAGATTTACTTACTACTTACGTATATTATTTTCCAATTAACTCCAGACAGAGTTACTGTAAAGTGTAATTTTCTACAGCGCATTTCCTGGATATACAAATGTTATAATATTTTGTAATTTGTCAATATTTGATTTATTCATATCTTAGTATACTCTGTCCCAAATAAGAAAGGTACGTTGTTGGACGAAAATTGGTTGGTTTAGCGCATCTCCCCACCTCATCTATCTAGTATTCCTTCTATGCCACAGAAAAATGTAGTTTCTTCATTTTATTTATTAATAGGTATATGTAGTTGATATTGTTTTAAATAGATAAAACTTTTCAAAACGCTAAAAAGTAAAATAAAAAATAGAATATACATAAAAAATATTTGAAAATATTGAATGTATAATTTTTTTATTCTTAACCGAAGATATTATATTATGTGCGATTTTATTATTAGTAAATATAAGGCTGTGATGACGTATGTAGTCTACATTTACACAAATTAATTTGTTTGTTTTTGAGTAAGAAAAAGGATTATCGATTTATGGAAATTCAAAAATAAATCATTAAATAGCTTAAAAGTTAATATGTTTAACGGGCAGGAGTATATTTTAACGTTGAATAAATATGTATTTATTACCTATGGGAAATAATGGAAACACTCGAATTGCATTATATTGGTACTGTGAAGAATTATCGCGAGTACATTTAGTATGCATCGAACCCTCACTCGTTTGTTAACTTTAACTATATTTATACTATTTCTTTCTTATAGGTACATTATAACCCTACTGGGAATTTGTTCAGCTGTATCAGTATACTTGTACAGCTTATATTATTATAATGTAATATATAATATTATAGAAACGGCATACAGTAGTATTACTACTGTGGGTCAAAAAAGTTTCCATATACACAATTTAACATGTTTTCAACAACATAACTCATATCATATTTAAAAATATATTATTTATTATTTTTAGAAAAACAAATTTGAATTAATAATTAATTAATTATATGGTAAATGTTATGGATGAAATTCGTAAAAAAGTTTTCGTATAAACTTCAATAAAAACATTCTAAAATTAATATATAAATAAATAAGTATATATTTTGTTAATTGTCAGTTGGTAAGAACTTGTTTCTAATTTGATTATTGATATACTTACTTTTTAAGTCTATTTCATCGTATTTCATTCTCAAAGTTGCTGTATATCCTTTTATTTTCAGAAAAATAATATTTTCTATAGAATTCAATTTTATAAACTAAATTTAATACGTTATTATCATATAAATCGCGTACCTATATACTGTTTATTATGTTCTACCCAAATGGATGGAATTACGTGACTAACAATTTGTTATACTTCATAAGATTTGAAATTTATTTTGCTGCCTTTTACATTTATAGAATTAAATTTGTCATTATGAAGAGTATAATATAGTAAATTCGACTTGTTTAACCGGTCCATCATAATCGATACATTAAAACATATTATATTTATAATGATGCGTTTGTGCCTATATATCTATATAACATTTAAAAACCTTGGCACGGGGCAGTCAATTCCATAAGTTCCTCCTTCATCCCTTCAGTCTTCTGTGAAGTTAATGCGATGGAATGTTTTATTGTATTATACTATAATGAAGATTTGAATGCAATGATTTTACATACGAAGAAACCATTCTGAGCTATGATCAGTCAGATATACAATATAATATATTATACTGGTAATATTTTTATTTTTTATACATTCTCTTTATTTATCTAATAATGTGCAATACAAATATTTGATAAAATAAAATAATAAAATTAAGTTCGTTAAAATGTCGATTCCGGAAATTTCACCGTTTTTCAACCATATTTCGATAATTTTACTTATCCTAAAAAAAACTTTTGAAAAATGACCATAATTAAGTACCAACTAGATTATGTTTTCTATAGAAAGCATATCCTATTTATAGTAATCGAAACACTTATATACTACCTAAATGACCTAAATAAGTATCTTCAGACTTTTAGAAATAACACTATATAATTAAACTTAAATATGAAATCTTAATATTTGAAGACGTGTATAAAAAAAATTGTACCATTCGATTTTCAAAATTTTTTTATATCTGCATATTCAGAAGTATGTCATAAAACACATCAATTTTCAGCTTAGCGTCTTTGAAATTAAAATATTTATGCTATATCACATACAAAAATGTATAAAAAAGCGGGAAGATCGATTCCGGACGTTCATCCTTTGTCCATTCGATACTCTGAGAAATTAGTGGTTTATTATAATTAAGATTTGAATGCAATGATATTCCAAAATGTTATCCCGTGTGTAAGCTACCTATGAGAACACTCAAAAATTTCAAGTACTTTTTGTTTACGTTCAAAATCGCATTAGTTATCATGAAAAATCTAAAATAAATGTTGTCAAAATTACAGCATCCGTGAATTTTATAATTTTATCATTTTTCAACCATTTTTAGGTTATTTTTCTTATTCCAAAGAAAAACTTTTGAGAAATTAAAAAAATAAAAACCTGAATATAGTATACCAACTAGATGCAAAATCGTATTCTACTTGTGGTAATCGGACTTTTATTTTTGCCCGAAATCGTGTCTTATTAATACATAAAAAAACATATACGTATCTATATAAGTTATTACATCATTGTATCTTTTTTTCACTCAGAATCTAAAAATATCATACATACGAATATATTATGTTAAAATAAAAATGTATATTCGTTACACTATAGTTAGAATATAGACATTGTTCATGACGGATAAGATGAAATACGTACCTGTATAGTTTTGTACAATTTTCAATTTTGTGTCTAAACTGCTGTGATTTTTTTTTTTTTATCATAAACCATTATGTTTTTTTTAAATATTGTATTAATTGTAATAATTATACCAAATATGTTTCTATTTATATGTGATTGTTCTATTTATATGTATTATTATAAGTTCAATCTAAACATTATACTAGTTATGCGGTACTGTGAATTTATTATATATTCAACGGTAAATTAATAGAGAAAGCATTATTGCAAGTTAGGTTAGGTATACGTAAATATATAATATCATCGTGTTGGGCAAATGTAATGGAGTGCTTAAGTCCCCATTGTATTTTTGTTTTAAATGTATATATATAAGGTGAAATATTTTGATCACCTAATCTAACCTGCAGAATCGACTAATCGGTAATTAGATATGATTTAAATCTTTAATGATTAAATCTTAAATAATAATTAATAATAATTTTAACCAATTCAGAATTTTCGCGATATGCCTATACTGCAAAGGGCATGTTCAGAAAAATCGATCATTCATTTACGCGTTTTTAATGGTATTTAATTTTCTTTTTGTTATCTTATTCAATTTTTTTAATTATTTCAAATTTTCAAATAATACAATTTATAAGTTATATTATTATCATTTAACAGTATTATATTAATAAATTATAATATTTTCACCGACAATTGTGCGTGTGAATTTATAATATAGAAATTTAAAATGTATATTTCGCAATACTTGTAAAAATATATTGAATCTTAAGATTAGTATACTTGTATATTTAGCTACCTATTATTTTTTCGATTTTCATTATTTTGTAATCTGTTTTGTTTTAATTGGTTATTTTATAGTATATAAATAGTAGTGTTCCCATAGGGTATACTCCATATACGGAGTATACTCTCAAAATCTCAAATCTGCAAATCGCATAATGAAAAGAAATAGATTTTTTTTTGTATTTACATATGTAATTTTTCACTGTTATATTTTTATATATTAATTTATTTAGTGTTAATTTAATGTAGGTGGGTAATAGAAGTTAGAAAATATTCTAGAAAAATATAAATTAAATATTTGTAATTTAATATGTCATTATAGAATTTCACCCCTTCCACTATTGTTTTTGTAAATTATAACATTCGTTAACTTAGTATGTTCTCATAGAAATTAATGGGAACATCTCTGTATATAAATATGTATTATTATTATTATTATTGTATTGTTTTATTATTTATCATATTGATTTACGAATTTAAGATACATAAAAGACTAGAACTCGACCTGATATACTAATTTAATTTTTAACAAAAATATCTATGTAAATCTAATTTTAGTGTATAAGTGTGTATCTTTTTTCGTGTCCAAAAAAAACCATAGATAAGTAGTATTTTACTACATTTTTATTATTATTATTATATAATGTATTATACATATACAATATATATACATATAACAAAAATATTATAAAACTTGCTTATGGATTATTATATAATTTATACAATTTATTTTAGCTTTTACTATATTATATTTGTTTATACGCTTTCCAGTGGCGATTTAAGGGGTGGATAAGGGTACTGGAGCCAGACGAATAAAACATATAATTTAAAGTATGTGTGTTATGTACAATAGGTAAATATTTCAATTTATTTATTCATATTACATTATTTGTATACTCATATTAAATTTAGGATCCCACCTTAAAAAATTGTTGAAAAATCGCTAATTTACCCTTCTCTATTAAGACATTTGGTTTACCTGAAAATTAAAATTAAGATTAAATTATTTCTCTAAAAAAACGTGTTTTTATTTTTCCATTATTGTGTTGAGATTAGTATAAGTATTAGTATTTAATTTATTATTATTATTTTCGATAAAGATACGACCATGACAAACAAAATAGAATATTACAAACGGATTATAAATATGTATACTGTTGTTGTTCTGGCGAACTTTCAATTGGCGAGGACAGATAACTGAAAAAAATGGACTTCACCGAATAATATTTTATTATTTTCAATTTATGTTTATAACCATATATACTAAATAAAGGTGAATAGAATATTGTAAAAGATTTTAATTTTAGTATACTTTGAGCGTTTAAATACATTCTTCAATATCGAATACTTTTTATTTAGAATATATTTTAAATATAATTTTACGGAAGTTATAATCAAGCGTAATAAATTTTTTCAGTTTTTTAATGTAAGAAAAAAAATACAATCTGTGTACAATGTTATACAATACCTTCATAATATGACCAAAAAAAAAGCGGGAAGGTTGATTTTGGACAACCCTTTTTCGTCCCTTTGGTCCTTAGAGAAATTAGTGGTTTATTATAATCAAGATTTGAATGCTATTCATATGAATGATATTGTATTAGAAAATGCGTTTCTGAGCGAAACTCTGCAATATAATACAATATATTATACTAATAAGCCGTTCCAAATGTTTACTACGTGTGTAAACTACCTATGCGAATACAAAAAATTTCAAGTACCTACGTTCAAAATTGCATTACTTATCATAAAAATCTAAAATCAAATTCGTCAAAATTACGATTTCCGTAAATTTTGCCATTTTTTCTTCATTTTTTGGTAGTTTTTCTTTTCTTGTGGAAATTTTTTTAAGAAATTTGAATAATAAGCTTATGAAAGTAACTACTAGATGCAATTTTCTACCGAAAGGATACCCTTTTTGGGAAACCGGACCATTATTTCTACCTGAAATCATGCTATCAGACTTTTAGAAACACATAAATATCATAATATTCAATTTTACTAAATGTTTAAACATTAGAAACTTATAAAAGAAAATTTTGAGTTATGATTTTCAAAATATTTTGTTAAGAG
Source organism: Eriosoma lanigerum (assembly GCA_013282895.1). Taxonomy (NCBI): domain Eukaryota; kingdom Metazoa; phylum Arthropoda; class Insecta; order Hemiptera; family Aphididae; genus Eriosoma; species Eriosoma lanigerum. Next base: position 13,343,907 of record CM023360.1, read on the forward strand.
ATTAAGTAGTATATGATTAGGCTTCTATAAAATTTTCAAACTGATAAACCCAATATTTACGGTAATATTAAATATTTTTGTAAACAATTTCCGGAGCTATATACTTAGTCAGAAAATTAACCAATCTGTTCCAAAATTTTACCATGCTTGTAAATTACTTATGTGAGTACTCAAAAATATTTTCAAGTCCTTATAATCAAAACTCAATTAGTTATCACGAAATAAAAAAATAACGGAAACCGTAATTTTGCTGATTTTCCTCCATATTTTGGTAGTTATTCTAGTCCCAAGGAAAAACTTTTGGGAAATTTGAAAAAGGAGCTAAATAATGTACCAACTAGCTGCAATTTGCTACCAAAAGAATACCCTTTATGTGGTAATCGAATCATTATTTCTATCCAAAAATGCGTCTTCAAACATAGAAAAAAAAACATTGTAAAACCAATACAATACTCGCTTCGCTCAGAATCTAAAATATATAAACTGAATCATGAAAACACGTAAATGTCGAAAAGAGAGACATCTATTGAACTAATTAAATTTTTAATACGGATATATCTTCTTAAAAGTATTTTAAAATATTGGTTGGGTTAGGTTAGATAAAAAATTAAACAAATAGTCAAACACAACCGCTTAACTTATACAATATACTAGTACCATGTATCGGTACTGAATGGGCGTAAACTTAATATTTGTTATGGAAATTGTTAGTAAGATATTGGCAATTCCGACAAAAAATATTATATCCTTATAATGTTATGGATATATCAAAAACTATTAATGCATGTAGGATGTATAATATGCAACATATTGCGTAAACCGATTCGGTTTCGTAATTTTTCTTATGTCGTATATTTTGACATTATAACAATTTATTTTTTAATCAAGAATAATAGCAACTGAAAAAAATAAAATATATAAATTAACCTATCAAATTAATAGTCGCCAACTTCTACAAAATTAAATTTTTCATAGTGCATCATTATTTTTTTGTGAAAATGTTGACTTTTAGACATAATATTATGATAATTTATGTATATTATTCTTTATTTCGTATTATGATTAACGTGTTGTTTTGTTGATGTTCGCAGACCGGAGCATCGTCGGCGGCGATTCAAACGGCAATAGCATCATCAGCAGCAGCACTAGTAGTAGCAATAGCAACAGCTTAACGTCGGCAGCGGCCACTGCCACTTCGGCCACCGGATTCGAGATGTATTCGTTTTTCGCCAGTACGGCCGCCGCCGCGAGCACTGGAACCATTTCGGTGGCGCCCTCGTGCGGCGGCAGCGTCTTGTTGCCACCACCATCGCATTCTGCCGGCACGCAGGCGCACTTTACCGGCTTACAGTCGACTGCCGCCGCCGTTGTCACGCACCAGCAGCACCACCATCGCCACCACTTTAATCAGCAGCAGCAGCAGCAGCAGCAGCAGCAACAACAACAACAACAACAACAACAACAACAACAACAACAACAACGTCAACAACAACAGCAGCGGCAGCAGCAGTCTGTCTCCTCAGCCATCAATTGCTCTGTGGTGCGCGCAATCGCTGCTGCTTCGTCGCCGTTGTCGATAGCGGCAGTTTCGTCCGGACAACAGACGTCGAGTGTTGTTGTTACCACAACGTCTAATATCGGCAAAAGTAATTAATCGTTTATTTTGTTTTTCGTATTGATATTATGTTATATATTCTCGCATTTACATTTGTGTTATTTCCACGCAATGATTATTTACTTTCGTAACAAAAATCTGTTAAAAACACGGTCGTTTTATACAAAAACAACGTAAGTAATTACGAATATTTGATATTTATTTCACGGTTCAAACGCCGTTCGAGTTTAATTTCGATATGAAATTAAGAGTGTATTTTTTTTTCTCTATGAATTTTGTTTATCTATAGATTATGTTATGTCTGTGTATTAATATAACGGACGGACAAAATGGCCGACACAGACTTTTGTGCGATGCGTCGCCGCCCCACTATTACGTATTCCACGTTTTGCCCCTCGTGTTGTGCCCTTCTTCGAGCTCTTGTTATTTTCCCTCTTAAACAGACCGTTAAAGTAATAACAATAATTTTCATCGTCGTCGTTTTGTAAAAATACCTATACTACGTTTATTTCCACCTGCAGTCATATTATTATACTTCGCTAAAGCGGCGCACACGATTAATAAATTGATTAAATCGCGATTGTACGGAATTGATAACAACAACAACAATAATAATAATAATAATATAATAATAATATTAATACCGCGAATTTGAATTAATGATTTCAAATTGTTCATTATCAGGATTTGTTTTTCAACACATACAGTCGTAGGTGACTGTACGACAGAAAATAATTTTCTGTTTTGGCCCGTATAGAAATCCATTGCATTCGGGGGATGTTTTAGTCTCTGGAGAGGAAAACGAGGACCCCGACGCGTATTGCGTGCCCGCGGGCGGCGCGGCGTTGCGTTCGTTAATAATGCCACTGCCAGCAGATTCTGTTCTATTTTGGGGTCGTCCCCAAACGCCATTCGGTAAAATATGCCTAATGAAAAAATCAATAGCCGTTCTCGAATTCGATAAGTGAATATACACGACGAAAATTAAAAGGTTGAACGTAGATCTCCCGGCCCATGACCGTTTTAGTAAAGGTTTACATATTATTTTATGCGAAAAATGTTATGATTATTTTATATAGTACTATTATAGTGTATATATTATAACTTAACCGTCTTGGAGTCCCTTAGTATAGAAAACGAAACCTTATTTATACGTTATTGATGTTAGCCAATTGTATTAAAATATAAAATAATATGGTATACATTTTTTTTTTTTGTGATTCTTGTTAAGGGGGTTGAGGGGTGTTTGTTTTAACACCAGGATACCACTTTAATACGGTGAATAGTACCTACGAAACGTTTTGTACCTACATAACGTTTCCGAGTGAACAATAATACATGTATTATTATGAATTTATGATTATACTGGTAAAGTAAATAAAAAATGTCTTGATTTTTTAAACCAAACCGGTCGTGAAAATTCAATATTATTTGGTCAAGTTTGCGGGATCAATTATAAATAACGTCCAAATAAAATAATGTTTAAAGATTATAATCGTTTACGATCGTTAATGGTGAAAAATGTAAATCGTTAGGTAAATTAATAATTAAAAAAAAATTTAACCTAACCTTTTATATGTTAGCTGCGTGTAGGTACGTAGTTCAATTTCGATCGTAAAACTTATTTTAATTAATTATAATTATTATACTTGTGTCTTATACAAACAAACGTAAATTTCATACAACCGCACTAGTTTTTGTTTTGCTCGTCGAGTTATTGAACGTGTACTATATTATTCGACGCTGATAATAATACGATCGCATTATATTAAATGTTTTCGAATAGTTAATCACAAAATTCTCTCATAATAATATATACAACCGCATATTTTGCGCGATAAACCATCTATTCACACATAGAATCGTATACTATACGTGCACACAAACAGTTTGTGTTTACCTAAAACTAATTGAGAACTGTTTTTTATTTTATTTCAACGACTGCAGTCAAGTTGTATAATGTAATTTATTGTCGTACGGCATTAATATGAGGTGTTTTCATTTGTTTTAAAGAATTATTATTTTTTTTTTATAATGCGTATTTTTCGAGTGTATTATATGAGTTTTATATAATAAGAGTTTAGGTTCCTAATAATATTCACGAAAAACATTATTGTTTTCGATATTTGGCTGAACGAACAATAACGTACGTACCTGTACGAATTTTTTTTTAAAATTTTTTATCCTGTTAGAAGATTTAACATGAAATCTGATCTCCGTGTGCAAGTCGTTGGTATAATATTATTATTTATTTCGATCATTAAAAATCTTCTTCGACTTATTACCTCCCAACTATATGACATCGGCTTGTTATTAAAAATAACATTTAAAAAATAGTAAAAGTAAATATTAGAATAACATTATATATAATTATTATTTAGATAATATTATCGTACATTGTTGGTTGTTTGCAATAAATTAATTGTCTTACGATTATAATTAATTTATATTTTATACATAGAATCTACGTACATGCCGCATTAGTGATAAAATTATTAAAATTACTCGAATAAATTTGAAAGCACATTGATTTAATGATTTTCATCTTGCCATTTGCGTAGAACTTTTTATTCATGATTTAATTTCTTTTCACTTATCAGCAAGCCGAAAAATGTACCGTTTAATAATAGTTCGTACTCTATAGTCTACTCTTATTATCTTTGAAGTCATTTAGATACCGTTCGGAAACATTCAATTATAGCAAAAGAAATATCAAAACGCTTTTTTTTCGATCATTATTGTTAGTATTATATTTTATACTTTTATCATAATACTAGTCATAAAAAAATATAAATAGGTACTGATACTCGTTATTAAAACAAGAAATTGTTTTTGCAGTAGGAAAATCGTTTAATAATAATAATTGTATTTATTGCTATAATATTACTATATTACTATATTATAATATAAAATTAACCGAAAAAATTTAATTTTGATAAACGAATATTGTATAGTGCAGTGCTAATACTATTTCAGGTATTGAGTATTATTGAATTTAGTACATATCTTTGAATAATTAATTTAAATAAAATATTTTAATTTAAAACTTTCTTTGAATTTTACCTCAAATGTTTTTTTTTAGATTACTTGTTTCATTAAAAATATAGGAACGTTTATATTTGATTAATTATTATTTATTAGTTAAAGGCGTGGAGCCCTCAAAATAGTACTATTTGTTATTTATTAGAGTTTTTAATTCTTATAATTTATTGGATTCTTTTAATTCATAATAAATTATCGTTTTACAGGTATCTCGTTAATTGTTTGTGAGGTACTGATCGAAATAATTAAAAATTCAATATATTAATGTAGTAAAATAGTAATCGCATAAATCAATTAAGTATACTTAGTAACTTAGTAAAACTACTATACTTGGTAACTTGGTCTTTATTATAAATTCAAATTTAAAATACAATAATTATTTTAAAAATATGTTTATTTGGTTTAAAATATAATTTTTAATTTTTAATTAGCTGTATCTAACTTATTTTTTAATACAAATTTTACTATATGTATATAATGTTAATATTTTAAAAATATTCTACTCTTTAAATTTTATAATTAAGTAGATCTAAAATTATCTTAAACATCAACATTTTTATTCTACCTGTAGTTATTTTGCGAATTCCTGTACACTGTCTGTTAGTATCATAACAATATAATATATTTGTATTATAAAATATATTGTTATTTCGGCCAATATTGTCGTTTAGGTTACTATTTTTCGATCAATTGACATTATCTGGTATTGTATAGTTAAATATTTTACGAAATATACCATACATTATGCTATACATTTTTACCTGTTATATCTATAGGTAATAACTGTTTCTATTAAATACAGAATATGTTAGGGTAGAAATAAGTGTATTTTACCAATAAAATTAAATTTAGTGTGTGTCTAACTCTCGGTTATCTACACAGGCTGACGTTCGTTCATATGTCATTAATGCATTGATTGGTACGAAGTGGCGTTAGTAGTGTACTAAAGCGCTATAGTAGTCGTTGAACCGATTTAAACCACATAAATAATACGTAAAAATATAGTTTTTAATTTATTGAGTATTAACGATTGTAATTACAAAAAATGTTAATAGAATCTTAATTATAAAGCGAACAATTCTACATTATATGTAATTTTTTTCATATTTTTATGATTTATATTTTTCATTATTCGTTCTTTTTTCTATAAAAATTAATAATGACTATCATTTGTTATACATTTTATGTTTTGGTATAACGTATCTTTTATTTTAATGGTTAGGTTAGGATATATTATATTGTGTTGTTGTATGTACGTTTGGTTATAAAATTAACTGTGTCTCAATTTCTTGCACATAAAAATATTCTTAGTTATTTCATAAAAACTTTAAAATTTGACAGTTTAATCATATTTTAAAAATACTTTTCAAGTGTTAAATTCTCGTTATAATTATTTTCACGCAATTTTGATTTGTATTATTTTACATTACATTATTTTATTACAATTTTGATTATTGATTCAGTAAAAACACTAATTTATGGGTACATGTGATTTTTGTAAACATAATTCACTATTATAAAACCATCACAGGATAACTGTTTTGTCTTGAGTCTTCTACATTATAATTATCATCGATTTAATTAATATGTAGTATTGTAGACTGTGGTACTTTAATTAAATTTAATCAAATAAAATATTACTTATTGCCTATCCGTAAGATTGTAATTCATTTTGAATTTTGGCGCCAAAATATTGTTAATTTTTGTAGGAAAAAATACGTATAATGAAAAATATAAAACATAGAAATATGAAAAAAATTACACCTAATGAAGAATTTTTCGCCTTATAATTAAGATTCTATTGATATTTTTTTTGTTATTGCAATCTTTAATGTTCATAGAATTAAAAACTATATTTTTACGTATTATTCATGTGTTAAAATCGGTTCAACTACTACTAGCGCTTTAGTACACTACAAACGCCGCAACAACCACGATAACGGATCGACCGCTAATAACCTGTGTAAGATAACCGTGGTCTAACCTAACCTAACCTAGCTTAAACGAGCGTAGTGATACTAAATCCATTCCGAATCACCAAAATGGAACGAATTGAAATATAAATTTTCAAAGGTGGACCTAATTATAATTTTAAAAATATTCGTATTAATAAAATAAACAATTCAGACAATAAAGGCAATGCATTGTAATATTTATTTTATTTAGTTTATGACGACCATCGTATAATGAATCATGCGTTATAGGGGTGGAAAGATTGAACTTTAAAATGAGCTTTTTCGCGTAATAATAGTGGGTAACTTTTACGACCTTACAAGAAGATTATAATATTACCTATTATATATAATAAATTTATAAGCATAGTCACGAGGAGTCAAGAGGGGGGCATTTCCCCCTAAATATAATCACCCCCTTATAAAATCTTGATGATCGCTGTCTATACATGGTCAAATTAGTTGTGTTATTATGATTCGATTATATTATTATATTACTATTTTATGTTTAGTGTCTATTTTTAGCTGCGTTGTAAAATTTTGAGTCAAAAATTTAAATAACTTTGTTTTTTTTCTAATGCTCTCCCTCTAAAATTCGATTTTCTTTACTTAAAGATGTGGTCTGGCTACGGGTATTTAAAGAATAAATACGAATACATCTAATTTTTTTTCAATTTGAATTTAAATTATTGTCTAGTTAAATTGATTTATTTTTGAAATGTTTAAAATTAATTCGTTTCATTTTTCTAATATTAGTAAAATAGTGAATATGGTAATTTTGTTTCATACGAAGTAGTTTCTGTATAATATTATAAAATATATTAATATAATTGTGTGTGTACGTGTGGGTATCGTATAATGCGAAATGTTATCATTTCGAAGTAATTCCTGTATAAAGTTGATAAGTCGAAAACGTAATTTAACACTGTTTTTATTTGTTACTTTTCGTGATTTTATTCCTGAATTTCTACATAATATTATAGCTGACTGCCTTCTCGTTAAAACCCGTCTTCGTCACTCGTTAGTCGTTATTTCGAATTATTTACGTTTCACTTGGCGACTGTGCGCTGTCGCTTTATGGTAGGTACTACTACTGTACTAGTACTAGGTACACACATACTCGTTTATATTCAATTTGTATATATTATATTATGCAATTGCGTTTTAAAAAATGCAATCATAGTGCGACTATCATAACGGGGAATATATTAATATAAACCTATAAATATTATAGTTACGTATTACTATAAAATCGTTAAAAACAATTTTATTAAAAAATGAACAAATAAATGTTGGCGTGTTATTAAAGACTATAGATAGAATTTTGTGTTACAGCAATGTTTAACTTTTATAACAAACAAGTTAGATTTACATTAGGTTTTCTACGAGGAAATTTAAATGTAAACATTATTTTATACTAAAAACATCAAAATATAACTTAAAATGTTTAATTTGCTAAATAATGAATAATTAAAAATATAAATTACATATTAAAATAATTAGTTTCGCCTTTTAAACACATATTCCATTTACACTGCTAACGTTTTAAACACGAGGGAAAAATGGCATTGCATTAAAATCCCAATTCTAAATATTATACTACTATAAAAATGTACATTCGATATTAAAATTTATAAAACTAGTTTCTTGTTGATGTTATTTCAACACGTTAATGTAATAATTTGGCATTCATATAATTTTACATAAAATGTATTAAAATACTTAAAATGTACCTATATTATATTTTTTCGTTCAGTTAGTTTCGTCAAATTGTTTGGTTGTTATTGTTAGATTTGTTATGATAATTGATTTTCAGATGGAGAATCTAGATTCTATAGAAGTTTCAATCTTTTGTGGGTTACATCTTTATAGATACATTATCCGTTTGTATATATTAAAATAAGAAAAAGTTGGAAAACTTTACATTTGTAATGTAATAATTGTATTTCAATAACACTTGCATAACATAATTGGTTGTCGCAAGAATCGATAGTCGAATACAATAGTTAGGTGGTTTAATTTATGTATACGAGTATTAAATTAAAATATACAGTAGGTACCTATACTATTTAATAATATCTAGAATGGAAAATAAGCCCCCTTTTTTAAATTCATTTGAAATGTTAAAAAATAATTAAAGTTGCAGTAATTATTAAAGGTATTTTTATAATTTTAAGTACGTATTAAAAATACTTTTATATAAAATTTATAATTGAATATATTTATATTACCTATTTGAAAGTTGAAATTTGTTAACTTTGCTTATTACTTTGAAAAACGTTATCAAGTTTAGCTACCTAAAGCTAAATAAATACCTTCTCCATTACTTAAAAATTTTAATTATTTTTTTAGACATACTTAAACAAATTTATATTAAAAAAAAAATAGTAAAGAGTTAAAATATTGTATATTTTGGAAACAAAAAATAAATTAAAAAGTAATTAAAGACTATTTAAAGTCTAGTCTGAAACATGTTAATTCGAATGATTGTATATTTAGAATTTAACTTTTCTTCATTTAACAACGGATTAACTATTGATTATAGTGAAAGAAATGCCAAAACTGGTGAAACTTGCTCCTAATAACGGATTGGTGGACAGGAGGCCGCTACAACAAGAGTCGAAAAAGCGTAAAAGGCCAATTGGGAAAAGTCATGCTCTAGTTACCAGTAAACCTTTGACGATAGGTAAGATAAATAAATCTGTTTAGTATATCTTATAATCTTATATTATTCTCTCGTAAAATATTGCCTTTTGGTAAATTATTATTTTTAAATATCTATTACCAAAACTAATGACAGGTAAGTGTTTAAAAGATTGACACATTTGTTTTCTAAAATATTTTTCGAAAAATATGTAACAGTAATTTATTATTTTTATTTTATTTTTCAAATAGTTGTAACTTATTTGTCAGACAATATTTTGACAAAATAAGTATACCAATATCTCAAAAATATTCTTCTATTTAAATTTTATAATATACACTTTAAATTGATCATACCACAATTGTTTTGTCTGCGTCAAAAATCTAATCGTGCACAGACTATTGACGTAACTTGATCATTTTTTATATAGAGGGCAAATTATTATACTAATTATTAAAATTTAGATTAAATAATAAAAATGAACGAAAATAAAAAATTATGTTAATTAAAGTCGTCTTCCTCTTTGAGTTGAATTTGCGTTTAACTCATTAATAAGTTGATTAAAATTAAGTTTCAAGCTCTTCTTAATATATAAAAGTCATATTAGGTATTTTCTTAGTCGTTCTTATTCAATAGTATTAATGGTAAAAATTTTAAGGTAATGCAGAGATAAAAAAGAACTATAATATAATAATTATTATTTTGTTACATTTCTGCATTTATATAATATACTACACTGTCTACACTGTAGCTTGATATATATTATATTAATATATATTAATAATTATTTATTATCAATACAGCATGAAATATAAAATGGCAGATACCAATAATATTAATATTATATTAATTATTATAATTTTAAAAATCAAGAGGGGCAAGGCCCCTATTAAGTTTTTTTTTAAAGGGACAGTCGTCTCTTTTCGCTCCCCCCAATTTATGCACATGTGCTGACGTCTTAACATAAATCATTACTAGTAATCTGTTTAGAGCAGGGGCGAAATTTCAATAATAATACTGGTGATGATAAAGCCCCGACAAAGTAATATCCGATATAGAAAATTATTCATTTTTTTCAACTTCATTTATACGTAAAAAAAATACCCCCTAGCACCTCTAATTACGCCTATAGTTTAGAAAATAAACGCTATATATATATATATATATATATATATATATATATATATATATATAT
>CM023360.1:13364044-13468757 GCA_013282895.1 Eriosoma lanigerum
TTATTATTATTATTATTATTATTATTATTATTATTATTATTATTATTATTATTATTATTATTATTATTTTTATTGTTTATTTGTCTGTGTCACTATTTACACTTAATTATAAAACTATTATTATTTCGGTTTTTATTTAAAACTATTTGTTACCTGTTAAAACCGTACATTTATAAGATTATTATTTAATTGTACATTTTAAGATTTAATTATTTTTATGTAAGTTTTTAATTTTTTTTTCCAGATTGTATTTAAAAGACAACTTTTAGATACACATCTTCTATTTAAACCTTATTGTTGTTTCATATGCATGTATAAATTAAATGAATTAATAAGCATTAAGCAAACAAGAAATCATAAAAATAAACTGTTCTTAATAAACATTTTATTATAATTTTATATCAAATGTGAGTGAAACAATTTATGTATTATTTTTATTTGTCAGTCAGGAACAAGTGTATAACATTTAAATGAAAAAATTGTCTGTACTTGTATATATTTATACATTATTTATTTTTAGTTGGCGATTTTTTTGGTATTAAATCTGCCAAATGATGGTATTATATATTTTAATGATTAAAATGAAATAAGAAAGCAATTATTTAAAAGTATTTATTTCTAGTTAAAAATAGAAATTAATTTTTTTTTTTAGAAATAAATTGATTCTTATTCATGTCCACATATTTTTATTTGAGTTAATTGGCTTTATCCTCGTTACGTAACAAAATAATTCTTCACAATGACTATTATCTATCTTCTATCTATCTATTTTTTTTTTTATATAAAAATTTCAATTTGGGACAATGTAACAGTAATCATTTCCTCTTACTTTTTTTCTCTTTCAATCATTTTTTTTTTTTAACGACATATTTTGTGTATAACGATCAACAGTCATATAGAATCTTATTATTTTTTGAAAGACCAAAACCCATTTCTAAAACATTTTAATTATGTATGAAAAAAGCTTTTATTATATATAGCTTTATTATATTATATTTAAAACCAAATATTAGTTATTATTTCTATTCGATTTTTTAAAACAAATTAAAAACTAATCCATTTTAATTATTTTTCAATCTTCATTATGTATTTTGTTTGTGTATACATTTTTATTTTGTTTTCCTATTATGTCTAAAAACAAATTATAGACTGTCATAAAAGATATCACTTGGGTAGCTGGTATTCTATTTTATGAAATAAAATGATACAGTCTGAGTAGTTGAGTCTTGTTAGTTCTAGGTTATAGATAATGGACCATACTACGATAGATACTCAATCATAATATATTTGTACTGTTTATTCTATTATAATGATATGTATTTTATACTTATAGTTAGATTAAATGCATGACAAACTGTATTATTTATTTTTATGTAATCAGCTATTATGTATCTTAGCTATATACATTTTGCATGCTATATAGTACGTAAATATTGACGGTTATAATTGTAATAAGTTAATAAAATATTATACGAATTTGGCACAATTTGTATTATTTTTTATTTTATTGTTTATAACAATCAATTGCACAGTACAAGAATGTGTGTCACTCTATACCACCTATTTAAAATGTGATATGTTGACTATTGACTTATTAATTTATCTATGCAGCGTGTTTATAAAAGTTTATTGATGTCAATCTTTTTCTCTCAGATTTTATAGCTCCTTTACGGTTAGTAAGTAGCCTTTGCTGACTTCACTATACTCATATCTCTCTCCGCCATGTCTCCCAAGCCTTGTCCTTAAATATTTCACTTAAATAATTTAAATAGTTTTCTCTCATCCCGTCTATACATATTTAAAATTAAAAATATTTGTTCAGTTCTTTTTTAATAAGTTTTGACAAACTTTAGGAAATTACAATTACTCGGATTAAGTATCTATTCCAATACATTATTTTTGTGTTACTTATATATATTTATTCTTTCTTTTAGGTCATTTTTTATGTCTATCTTATCAATAGCAGTAGCTTTGTAAAATGTGCAAGCACTACTGATTCTTCCATGTGGATAAAATGAAATAATTTTGCAAATTGTATTTTCATTCACATAAGAGAGTGATAATTGCTAGGGGAAAGGTTAAGCAATTAATTTTATAGTATAGTATAATATTATAAAAATCAACCATTGAGCTATGATTCTGTACAAATTTGTTTACTTTGTAAACAAAACGAAAATATGTTTCTGTATGCAGGGTGTAATAGCTAATAGAAACAACATTTTTGACCAAACCATAATTATTTTGTTGACTTTTTGTTAAATTTAATGTTTGTAATCTGTATAACTAATTTGTTTTAAGCGACTCATTTTAATTCTACATCCATTTAAATATTAAAGTTGAAATTTAAAATCAAATTAATTGAAATATAGCTATTAAATTAATTAATAAATATATTTTCTATAGAAGGCATCTATATATGTTTTGAATATTATAAAATGTTTGTTGATTTGTTCAATGTATAATGTATTGGAGACTTGTATAATGTCAATGTATAATGTACTAGAAGCTTCAGCTGTTGATTTCTTAAAAACTTATTTAGCCTATTTAGTTACGTAAAATAATGAGCTGAAAATAAAAAACGCAATCATTAATGCAATAATAAACCAAAATTTTAAAAAAAACACTGATATATTATGGTTTTTTAACATTATTATTTTATAAACGTTAAAAAATAACAAATGAAAATTATTGTTAATATATGTTTTCGAAATAATTATTAGGTTTAACTAAAATAATGTCGCAAAAACATCAACTTAAAAAATTAAGAGAAGTGAGGAAATATTCTAAACGTAGTCTGTCAAAAATGGTCGGGTAGGAAATATCTGTTCAACATCACTTTATCTAATATTTTATTATATGACAAATTATTCGGATATTGTAATTTATCATCAATTCGCTACAAATAATCCCTTTAGAAAAATATAATAAATTGACTTAAAAAGTTTAAAAGTTTCGACGAAGCGATTGGAAATTTCGTTAGGGGATGATTCGTACGCGTAGGTTACAGAATGTCTCCTCAGAGCATAGTGTTTATCTTCAATTTCACATTAATAAACTTTTTTTTGAAAATCACTCGCGTAAAGGACAGTCATATTTTTTAAAATTTCCATTAGATTACTTAGTATAATTTAACCTAATACCTAACTATATATTACAGATATAACATAGTATAGTGAACACCTATGCCTAAGTTTCCTAATGATAATAAAAAATTATAATTGTAAAGTCAAAGTTTAAAGTAGTAAGTAAATCAAAAAATACGTTTAAATAATTATGAAAAGGGAACTCTGTTATAAATAAATGCCAAATAAATCTCCCAAATTCCTCCGACCATCGAAACTCTATATATTATTAATTATTGTTTTTTGAACGTGGATAAAAGTTATTAAATTCACATTCTGTTTGATTATTATAAAGAATTCTTATCGAGTTGAATAATGGAGAAATTGAATTCAAGTTTGAAAACAAATCGAAGAAAACACAATACCTAACTACTAATTTCAAACAACTTTTTCCGATCCGCGACCGGACGGTTATTGTTTCTCAGTTTTAATAAATTAGTTTAATACTTTTGACCTAGCGTGTGTTTCAGAATCTCGGCATTCGGAATATCTATAGTGACTTTTATTCTTAGGGACAGGTTGTCATCTAGAAAAATCACGTCTCTTTTCACTTTTCTAATAAGTGATACTATCTTATAAATTATAATGATATATTGTTTGGCGTGTGTCTAATAAGACAAACTGATATTCAAAACTAAACCATAAATGCTTAATTATATCATAAATTATTTTATAAAAATAGTTCTGAGAGAAATTTCAATTAATCTCGTCTGCATGGCCCGAGGAGTTGAACCACCGGAAGTATCGATCCGTATGAAATTTTCCTTGTCAAATTTTACATGGTCTTAAATTGCGAGTACTTTAACTATGTACACTAATTTCAAATACATAATTAACGATGTTTTTCCAATTTGATTGAACAGTAATTATTAAAACACACTATTATTTAAATAGAATAAAACATTATGGGGTATGAGATAATTTTAAAATTATCAAACACATTGTAAAACCTATAAAAATGTGCAAACAATTTTCGAGGGGGCTAATTTTGTGTCTGTGGAATATTTAGTACTTGCACTCCTAGTAATATATTGTATCCTATATGTATTGATGTAGTGGAGGATATAGAGATAATTTAAGGGGTGTGGGCTATATTTACTTAATTTTTAATTTACTTAAAAGTATTTGTATAATTTAATTTGATCTATAATTAATAGTTACCTACAGCGTCATTTAGCATATGATTATTTAATTATTATTATTTTTATTACCCGTTTCAATTATCCTGCGAATTGAAAATATTGTCCTTTCGCCTTATCACTTCCTCGAATCTGCTACTCTATTGTATTTGCAATTTACAATAAAAAAAAAAAAGTATAATATATATGTGAAATATGTGTGGGCATTTAAATTTTTAAGTATTTTGGATTTAGGTAAGTGTTATCCAAGTTATAAAAAAAGTAATTAATATTATAAATTAGTTACGTACTATATAATTAGGTTAAGCATTCGTTCATAAAAAAGTGGTTTAGTTAAAAATTCCAATAAACTAAGAAAGAAAATCGAAATATTATACGTAAAAGCTATAATATATTAAAAATGTTAATTTTATTAGGTATACTAATATTGACCAACGAACAACTTTAAATTACATGTTTATAATATTTATAGGGACACGCTACAAGTTTGGTAGGTATCTAATTAATTATTAATTACTAATTAATATTGTCGTTGTAGAAACTTTGAAAGTTTAAACGAATATAATTTTTTTTTTATATATAGATATCTTATTTTTGCCAAAATTCATTTAAAAATTCAAACAGGTTAACTTAAATATCGTGCAGATCGTACAAAGACTGGAAAAATAGAAAAATAATGTAGTTAATCATTGGTAATAGTTTATTGATAACGTTACAATTAGGGCTTGGATTATACAAATTTGATACATAAATATTCAGTGATTGACAGAGGAAAAGGGTCTGGAAATGGGAATTTTTTAGGTGGACTGGTGACTATAATTTGGTGAAAATTTGGAGTAGGTATTACTCATTTATGATAATTTCAATGGAAAATCTATTATTATAGAACCGGACAATGAAATTGTAATAAATTCAGTTGCTGATAAATTCAAATTATTATCTTAATCGTTGTATTGAAATATGTTATTACTTTTGTAAGTCGATGGTTACTGGTAAGTCAAATTATATAGTTACTTAGTTTTTTTTATCCTTAGTTTTATTTATGATATTTTACAATAATAGGTATATATATATATATATATATATTTTGGCTTATTTCGGGCCTTGTAGGTCCATCGTAGCTACAACTCTCACTACAACTCTCCGTCGTGGTCAGTCGTCCTACATCTCTTAACCCCAGTAGTTTGAAGTCTTCTCTAATTCGGTCAATCCACCGCTGTCTTGGTCGTTTATTGTCTAGCTTCCATCTTTTGATTTCGTGCTCTGTTAGGCTTTCCACTTTCCATACGTGATCGGCCGAGTTTATCCGTCTGCTTTTAAGAATTCCCACTATGTTTGGCTCATTGAATATTGTTCTCAGCTATGCACTTGATTTTCGTTTATATATAATATTCTCTTCCTCTTTTCTTTTGGGCCCATAAATTCTACGTAAGATTTTCCTTTCGAAAACTAACAGTCTTTTTTCGTCTGATTTTATTGATATCCACGCTCTACAAAATACTAGAGTCTACAGAACTATAGGTATATTTTATAGATTTATAATAGGTAATAAGTATATTTTCCTAAATTAACCAAGCCTTTATTTTTTTAATAAAACTTTTAAATAAAATAATAATTAATAGGTTTAGCGTACATGCAGCAGTACTATTTTATTTTATTTTAATACTAATAATAATAATACAAATTAAAAAAAAAAAAAAAAAAAAAAAACAGAAATTGTGTTGTTTAAATTAAGTACCTACTTTAATTTAAGAAGCCTGCAAACTATAAAAAAAAAAATTCAATTGTGGAGGCTGGAAAGGCAGTTTAACAATTTTGTTATCTATAATTGGTCAAATCAGGACAATGAAATATAATATTATTAATAAAAGTACATTAGATAAATTAAATCATTGGGTACAATTATTATAGTTAATAACATTAATAAATTCTAATAGGTACATTATATGCCTACGTAGGTTATCATTATTTTATTAAAAGTAATATATTATATGTAATGTCTTATGAAAAGTAATTTTTCAAAATGTTAAATCAATTTATTTAAGCATTTAACTGCAGTCAAGATAAATCCGTACCAAATGTTAACTTTTCGACGTGTTCACTTTATTTAGGAACATTAATTTTCTTTTGATCTAGGTAGAAGAATCATAAATGTACAAGGTATACATAACAAAACTTATTTAGTTAAGATAATTTATTAAACGAATATATCTTTAGATAATGTCTGACTTCATTTTAAATGGAATGACGAATGAAATTATAATTTATAAATATTTTAAGCGGGATTTTGTTAACATTTGGTCATCATATATATTGTTACTCTTTAAGACAGGGTTCAAATTCAAATTTGCACAAGAGAAACCTAATAATTATTTATATAATAGAAAAAAAAATCATAATTTGTCCGTGTCGGCGAGGCTTTTATATTAATTAAAATGTGTATATATTGATGTTGGTGTTGGCGAATGAAAAATACACAGGAATTATAATATTATTATTATACGCCATTGGGAGTACGTTTATATATTTCAGTATTTAATCGCAATTAATGTCGCAGAAATGAATCTCGGTGAAAAGTTGTGGGCTGCGAACACCCTCTGAACATTTTTTATTTTTAATGTTCTAAATAGTTTTGCGGCCTAATGTGAGTGGCTATACAATATATTATATATATATATATATATATATATATATATATATATTAAAACCACAGAACGATGGGTTTTTAGTAGCAAAGGTTTTTGTTTCATTCACAAAGACAAATTATTATTCGTACTAATTTAAAATATGATTTTACTCTGGTCGCTTTGAGCGAAAAATCTACTATGATGGCGAGTAGACAACGTTAAACCCGAAAAATCTTCAGACAGAAAAAAGTCCGGGAAACATTTTATAAGATTCTTTTACCTGCAGAGTCGCCCACCACCAACATAAGATAATTCGAAACATTATTTTTAGAATGCACATTATTATTATTATTTTTTTTTTTACCTAGTTTCTCTTTTGTTTCAAACTTTTATGTTATCTAGATACACAATTATATTAAGTGTGTTCCGATTAAATTTGTTATTTGTATACATTTTGATATTTTTTTTCGTTTTGGACAAATTATTGATTTATTTATTAATTATAATACGATTTAAATCATTTGGTTACTATGTAATATATTTGATTATCACTTAAATGACATTTGGTATTTCAAAGATGCCCGATATAATTTTTTGAAACATTCTTTCTTATTCGTTATAGAGTAATATTTATAAATAATAATCATAAATGGAATAATTAAATATAGATTGTATACAATTTACAATATTTGTCAAATGTCGTTGCTTATGATATAGCTGTTTGTGAGTTGTAAATCTGTATCAAACTTGCAAGTATAGAGTCGATATATTTCAGAGAAACAAAAAAGTTTAGCTTGCAATTTAAGAAAGTAGTTTTTTAAGTTATATAGTATATAATTTTAAAGATTTTAGGGTTAAGTTTAACATTATATTTGCATAGATATTATCCATATTGTTTATTGGCTTCATATTTTCCAGTGACTGACATGATAATTGGTATCCAAACATTATTGTTGTCGAAGGATTTGTATATTTGGTTTTACTTATACCGTTAAACTATTATATCAAATAGTTTATTTCATACAATATACAATTAAATTTGTTTAATTATTTACTTCACTAAATATTATATTATTATTATAATAATATAATATTATTAATATAATTATAAATTATATCAATTAGGTAAATGTTATTTTTATTTAGAATATTATAAATTCACCTATTAAATTACAAATTATTAATAAATATACCTAAGACCTAATATTATTTGTTAGCATAAAATTTAGCTTTGGTGATATTTTTAAAGTAAATAATTAAGAATTAAGATGATAAAAATATTAATGAGGTAATTATAAGTATTTAGGTATATGCGTTATAAGTTGTTATTCCCAAAATCTTAATATAGGTACAAAATACAACTGTATAAAACATTAATAGGAAATTTTTAGATTATTAAAATAATTACTTAGTTAAATCTTAACTAGGTATTTTAAATTATACATTATATCCTTTTTTATAGTTAGTTAACTATGATATAGTTATGGTTTATCAAATACATATCAAGTTGGTATTTCATAAAAAAAACAACTGTCAACACTTAAAAAGGTATCATAAATATTTTCATAAAGTCAGTATTAAAATACTCAAATAAGGTACTTAAATGTATTAATTTTTAAAGTATTTGGATATAATTTTAAATAGTATTTCGGTAGGTACATATTTTATTATTTTTAAAAATATTAAACATATGTTATTTAGCTAAAATAGGTATGTATCAAGGGCACCATTTCAATATTTTTTCTAGGGAGAGCGAAAATTGAAGCAGACCAAGTTTTAAGATTCCGCATAAAAAAATATTTTATGTAATTTACAACCGTACTTAGTTTTTTTTATAATTTTCAAGTTAATTTTTTAAAAGAATAAGTATGTATAAGTACATTTTTATATGTAGTCATTAGAATATTAGATATTTCTCATTGTTAAATTGTTATATCCTAATACCGGGTTGTACAAAAGACCAATAACTAGTTATCGAACCGATAACTTAGAAAACAGTTCCATAAAATATTTGTCTGTTGCACAACTGATCTGTATCTCTTATTGATTCGATAAATTGTAGGTCCTATTTTGTTTCGATAACTATTTTAAAGAGTCCACCAAATTGATTGTATTGATAACAGTGTATAACTAATTAATTAATGTGATAATAATGTGTGAAACGACGAAAGAGTAATGCGAATTTTATTCAGGTTTATTTTTTTATATAATTAAACTGTATTACAAAATGTCCGTACTATATTCGACATCTTCATCATCTGATTCTGACGAAAAACGTTATATTGTAGAAGTATTAATACATTTGACAAGGCCAAGATTATAATATCGTGATAGTTTTAATCCACTTGAGCAATATGAAAATTAACATTTCAAATAATTCTAAGATTTTACAAATTGTAGAAATTTTTTTTATACAAATTAATATTTCGTAAAAGTAATATTTATAAAATATAATTTTGACAATCGACATATTAGTATATTACTATTAATAGATTGTACATTGTATAATAACCAGGGATATACCAACTTAATTGTGGTTTTAGGTAAAGTAACCATGGTTAATGTCCTAATTACAATCATGGGTAAATGAAAATGATAGTAGCCGTCATTACTAAGAATGTTTGTGCAACAACCCACTACATAATTGATTCGATTGAAGATGTTTATCGGATTGTTAATTAAACCGATTAGTCCGATAACATGACTGACTTATCGAACTGCTTTTATCGATCGTTTGTGCAAACCGGCATAAATGTATTTACCAAATATTATCTTTATAATCCTCATATTGAACTAGCAATCATTTATTTATAGATATTATACATAAATAGTATGGGTTTCTAATAGACACGTACAAAATTATTATAATACGTATTTAATGAAACCAACATGCAACAAGTTGAAAACAAATGAAATTGCCGAAGACCTTTTTAATTAGAAACGAATTTAAGCTAATCATCTCCACAATAATTTATAAATCATTTTAGTGAAATTCGTTTATTAATAAATAAGAATTACTTATAAAAAATATTTTTCATACCAATTATATCCACTTCATTTTACTACCTAAATTTTACTTACTTCTAGTTACTAAACTATTAAAAAACATTAAAAAACAATGAATCATATTTTAGTTTCTGAGCCAAACGAGGAATGTATATTGGTTTTACAAAGATGTTTTTTTTTGTGTCTGAAAACATTTTTTCGGGTATAAATAATGATCAGATTCAAAAGCGTATTTAGCAACTTTTAATGGGGGGTTTAGATTTTTTTTAGAAGTTTTTATGAACCCGAACCCCCCGCCCTCGCCTTTTGATAATATAAAAAAATTAATTGTAAAAAAATGAAAATAAACATGTTCTGTATACATTATAATGCAAAATCTGAAACAGGTGACAAAATAATCTAATTAATAGTAATTTTGTTTTTGTTTTGGTCATGGGGGGGTTAAACCGGCTCAACCCCCTCCCCCCAACAAATATGCCTATGGTCCGATTACCACGAATAGGGTATGCTTTCGGAAGCAAATTGCATCAAGTTGGTACTTTATTTAGGTCATTTTTGAATTTCTCAATAGTTTTTTCTCTGGAGAAGATTAATTTTGTGATAAATAATTCTGTTTTGATTGTAGGGACTTTGTAAAATTGTTTTGAGTAATGTCATATGTAATTTACACACGCGGTAAAATTTTGGAACAGATTATCACTTATCAGTATAATATCTGAGTTTCGCTCAGAATCGTATTTTCGAATGCAAAATTATTCCATGCAAATCTTTATTATAATTTATAACAAACCACTAATTTCTAGAAGATCCATGAAGGAGGAACCTTCCCATTTTTTATATTTATTAATCCTTAAAATTTAGTAAAATTGTGTCTATATGATATATCATATAGGCTATAATATATATATTCTAAAATTATATTTTCTATTAATACTATCGAAGAAATAATAAAAAATTTTTTTTTTTATTCTTTGAAAGTTTAAAAATTATATAATTTTTTTAGTTTTACTTCTTTTCATTTCTAATGTATAGTTATAGTTAATTAATATACCTACTTGTATATTACTATTATTATCTATATTTTTATAACTTACACTTAGTATTTTAATAGTTTCTTATAGTTATATAATATTGGTAATTACCTAATAGCTTTGACTTATAGATAATTCATTATTTAAAAGGTGAAAAGTCATAATTATTTACCTATATGAACTAAATAAAAAATTGTAGTATTATTAAAACGATATCAATATAATAATATATTCTAAACGTTATAAATAGGCTATAAAATATACAATTATGGGCGTTTTATTAAAAGTATGAATATTAAAGGATAGGGAGCAAATAAAATGTAAAGAATTGTATGGATTTTGTGACAAGAGCACAAAAGTAATTATTAAATGAGAGATTAAAGGCTCGAAAGAAGATTATATTATTATTTATATTATAACATAAAGGAAGGTAGGGTGAATTTTATAAAGAAATCGCTTAAAATATAATACATTTTTAATGTAACAGAAACTGATGCGGTAAATGACGATAAAAATTAACAAAACTGGCAGGTAATTTAGACAGCTTTTAAGATTACAGATGAAGAATCATTTGATTTTTTTTCTAAAACGGAGATAAAACAAAAATGACTGGGATCTACTCAATGCTTTTATTATTTAGATTATTCATATTTGTGTCACTATAATTAAGTATGTGCATTTTGTATTATGTTTATTATATAGGTATATTTTATAGTTTTATATGTTTTATAAGAAAATCTAACGAAGAAATACTTACCTTTTTTTATTGTATGAATAAAATTTGTTGTTTTAAAATGAACTAGTTTTTAACTTAATTATTATAATAATATATTATTAATAATAATAATTGAAAATAATGTCATACAATATTTAACTGTGCATGAGTAGAATAACGTATTATTTACATAAATAACGTACCTACTTACCATATTTACTTTGAAGAATATGATAATTTTTGTTGAAATTTATGTGAAATCTGAGATTTGAATGTTACACTAGTTTTAAATGATTGAAATTTATAATAATTATATAAATTATAATAATTAGTAGGTACTTCTGTTTTATACTCAATTATCTAGTCCCAGAATATTCAACATGCTCATGTTGTACACTCGGGATTAATAACATTATAAAAAAAGCTTATCAGTAAAAAATATTTTTAAAACGGATAACCTGTTTTGGGGAAAACGTTTACAACAACTATCCAGTGATAAGTGATCACCTAAATATAAAAACAAAAATAATAACCACCGGTTTGTTTAAACTTGGTTTTATATATATTTTGTAAGTGGCTATCAATAATTAAAATAGTTAATATATTTCTAATTATATTTAGGATCTCAGATTTATTTTACTACATTTATTTTATCACGTGTATGGTGTATCTAATTTGTTGTAATCACATTTTTAAATTACAAGATTTCATTATTTATTTTATTCGTTTTAAACTTTTTTTTTAAGAGCAACAGTGTAGTTTGAAATGGTAGACTATAGAATATAGAATGTATAGCAGAGCAGTGTGTATGGACACATATAAACTCCCGTAAAAACATTTTGCTACTGAATTACACGTATGTTAACTCAATTAGAAACAATTAGAAGTATATAAAACTATATATAGCGTTAGCCAATTATTCTACCAAATGGCTGGGCAGAATCTTCTTATGAACTACCAAAACGACAAAAAGCTTGTGGTTCATTTCATGAACCTATGAATGCAGCTTATAATCAAAAGCTTATAGCATTTAAATGTTAATGAACGTATTTGAAAAAAAATAAAAATTAAATAGACAATTATATAAAATTATAATATGTGTATAAAATAAATAATTAATACAATTAAATCACAAAATATTAAATCGATATTTAAATATTGAACCACATTATAGAAAATTATAATCAATAAATAATTACCTACCAAATTCGGATATAAAGTATTTTCACATTATCACTCTTACAAAAATTAATTATACGAATAAAACATAAAATAAAAATAAAAAATTAATATTAATTTAAATGTAAATAAAAATACAAGGGGTAAAAAATATTTTTGGAAGATAATTAGAATTGCACCCCCGTAGTGTTTTTTTACAGAGTTATTCTAAAAGGTTCTACATTGTTTTTAGGGTAAATTACATATTATACGTGTAAATGAGTAGAAAACTATTTTTAAGAGAGTTTATACAAATGCACATGTGTATAACTATATACATTTTTCTTTATCATTCATTTTAAACATATTTTTTGAACAACCGGGTTTTTTAAAACCGGTTTTAGGTTTATAATCAGAAGTATTTATTTTTACCACTATTGGTTAATTGCAAACAAATTAATTATATATTTATAATTTAAATACAATAATCGGATATCGAATATCGATATCAGTTTTTATTAACGATTTTATTTAAACATTTCGGTTTACGTTTTTACCGGTGGTCAACAGTTTTTCGGTAGAAATCGGTTACCGGGTTTAAGCTTTCATTAATATCAATTAATAATAATTATCCTTATCTATCAATTAATAAATATATATAAATTATATATCCTTAAAATATTTCTTATAACCTGAGATTTATAATAATAGGTATATAATACACTCGTATAAAATTGTAAATGCCGAAAATAAATTTAGAAACGGGTACTAGTAGATGTAAAATGTAATTAACACTAATACTCTTACTGAAATGTTCTAAAGTAATTAAACGTGTCATGATTGTTTAGGAAATCCATTACATTGTTTTGGAGTTTATTAAGTGTGTTTCAGTGTAATATCTCTGATGCACATACGAAGTTGTTAAAACTTCAAATATCTTGGCATCTTGATACTTTGATATTTCAATCGGAAAATTGCAAAATTGCAAAAAAATAAAAACAGGATATAATAATAACTTACGTGTTTTATATCTTTTTAATATACTGAATGATTACAATATAATATATTTTAATTTATTCGAAACACACAACTACGCGTTCATTATTATGCACTTAATTTAAATTTATTCCGAGTAATTTTTATTAGAGCTGATTGGCAAACTTTAATTTCCTTTTTGTACTTAGAAAAAACTTACCGCATTGATGCAATTAAGGATCAGCGTCTTAATGGGGAATTATTCACTTAGTATTGAGTACATTTTAATAATAATTACACTAGTTAAAGAAACATATTTATATTAATTAAGTGGTCGATAATAGACTATAATAGGTAGTATTATAGTATAATATATTCTAATGAGAACAGCGATTATTAAATTATAATATTTTTCACAACATTAATTGGTAGGCTATATTAGGTTAGGTCATTTGTTCCGATATTTAAGATTAATTATTTAAAATTATAATCAAATAATATATAGGTAATATAAAACATATGAAAAATATGGTATAGTTATTATAAGGTTAGGTTAGGATTATATTTAGGACTCTAAAATTTCATAAAAATCTTTATTTTGGTAAAGTATACTTCGCATTTGAAAAATACTATATAAATTATTTCTATATAGTTATAAGATTAATCCACCATCAGAATTCATAATTAAATATTATATTTTGGGGTAATGAGGTAGCTATAATAAGTATCCAATAAATTAATTAAAATAACGTTATTCATGAATACTAGTTTTCATGTACCTTTTCTAAGGAAACTGTATAAAAGTAAATGTACATATAAAATATAGGGTTTTAAGGGGGTTAAGTAATATCATTGATTATAAATACTATAGTATTTAATAGTATTTATAATCAATGGTAATATTAACCTACAAAAATATTATATATTTAATGTAAAATGTTTCTCATTCATAACTAGGACCTGATTATTATATTCTAAAATTGTAAATAATGTTAACTATTATATCATGTTTTTATGCACTTAAATATCTATAATGAAATATTATGTTTTAATAATACATTTAAATAAACCCATATTTTTTTTTTCTATAAAATATAAATTATAATTTAAACTTCTAGTATAGTTAATAAAATTTATGTTTTTATGCTACTGTTAGGATTAATATATTAGATATTAGTAAATATTATTGTAGATTTCACTTTTTTATTTAAATATATTATCATATAATAGTAATATATTAGGCATTAATAGTTTATTATTTGGTTTCTTAATACAAGTCTTAAAGTAGTTATAATATAAAATAATATATATATTACAATAAAATAAATTTTAAAACTAATTGAAAATACTATAAAAAGGTCTATGTTTATTAAAAAAAATCACATCACAAGTTATATTTTGTTGTAATTAAATAATTTTTTAATTTTAATTTTAAAAAAGTTATACCTATCGAGAATTATAACCTAAAAATATCGTATTGTACAAAATATAATTTTTAAGCAAAATTTATAGGTAAAATTATTTTATTTTTATATGTATATATAATTTTCCTATTTAAATCAGACTGTATGGTCTCAAAATACGTAAAAACATTAAAATCTTGTTTCTAATCATTATACTAATATTGTACTATTTCATTTATTTGATTTTTTTTATAATTTAAATATAAATACAATTTTCCTGTATTTGTTTTATTCGATTACTCGTGATGAGGCCATAGAAATCTTTTTTGCTATTCTCCTATGAAATGTGAATTATCTACACTATTGGATCAATTTTTAAGTTTACATTGACGATAATGGCCGGACATCCGGCGTGACCCCCATTGTGTTCGGTAATAAATGGAGTTTGTCCTTTAGTTGAGATAGGAGCGTCTACTGTTTTGTTTTCGATTTAAAAATTGTCTAAACTCTAATTGACTAAATCGTTTAAATCACATCGATTTTGTTAATATATTATGAAAGCAATATTTATGATAAGAGAATATTACAATAACAAATAATAATAATAATAATCAAAGACGATTTTGTTTTAAGATTTGATTATATTCTAAAATTTATTATATATTATGTTTATAGTAATATAGTGAATACGTATAATATTTAATTTCGGTAATTTTATATTTAAAGTCATCCTTTGTGTTTAATGGTAGTACTCGGCTATTTTTTTTTTATCTTAATTAATAATTAAATTTTATGTACCTAATTTAACTAATAATTATAATATAATAAGATTGCATAGTATAATAAAATCGTTGTTGCCATACACTAACCAGTAACCACTACAGTTTTACAATATGTTACCAAAATTTATATTACCTTTATATATTATAATATATTATTGTATATGCAAATTTTATATTAATATCGTGACTGCACGAAATAAACGGGAAAATTGTATGTCGTCTGTACATTAAATTCGTTACAATTAGGACTCGTGAGCCATGACTAGGTATAAGCTCTATATAATATTATATTATAAGCCATATTATATAAACTCTTTAATTTTAGTGATAAATATGCTTAAAAATAATAAAACATGCAATAAAATTAAAATGTATTTATCATACGTTTCAATATTATACTTTAAATATTTTTATTTGGTTATGAATTACTAAAATAAAATAAATTATGTTAAACATAATTTATATATATAGGTATATTGTATATATTGAAATTATATTATAAATAATTGTTATTCATTTTAAAAATTAACGTTTTCACTTTATTTTGTTTTCTGATTATATTATTAAATAAATTATTTTTATTATTAATATATTAAAATATATTAATCACCTATGATACAAAAAATTATATAGATTACATTTTTCATAAAATGTTATGAATAACGTTAACTTTATAAAATCATATTACAATACTGATATGCATAATAATTAAAAAAAAAAAATTAAGATAGGTAGGTACTTATCTAATTTAAAATAAACTAACCTTAGGGTAATTTGAAACAAATTCGAATCTTTTTTTATGTGTCTTCACGATTTAATAAAATAAATATGAAAATACTTTAAGTATTAAGTCACAATCACTAATCATAAAATTATTTTGTGCATGGTAACTATTTATAGGATTTTATTATTTTATAGAACAAAATTAATTTATAAATAATAATTTGATATACCAAGAAATATTTTTATTTGGCTGATTAAATATTGTACAAAATAAAATAATTATTAAGTAGGTATTTTGTTAGTTGGCTTATTAAAATATTGTCTTCCATTTATTTATTTTAACGAAATTAATCAAAATTAAATTATATAAATAATCTAAGTACTAAATATCTAGTATCACATGATTTCTGTTTACTATTATTATTAATTTTTTAAGGTTATAGGTATAAATTCCAAATATTTATCTGAAGTTCTATATAATGAGAATTTAATGAAGAGGAAACAAATTGTATTCTTTATTTTGTGATTAATTAATTTATGACTATACTATTTAACACTGTTTATTGAAGATAATTAATATTTATTCTATTCTGAGAATATAATTTATGGTAATATATTAACAAAAAGTTTTGAGTTTCTAAAACAATAATAGTTATTTAACTTTATTACGGTTTGTTATATTAATGTATTAGACATATTCTAAACTATAAAGTATACTATTATATGATGCGATAATATAATAAACTATACACATGACATATTATATCTATAACAGATCGATTGTTAAGCCTGAGTGAGTTTAATGTTAAATTTGGCTCTTGTCTCCAATTTGAGTGCACACTGCACATACCGAAATCCCAGATGGTCACAATTGTTATAGATTTCAGATATATTTGGAATCATAAAGACAACCGCGACAGTGAAGTTTTTTTTTAAATTCAAGTTTTGATGGAATTTCGATTTTTCTTTATATAGTATACGAGTGGAAAAAAAGTTGCCCTATTTTTTTCAAATTCGAAAGTATTTACGTATATGGAAAATAATTAACAACATGTTATTTTTTAAGAAATAAAATGTTAAAAATTTGGTAATAACGTATCGGAAACGATAGTAGTTCGAAACTGTTAGACTGAAAGTTTTAAAATTTAAAATAATATTTCTTTAGAATTGTATAAAACAACGGTGAAAATAATACATATTTTTATTGCTAATACTCGTTAATTTAAACGTCAAATTATGATTTCACAAATATCTAAGTTTGCTTTACCGGAACCGATATTATTTACTAATCTACAGTTTGGTTGAATTTGAATGACGTACAGTTGTACTGAACAAGCTATATCATTTGGTATCTCATTGCTGAGAATCGTGAAAAACGTTGCAAGACATAAATCATAAATGACAGAGTAACAAGCGTTTTGACAAGCTGTTTTTCTACAGGGTGTTTTTTTTATCATGATCCACTATCTAGTGAATATTTTTAAAAGTAAAAGTAGATAATTTTTATTAAAATTAGTTTGAATATATATTAAGACATTCCATTTAATATGTTTGCATAACTTTAATATTTCCACTTCCATTCATTACTTGGTGAAGTAGTATCACATTTTCCACAGGATAATATGAGAATAAGTGATATAAACAATATCAATCTAAATATCGACTCAATCAGGTTCCCTAAACTCTTTTTGTTATAACTTTAGACGTTTATTATTCAGGAAATATTCTCGAATTTAAAGAAAACAGAATGAAAACAAATATATTTTTACTGTTTTGCTAAATTAGGTTTGGAGAGCTAAAACTATTTAAACTAAGAACAAAATTATATATAAATAAATAGAATGTGTAATTGAAAAATAAATTGTAGACACACATGTAAATTGATTATTAATCATAACTATGATTAACTGATATATTCACTGGGCTGTGATAAAAAAAAAATAACACTATATAAAGAAATCGTATTATTGTTATTATTATTATTATTATAATTCATTGTATTATTATTTATTACCTTATAAATATATCGATATTATTGCCTAATCATAATAATAAGACGAAATCACAAATATATAAAATATTAAAATAATAATATCTATTGTGAAATTGTTGTCATAGTAAGAGTCTATTACCTACAGTGACCAATTTCATTTTTCAGACTTTTAGTAATACGGTGTCTCACGGTGAAATACTCCAAGTAATATCTCCTTGATAACATAAAAAATATAATTTTTGTTCTATTTTTCCAAAACTAATTATTTGGGTTAAGCACTAAATAAGCTATATTTAAATTAACATATAGAAAGAGAAAAACACTACAATAAAATATGAAAAGCTCATAAAAAAAAAAAAATACCAATGTAAATACCAAGTTAATTTAAAAAAGTTAACATTAAACATTTATATGTGTTAAATTCCTTATTTGATCATAAATTATCTGTAATTATCATAATTTATACAAGTTCATTGTATATGTTCATTAAATTCATGTAAGACATCCATACAAATTCAAATAATTAATTAACGCGATATTAAATTTATATTTATAATACATTATAAAATAAATATTAATTTGTTAGTTAATTAAAGAAAAGCTGCAGACATCACAAATCTGACCAAATTAAGGAATGGATACTTCCTCTCAATATCTAATTTTTTTTATACATTTTTAATTTAAATAAGTATTTATATATCATTTTTAATATACGTTATATAGTATTTAGTACAAATAATTAATTAAAAAATAAATAAATTATTAATATTATAAAGAGATATACTATTAAAAGAAGTAATTTGAAATACCCCGCTGTGCATACTAATGCATATACATTGTACCTAGTGGCTATAGTAGTATGTACATAGTAATATAGCTAGTTAGTCTTGTTAGTTTCGTTAAAAATCTGAGGTTTACGTTTCTATATATTCAGAAGCGTCTTTTTCTAGTATTTTTAGTTAAACAAAGAAATTAACTTTCTGATGTTTTATTTTTATCCGCAAGATAGAATCAATTATGAAACTTTTTAGAAACGTTAGATTTTTAACAAAACTAACACAAGTATAGAAGTATTATTTATTTATTTATTTTGTTTAATGTTTGTAATTAATAGTTTTATCATTTTTTATTTGTATTTAAAAAAATAATAATAACTTGAGTATACTATATAATAATTAATCTACTATTCAATAAATATAAAGATATTACACATATCACATACTTCCATAGTATAAATTGCACTATTTTGCTGATTTATAGTGACGATTATTATGAATAAGTTGTCAATGTACTATTATTATTATTGTGTCATTAGGTTACCTATAAACGTATATTTTTTCATGTTTTTACCAAGCGGTGTAGATGTTTTTTAAGGTATTTAAATATATATATATATATATATATTTTCTCTTTGGGCAAATCGCCAGAGGACCTAAGGTGAGATGTTTGCTCGTAAAACATTTGGTGTTTCGACATTTAAACAAGTCAACTTAATCCCTTAGATATCTGTTGGCAGTATCAATAACTTTACTTATCATTATTGTAGAAATTCGAGTGCTGGCCATTGTGCACACGATAATTATCATGAAAACGTATTATTGTTGAATTCTTGCGATAATAATAACCCTTTCGAAGTTAGAAATCATCATTACTATCTAAAGAGGCGGTTGATCGTCAGACTGTGTAGTTGTTGTGGTTTTGTTACGTTCAATTTTGCTTAACTATCATCTACAGTATAACAGTTTATATCTTTATTCAAATAAATTATGCACATCAACAAGTTTTAGGTATATAATATAATAGTCTGTAAATACGAATAATACCACGAGAGATCAATAAATTGATATAAATGATGCAATGGAATCGAAACAAGTGTTGCGATATTTCGTAATAATAAGTGCATTATAATATAATATTTAATATATACATTTATTATTATTTATGATTATTAATTTTAAATTCATTGTTATCATTTAATTTATCGACAACATTTCGTTTTTTAAATGTGATACCTATTTCGAAGAAATCAATTTTTAAAGTATGTTTCGTAGTGTATTGAAATGGTATTATTTTCCAGTGGAATATTATTTAAATTACAACAAATTATGGTTTTTGTAATGGAGCAATTGTATTGATCTTTAACCTATATTATATATAACCTATATAATGGACTATTCCCTATTGTGTGTTTTGTATAACTGATTAAATATCAGTATGGTTTTTAAACGTGTATGATAATGTTACTTTGTTTATTTCCGAAATGTGACGATTGTTTTCGACATTCCGCGATAATAATATTGTTTGAACGACAGCAATGTACACAGTCGTTGTATCCAAGTATATAATTATTATCAAAGCATTTACTAACATCAAGGAAGTTTGTGGACGTGACTGATTTATTCTTTAGCCGTATGATGAAATTAAAATCAAATAATAGCCGTTCATTCGTGTTCAATTTAGTTCCGAATACGATAAAATGTGGATATATGATAGGACAGACGACAATAATTTTATTTTATATTTTAGTATCAAAAAAATATGATTCTTATTACTGTTATTTTAAAATTTTGAAAGAACTTTATCATACATAAAGTAGTTAGGAAATAATTACGAATTATACACATATAATATGTATATTCGTAATAAAATATTATATGTATAATTCACGACAAACTAATTAGACGACTTGGTAATTTTTACATTAGTATAAGTTTTGAATAAAGTTAATAATGATAATTTTATAAGTCTTGTAAAAAATACGTTTGTACAACACTTCAAATACTTTTGAATTTTTTAAGAAATTATTTTATCAATAATCAAATACAAATAAATGTGTAAATTTTCTTATAATATTATTTCATAACTTGGTATAAACAAAAATTATATTAAGCTATAATATTTGTACTATACTAATAATATATACTCATATATTGATATTGTTTTTATTTTTCTGATATTATATCGTGATACCGAAGATATCTTGATATAGATGCTGAAAGTCGAAATAAAATAATAAATAATACGACTTTAATAAAATTACTTATTATTATGTTTTTATTATTTAATTTTATGCTTCGTGTTTAAGTTTTTTTAAGATATTATTGAAATACAATTTAAATTTAAATTTAAGAATAAATTAAACATAATAATAGTAGATAATAATTTATAACAATTAAATAATTAACTATTTTATCTATTTTATAATTTTAAGATCAAATTTTAGGTTATTATGATTTTTTAAAAATAAAAAAAATTATCTTCAAAATATCACGGTATTTACAATATAGTTCCATCATAAACAACGACAAAAAAATGTTTTAAAAAAATTCACGATATTGTCGACCAACACCAATACCAAATCATATTATGCAATATTTAAAAAAATTAAATGCATGTAGGTACATATGTATAATGTTATATACGTACTTATAAGTTACATTTTAAATCTACTTACCCGGTTTTTTACATTAAATTTAAATATTACCATTATAGTAATTTTCAGTCAATACTGATATAGTTGTTGGCGGATATTAAGATGATATAATATAGGTACCAGCAGCGTTGGTTGATACATGAAGTTATGTAATATGTCACTTAAATTAATTTTATATAGAAAAAATAACGTATAGAAAGACTTATGAAAGTAAAACTTTTTATTCCCGCGGGAACTATATTATAATGTATAAGGTAATTTATTTCAAGTTTGAAGGAAGAGAATGTAATGATAAACTTTAATGTAGGTACATAATATTTTATATCCGACGAAAATTTCAATTATCGTTTAAAACGACTATATAATTTGATTTTATAGTTAATAAAAATTAGTAACACAAATTTAAAAGTTTGGTTTAAAAGTTATTATTACTTTAGTTAGTAATTTCTCAAGTTATTAATCTATTATATACCTATATAAATATATATTAAACTTAAAATTGGTACAGTTTGGATTTGTGTAAAATAAAATAAATAAAAATATACATGAAGTGGAAATTAAATAAAACTTTAAATTCATTGATGGATTTTGCTTATAAACTATTTGTGTGGTTATACACTGGTTACTGGGACAATTTAATAGTCAATATAATTAAACAATTTATATTTTATAGTATTAAAGTAAAAAGTGACTTTGTTATATAATCATAAATATATTATTATATTTTTATCAAAAGTTTTGATTTATATAAAATAGTTATACGTACATCTTTGTATAGTTTACAAAAATTACTCAATTTATGATATCATATTATATTATTAGATATAAATTATATATTATATTTTCTTAAACTCAAAAATATTTTAAAAATTAGTTTTTTAACAATATTGTTCGAAATGACAAAGGAGTGTAAGAAGATAAAATAAGTATATTAGTTTTCATATTCAAAATATGTTTTGTATTTCATAAAACTTAGAAATTAGCCTAAGAAAATATACGTTAAAAGGAAAATGATTGAAGGTAAAATAATAAAAAAGATCCATATTTTCTTTAATTGATAATGTAAACATATTATTATAACACAAACTTTCTTGTACTATAATGTTATCTATTACATTTTTTTTAAAATATAAAACTATAATAGCTCTTAAATGAAAATTTTAAATAATAAGTGTTCATCTATAAAAGTTCAAACGTATTGTAAATTATAAAATATATTATAGTTTTAAAACGAACTTTTATCAATTAGGTTTTTGTAATAATAATTAATTTTGAAAAATTTTTTTTTTATACTAATATTTTAATTTATTCGTATTATACAGATAATATTCAAAACGTGAGTGTTTAAAAATAAAATAATTATTTATGATTTTATGCCGTTAAGATAATTTTAAAATACCAATTCATTAGTTGTATTTTTTCTACTTAGAAATTGATTTTAAAAACATTTACAAAAGAGCATTCAATACCGATAATATTAAATCTGTATCTATATTATCGAAATTGATTGCTAAATTAATATTATGAATACAGACGTGAATCTCATGGGTTAAATAATATACACAGTTTTCCAACTCATTTTGCGCCGACATACCTAATATTATGTAAAAGTGATTATACTTTCCCTAAAGTGGTATTAGTCAGTAATTTCAGTATGTTCGACTTCATACCAGAGATAAATAGATTATTATTAATTAACGAATAAAAATGTAGTATATCATCATATTATATATAAGTACATTGTGCATAATATAATCTATGATGTTATAACTTATAATATAACAATCATAGTGTGTAAAAACGATAGGTTTTATCGATTCATACGAGAAATATAATTGAAAATAACAATAAAATCTTTTAAGCTTATTTACAATATCCAAAATCACTTATCCGTCCTATGACCTCATCGTAACCACCTAGCATTTTTTTTTTTTATTCAAATAAAAATAAACAAATTATATATGTTTGACATGACAATAAAGAAGAAAGAGGAAATTGACTTCGTGGTAAACAAAACATTATTACATCAACTTATAAAATTATCAATTTTATATAAATATTATTATATTTTATACTCTAAAATTTTAAATTTATTTAAATATTTAATACGAAATCTATGATTTTCTGAATAATTGTTTTTTTCTTGTCTACTTAAAAAATGCGTTTTAAATGTTTTACGCAGATAAAACAATATAGTTATCGTATTAGATTATAACATAATAAATTATATTCGAATACTTGAATTTTATTTAAATAAATTGTTTCAAAAAAAAAAAAAAAAACTATTTCATACTTATTTTAAATGTCTAATAATTAAGATATAATATTCATAATAATATATATTTTTATACAGGTAATGCATTTTTAAATTTTAAACCTAAAAAATATTAATTTTTTTTTATTAATTTCATAAAAAACTAATATAAAATTATAAGTTTGAGAAAAGATTATCTAGGTATGAAATAAAATAAAAAAGTTCTGAAATTAAATACAATAATTAAAATAATAAATTTCGATATATTTAATTGAATGATTTGTTTAAATATTATATAGGTTAGATTGAAGGTATATTTATAGTTGTTACTGATAAACATTTTAAATGCAGATAAATAATATATTATATTATAATATGTTTTAAACTAGAAACTACATATTTAGCTAGAAATTATATAAAAATATAAATTAAATTAAAAAATAAATAATTATATAGTTTTTCATAAAGTTAAAATTTTATTTTTAAACACGTTCTAATATAATAATAAAAATAATCATTTTAATTTTGAGGTTTTAAATCTGATAGAAAAAATAGAATCTGATGTTGTTCTGAAAAATATTGTTTATAACTAAAAATTAAATTAATGTTGTTCAACCTTCTAAAAGAGCGTGATTATTATCGCATTGTTTTTTTTCATCTTTTTCTTTTAGATTATATTACATTATTTTATGTAGAAAATAATATGGCGTTTCTTTTCTCATTGAAAAAGGCCACCCTGAAGAATTTTCATTTAGTCAGATGAAACCGCAATGAATTCACAACAATCTTCTATAAAGTACCAATCGACAAAGTAATAACAGTATTATTACTTCATTATTGAAAAACTTTTCCTTTATTCCGAATCTTAGTTATCTCACAATAGAATTCCATATAATGTTGTTGAATTTCCGAAAACAAAACTACTTTACGTTAGAATACATTTAATCACCCTTACGTTTTATATTATATTAGTTATTACTGTATTCCTATTACGTCATTACTAGGATAAGGATTGTAATATTCTATTTTTTTTTTTTTAAAAATAATTTAACAAAAAGTGGGAAAGGCCAATTGTGGATGTTCCTCCTTCGTCCTTTCGGACTTCGGAGAAATTAGTGGAGAAAGAGAAATTATTAAGATTTGAATGCAATAATATTGCATTAGAAAATACGGTTCTGAGCGAATTTCAATGCATTGCAATATATTATACTGATAATTCATTCTAAAATTTACCACGAATGTAAATTACATATGTAAATATGCAAAATAAATTTCAAATCCCCATGATCAATATTCAAGGAATTATCATTCCTTTTTTAAGGAAAAACTTTTGGGAAATTTAAAAAATGAGCTAAATAAAGTACCAATTAAATGAAATTCGGTATAAAATGGGTACTTCACTGTGATAATTATTTCTACCTGAAAAAAAGTTTTCATACATCAGAAAAAAAAATAATAAAAAGCCTAAAAAAATTGCCGATTATCCGCTTTTAAAAGAAAAACTTTTGGGAAATTCGAAAAATGAGCTGAATAAAGTACCAAGATGACACGATTTGCTACCCAAAGCATACCTCACTGTGATAATCGGATCATTATTTCTATCCATAAAAATGTTTTAATATATAAAAAAAAATATAATAAAAAACCTATAAAAAATTACCGATTTTCCTCTTCTCAAGAAAAAACTTTTGGGAAATTCGAAAAATGAGTTAAATAAAGTACTAATTAGATGAAATTTGGTATGGAAAGGGTATCCTATTTGTGGTAATCGTACCATTATTTCTACCCCAAAAATTGTTTTCTACATCAGAAAAAATATATAATAAAAAACCTATAAAAAATTACCTATTTTCCGCTACTCTAGGAAAAACTTTGGTAAATTTAAAAAATAAGTTTAATAAAGTACCAACTAGATGAAATTTGGTATAGAAAGGTTCCCTTTTTGTGGTAATCGGACCATTATTTTTACTCGAAAAAAGGTTTTCATACATAAAAAAAAAGTAATAAAAAGCCTATAAAAAAAATTTGCCTGTTTAGATTTTCAAAATATTTTTAAAAAGATTAGGTAATATGGTATTGGACTTCTATAAAATTTTCAAATAGATAATCCCAAAATTGTAGGTTGAGAAGACGTTCAAAGCTCTATATCTTTTCAAATAATTAACTATTTCGGTCCAAAATTTTACCATGCTTGTAGGTAACCTATGTTAGTACTCAAAAAAATTTTCAAGTCCCTATTGTTCAAACTTAATAAAAAATCACGAAAAAAAAATATAATAAAATCGTATAAAAAATTGCCAATTTTCCGCTTATTAAGGAAAAACTTTTGGGAAATTCTAAAAATGAGCTTAATAAAGTACTAAGTAGACAACATTTGCAAGCGAAGCATATGCTATGCGTGATAATCGGACCGTTATTTCTACCCGAAAAAATGTTTTCATACATAAAAAAAAAATATCTTTGTAGAATCAATACATTCCTCGATCCGCTCAAAATCTAAAAGTTGGATAGTCATTGATTCAAAATGTTCCGTTTTCGTTCCATTCGGACGACTTTTTATGAAGAATCCAAGAGATTAGGTGGTAGAAGTATATTGTGTTTTATTATAATTATAATTAAAATTAAACCAATGATAGGTATTGTATTGTATAATTTTTTTACAGGTACCTGTAATCTATAATAAATAACACAAAATGGAATGTATATCCACATACGCATGTATAGGTTAGTTTTTCTTTACGCTTAAGAAATCCGAAAACTGAGCTAAATAAACCACTTATACTACATGAAGTTTGTTATCGAAAACCTATCTCTTACTGGATGGTTATTTTTACCCAAAAAAGTGTATGTACATAAAATTAATAAAGAAAAAACACACCTCATTGTAATAGCAATAAGTTTTTTGCGTCGCTCAGAGTCTAAAAAAATTAAAAATATAAATAGTAATTATATATATATATATATATATAGTAAAATTATTTGGTTATTATTTAAAATTATGTTCCAATTATTCCTTCATTAGAAAAAATAAAACTACGTTTAAAGTAACATTATTTTTTACATTGTTTATGCAAAAATACAAATCGTCCATTTAAAATTAATGTATTGTGGTTTCAATATTAAATCTAATGAGTAATGTTTGTATGGTAAACTCATAAAGCTTAAAATACTTCTTTGTTTGATTTATTGACTAATATATTAACTGTGAATATTATATTATATTAATATTATGAATATTATATCATTCGAATATTATAATATATTTAATAACTATGTTATAAATTAGATTTTTCAGGATAATTACTGTCTATACGTTTGCCAGTTAATTGTCGTGGTATCAAAAGCGAATTTTCCCTTGAGTATAATTTTACACGACTACGCAAACGAATAATGTAGGTATCATCATTTCTAGAAACTGAGTGTAGTGTTATTATAATAAAACGTGAATATCTCGGAGTAACTATAATAAACATAAACATTATACATATATATATAAAGTTTCCCAGATTTATTTACCAATATCTCTGCGAAAAATTAAAAAATTTTAATGTGGTTTATTTAAATTATTATTTAGGCAACGAGCTATAATATTATCTCTATAGGATTTTTTAGTTTTAAATGGTTAGCAGAAAAATAAAAAATAAATAACATTTTTATTTTATATAGGTTATGTGATATTTGAAGATATAATACATTAAATAATTATAAAATATGATTTCTCTAATAAATGCAAAATAATCTTGATTAAATTATAAGAGGTATATAAATTATTCGACACATCAAAGTTTTTATAAAAATATACACTTTAAATTTTAAAGAAACTCAAAAATAATAAGTTATTTTAAAATTATTTTCTAGAAGTTTAAAACTACAAAAAAAAAATCAAAGATAATATTATAACCCATTACCTAAATAATAATTTTTAAAAACCGCATTCAAAAATTGTAATTTTTCGTAGAGTTATTACAATTAGCGAGTAGATTTGGGATATACTCTTATATATTACATTTGTGCAATGTTAGTTAACATTTAATTAAATAAACTGTAGCGTTTCATATTCGTAAAAAGGTTCCTAGACAAAACAGTAAATGTAAAAATATAAAAAACCAATTTCTATTTATGCGTCTTCTGTTTTATAAATGCGCAATATATATATACACGTATACGTTATGATTTATACTATTTCGTGTTATTATTATATAATAATAATAATAATAATAATAATAATAATAATAATATGACGTATTATCGTAATTTAAAATATTATAAGAGAGATAGAGAGAAGAATCACATAAAATATATAAATATTATACAAACTCGTAAGGTATCTTAGTAGGTAGGGACTCTAAGAACACGATTCATAATATTATCAGATATATGTACTTACCATGTACATTATGTTAATTTTTCGTTTTACAAAATGAAATTATTTTTCATTTTTTTATTTTAAATAATAGTTTGCACTAAGAAGTTGAAGAACTGTAGATAGAATAAGCATCTGATATCGTAGAATATTTGATGAAGATTTATAATAAAAGAAATAATTCATACTGTTATCTTTATGGGTGTTTGTAATTTACTTTTTATACGTTTAATGAATTGGCGGTACTGCAGATACATTAAAGACTTTATACATTTATTAAATTATACAACAGTTGAAATAACTTTTAGGTCACGGAAAATCGTAATTTTTATAATAGTAAAAGTCATTTCATTTAGTAGAATAATGAAAAATATATTTTAATAATATTATACTTGTATATTATTTGTGCACTTAAAAATATTAAGAGTAGAATAGGAAGCCAAATATCATAATTATTTTTAATTTACACAGAGTTTTTGAATTTGTTTCAAGGTCCTAATATAAGTATATTTAAATTAATTTGTTGGATTGAATTATTTTAATAACAATATTAAATTATTAACATAATTAAATAATATATTTCGTTATGATATTACGTATAGACTATAAAGTATTTTCAAAACTAATACTTAGACATTTTTAGTGACAATCTTATGTAAACATTTTAGACGTTAGTTGTTGAAAAAATATTTTAAACACATTTCAGTACCATTTTTTTTAGGGTTTCCTGTTTTTAAATTTTTTAAGGAAGTTTTAACTTTAGTTAAATTGAATTTCATTTGAATTTCAATATAATTAACATGGATGATTGTGAAATTGTTTATTACATTATACAAGAACTATGTATATTAACATAATATAATAAAGTTTTGACAATTTTAATTAATTAAAAATTTATATTTTATTTAATTTAATAGATAATTAATAGTTTTATAATTTATGTAAGTACGTTAAGAAAAAAATCGAATTGTATTATATCTACGACTTTTTAACATTTATTATTCATATTTGTATTAATTATTTTATTATAATTACCTACTTAGTATTAAATTTGATTTTACTTAAGTTTTCGGTACATATATACATGTACAATTTGCAGATAAAAGTTAAATAATATTTCTTTTAAAATTTATTAGAATAATATTTGTTAGTTATAAAATTTTTTTTTTATGCAGGTATAAAGTAGATACTTTTATAAGGGCTGGTATAATAATAAATCTTAGATTTTAAATTACTTAGTATAAATCTAAATAATTGTATTGCAAAAGGGAGTAAATTGGTAAAAAGTTTTTTTAAGACTATTTCAAAACCCTATTAGATATTACATTATCATTGGGTTAAGCGCAATGCAGACGTTTGGAGTTAATGGGACGAAAGTTAGGTTTTTTCGAGTTCAATAAAGATAAGTTAATTACATGTTTTGATGAGTTCACATTAGTTTATAACATTATTTTATATATGACCTACACCAAGGTAACTACGTTATATGATTGGTCACAAAAAATAGTCTAGTATTGTTTTCAACTTTATTAACAATAATATTGTTAATATTGTTACCTATTAAATAAATAAGTATATTATTATGCATAACTATAATATGTATCGGCATAAATACAATTTTTTTATCAAAACATGATGTTATGATATAAATGTAAAAATTCAAAATAAAATATATAATAAAAGAGAATATTCCATTATTGTATAGGATTTGTTTTCGTTTTACAAACTAACTTCCGGGTTTATATTGAAAGAACATTTTAATTTACAATTGAATATACAATAATTGTATGAATTACTTATCTTAAGCATACTAAAACATTAATATATTATTTGATATCAGCGTTTCTTTAGTGTTTCCGGTAGAAATTCAACTCTATCGTTGAGTTTTAATACTAACTAAACTTTTAACTCAATTTAAAAAAAAACCATTTAATTTAGCTTGGATGGCGGTTCTTTCTTGTTTAATTGTAGAATTTTCGGTAGGTATTGTTTTTATTATCTACTTATCTAAATGTTTCCGTTTTATTTAATAATTTATACATAGGTGCCTATTATTTAGATTTGGAAGATTTGAATAATATAAAAAATGTAGAAACCTACCTATTTAGAAATTATATCTTAATTTTAATTGCATTGTTCTTTAAATATAAGGATGAATTTGATTTGATATTTTTCTACTAATAAAAATATTTTAAGTCTGGTATTTTAAAAATTCATCGGAATAAAAATAATTTAATATTTGAACCGTGTGAGTAATGTGGAATAAATATTTGTCAAATACTTTATACCTGCGTTCAGTGCAAGCTCGAACTAACATCTTTCCCACTCCCTTTCTTTATATTCACATACTACTATATTCTTATAATCTTACATCACCTACTCAAAATATTTATTTTCTCTCACTCAGCTTATTTTCAAAACATCAACATCTATGTCTTATGAACTCAAAAACTTAAAAAGATACCAAAACATATAATAAACTACTTATCTTTTCCTGTTTCAATAAATGTCACATTAGTAGAATTAATGATAATTAAAAATTCAATTTTGAAAATTTATTGTCAATATTTAACCATTATTCTATGTTTTATACGAATTAAAGGATTTCAAATATCATATTAAAACTTAAAATGGAATTTGTTACAGAAATGTTAGACTAAAATAATAATTTAATTTTTAATCTATATTCAATATTAATATACATTTGATAAATAAATAAATTTTATAAATACTTGTGGTTCATGGAATATTTAATGCAACTTTAGATGTATTTCTGTATACTTTTAATACAGTCTTATGTAAGTAGTCGATTAATTTATCATTGTAATGCCATTTTGTTATTATAGCATATTTAAATTTGATGAGAATCTTTGATTCTGTCACGTGAATAAAATATAATAACACTTACATAATGTTATACAAATTATGAATTGTATATAAAATTAAGTTCTATAGTGGGAGATGTTTATTATTCAATTAAATATGTGCATCTACTGAATATAGTAAAACAAAAAATAAAAAAAAACAATTTCGAGTTATTTATATATCGAATCAATGTACTCGTATTATGTTAATTAAATGTATTGAATGTGTCAACAAATATTATAATACTGCAGAATATTATTATTATTTTAATTTATAAATCCGTTTATTAGTCTCTATTCATTTAATTGAAAATTATATCTGCATGCCTAAAATACACGTTCAACTATGTTTGTTGAAAATTATTATATCGGTTGGTCTTCAAAAACTATTTTTGTTTGATGTTTCATTTCATCATAATAATTACATAACTCGTTACTCGTATAGTTGTATATAATACTCGCGTATTATTGTACCAATTGTTAATCAGAAATTAAATTTAAACAAATCCGTTGTCTGATAATAATTTTGTATTCATTCAAGAAATGTTAAATTGTATTACAAAATTAATTACATTTATTGAAATTAAAAAAAAAAAGAAAAAAGAAAAGTTATACAAAGAAATGTAATAATTTTATGATTAAGCAAATAAAATGATTTTTATAATAATTAATTTTATTCTGGCGAACAATGTAACGCATATTTTATAGAGGGGATTTTTGTTTTGTTTTGTTATGATAATTTAGTAGTGGGAACT
The DNA here is from genome assembly GCA_013282895.1 of Eriosoma lanigerum. NCBI lineage: Eukaryota > Metazoa > Arthropoda > Insecta > Hemiptera > Aphididae > Eriosoma > Eriosoma lanigerum. The sequence goes on from CM023360.1 coordinate 13,396,388, forward strand.
TTTTTAACTTGTTTATGAACTATATTAGAGAGCAATAACAATTAAAGCACGCGAAACGTACGTAGGGAACAATAGAAATATAACGCTAGACTAATTATGAATTACCTAAACATTTATTTAATTATAATTTATATATTGTTTGTAAAACATCGGAGAAAAAAGTAATTAAATTTGAGCGATTCGTGGTGAAATATTATTACCTCTATATTTGTAGAGAATTGGACATTCGCGCATTTTAGTACACATGGTACAATTTATATTTTGCTGTGAAACAACAATAGAATTTGTTTAAATATATTTAGGCGTATTATCGAAAATCGATTATGATTTTGGACCTTGGTATTATACGTATTCGATGTTATAGAATAATCATGTATGATATTAAATTATTTGTTATCGATATTAAAATTTTATATACGGTATACTTGAGCTGAAAAGGTAAACATGTAAACAAGGTTCAGTCACTTTGAAACTGTTCACGAGTATTGGAATTAAATCACCCTGTAAAAGTGTAAACATATTATTATATCTTAGTTCCTTTTTTTTAAGTTAACAAATTGATCCAATTTTTTATATAAAATTTGTACCATTTTTATTTCTTATTATGTCTTTATAATATAACATAAATCATTATTCGATTATAATTGTTTGAATAATATTATGGTAGTAGGTATAACAAAACAAATAATTATAATTTAGATAGAAATGTAAATATTAATCTTTGTGTAGTTGACCAACAATATATTTTTAAATATTGATATGGTTTTCATTGGCCTGATATCACATATTATGTATTAATTACAAAATACAAATTAATTTCGATATCCCAATAAAATAATATTTCTTACGTTATTATTACTATTTATTATAATATTTTTGGTTCGTTAAATAATAATGTAATATTTTAAAGATATGTTGGAAACAAATTTGAAAAATTAGTCAATAATTTAAAAATAATTTTAAATTTAATTTAGACATCGATATCGTTGGCCAATATAAGTTAATTTATATTATTTTGATTGGGATGTTCTTTTAAAAATACAATATATTTCTAAATTATGGTTACTATAAGTACTTACATCATATAATACGATACGCAACATTATATACGTTAATATATATATTTATATCTATAACTTTTTGGTGATGAGCAATATTTTACTTAAAAAATAGATTTCTAAAACATTGTTTTCGAAATTCTTTTTAATGGAAACCCAACAATTTATCGATTATTATTTGCGGCAAATCGTTTATAATAATATTATAAAAAATATTTATTATGTTACATTTTTTATTTCGTTAGAGTACTTACCAATTTCCCCCCCCCAACAGCGGTTATGGATGAAAAATGGTACAGGTCGAACGCGGGTCGTCTCTGGTTCGGTGTAATGACAATAAATGACGATTGACGTCGTGGGGGGCAGCACTGCTGCGTCGTTCGTAAGTCCGCCGCCGCCGCATCGGGTAGTTTTCACACGAGAGTTCTGTACGGCGCATTCGCGTTTAGTCAGAACACCGTCGCTATTGGTAAGAAATTACGTACATATTTATTGACGATTTGGACTTAAAATATTATAATAATAGTTGTTCGTTGTATACTATACGGTTCAACAACAGACAGACAGAAACACAAGTATATATATAAAAGTAAGTCTGTTATCGAGTTTAATTATTATATTATGTAGTTGATTTGTCTAAAAAATTGTTTTTTTTTTTTTAATTATAAAAAACTAAATTTTAACATTTAAAAAACACTCAGTGTACAATACCGCGACCGTGTTCGTGTTATAGATCCTTGGAACTGTGGATGGTATAATTTATTATTATGTCTAAAGTTCAAATTTTCACAGACTCACACCTTAAACGATTACGAATAAGTAATACGAGATGCAATCATAACGCCACGTGCGAAAAAAGTAAACGTTTGTCTCGGGAAATAAATTATTAAATTTAACTTGAAAATATAATACAAAGTAAATACAAAAAAAAAAAAAAAACACAAATACTCGCGAGGTGTTAATTGCGTGGTGGTATCGATCTGAAGTGTTTATTTTTTAAAAACCGTTTAAAGTTTTATTTCGTTCTACCACGAGCGCAAAACACATGGTTTTCATATACCTTTTCGACCATGCTCGAGTCCATAGCGCCGGTTATAATGACTTCAGGTCTCACGAATCAAGTCGATAGTTTTTCTTTTTTTTAAGGTTTTGCTAAAATAATATTAATTGGACGTTTTTTCGCGAGAAAACATTAATTTTTTTTAAATCTAGCATTATATCGATAGTTGTACGAAATTTAATACGAGTTTGGTTTTAACATAATCAACGTTCCGCGTATCATTATGTCGGTTCAATAAATAGTTATATCTGTAAAATAAGACAAAAAAATATTACTTTTATCAAATTCACTGTTACTATTTCATCAATAAAACAGGAGATATTGCCAAGTCGTATATTTCACAGGAATGCCCGGGGGAACCGGTAGGTTTATTATAATATGGAACGATATACGCCACTGCAGTGATAGTAGTCATTTAAATACATATCAAGCCATTTGTATCGTATTGTGATAAAAAACATACAATTTTTATATAATAATCTCAAGACGACTGTTATATCATCATATATATTATATTATAGGGATAATTTTATGAAATAATAATTAAACTAATCACTGAATTATTCTTATTATTATATGATATTTTTAATCTTGCACAATACACTACCAGCACAGATTTTCCGCTGTTAAATCGCTCGGTAAATTCAATGGGAATTATTTTCCATTCTTTTCGTCACTGCAGCTGGCGAATCAAAGCAACGTGTGAATATACACAGAATTTAAGTGAGTTTAAAATATGTATTATATAACATGTGGAAATTCCGTCGAAACGCGTTTGAGGAGGAAAATATGTTATTATTATTATTTGATTTATTCCACATCACGTGTAATATTTTATACGAATTTTGCACATCTTCCGTATGCGTGCTTCCTTAACGAATTTGTTGCAAAATGCATACGACACGAATTAAATTAAAAATTATTTAAACTTTTTATTTCCTATTCACAATACCGAATGATTCTAGAATTTCGTGTTACAAACATCATAGTAACTGCACATAGTTTTAATATTATTTCTACTATTTTTTTAATACAAAATTCTGATCACCTTGTATTCGAACACAGGAAATATTAGGGGTTAAAAGTAAAATTCGTTAGTTGTTGATGTTCTTTTTTTTTGTAAATACAGCACTAGTATTTATTTTCCTTCATTTCGTTCTTATAAATGCACTTAGTGTTTGTTCTCTTTGGTGGATTTACTCTAAGCAAATTATGTATACGCAAAAATCAGACCACTCTGTCTTTTGTTATTTGGAGGATATTATTTTTAAATATTTTTATGCTATTAAAATGACGATATGCTGTCACACAGTTAGACGGTCTGTCTAACTTGCGGTAATACGGAATAACCAAATACGTAAAAGGAAAATTGTGATGTTTAAAATAAATGTAGAGCTTTAATGCCTTTTATCAAAAAATGTAAAGAGAAAAACATTTTCAAGTTTATAGCGATCTATCATTATATCCATTTTTTAAACTATCGCCAAATTATGGATACTTAAAGAAAAACAAATAGGTAATTAAACTGCGATTAATTGTTTTTTATTTAATATTATACAAAACGGATAATATGTCAATATCTCAAAAATATTCTTGTATTTAATTTTGACAATTGATAATTTGGATTTAAATTTAATAAAGTTAATAAAGTTAAAATCGATTTCGACCCATTTCATTAACAGCTAAAAAAAAAATCACTGTAAGTATATACATATTTTGCTATAGTAAAATGATCCATGTCTCGACTACCTTAATATTATTATTAAAATGAAAAACATAAAGTACTAAATTATAAAGTTTTATTTAATATTTACTACTATGCGTAAATTATTCACCGTGAAATTATAACTGTCACTACAGAGGAAATTGTAAAAATATTAATAAAAAATTACAATTTTTTGTTATTATACGATATTAATTATTAATAGGACTTGGACGATATACATATCGATTTAAATGTAAGTTAATTTTTAAAACAGATATTATATTTATAATCAACGGACAACGGGTATTAAAAAAATGTCCCTATGTTATTATAACTTTGATCTAGGTACATATTTAGATGTTTGTTATTTGTAATATTTACTGTCTATTGTATATAACTATTAAACAATTTCCCTTCAAAAAATATTGTCTCTTTCTCTGGTTTACTCATGTTTTTCTTTAAGGTACATGTAGTATTTTCGTATGTTTCAGAAAATACTTTGAAAAATGATTTGTGTTCAATTTCCAACCAATAGATACATTGAAACTATTGCATAACCACTCTTTTTACCACCTATAAATATACAAACATGTATTAAAAAAAGAAATTGAAACATAAATCATTGAAAAACCAATACATTATTTGCTTCATATGTACAATTGAATATGAAATATTATTATTATAACGTTTCCTATTTAAAATTATGATTATAGATAAGACAACACAAAAATATTTAACGGTATGTATAATTTATTTCTGTTGTTTTTCTAATAATTTTAAATATTTTGTATTTTGTATATTTCTGTTTTAATATTATTATCATGCATAATAAAAAAATAATTGAAAACCAACAGAAATAATTTATATGATAATATATATTTTAAAAGAAATATATCAAAAATGTTGTATAATACGTAAAGTGATATTGTTAAATAAAAATCTTCGATTTTGAACGTATCTACTTATGTAACAATTTATTATTATTAGGGATGGGCCGGTTCCGGTTCTCGGTTCTTCGGTTCCTTATTCTGTTTTATTACAATTATATATCGGTACCAGTTCTTATTAGTTTTTTTTATTTTTGGGATTACATTGGTGGTAAAATGAATATAATAAATCCAGAAAAAGTGAGGATGTTAGTGTTTTTATAAAAAATTTAAATATAAAAAATATATCTAATAAAGTAATATTTTGTTTATATATTTATTATTATATATCTATTGTTTCTATTTCTTTGGATTTTAAATGGGTAATATGATTTTTCAATATGATTAATCTATCCCATCATAATGTATGTAATTATTATTTTTTTTATTTGATTAAAATTGTAAAATAACGAATTTGAACCGGTATCGAGAACCGAAGGAAAAATTTTTGGAATCGAACAAGAAACGGAACTGATTGTTTTTCAGGAATCAGCCCATCGGAAGATCGATTTTGGGCGATCTCTTGTTCCATCGATCCACGGAGAAATTAGTGGTTTATTATAATTAAGATTTGAATGAAATGATATTGCATTAGAAAATATGATTCTGAGTGAGACTCAATATAATATAATATATAATACTGATAATTGGTTTCAAAAGTTTAGTACGCGTGAAAACTATCTAAGTGAATACTCAAAAAATTTCAAGTTCAAAATCATGAAAAATCTAAAATCAATTTCGTTAATATTACGATTTATGTGAATTTTGACGTTTATCTGTCATTTTTTGGTAGTTTTTCTTCTTCTAAGGAAATTTTTTTAAGAAATTCGAAAAATGAGCTAAATAAAATACCAACTAGATGCAATTTTCTATCGAAAGCATAACGTATTTGTGGTAATCGGACCATTATTTCTATACGAAAAAATGTTTTCATACATAAAGAAAACATCTTTGTAAAACTAATACATTCTTCGCTTCGCTCAGAATCTATAAACGAATGAATAGACAGACAAAAAAGAGGTATAGTATGGGTAATTTGTACAATATTACTACACTATACCGTTGATATTTTTTGTTTATGAACAATCAATCAAATAACTTACTAGTTTAATATTTTATAAGCATTTTCGAAAATTATTTTACATCAAAACACGGAATTATGAATAGAGAAAGGTTAATCTATTAATCTATTTATAAACATTAATATAAAAAATTGAAACCTAATTAAAAAAGGGTAAAAGTCATAAATACTACTAAAGTATATTAAAAGCTATTTTTACAAAAAGTTAATTATCGTACAAATAATAATATAAGTTGTACAAACTTTATTTAAATAATTTATCAATAATTATCAAAATACAAAATTTTACTGTATATTATACAATTGTGACGACGGGTCTTTAAAAACTTACAAAACTAAACTAGAATAGTTAAAATAATATAAATAATAACATTAAGAATTTAATTAAAAATAGTTTGTACTTAAATTAAAAGTTTCAGTATTTAAATATTTTATTAATTTCAATACTTCGTAATTCCGTACGTCATTGGCATGTAGATTATAGAAAATGTGAAAATAATTAATTATTTGCTATAAAATATACGAACTTAGATTTTATTACTTCATTACATAGTTTACAAATTTAATAATTATTATATAGCCATCAGTCAAATATAATTACGTACAGTGTTTGAACTTAGTAAGGTTAGGGACTACAAAGCGGATACTGGACAGAACCTCGACAAATAATGGAATATAAGAAAATTAATGACATTTTAATACGATTTTCTTCTCCATTTATTGATTTTTGAGTTGATTAAAAAAAATATTTTATCGATTTACTTTTATAGCAAATAAATCGTTATATAAGTACTTAGAAGTAATAAGAATAACTTGTTTGTGTTATTAAATTAATTTTTGTGTTTTCAAGCCATACAATATGTATCATATTTATAATGTATTGTTTTAAGAGTATTTTAATAATTACACATTTTTTTTTGAAATTATAATATTTGTTGAACGTCAAAATTACATTTATCGTAAATTTTTAGTTTTTAAACTATTTTTTGGTAGTTTTACTTATGCCATAGAAATGCTTTTAAGAAATTTGAAAAAATAAGCTGAATAAGTGACCAATTTGATGCAATTCACTACTGAATACATACCCTATATTTGTCGTAATCGTACTATTATTTCTACCAGAATAAGTATATTTAGACTAAAAAAAGCATACATCATTATAAAACTAATACATCCCTCGCTTCGCTCAGAATCTAAAAGTAGGTCCTTTTGTGGTTGTTATGGATCCTGTAAGATATTTGTTTTACCTGATTTTACTCTATGCAGATTATTATTGGCATGTTTATGGATTTCGATATCTATAAAAATATAAAATTATAACTTACAATGTCATTTCAAATCAGTATTCTGTTAGTAGATTTTATGTTATAACTTATAAGTCGGTAGTGAAAATTGCACTAACATATATAATTCTAGATTACAAGAGGATTTTTGTGTAAAATTGAGTTTTTTGAAGGTAATCCAAGTTTATAAGGTATACTCTCTATTTCAATTGTATTTTTTATTTATTATTTTATTTTTGTGTTGCCTTTCATACATTTTTTTCATTTTATTATTTCTTTAAAACGACAAAACGTTTTATCCATATATTACATAAAATGTTTTTGTATAAATACATCAAAGTGTTTACTGTTGAATAGTGAATACATGTAAGTACGCCTAAGGCTATAATCCAGAGTAAACACAAAATCAATCTTTTACACATTACATGTATAGATGAACTTATTATAAATATTCAGATATTTAAAATGTATTTTGTTCATTTGACCTGTAAACATCTACGCGTATTCAAAATAGTTTATATTTGAAACACTTATCGCGACTTGTCCCATGAGGGAGGTATAACTTATTCTCTGTACAAATTCAATACATAATTTAGCTGTTTTACATTCTATTTATCATTTTAACGACATTGTTACTTAGTTGGCACATATCAGATGTCAGGGGATCGATGATGGTTTTTGGTTAACTAGAACATGAAGTTTTACTTAACCAAATGATTCGGACTTTTATGGGTAATTGTGATCGGCTTGCTGCATAGTTCAGGCACATAATAGATTAAATCAAAATGGAAACATTGATGATTTAACATGGGAAATATAGGACGTATATTCTATGACTTTCGGCCATTTTCTCAGTGGACCTGAAAACAGTTGTTCGCTTATCAGCCATAATTTACCATATGTCCATATCATTACCGTTTTATTTTATAGTTTTATTGATTTTGTAAATTTAAAATTGCCGCCATAAAAGTTAGGCCAATAAGAGCACGTCAATACACAACTTTGATAGCAATAGATATTATGCGTGCGGTAGTTGATAAAAGAGGTCCACTGAGAACACGGCGGCCGTTTTTTGTTTGCATTCTAGGTTTCCATTTTGATTTCACTTATTTTGAGATTCAGGCGCCAAAAAACCCGTGGGTACTCGAGAGTTGAACCTATGACCATTGTGCCGAAATACGTGTTTCGATTACTCAGCCAAGCTCGAACCCTTACAAAACCAATATAAAAATATTATAAGTCAAAAACCATTTGTGAAAATCACGAAACAATAGTATGAATTTTAATTTGTACGTCATTTTGTTTATATTTTATAGCACTATTCAAAGTAAATTTTAAGTACCTATCCTAATAAATAATTCGTATTCATCAACATTATGTTTATTTTTAAATATTGAATTTGACCAATTTAAATGTTACAAATTAACTGAAATTTTCAAATTAATTTAGTAGAGTTATAGTTAATATTTTTTGATGTAAACAGACATTAGTATATCTAAATATATAAATAATACAACAATATATAATATAATAAATATATATATATATATATAAATAGGGTGTTTAAGATCTACTATTTACTAATTTTAATATCTTCAAAACAAAGATTTTTAAATGCAGTTGTTTAAAATGATAAATTAGGTAATGGCTTATAACAGTTATAACCAATTACCTTCTTACCTCTATTATTTTAAAGATTTAAACATTTTATAAAGAAAATTACTAAGTTATGTGCAATTTTAAGATAATTAGTTTAAAATAGCCAGTGTAATTTGTATAAACATTTTGATGAGTTAAAATTCTAATTAAATAAATTTAGTAATTTAAGATTTTTAAGAATTTCTTTTATTGGAAAAATCATATTTCTGACTTAATTATTTGTGATTATTTAATTTATTATTATAAATTAATCCGTGGAATGTAAAATTCATATTTATAATATTATGATAAGTAAATGGCGAGCAACAAGTTTTGTTATTATTAAAATTATATTAAATTTATATAATTAATATAGTTTTAATATAAATTATAATAATTTATTATAGTATTAAGGTAAATAACGACGTCAGAAATATAATTTCTCCAATAAATGAAAACAAATTCCTGAAAATCGACATCTCACATAACTTAAAAAATAAAAAGTTTTTTTAAAATATTTTTATTAGATGTCTTTATTAAAGAAAAAATACTAATAGTAATATTATAGTTTGTTGCTTAAATAATAATTTATAAAAAACCGTATTCTAAAATTTTAATTTTTCGTGGATATATTGCAATTAGTAAATAGATCTGAGACAACATCCGTATATAAAAATATTTGTATCTATGATTATAAACATTGTGAAAATAAAGCTATACTATAAGTGAGATGCTCAAAAGCTATTAGCAGAACTTAATAGTGCCAGTTATTAGTTTTACTCTTATTGTGGCCGCCTGTATGTCTGAAAAGGATTATAACGGTTCCTATTTGCCAATAACTGGTGTTCATTTTACCCATCTCTTATCCGAAACCCTATGCAAACATGAATAGGTATTAATCTTCTCATCCGTCGCACCCAAGTATTTGAGATCGACCACTACTTCCACTCAACTCGATATCTCAATTAAGCATCAGTTACAATTTACACTAACCGTCTGTTAATAATTCTTCATTATATCCGATCATATCATTTATTCGATGTTCTTCGTATATTTTATATTATTATTTTATTATTTACTGCTTGATATTCTGACCAAAATTGATAAATAATAAATATAATTAACATTATATAATTATCTTAGTCGAACGTAGTTAATAATAGTTATTAGAAGCGCATTCATGATTTTTTTGAGGAAGCGGATATTTAAATTAATATCAAATACTTATTTAATATAAAATAAAATATTAGTTATTTATTTTGCAATTAGTTTGTATATATAAAATAAAAATAAGATAAAGGAGATACCTATCCTTCATTCCCTCCCACTGTAAATACGTCTGAAAATAACTTATAGTTATATTATTCATAATGCATATTAATATGCATTATAAGTCTGTTTTTCTAAGAAAGCGTTTCTATTAATATGTTTTATTGTTATTTAAATTAATTTCATACCTATTAGCTTTATTTAATTTAAATTTATTTTTTTGCATTGTATATTTGAAATATTAACTCAAATACTTATTTGATATATTAAGGTTTTTACAACATAAACTTGTAATTGAAATAATCAATTTAAAACGATTAATTAAACCTATTTATTTTCTTATTTTATTATGTATCAAATTAAATATTATAATACCTACCTAATTGGTTGATTATATTTTGGTTATAAATATTTGTTTAAATGACATTGATAAATAATCAAATAAAATGAGGTGATTTTGATTAGACATAAAAATAAATAAAACCGACAGACAATTAAATAACTCGTTGTGTTATAAAAAAAAAATAATAATAATAGTAATAAAAATTTTCCTTTTTTTCATTTACTTATATAACCTTGGGTTATATGCATTAATGGACGTGTGGTAGAGTTTGACAGTTACATTTGTGACTGTCCGTTGGACCATGTTACATATTATTATTTTTCCAATTAAAACAATTATAATTAGTTTTAATTTTCTTTTTGGGTCGCCGAATGGATTCTTCACGCGGTCTTTTAATTTTGCAGTGTTTACAACTTAGCTATTGGTGTATATAGATTGTTAAAGTTTAAAACCTGTTTATTATTTTGGAAAATATTCAACAAACCCTTTGCATATATACCGCAATCCTAAATAATTAAGTTTATTCCAAAATTTGTTTTATTGTTGTTGGATTATTTTGACAGTAAAACAAACTATTTTGTTTTAGCATTTTGGGTAGGGCGAGAAAACTAATGATTTTACGACGATACAGAGTTTAGTCACCGAGCAGAGCAAGGGTTGGATACTTGATTTAGAAAACATAACTACTTTTTAAAAAATAATTTTTATTATAATATATTTTTTTAATGTATTGGATATGTTAATCCTTATAGAACTTTAAAGATGTTATGGGTTGAAATATAAGAATATAATTTAATAGAAACTAACACTGATTTTATATTTTAATATCAAGATAATTTTTTGATTTTTTCTGCAATCCATATGAAAATAAATAAAAATTACAACAAAATACATTTATGGCATGCAATTTCTTTTTAGAAAATCTATTTTAGTTTTAAAGAATTGTTTACAATATGCATTATGATTTGAAATTGTCAAATAAATTAGTCATAAACTATGACTCGTAAAGTCATAACTAATAAATCATCAAATTATAATTTATAACATTTGTTATATCATGTATTTACGTCGATTGTCATATTGGAATGATTAATATGTTCAAAATTAAATATACTCAATACATATTTATAAATAATTTACAATTTGTTTGCAGTGATTATACTTATATATAAAAATATGTATTTTATAATATTATCACAATATAATATAGAATATTTTATTAATTTACACTAGAACCTGGAAAGTTATGAATGAAAGTTGTTTGTATCTATAATATTTTAAATGTTTAATTATACACTTTATGTCGTAGATTTTATTGATGGATATATGGAATAAAACTTAATTATATATTATATTGATGAATTGATAATTCATAATTATTTGAAAATACATATATTTAGATTATTATTTACGAAAATAGATAAAAGTAGAATAATGAAAGGTGATATTGATCGAATCCATTATTATATTCGTCGTAACGGTTTGTGAACTCATTGCAAATATAATATCATATTTTTATTAATGGAAGTAAAATTGACTTGTGCCATAATAAAATCAAGTTATGATTGAATCATTTTTACGTGTCCAGTTATTTTCATTTTTCATCACATATTTTCAAGATACAGTGGTTCGCGTGTTTTGTTCTAAAAAAATCATTTTTATAAATGTAATTTCAAATAATTTTTCATTTTTACTTTACAAGTAGATTTCTACAACTAGATTATAGTGTATAATATGTATATTAATAATGAAAAAATTGAAAAATATAAACAAATTTAAAATTAACTTATATAATTTGTAGGTATTTTATTTACAGGATCGCCACTGTACAAACAACTTTACTAAGTTTTTTATTGGTATAAACATAAAATGTTGATAGTGTTTTTATTAGTTACTAGTATATTTATTTATAATACAACTTTGTAATTATACGTTTTATTTTGAGTAGCTTTCTTTAACAAACAAGCATTTTAAATAAATATGATAATTATTATTCTAATCTTTAATTATATAAATATTAATTTTCCTTACTTAATTTTAACGTATAATGTATATATTAATATACTTTATTAACATATCATTACCACCTCCAACATTACATCTAGGTTGTCTTCTTTGAATGATCTTCTACTTCATGACCCCAACTTGACTTGACAAATCTTTATTATGCATATTTATATCTTATTTCAAATTCCAATTAATATTTATGTAATTAAGATGTACACGTGTGGCTTGTACATTATGCTAATGAATATTGAATACTCAATACATAAACTTTAAACATTAAGTAGTACTTCAAAATGATAAATCTAAATTTGTTTGTTTTATTCCAACAAGCATATGCTACTGTTAACCACACACTAAAATGGATATGTTAGTGAGTATCGGAGTATCTAAATATCTAATGTACCTACCTATAATATGAATACTAATTACAACTTTAATAATAATGTTATTATAATAATTCATAAATTTATTTACTCATTTTAATTATATAAAATATTTAATATAATTGAACTATTTAGACTACTATACAATAAATTATTTTTTAAAATTCGAAATGCTTATTTTAAGAGCGTTTACTTAGGTATTTTGTTTAGACGCTTAATTTGAATTATTTTTAAAAAATGTATAAGGTACCTATAATAATTTATTATATATATAATTTATATGCAATTCATTTGAATGGTACATACGTGTTATTAAAATACAAATTTGTCTTGATATAAAAGTTGCACTGATAGTTGTAAAGTACAATTTGGAACGATACAAAATTTCTATAACTGTAATTCAATAAATTAGATGGATAGGAGAAGGAAATTTGAAATCGAATGAATATACTGTTCTTTACAGTGGTGGACAAAGTTGAAAAGAGTTTGGTATAAATTGAATTACAAAACGGAGATACGTTAGCACAGGATAAAGATCATGGATGGAAGCAGGTATCTGTTGCGGTAATAGGCTCGATGGCCTTTGAAAACCTGAAGAAGATAAATGTAATTTATATTTAATAATAATATATAATATATATTTAAATAATGATAAATATATGTAAACTATAGAAGTCTCAAGAACAGAAATAATTAATTTATATTACTACCTATACAAATTATATTTTGACTTCAGAATTTAAATTAATATCAAACTAATATTACGTCCTTTGAAACATGTGTAGGTACTTAGTTTGTTTTGTTTCTATATAAATATTATTATTTAAATTATTCTATACTATGATGAATGACAACACAAGTCTAGGATTTTACTTTTAATGACTTAATTATACTCTAAAAACTTATATTATATTATTATATATATATATATATATATATATATTTCTTTACTATCGTCTAGAATAGTTTGGTTTTATTATTTTTTAAATATTATTCTGTTCTATACTTTATTCAGGGTGAATAATGAAAATACTGATTAAAAAAAAATTTTCGATTATAGGAAACCAAACAAGTCCATTCATTCGCGAACTAATTCACACAAAGAAAAATACTATAAATAATACCAAGACTTTTAATTTTGAATATCAAACTTAAGACAATTGTTTATTTCATAATTTGTATTTTTATTGTTTATATTTTTTTTGTGCTCTAAAACTTAAAATAAAAACGAGATGATCGATTTATGACATATATATTTATAATATTATGAATTTAGGGTTCAGTCACACTTTAATCTTTTTATGAGTGGTTTCATCGCATAAAAAAAAGATAGGAAATAACTTTCAAAGTTAAATCCTCGACTACGAATACAAACGGGTGTTTGGATTGACCATTTCCTAGGAAGAAAACAATACAATATACTATTGTGTTAGGATTTAATTCAATTTCTTCGTGTGGTTATATATATTATATTTTACGTCAGCTCATGTATATTAGCAGCGTCTTTCCTTTATCCGTTTTATGAAAACAATCAATAATAGTTGCGTGTTTTGGGATTGAAGGAGCTAGACTATTATAAATCGGTGAAGTTTATTCCTGAAAAACCCTATGAAATAATAAATTATAATAGATAAAAAGAACAAATGCAGTGTTTAAATACTTACGAAGTTACACGAGTCTGATAATAAAAATAATTTACTTAATAAGCAAATAAATTTGAGACTCGCTATGCAATATTATTGATCAGTTGTCACTTTTTCGGGTAGAAGGAATATTTCGAAAATGTTGACCTAACACTATCTTTAGATATGAAACTTGACATTAGGTATAAAGTACTTTTGTAGGTTATTTATCAATTTTCTCGGTAGTTTTTCTTATGAGCTTATGTTATATTAAACGCATTATATTTGTCAGTGCTACAGAGTAGGTATCTTTAGATATAATCTGCATTAATACTCGAATATTATAGATGGAAGACTTCTTCTTAAAAGAAAAACATTTATATAATTTTTATCTTGCCCTTTTTTTATTTATAAAGAATTTGATATTTAGAAACACAAAAATTCTCAATAAATATTTGTGTCTCAACTAATTTTTTTTATCCATTCAAGATTCGTATGTATTATAAAATTACATTTATCGTTTTAGTATAATATGTTATTGTAATAATTGTAATAATTAAATGATAATATAATACCATAATAATTAAATTATTCAAAGCTATCGATCATAAAACAAAAACATTTTAATGGGTTAATATAGATATTGCTTGCCAAAAAAATATATTAAAATTTATACATAAGTGTAACTGATTTGAGCAGTTTACAGTTTTTTTTATATATATAACATCTTTAAATTATTAAAATTATATAATAATATATCGATGTATTCATTAAAACTTGAGTTATAAATTATTTAGTCATTTTATAAAAATTGTGTTAATGAGTGAGTCGAACATAATATTGTTATTATACTTATCGAGGTGCTATAACATTATAGTGCTACTAAAAATAAATAACCTTATTACAGACTACTTAAAGTATATTACTATGTTTAAAGTTAACCGTGTTTCATGTGAATTTCATAAGTAGCATTAATCAGAAATTAAGTGTTTTCATTATTTATATTCATTATTATATTATTATTTAAAATAATTAGGCTATAGCTGGTTAACCTATACATAATAGCAATTAATCGCGAAAATAATAAATAATAATATTATATTTTAATAACCTATATCTACGTGTGTAAATTATACAAATTTCGATTATCCCTGTTTGTTTCTATGACCTTCCAAGTAATACGTTAAAATAATTATACGCATTAAACCCGTATAGTTATATAAACATAATACCCGTTTAATGGTTTTCAATAATTATTTTAAAGTATAGAAATATTTTTTACTTTACTCTAATTTTTTTCCGTTTTCATCTTTATTGTTACATATTACTATTTCAATTAAATACCCTTTTGTTTTATGTAATAATATTTAATTAAATATTTATATATAGGTACGTGTTTCAATATTAAAACAATCATTAATTAAATCCAAAATTAATAATACTTATGTAACAATTTTAATAATTGAAAATGTCGAAGTATTGAATTATAAACAATCGGTAAATGTCATAATAATATGTTTTATTGGAATAATTTCCTAAGGAATTACATTTTTTTTTTTTAAACGTTTAACATTTTATATTATCGAGATCCTATATAGTATTTTTGGGTGTTAATTTCATTTTATCCGGCATGAACATTTAATTTGCTGTCTGGAAAGTGGCGATGGGACGGACTTTGTAGAGGATTAATTCTAAAGGGCCTTGAATACCTTCAAGAAATGCTCCGGGATATACTAGGTTCTTAATCCGGCCTTGATTGTGCTTGAAAATTGTAATTGTGTTATCCTATTGTATAAACCCTATGTTTTTATTTCTAAAAAAACATTAGTTTTTGTACCAAACGAAATAAACGAAGGTTCTGGGAAATGTTATATTTTAAAGGGATTTATGCGATATTATCCCGTTAATTTCGTGACGTATTTTGCATTATTTGGTTTCGTGTACATTTAATAATTTAATGTTTATTATGATGAGAATACAGTAGAAAAATGTAATATTAAATGCTAGCATCTTTTTGCTGGTTTTTTATATAATTCATTTTTGATTAATTTATATTTAATTATTTATGCAAATAGGTGATTAATTAAAAAAATTAACAATAAACATACATTTGACATTTGTATAATATTAGATTAGTGTAAAGCATGTATTGTTATATTGATGTCAAATTGTCGAATCGAATCGAGTCAAGTGTAAAGTCGATTATCCTAAAATTGGCAAGTACTCGGCAATTATTGAGTTACTCCGAATTTCTAGAGTATTTTAAATAGAATATTTGATTGAAATTGCAGAATTTAATTATTATTAAATATAAATATACATAAATATATTTATTTATTTAGTAAGTAATAAATTCGAGATATTTATAGTTTTTACATTTATTTTTTCAATAATACAGTTGAGTACTCGAAAGAGTACAAAAAATTCTTAGTCAAGTTGAGATATTTTTTTTTATAAAAGTCGAGTATCTACTCGCCCAACACTAAATTAATATTATAGAACGTGTGATTTAATTTTGTTTTCCTTCTATTTATGCTGTACATAATAATTATTATTATTTTATAGCATGAACATTCATATAATGTAAAGTAATCTTACTTATTAAATTATTTTTATATTTAACTAATATTTGAAGTTACTAAATACAAAATTTAACTGATTTAAAAAATATTATTGATTTTTAGCTGTTATAGAGGTACTTTTTCAATTTTAAGTTACACAATGTTTTGTAATTTTTCGACTGATACGAGTACGTATATGTTCGTTCTTATTCTCTAGTTTTAAGTATATGCACTAAAAGTATATGTAGTATATGCATATGTATGTAAAAGTGTTAAACATTTCATCATAAAAAATAGGTACAAAAATGTTCTTGAAACATAAAAACATGGTAGTTTTATTGTGCCATAATAATTGTAAGTTACTAACTACGTTGTATAGCTGAGAGATATAAATATTTTTTTGGTTCGTTATCTATTTTAATATACATTGTATCAGACATTAGTATAATAATAGTTGGTCTAGGGGAATGATTTTTGGTTTTTTAATTTAATCACCACTTAAAACCACCATCATATTAATTACTTTGTAAAAAAAGAGTACACGTGACCACGTGTAATCACAAGGCAAGTTGCTTAAAATTACATCTTTGTACAGTTACTCGATCATTATAACAATAATAATAAAAATAAAAATACGGGAAATGATAAGAAATATTTATTTTTTAATTTGTTATATAATCATATTAGACATTCTCGACATCCGGTATTCATTTAAGAAATCATAGTGAATACGTATTCCGCAGTAACGTTATGCGCATTATTAAATATGGAAGCTAGATCATGATGGCTAAAAAATATAAAAACGAATACGAAATGAAAATAATTAAATACGAATTTTGCACTAATTGACTATTATGAGTATATCTAGTGTATTATTTAAATTTGGCTGAGACAGGCGTCTCTGTGACTGTTTTTAAAAGGAGTAAAAACAGACTAAACGCGTTTGTGTTATTTTGGTGTTTGGAGGTGAAGAAACAGAAGGGGTTATTTGAAAGGGTTAAAGCCGTACCCAAGTGAAATCTGAGTTTATAAATAATGCAATGACATCGACGTATTCGCCACGGAACATGTGTTAGAAATATTTCTCGTACAGACCATGGAGTAATAAAAAAATGAGGGACATTGGAAACTAGTTACGTTGTATAGACGGTGAACTAAAAATACGGTATGATAGTATAAAATATTTAAACAAAGAAAAATTAATTATACATTTAAAAATAAACTTTACAGAATATACAATATGTTTGGGTTTAGCAGACTACTCTAGCGATTTTATACGATATCGTTCTTAATTATTTACTGGGTAAAAAGTGTAAACATAAGAGAGAAAACTATTTTGATTGAACGTGGACTAAGGATTATATTGACCCGGAAGCCAAACTCATTTGTCATTTTAACTAATATTACTTATGACATTTCCCGACAAAAAATTACTAGGTTGCTACATTTAATAACAAAAAAGTTTGCTTCTAATCCCTTATACAAATAAGTTTTGTTTGCGTTAGATGTTTTACGATATACGTGAAGTTTGCTTATGTACTTTGTCGAGGTTAGTGAGAACCCTTTTGTTAATTCCGGTTGTATATCAGTTCGTAGATTACAGAATGTTATAATTGTTTAATAATGTCTATAAATAAATAACTAGAGATTTAATTTATTCAACTCAAATATGTACAGATACCTTATTCTGATTATAGCTAAATTTTTGAAAACTATGTGTCTATGTACCATACATGTGTTTTAAAAAATTGTTTACTCTATACTAGATATAGTATTTTAAATCGTGTTCCGTGTTAATTATTGATATATTTTAATTGAAATTTGTTACCCAAAATAGTGTAGTAGTAAACACAGACATTGAATTAGATAAAGGCTCTTTTTTAAAGTTATATTTATTTTTCAAATACTTATTCATTTATAAATTAATAACTATAACAAGCAATATTACGTTATACTATCAAGCTATTTAAATGTGTATAATGTATGCGTTTAATTTAAATTTGAATTTTATTTTTAGAATTAACTAAAAATATTAAATCTCCATATGTAATGCATGTAAATGTATAATTTGGTTTTTACACATTATATTTTGATATCTGATAAAATATAGAATTATAATATTAATAAGTTTCAATTATACTTTGACTTAAATATTATAAATATATTTCTTTGATAATAAGTTTAAGAACAACTCTTTACTGTTTGAGTTTTGTTATACTGTTTATAATTTTTTATTTCGCGGTATTAAAAATAATTTTAAAAACTTAATTTATATTTTAAATATCTACCACGCTTTTAAGTCGATGGAAAGTCTTTGGCATTTATTATTTTAATCTGTAAGTATTGCATAGCAAATATATATTTATTTCGTCATTGATTTTATAAAATAGGTTCATTAATTTAGGTAAAAAAGCGGCATAAAGCTACTTAAACAATCGTTGACCGATTTTAGCAAAGGTACCACCTATATAATATTTTGTTGATTGTTATTTTAAAAACTAAATTATTTTAATATAGGATTTGAAATGATTAAAAGTTCGATGCGTCTTTATAGATACAAAGAAATTGTTTTTAAGTTTACAATTCTGAAAACAAATTTCCAAAATACTATATTAATATATTATCTGGGGAAGTCATTTAAATACATATTAATTATTTGTAACGCTCTTATGTTTGTTATTTATTTTAACAATTATTATATGATAGCTTAAAACAACAATGATTTTTACTTTAAAGAAATTTAAAACAATTTTTGGCATATATGTTTTTGATAAATGATATATATATATATATATGACAATTCATTATTTATATTTGTTAATATAGTTTTACATTTTTCATGAATGACGTTAAATAAAATTGTTTCTATTAATACCAATTATAAGAAAGTAATTATGTCTAAATTTTGTGTAATAGCCATTATTATATCTGGATTTATTTTATAATTACTTATCAAAGAATATTAGTTAATTACTTATAATAAGTAGACTTATTGCATATAAAATTACCAGATGAATAATGTTTCGAAGTTTAAAAACACAATAGTTTGTTATTATGGAAACAGTATAAGATTCAAAAAAAAATATACAATTTTTTAATATTATATGTAGCTATAAATAATAATCAGCTTACATGAAATATATTATATTATTTTATACTATGTACAGTGAAATTTTACTGTTCGTAAATATAGAGAATATTTAAAATTATTTTATACTTATTGGCCATATAATGTATCTAGAAATGTATTTTAAAAACAAATTTGCAATTTATCTGCTAAATAATGGAATTCTAAATGTATTTAACCCCACCAATTTAAGTATTGACTTTTTGGCTTTATTAAAAATTTGCAAATTCTAAAAACCAAATTACAATATATTGACACGAATTAGGAGTGAATTGGACAATATGGTGGTGGTATAACCTACCTTCACTAACGTAACTGAACAACAGAATTACCTATTTAAATACATAAGTAAGTATTTCAATTTAGTTGTACGATAACTATAATACATAAAATATAATTATTTGTATATGATATACAAATATGTATAATATTTAAAAAAAACCGGATTATTTTACTCTATTTGGATCTATAGTAAAATTATAATTTATACCTAGTTGTCGAGTAAAATAAGAACTTTGTATTAAAAGATAAATATTTGATATATATAGAATATGTCAGTTTAAATTAAAATATACATATGATTTATATAGATCGTCGAATGAAGGGAAAAAATGCAAAACTGACAGAATATGTATTATTATTGTTATTATTGTTATCATCATTATTACAATGCTGTTTATTATTCTGTCGTGGATGTTCACCGTCCACAGGGTGGGTTTAGATGCGTATGTATACCAGGATATCCGGTATCGTTTTAAAACACATACCCGGTATGCGAAAGAGGTTAAGGTACACGTTACAAAGGGTTTTTCGACGAAGGGACGTACCGTTTGTGCAGAGCACGTGCTACGAACATATTTCAAGTTAAACGCCCATACCCGCACTTTCCAGATCACGGCCGAACCGACGTGGTCTCTAATGATTATCATCTACTGCAGGAGCTATACGTATTATAGTAGTAACAGTCGTCTCTCTATTGTGTTATATTTTGTACACGAATTTTTCGATTTCTACTGCAAAGCGAAAGAATTTCCCGTCTATAATACAATATACCTACACGAATATTACTCATGTAAACACAACGTATTTTACTCGCTGTTTATTTCCGGCACGTAACTCAAAAACGCAATACTTAAACGACTTTAAACGAAATTATTGAAACCAATAAGGATTTCTCTAAACCATGTTGATACTTATAAATTTCATACGATATGTTTGTTTATAGTCCGGTGGCGTGTTTACGGTGAGGTAAAAGGGTTGATATGATGAAAACACATAGGAGGATTGAGAGTTATCCCAAAAGTAAGGTACACCTATTAATAAATTATTGATAAAGACATATATTTACTACAATATGGTTAGTTATTTTCCACGTAATAACTTCTTTTGTAGTAGGTAAGAAACGAATTTTGACTTTACACAATTCTCATGATTTTTTTCTTTGTTTTTGAAATAGTTTCTTTTTAATGTCGTTTCAATAGTTCAAAACGATAGAAATACAATGAAGAGATATCTCAAATGACAAGACTTCTAATCCATTTTAATCCAACCAAATACGAATCGAGTTTATTTTTTGCAATTGTGGAACACGTTGCATTGTTATGATTTCAATTCGGAACAAAATAATAAGAATTTTTCGTTCTTAATTAAAATTTTTCTAAAGTTTCTGACAAAATAAATCATTTCATCTATTTTTTTTTTTTAATTCAACAAAAAATATTCATTATTAACCATTTTAAAACTCTTAGAACTTTTTTTTCACAAATTTTGTTTGTTTATATTTTTTTATTGGAGATTCGGAATTTTTCCAAGTCATCGAATTACGTTTGGTTTCCAGCGTAGAATAATGTACCATCATGTCTCATAATAATACCATATATGATAATGTGTTCTAATAATTATTTTTTATTTTCATAAATACAGAATATTTGCGTGTACCTACCTAATTTCATTTTTGTGTAAATAATGATCAAATGAGTTATTTTTATAATTGTAATATGAATAAAATAAAACTTGAAAAACTAAATTAAACACTATACTCATTATTCAAAATAAAGATAATAAATCTCGAAGTTTGTTATATTAGTGTACTAACAAGAATAACTAAATATTTTCATACTTTTGGAATAAAAATCGTATCTTCCTAACCTAACCTATTCAATACGTAAAAAGGATTACAATATATGTTTAGCTATAGTTATCATTATATAAATAATAAATATACATTATAATAGTTTACTACACGTATTAATGATATTAAAATTTTGATAAATTAAAATTAAAAGTGTTGATAAAATTATTGAAAATATAAATGCAAAATTTATAAATGTAAAAATTATTACATAAAATATTCTGGTTACGAAAGTCTTTTGAAAATACTGTGTATTTACAGGAGTGTACAAATTTATGGGGATATTGTTAGGAAATTTGCTAAAAAGAAGATTTTTAATTCATTATTTCATTTTTTTAAACAATTTACATAAAATATGTGTATCTGTATTATTATGTATATTAATGCAATTTTTGGATTTTGGACGTATAGTTTGAAATTAAGTGCATTCATCCTTCTTTTGAGTTATTTATGTAATACACTACGCTGCATGCTGGTATGTAGATACTTTAGTTTAATACAAAACAAGGTGAAATTATAAAAACCATGATTTTTCAATGCCATTTTGTAAGATTGATTTGTATAAAATCGATTAAATTTTTTTTTTGTGTTTTTATACGGATAACTGTATTTAAGCAACTGCTAAATTGTTAGCATTGTTAGTACGAACAGTCTATAAAGAAGTTGGATATTAGATAAACCTGTTTATTGTCCTTATTTCGACATAATTCTTGACCAGAACAGTTGTGTTTTGAATTAAATATAAAATATAAATTGATATATGTAATGATACTTGAAATATTAGTTTAAACATTAGTAGTTGAAATATTGGTTCTGTTAGTATAACTTTATTATACAAACATTTATAATCTATAAATTATATTATTTTTTGAATTCGGAATAATATTGTTGTAAAATTATTGTTTTATGTACTATATTCATTAAAATTTTCATATAGAACTTAATATGTAATATATGGTAATATATTCATCTGAAACTCCAAATTATACATTTTAATAAAATTAGTTGTATAAAACAATTTATTTTAATCCTTCAGTAAAAAATGTGTTAAAAATCACGTAATTTTATACCAAACCTTTTAACATTTCCTTTTTTCTAGGATACGAAATTTAATTTTAGTATTGGTTTTTATCGTAAATTGCAAAACATAAATTTGTTAACCGTTATTATTAAATGCGGTAAAAATGTAAATTATAAAAATATAATTATTTTTCTGTTATCAATATTTAATTATGAATTGTTTGAAATTATTTCCCACGTATAGAGATACAATTCATATAGTTAGATAGGTATATGTTACTGTTAAATAATTTATATTGGATAAACAAATGCATAAAATATTTTATTTTATAATATTGTACTGAAAAAGTTTTATAGTTGTAATATTTTTAAAGTTTAATTAAAAAGTATATAGATTAATTTTACTAATAACATACGAAAATATAATTTTAAGTAGGTTCATTTTTTTTCTTTCAATTTTTAAATTTATAGTTTACAATATATTTTATAGTAATAACTTAAGTCCGGATTTATATACACTAAAAAGCTTAAAATAATGCAAAAATATGCTTTTTTCTAAAATATATGCATTTATATGAAAAAATAATTTTTTTATAATTATTTTATATTTTTAAATCAAGTGAAAAATGTTAAAATAAATACACTTTTTAATTTATATAATATGCCATTTCTTAGAAAAAACTATATTTGCATTGGTTTTATTCTTCTAAACTTCATTTAATCAAACTAAATTAAATTACTTATTAACAAACAATATTCATTAAACTAATTATTAGGTAAAAACAAATGTCGATGAAGATATAGATTTATCAATAGTGCATATTTTGTATAAAAAATATAGAGAAAAAAT
Source organism: Eriosoma lanigerum (assembly GCA_013282895.1). Classification (NCBI taxonomy): domain Eukaryota; kingdom Metazoa; phylum Arthropoda; class Insecta; order Hemiptera; family Aphididae; genus Eriosoma; species Eriosoma lanigerum. The sequence continues at coordinate 13,420,452 of CM023360.1, forward strand.
TACTTTTTTACGAAAAAGTCTATAAAATATGCATTTATATGTATTATAAACTTTTTCCTATGCATTCATTGTTAAATAAATCATCGACATTTCTTACACCCACCTAGCTGCATACTCTCAAAAAAAAAAAAAAAAAAATATGCAATTGTATACAAATCCAGATTCTAGTTATAACATACCTATAGCACGTTATAAGCATATCTGTAGCGAAATCCAAATAAATCAGTATAATTATACTGTTTATTAAAAATTCAAAAAGAGTCTCATACACGATTACTTGTATTACTATTGTATATTTGTTAAAAGCTGAAGTTATTGTCTGAAACCTTATTTTAGTCTGTCCCATGTCGTTTCCTATAAGATAATTTCGTTGTACTTATATTAAATAAATGTACCGTACTCACGTGACTTTACACTATAATATGTTTTGCACAGCTTACAAATTTCATTTTATATCCATCATAAGCATGAAAGTATACAATGTATATAGGGTTGGTACTTAGAGAAGTTCAAACAAACTATATATGCAAATTTGTTTAGAAAGAAATTGAATTTTTTCGAATATTTTAGTTATTAAAATTAAGTTGTCGTTTATAAAAATGGTGTACAATGTTATTTTATAATCCATTCAACGTAATTGGATAAACTAGACTCCGGAGTTTCGAAAATAATATTTATAGCATGTTTAGTGAATACAGTTTAAAAACATCTAAATAGAGACCTGTATCGTATACAAATTTTAATATCTAATTATAGTAATATTATAATATATATTTATTATTTATATGTCACGATAGAATAATATGATTCACTTTATTTATTGATTTTATATTTGTTTCGTCATTGAATGAATTTGTGTACTTTACAAAGTATTTTATTTTTAAGAACTTTTCTCAACTAAAATAAAATACATAATTTACTTTTTAAAACTAACTTGATTGCAAAATGTAACTTTATAATCACGATTGGATTTAAGGGAACATATTTATTAGTGATTTTTTTTTTAAGAAAAACTTCTATATTATACAATTTTATGACCAACTTAAAAATTAGCAATTCAAAAATTCAAATAATTTGATGTTTACTATGAACGAATATTTCATTATTGTATACATTATGTTTATTAAATTATAATAACATTTAATTTTATATGTAATTTAATGTTATAACGTTAAATAGGAAATTTTATAGAGATAATTATTCTTAATAGATAACTATTACTATTTCTAAGGGTGTAGTTTGTTATATATGATTGTTTTATCATTGGTTATATATACTATAATATAATATAATTATTATTAAATGATTTTATTCGTGATTTAAAATGCAATAGTGAGTTTTTAAAAATAAATATACCTAAGCAACTGATAACATAGGATAGGTTATATGGTCTGACTTGTATTATAGCATTATATTTTAAATTTTAAATGAATTTTAAAAGATGCCTATGAATATTGTCTATAAATCTGTATAATATTATATATTATAATTAATCTAATTAATGAATAAACCTAACTTAATTATCTATACTAATTTTATTGGTTGTAAATTGAATTATACTAAACATTATTTAAAAAATTATAATTCTTATAATATATTCATATTATATATTATATATTATAATATATACATATATATTCATTAAAGAAACGAGTAAAGGTTATATAATTTGTATTCCATATATTATTCTTACAGAAATACAATATTTTTAAATTATAATTTTAAACATACTAACTCATAGTAGTACCTACTTTAATAAAAATATCAGAGCTACTTTTAACAATAATTTTCCTATAATTCTTCTAAAATTTAATACAATAACATAATAATTGTTAGATACAAAAAATAAAACGAGTATTAATCAGTTCTTGAAATAATTTTTAATCATTTTTATTAACTAATAAATAATAAGATACATCGTATCAAATTAATTTAATTATGTAATATATTTTAAATATATAATTTATATTTTATTTCATTAATATTTATAAGCCTATAATATTATACAACTTTAATGTATAATATTTAATATTCAATGATTTTAGGAATTAATTAATTACAGATTGGTATAAAATATAAATATTGAAATTTAAAAGTATAAATTATTTGAAGAAATTTAAATATATAAAATATTTATTAATGTTTAATTTTTATTTTCAGGAATTTCAATGGTCGTTCGTTCAAGAATTGGTTAAATAAGGTATAAAATACAAATATTATAATAGAATATTTAAAACTCGAAAAACAGTAGAATAAGTTTTCTAATGATTTAATTATTTTAACAAAACAAATATGTTTTCATTTTACATACAAACTTATTATAATTTGAAGTATTTATTTTTTTAAAATTAATAAAATTTTTAAACATAGGTTATTTATATTTTTCGTAAAAAATCTATTACAGGCAAATTATGAAAAATACATTTTTTTTTTTTTATATTTAGCCAAAAGCATTTGGTGTCGGACAGGGTGTGAAGCAAGATTAATTGTGTTGTCAAGTATCTTTTGAGTTTGGAGACTAATAAATAAATAGGATCCTCCGTAGTCAATATATGTGATGAGTTTTGGATCGTATCCAAATTGATAAATACCCACTTATCCTTTTTTATTTTAAGAAGTTTCAATAACGATTAATAATTAAAAAAAAATTGATTGGTTAGTTATTGAATATTTTATAATCGATAAAAGTTATACTTGTAAGATTTTAAACTCGAATAGTAAAACAATTCGTATCATTTCATGTAAATCATGCGTAATAGTTAATAAACGCACTATTTATAATAAAACACTAATTTAATGTATATACGAGTTTATTGTAAGAATCGATAACTATTTACGTACCTGCCTATAACCTCTTAAAGTCTTGAACAGTATATAGTCGATTAATTATTTGTCAATGGATTATTATGAGGCGTTCATAAATTATGTATTAAATTTTTTTTAAGTATAATACGCCAAGTAATAATTTAGACAGTTGGAAAAAACCAATATCAATTTTTGGGTGCATAATTATAAGTATATCTCGATAAAGATTTGGTGGGTTATCGTTGCATATTTGTGGAGAATTTTTTGAAATATGACTTGTGATCGGAGTTCAAACCGAGTTCTACAGTATTATTTAGACGTGATAGTTATGAAATATTTCCTTTCCGATTTATAAGTCGCGTTCTGTTCCTCGGGGACGATGACGGTTATTTGTAATCAGTTTATTGTCTATAATAATAATAATAATAATAATATAATACGCGTTACTCATGTTCCACGACTCATGGGAGATCATAATCCGTTCAATCATCGCTCAGTCTCATATTCTCGATATAATATCAACGGTTTTTTCGTAGGATGAACGATGACAAGAAGGGATTTAATTATGTCACACCCGGTACATTGACTTTAGACTAACGCTGCCGCCGGGACATGACGTGATTCGAACACACTCTGGTTTTCGAAAACAACCGAATTAGACATCCGGTAGTTTATTTGAACGTGATAAATGGATAACGGGTGCGCCTTCGCCGTGCGTTTGCATAATATATTATTATAATACATATTGTATAAAATGTACAAAGGAAGATTAGTTGCTTTTTTTTTTTCTATCTTGGTCAATTTTTTGTTATACATTTATAGTTTAAATAATTTATTCGAATATACGTAATAACCGTTAAGTTTATTGAAATAATAACACTATAAAAGATATATTAAAGAATAAATATAAGTTTTCTAGTCGTTTTTATTATTTTTATTTTTTTCTATATCAATTTTTAAATTTTAACATACATTAATATTCAGCAATGTAAAACTAACCGCGACAATCTGAATTTATATTATTATACGTAGGTAATTGAAAATTAGGAAAAATGGTAATTTTTTATATAATGATGAAAAATAAGTCGCGCTGAAATTTCTTTTATTTACGATGAATATTTTCGGTAATATATCCACGTATTTAAATCAATGTTTTGCGACACGTTTCAGTAGGTACCCATATTTTCCTTCGATGGCATTCCTGTTCCAGAAATTTTCCACGTCATAATTACTGATCAGAGATATTTACATTATTTGATTCAGACACCAGACTTGCGATAACTGTCAAAACGTCAGTGTTTTAACTTAACTAGCAAAGCATATATTACTGCAGACAATTTTATCTTAATTATTATAATTTCTTTAATTTAATGAAAACAAATTGTAATATACATATTTAAAACACAACTAGAAGGTATAATCAGAGTTTACATATTTTTTCTCTTCTTAAATTTTTGGTTGTAATATTAATTTATATTTGTAGTTTGATATTATGGAATGAATAAATTGTAAATTTGATAATTTCGATTCATCAATATTTTATGTTGCCAATGTTCACATTGAACTTGCAGTCTATTATTAAGCTAATTATTGTGGAATACCGTGATAAATTGAAATAATGTTAATTGATAAAATATAAATTTGGAATTATCAAGATATATAAATAATACATTATAAAGAAATTAACTTTTATAATATAATACGCGTTGCTTTTTATTAAACAAGATTTAAGTACATTTACATTTGGACTTTTCTCACTTCATCTCTTTTCAACAAATGCTTTCAAACTTTGAAGATAAGTCGTATTTACTTTGATGTGTATCGTAGAATATCGAATACGTTATTGCTACTCAATCAATGAATCTCTATGCTAGAGGTACTTTATTAGTTCTTCTATTCTTCATTTTTCAACTCAAATCGCGGTTAGCGATTATACTAGCATACAATACACGAATAATGGATTCACGTAGGATTCAAGAACCTTCTTTAGTACTTTTTTACCTTATATTTACCAAAATGATATATACCAACACGTTTAAAGTTTAGGTATACTTAAGTAATGTCAGATTGTAGGCGGGTGTCACATGCACTGAATTTTATTTATTTAAGACCTCGCCAGTTGCTCTAAACCGCTCCAACCGCAATCGTGTGTCGTGTGCAAATTATTTTTTTCTTTTGCTAACCTCTGTGACTCCAAAGAAAACAAATTTCAGTTTTTATTTTAATAACCATTATGCGTAGTTGGCAGTGAATTTGTCACCTTTGGGATAGTAAGTTGGATGAAAACTTGTTGTGTTCGTGTATTCTCAATTCTATTAATATTTAATAATTCATTCGTAAATTCAAAGTGGTTTTTTATTAAGCAAATATTTTGAACAGTTGTTTAACTTATTATATTAGTTTATTTACAATTTTTTTCATATTTGAATTGTTCACATATACATAATCGAGACAAATTGATATAGATTGATTAAATTTAAGATATATTTTATAAGTTGTCATAATAACAATTGTTTGTAATACATTTTTAGTTTAAATGAAAACTTACAACATTTTAAGTGTTTTTTTTTTGAAATATTAGAAAAAGTTGTCTCAACTTGATATGAGCTTTTTTGAATATAAAATAATTATAAGAGAAAATTATAAAATAAGAATACTAATTTATCATAATCCAAAAAAAAATTGTAGCACTTGAACAATTTATATCATATTCTAAGATTCAAAAATACAAACAATGTAAATTGTTAAACACGTTTTATACATCTATTGAAAGAAAAATATAATGTTATTAGTTTCATAAGAAACTAAATACCAGTTATAATAATATTTTCTTTATACTGAAACTAAAACATTTATTGTAGCTAAAAACTTATGATAATGATTAGTTTATAATTTTAAATTTCCACGTAAATCATTGGTTATTACATTTGTGTACAGAAAGAGAATTTCTGTATTACATAACATTATTTCAGGATTAAATAGATTTTATTTTTTAGAAGACACATTTAATTTAAAATTCTAATATTTCTGAGACTTATTGAAGAAGTGATCATAAATATTCATAATTTAAGATTTTATCAACAAAATTAAGACATCCGTGTTACACCAGCACCCCTCATTCTGATTTTCGAAAATTTGAACATGTTAATAATTAGCACGTAATTGCATGAATTTGCACGCATAAAAATAATATTTGTATGATAACAGTTATGCTAAATTTTTATTTTATTCGTGTTAATTCATACAAATTACGTATTAATTATTGTTATAATAGTTACGTCTAATATCTTTTGAGATAGGTAATTGTTATGTGTTTTAAAATAAAATACGCCAAGTTCAGGTATACTTAAAATAATTAACAATCAATATTAATTTTTTTAATTTTTAAGTACAAAATTGATACATTTGACAATTAATGACTGGTTTTTACTAATTATGCGTTTTAATAGAATATACTTTGTCAGTTATCTGTTCTGTACTCTACAGGATAATAACCGTAAAGAACAAAATATATATATATATATAATTTTTTGATATATTTATGTAGGTATGTAACATTTTTTTTATATATTATTATTTATGATTGTACTAAAATATAAATAAAAGTACATTGAGTTTCGCCCAGAATCGTTTTATGAATGCGATGATTTATCGTTGCTTTCAAATTTACAATAAATAATACATTATTATCTTGTTGCGCATAGGTGAATGACGAGAGAGGAATGTTCATCACCTTGTTTATGTAATCTTTCGTTCTTTCCCAGATCCTGGATTTTAAAATTTTAAAATTTATAGAATAAAATATACATATTTGGTGGCCATTAAAGTTGAATTTATGCGTGTGTGTACATAATATTATATTCCCAATGTGTATATAAATACTATAGAATATTATGTACCTTTCAATTAGATTTATCTTGTTACTAAACTTTTTAGTTTTATTTGAAAAATCATTTACGATCTATATGATTTTTTTATAATGCACAGTGAATAATTTATTTTGTTAAATAAATTTTGTTAGTCTTTTTTGACAAATAATTTTGTGTTTGAAAATGTAGAATTAAAAATAATTGAAAATCCTCTGAGAGAAAAAATTATAGTATACTTATATTTTATAAATTAATGAATGGTATATTATAGCTTATCACATTGTTATTTTTATAATATTTCCTTTTTCGTTCATTATTAACATATTGTATTTAAAAATGACATAACTACTATTTTCCATTTCTTAAAAAAACACTACGCCACGTGCTTGACAGAAATGATATAGACTAATTGTCCAATTCCATTATTAATTTATCATTTATGAATAGTTAGTTAATTTAAATTTAAATATATTAAAGCGAAGTTGTGAGTGTCTTGTAATGTAAAATTTTATATTAGACTTTTAGGTTCAAATTATAAGAGATAAATAGAAATTCAAATAGGTATATAATATTTTATTTTGTATTAACTTCCATACATAATTATATTTAAACTTAGTTTAGTTTTTTTTAAACTATGTTACAATTCTCATTTAAATGTACACACAAATATTAAGTGTGTTTTTTTTTAATTTTCCATGATTTCGTGAGATGAGTGGAATTTTCATTAAAACAACCCAGATACTTCAGTCGGGCTCAGCCCACGCAAGACATTTTCATTAGTAAAATATAGTAATTACTAATTGCTTGAAATATTGTGTATATTTTCGTTTCTATATATAGTATATACCTGTATTATGTATTATATTATTCATTAAATTCCATTTTATATAACTTTTTAATCATCAGTAAATACTCGTTATTAAATATGAAAAATAAATCTTTCATACATTTAGCAGATAAACTATATTCCATTAACAATAATCGTCCACGTGAACACAGATGATGATGGTTGTTACAATATAGCAACTAAAAACTTCGTATGACCTATATAAAATTATTTGCAAGAGGGTAGAATTGATGTTTATCAGTTTCTCACAAAATAACTTTTTTTTTTATTGCGTTCCTCTTATTCGAGAAGCTTGAGAAAATTAGAAAACTTACATTACATTATAATATTTTTCAAACTAAGTGCATGCAATTTAGAAGTTTCAAATATTTTTTAATATTTTTCATATTCAAATATTATAGGTACACATGTTTGACATATTTATTCATCTATTCAATAGTTCTATATTTTTTATTCTTATTGTAATACATATTTACCATTATCATATGATACATATTGTTCAGTAATATTTCGTCGCAATATATTGCTAAATTATCATTATTCATTTAAAATTAAAAAAAAAAAAACCATATAGATTTTTAATGAATAGCTACAAAAATAAAATGAAATTAACGTATAATTTTAACATTGTTAACTTTGTTTATTTTATATTTTTTTCTTATAAGATTTAAGGTTTAACTACCTTATTGTGTATAATTATTGTAATGATGTTTTCTTTTTTTTACTTAATTAAAGCAAAAAATTTCGGTAAAATTTTAAATAAATTTGAATAATTTTTGAAATATAAAATTTTTCATTATTAACAGACAACTAATCTTTAATTTCTAGAGCCTATTTGTTAAGATTACGCATATTATGATTTATTTGTTATAAGTAAAATATTAATGTACTCGTATTATTCAATTTATCAATTTTATAAATTTTGTAATTAGCAGATATTTGTTTTTAATAGAAAGGTTAGAAGGTCAAAAGCAAATGCCATTATTATTATTAATCTGAGGTATAATTTTTAGCCCTCAGTAGTTTTCCTAATTATTGTGATATTTTCTTTGATTCATATATCACCCCACTAATTATAGAATAGTAACTATAAAGATTAGCTTTACACCAAATGTTACTTTTAGCTAATGAGCCTTATGGTTTTTAAAATTAATTGTTAATTAATATGTTGTCATAATTATTTATAACTGTAATTTTTTTTTTTTATAAATATACCAATGTTATTAAATATCAATTGTAATTTGTAATTAATAATCACTTCACTAGGCAATTTTCATGAAAAAAAGAACGTTTCAAGAAATTTCTGATCTGAGGAATACAAATATCTCAATAGTTGTAGAAATAAAAGAAAACTAATTTAAATTTGTCCATTTTACACATTATATAATTATAAAATAATTTTTAATTTGTTTTTTTTATTATTATTGTAACAATCACATATGTATTTTATATTAGATTTATCAAAGTATTTAACAATTTTTATTTAATAATTTGTATGGAATATTTCGCAATCATATTTGTTTAAACATGAATTAAGAGATTATTTATTTTAGAGATACCATTAAATAGTATCATAGATAAATATTGGTCTCAACGATTCATATGAAATTGTAAAGGATCGAAGACTTCATATATAAAATGAAATTATATATTTTTCAGATTTAATACGTTAGAGTGTTTGTTTATTATATTTTGTAAAAGTTTTGAAATTATGACACAAGCAATGTGCACCATTTATGCATTTTTTTAAAATATAATTTAAGTAATGTTCAGCACATATTTTATTACCATTTAACTGAAACTACATAAATTAGCTTTAAAAGTGTAAATCTGCTATATTTTATTTTATTATTTTCAGTCAATTAAATTTGAAACATAAAACATTTGAATCTTATTTACTATTTTTAAAAGAGTTAACACACAAACAAAAAAAAAAAACAAAAAACACATTTTTAAATCAATATCTGTTTTTTGTGTGTGAATTAATTAAATATTTTTTTTGTTATAAATAGATAATTTCGATGTTTTCCAAAACTAATATTGTTTTTATGTAAGAATAAGTTTAAATTGTATTTTATTAATATAATTTTAATTTAGACAATTAAAATATTAAAAATTGTAATTGGTTTTAACACTGTTAATACCTACTGAAATTGCAATTATATATGTTGGATAAAATGTATTGGGTACTTAATTTAATCCGATGTCAGATGTTTATATTGACCATTTACTACTTAGAAAAATAGAAACTTCTATTCCAATTGATTAAATTTTAAATTCCTCTAGATTTTAGTGATTATTTTACTTTGTTAGTTTTTAATTTTATTAGTCGTGTTACGGAATAAAAACTATAACAATAACAACGAGATCAGGTCACAATTTAAAGGGTTTGACGCTGATACTGTTATAAGTTTCGATCAACAACATACAATAATTTGCTTATCATAAGTGCTGTAGTTTGGATTTTGGAGAGATTATTATTATTTTTTTTGTATCTGTTTATCACAGAACGCACTTTATAGACGTGTTCAATTTTCTATAAGCATTTCCTATGTATGACGTATACATACTTTATACGTATAACTTAAATACATATTATATAGCGTTGTTAATTATAGCTTGTGTAATTTATAGTTAGAAACCATTAAGAAGAGTATGTATATTTACTTGCAATATGATTTTTAATGTTAATATTTACATTACGTAATAACTATTCTACATAAATATGTCTGATTCAGAGTTGTTTTCTTAGTATTTTTTTAGGACTTAACTTAAAATTTGAGTTTTTTAGTGTAATGTTATGCTGTATGGCCGTTACAAATATTTCTTTCCGTGGCCGGCTTGGATTTTCGCCAAACTAGAATTTCTGTTATCGTCGAATCTTCGTTTGAAATTTTCAAGGTACCTGCCGGGTGCAGTTAATAGTCCGGTCAGAACTCCTGAATGTTATCGGGAAATACGACAACACGACCCTAAAATCTGCCGAAACAACAATGTCCCTGTCGACCCTTTTGCCTTGTTGTGCGCCATCGAAACGGGAATAAATAGGGTGATGGGTTGGCCCGGGATGTGCGATCGCTGCAGTGTCGTCGGGAAGCTGCTGCTGGTGGCGGACCTCGTTTTAATTACCCTCAGGGACCGCAAAACATGGGAATCGATCTCCTCGGGACTCCGGAAGGGAGGGCTGGTAGTATGAAGAAAATCCAGAAGGTTCTATTATTCATGAAAAGACTAGGAGGAGTGGGTTTCTACAATGTCGTTGGGTCCGGTAATTGATGATGCAGTACGTACCGTTACAAAAGATGGATTTTTTTTTTTTACTCACATACTCAGAACGTCAGTGAAAGGGGTTTGAGTTTTTTTTTCATACTATTTTCTATTTAGACGAAATGGTGGCAACATTGTATTGTCGTTTTAACGATTTTTGGAATTCTTGTTGCTCTTTAATGTTCTTTGTAGAACACGAATATTATTGTTAACCATGCACCAATAAAAATTCTCACGACTCAATTCAAAATGTCATTCGTAATCGATTTGGCAACGATTTTACGATATATTATGAGTTCTGATTATTTAATTATAGTTCGATTATATTGAATGCGATACATTTATAATTTTTTAGATTTCTAAACGGACGAAACCTGAGTGATGAATGTTGGGTTCTCAACAATATAAACTAGAATTTAAATAAAAATGTTCATTTTCATAACTAATTTATGAAGTCTACAACAATATGAAATAAAAATGTCATTACCTTTAAATAGTTTCGAAAATATTTTTGTGGTTTTTAATATTCATCTAATATTGCCGTTCATTATTTTGCTATTTATTGTGTTGACGAAGATATCTATATCTGATGAATAGGAAAGATCTATAGATTAATTTTATAGAAGAATTTTGGTATATCGAAATCATTAATATTATCTGTTATTTTATTTTTTTTCTTTAAATAAATTAAGTGGTTAAAGTATTATCATTTTCAAATTTTAGAACTTCATGGAAAAAAATCCAATTGCGTCATTGTGTTTAAGATCTTCATATTTCAATATCAAACAATGCAATTTTTTGAAGTGAAAATAAATAAAATGTACCTATATACATAGTTTGTAAAATACACATTATAAAAGAGCTTAAAGTGATTCACTTACAATATCAGTATGATATAATATTATTAATAAATTTGTTTACGTTATTATTCTACATTAATAATTAAACATTTTCTTAAAAAAACGAGATAAAAATAATTATTACTATTATTAAAAACAATATTCCAAAAGTATTCTATTGATTTTGATAATAATTTTTAATATAATCTCTAAAGTTACAAGTGTTGATTTTTTAAAAACGTTGTTAACATTAAACGTATTGTTAAACTTTTAACAGGTAGAAATAAGACATTTTTGAATAGCGTAAAGGGTAAAACGATAAACTTTACTGAATTTCACGGACCGTTGTTTGTTTACAAATAGTCTATTTATATTCACCGTATTATGTTTACATTATGCATGAAAGACACTAATATTTTATCGTTTTTAGATTAACAAATGTTTGGTATTTTAACACCATTTTCATCCCGAATATAAAAATATCGTGATCCTAAATTATCATTACTTAAAAATGTTAATTTTTGTGAAATAATTTATGTCAAATAATAAAATATAACAAATAATAGTATACATTACAATATATAACTGTAAACTATAAAAAATATTTAATTAACCTTCAAGGAAATTATATCATTTGTATACCAAGTACTTATATTATTTTATACAAAATAGTTTAAATTTAATATTTTAATTATCAAGGCCATCATGTTCACTATGTATGTGTATGCAATTTGACGGAATACCTATACTTTAGTTTATAATAGGACCAACCAAAATTTTCCTTTTAATTTTTATTAACAATGGACATAAAATAATTACACCGCAAAAAAGTTGTTCAAAGTAAATGAAAAAAAAAACACTACGTTATTAATTAAAAATCAAATTTCATTAACAGTTAAACGTATATTTAAAATATAACCTGTGATTTGTTTAAAGTTAATTTAAAACAAATGATTGAATCACTTAATTTTAATTAAAAAAGTTAATCAATTTTAAAAATAAAACCTGATAAGTTAATAAAAATAAATAAACATAATATGTGGAATATCGAATTTAGAAATTATTTTAGACAAATGATGGATGTTATTCGTGTACGAAATATGAAAATATCAGATATGATATTATTTAACAGATTTATTTTAATATTCTGTGCATCAATATTTACATTTTCATGTATTCTTTACAATGTTTATAAAATATGGAAATATTAAAATTATTTTGAAGTCAAACAATAATAAAATCAATAAGATATAATAATTTTTGAGAAATAATGTTTGTATACTATATTTATTAAACAGAGTCAAAATAAAAAATTATATTATGCCTCATGAATATTTAGTTTTATCCATTGAATGGAAAAAAAAAAAAATAGGTACATAATTCTATAGAATTATTATTATTTTGTTATTGTATTTATTATAGAGTTATCAATTTGGTTTATATATATGTTACATTGTCATTTTCATTTAGCTTATCGGATATTTTAAAATATATTCTATATTTGTTATAATAGCTATATTATTTTATTTACAACGTTATACAAATACAAATGATACACATAATATTATAATTTTTAAAATGCTTTTAATATATGTAAGAGCTTTTGTTTTTGTACGTTATGCAAAATAAAAAAAGATGAAATTGTAGTTGTATGCAATATTAAACTCAATTGTTGTAAAAATATAATATTATTTCTCAAAGATAAGATTTAAAATATTTAAGGTACTTTATTCAATAATACGAGTAAAAAATATGTTATAAGTTATTAAACTGTGACAAGATTTTATTTAGGTTTATGATGAGTACATTGATTGAAATAATAGTTATTAGTTTAAAATTACCTAAGTTGTAAAAAAGAATTTTTTTCTTTTTGTTATAATGTTTACTTTTTTAAACATTATATTGTGATGATATATAATGCATTTTTAATATTTTAAATTATAAATTAACTCAAAACACATTTACAAGATATAAAAATTTTATTTTGATCATAATTTATCATATACGTAATCTCTACACAATATTATGTGTTCGTATTTTTATGGTTATAAATAAATTATAATAAAATAAATCAGTTTAATATTCGTACACATAAAATGTTTAATTTGTATCTCAATTTTTGTGGATTTGATTGAAAACTACTGAAAGTTTGTAAACAAAATATATCCATCCGTAGTAGGTAGCAACCGGGCACCATCTGTTATATGTGTACTTCCCGAATATAGAAGAGGGGATATGATATGAAACTTTCGCAACACTTTTATTGCTCCAAAAATTGTTGTCCTAAAAAAAACCTTATCATAATAAATCCAATAGCTTCCACAAAACTGTTTCATCCATCAGAGCCATCAGAGTCCAAAATTAAATTATAAATAAGAAAAATCGATATTAATATTTTAAAAAAAATGTTATCGTTTCAATAACTTACGGATCATTGAAGAAATATTTTTTGTCCAGAAATCTGGGAAGCAATATGAAATATATTTTAAAATTAATTTAAAATATATTTTTTTACGTATACATACATTGAAAATGATCCAGTTGAGGAATTATTTATGTTTTTAAATATTCCAAATGTGTTATTTAAATATAAGTTATTATTTGTTTTTTTTCTTAATCACATATTATTCTTTTGATTTAATATTGAATCGCATGGACATCATAAATAAATCCAACCCATGTATTTTATAATTAATTCATGACGTTGTCATGAAACATATCAAACATAGTTGATCATTTGAAACGGATTTGAATTTTATATTTGCTTATTGATAATCAAGATTGTTTAAAATGAAGTCATACACTTATACTTGTTTATGTGATTATGAAAGTCAGATTAGATAACTGATATTTTATAGTTATGATTATTGTTGTATAAATTGATATAGTATGTATTTTATATACTCGTTATAAGATAATAAATATATATTTTTAGTTAATTAGACCAATAAGTATTTACTTAACAGTCATTAGTTGATTTCGAGTAATCTTCTTATTATATTTAATGCTTGTAAGTTGAAGATCGTTACTATTTTGCACGTTCTTTGGCTTTAATACTGTTTTCTGTAATTCTTTGTTTTAACATCTTTTTTCTCAGAGAAACAAGAAGCCAACATACATCAAACACTCGTAAACACATGAAATAACTTTTACGACACTGGCATCCGGATATCAAAAGCTGACAAATTGATAGAATTTAGGTCCACATTGAAGTCCAAAGAAGATGAATGATGTGGTTATGGAAATGTAATTTCCCTCAGGGGGATCTATTTCATTTTCCATTTTTACTCTTGTATAGGTATATACTATTTCACATATAAGTCATAAATTCGAACCCTCATTCTACTATATTCTACTTTTATACTATTATTACTTCTTATATTTGGAAGCCAATATTGTGCCTTTGTTTTCTATTCCATTGATGTTGTAGACATGTAGTTAGATATTCAGTTATTGTTCTCCATATATTATATGGATTCTATTAGTACTTAGAAATATATAATCTATAAAAGGAGACATATTATAAAGTAAAATATGTTTAACACATTTTTTTTTTCATAATATATTATTTTATCATACAATGTGTGATAGATTCGAAAACATTTGAGTTTTTTCTCACTTTATTTATTAGATAAATAGTGAAATGTCCCCTAGAATGTTCATACATGGTGACACTGTGTTAAATGGAATTTCAATTTGATTATTATTTTGGATATTGGAATAATAAAACTGTTAAATTGTGTTCAAAAATATAAGTATATTATTTTCTTAATTTCATAATTAAATAAAAATTAACTCAGGATTTTAGAAAAAATTTTTATTATGTTAAAAGTTAATAAGTAGGTAATAAAAGAAACTCGTTATATTATAATTAAATTAAAATTAACTTAGCTTTACATTTGTATCTCGTTAATGCCCAGTCTATGTAATGATCACCTTAAGTTATGATAACTAAATTTAATCTAAATACAAATTGTTTAAAGTGTTTTCATTTAAATTTATATTCTGTGAAAACACTTTAAGATATTATATTTTATGGTTAAATCTACAAATTGAATTTTAGTTGTATTAAATTGAAAATAATTTCATAAAATATTTATAAATTTAGAAAATTCGCATAAACATGACTTTTTATTTAATATATCTATACCAAAAACTTATATATGTATATCAAATAGTATAACGAAAACAATGTTTAAAGTAGGGGAAAGTCAATGGAAAATAAATCTCAAGTTTCTAACAATTTGCACTTTCTTTTAATAGTAATTATTGTTGTTCCGAGTACAAGAGTCTCTCCATTTTAGAGGTTTTTTTCTTCTGTGTAGTTCGGTTAGTAAATACTATCCAGTTCAGCCACACCTTCAAATGATTTATTTTAATGTATTTTACGTATTTTGTTCATTTGGTTGTTTTTGTAAAAGCTATGTGGTGTCATAAATTTGTGTATTGAAAACATAATTACAATCATTTTCAAATGCACTTAAAGTGTGAAATTAAACTTATTTTTGTTGTAAACAATCTTGTTCAGATCATGAGCAATAGATCATGAGGGATATTTTTTTTAAGTATTTAAACTATATAAAAGTAATTATTACAACTAATGACTAAACGTCATAATAAAATTGAATTATTAGAAGTTAAATAAATGGTTGATAATATTAAAAGTTATATTATATACGAATAAACAAAAATAAGTTAAATTTTATTTTTTAACATTATTGAATATGTGTAGTATTTTAATTAATCGAAGCCTGCGGTTTAATTCAAAGTATTACTTTTGAATCACATGCATTTATATATCCAGTAGTTGTATTATGTGGAATGGAAGAGATTGAAATTATAAAAAAGTATATTTATCCTCTAGCCATCATTTTATCTCATTGGATTTAAAAATGTTTTCGGACAGCGTGTTAAAAAAATGAAATTTTAGAGCTCCCTAATCCATAGTTTTGCATAAATAATTATATAATAAAATAAATACAATATGTAGCATAAAAACAACCTTATTTATTAATACAGTATGAACAATACAGTATTATTTTTAAAAGCCCATATCGGTATCAATTTTTGAATATTTAAACTATTTGTTTTGAATTTTAAGCTAATTTATCCGGGATTAAATACGATAAAAAAATGGTGACTTTTAGTTTTACATTTAAATAAAATATGATTTACAAAATCTTATAAATTAATTAATGAAAGAATATTTTATGATTTACATAGCTAATTAATTAATGCATTTATTGATATAATTTTTTTTTTTTTTTTTTTAATAAACGTTGTAAGCTTCGTTTAATTTTTATTTAATGTTATTTAATAAATAATGAGCAACCGGCCCATTTTGATTATAATATTTTGATTTTCTATTCAATAGCTTAATTTTTTCAAATTTGTTATTTTGTTCAATTATTTAAACCGATTTAAAATTATTTGTAATTAATTTAATTATAAATAATATTCAATAACTGTGAAAACAAATTACCTTGTCAAAAACAAATTAAACCATTAATTTAAATACCGCCAGATGTGGAAAACCAGATGTATATTTGTGATTTAGCGTAGGGTTAGCGCATAATATAATATATATATATATAGGTATTATACGATAAGTAAAGTTACGGTCAAGTCACAATATCGAACACGTTCATTGTTTGGCCGGAGGAAATGTTGAAAACTAAATTCAGAATTAATGATAAAACGATATACATAATATAATAAGAGTTTGTTTGGCGGATCCTGTTGAAGATTTTATAAGTGGTGACGTATATATAATATACACGTGTTAAAATGGGCGTCGATAATATTTCTCGCTCGCAACGTTATATTATAAGAGATCGGTCAGATGGACGATTTACGTGTTTTCAGTTATTGTAGCGCGGTAATGGCAGCGAAACCGTTTGATTTAAAATGGCACGAGATCGACAAAATCCGTGATAACAGTAGTCGTAATATTACACTGTAGGTACTTAATGGCAGGTAGTAATAGCAACTGAAACGACGGAAAACGTGCTATACGTGTCGAGAAGTAGTAGAAAAAACTATATATCCTAACGATGACGTATATATTATATGCGATGACCTCCCCTTCATTGCGTTCGTCGATAATGTACCATTAGCTCCATTTAGACGCGATTTCGGCCGTGAATTATATTAAACCCGCAACGACGGACGGTGTGAACTTCCCCTCCCTCTCTTACCGCAGAGAATGTAATCCCCACGTTCCCCTGTTCGACAATAGAGATATTTTGATATCCGAACACGAGATTCCGATGGAAATACGGCCAATCACGTGTGCGGTATTTTTTTTCCTCCTTCGCGCGCGCGTGTGCTTCGTTTGGCCTCGTCACGTCCTGTAAACACACACGTACTTCTAAACTACAGTAAAAGTCGTGCTTTTAGTTTGACGAAGCGTATCTACAAAACGAATATAAATAAAATACGATTTCCCCCTACCCCTCCCCCTTCTCTTTCATCCGAATCGAATCGCACGAGTTTCTGTATAAAATTTGTGTCGTCATCGTCGTCGACAAACATCACCCTCGTGAATAATAATTGTCCTAATTTCGTTCGAAATACAAACAATTTATTAATATTAATATCGTTGGTCTTGGTATTTTTTTAAAAATTTTTTATCATTATATCATCTGCGTATTTCGCGTATCGCGCACATGTACTTCATTATAATAATATAATAATACGTATGTTATAAGAAGTGGGAAGAGAGAAGAATATTTGTTTTACAATATTAATATTTTTTATATATATATATATATATATATCAAAGTATGAATGTAACTATCAACGCAAAAATGTTTTGAGAAATTATTTCAAGTATTATTTTATTTTCTTCTATCTCGTATTACGCTCTAAACTAGATGGGGTTGGTTACCATAGTCCTAAACATCTACAAATCTCGATATCCTATATTTCGTCTATTCACGCCAGATATCTTCAGATCACTCTCTCCACCACTTTTTCGATCTTCCTCTCCCTTTCGTATCCATTCTTTATTTTTCATTAAGAACTCTCATTGGCTCTGAATCATTTATTTTTTAACATGTCCAAACCATTTCATTCTACTCTATCTCGTATACTCCACAATTGATGAAATTTTCCAAAATGTATTCTTATATTTTTTAATCTTATTTTATTTTATTCTAATAAGTATTATCAATTATGATATATTTGTGCAGTTAATATATATTTTACTAAAATAGAATTAATTTCTGTTTAAAATGTATGTTTAGACATTTAGATAGTATTATGTTAAGAAAAAAAAAAAAATAATAATAATAAGTAGTTTAATATTTAAATATTATAATACTGTATAATATAATCTACATTTATATTTCTTCTGAAGGTATGACTTTCTAATATTCTATAAAAAGTTACAATTTATATATTATTATACAATGCTAGTGATAATGGGATAATAACAATTTTGCTTTCCGGACGAACAAAGTTCTTTGAAATGAATAACAAATTATTTTCCTTTACGTAATAATATTATATGAAACATAAATTTCTAATTGTAGGTAATATCGACATACAAAATGTATTATTATAATAATAACCCATTATGTAATATATTTTCAATTAATCAAAGAGAAAATAATAATTTAAATTTTCGTTATTCAAACAATTCATTCAAATAACAATTATTATGACTAAATAATAAATAGAATTTCTAATGAAAATTTACTATAAAAGTAAGGGTATCAGCTAACTATCTGATAATTTATATTCAAATATATTATGAAATGCATAATAATATGTAATTCACATTAATCAGTACTTTTTTTTTTATTGTATTTTTAATTAATATCCTTTTCTGAGTATAACTAGTAAAAGCCATGTATAAAATGTTTAATACCTAGTAATATAATTATAAACTAAAATCTCATTAAGTAAAATAATTAATTTTTAAACAGTTAATAGCAGATATAGTTTACTTTGTTAATAATAATAACAATTACGGTGAAATTATGAATAATTTTATTTATCATGTTAGGTAAACTGTTTTTATAGGTTATTGAAACTTATAGTTATAGGAGTAAAAATAATATTAAGTGTTGTACTGGTGTGCTACCAAACTTGGAAATAATATTTACTTTAATTCGATTACACTTTGCTCTTAAAACTTTTAATTGATTTTCGTTAATTAATTTTGGTATATTATAAAAAGAATTTGAGTTAGGTTAAACTAACAATAATACATTTATTAGAAATTATTAAGTTTGTAATATTAATTATGAGTTGTTATTTGCTTCAAAAATTATGATTTTTATCAGTATATATAAACTGATATAAATATCAGTGATAAATTTAAGCCATTGATAAAATATTTGTGTAGTTTAGATATTGTTTATTTATGATGGAATATAGTGTACATTAATCAGATTTAGTGGTTTTTACACCGTTTTTATTGAAAATTAATTATTTGTCAATAATCAATTATTCGTTGTTCAGTAATCAAATTACATAGGTTTGTCAATCTAGATGATTCAATATTGTGATTAACTAATATAATATATTATTATATCTAGCATAATAATATAATTAATATAATATGATTAAAATATAGTTATTTTATAATATATATTTATAATTTTATGCCGAAATGTGAAATTGATAAAATACAACAGTTATGGATATTTTACATTTTATTTCAGTAAATTAACTATTTGTTTGAAGCTATATATTATGATATTTGTATTTTTTTTTTCTAGAATCAGTTGAAACTATAAGCTATTTTATATCCATGAGCAAGAAATACAGTAAGTATTTTAATATAATATTTAGTTAATTTGATTAGTTTATGATTTTTCGTATCACAACAATTTGTTAGAAATTAAATAAGTAGTTAAAATAATTTACTGTTGTCACAATTTTTTCAAAAAAATATTTTGGATTCAGTATTAAATTTTATCGACTTTATTTGTAACACGATTTTAAGAATTATCGAGATTGTTTTGGTTGAAAGACAACTTTTAACAAAACTTTGTCCACTATTATAATTAAAACTTTAATTAGATATTAATTTAAGACTTCTGTCTTCGATAATTGAAAAGAAAAAAATTAGTTGAATTCTGAAATTGTGACAAGTAACTGATTCTGGTGCCTAATAAAACATTCAAATTACCCATTGGGTTTATTTGTTAAAAATTTATATTTTATAAAATTAAAAATATGTATTGTATTGTATTTATAAAATATTTCACTGAAGTAGAAAAAAATAAAATGACATACTTTTTTTTTTTAAAAAAAGAAAAAAATACTATCGTTTTTTAATATGAAATATGAATTAATCTGGTTAAAATATATTTATTAATTAAAATATTTTGAGGTTAATAACTTAATAAATTATTTATAGGGAGTAATTACTTACTCATGCATTAACGATTTTTATTAGTCTTTTAAAAATTAAAATTAGATATTTGCGTTTTGAGGTGGATCAATTAAAGTAATTAAATTTTTATAAGCATACATATATTTAGGTAGTACTTAAATTGTAATACATTATCTATACCAATAATCGTAATTATACATTATAAATTAGCAATTTTACATCCCTTTTATCCCTTATTCAACATTATGTTATACTACCTAACTGGCAACAATCATTACATGTCAATGGGTCGAAGATGGTTCATGGTTACCTAACGAAATGTTTACCTAAAAATTATTGGCTTTTTTGATAAATTGTAGCCAGCTTGCTCTAAAGTCCAGATGACACCACGCGTCCTGAAAAGCCCATGGCTATTCGAGGGTCGAACCTAGACCTTTGTGCTCTGAAACGTTTATTTATAGGATACGTCGAACCTTATCGTAATAGGTAATATAAAGATTATAAACATTAAATTACAAAATATAAAATATATGTATTATACATACTTATATTTTATCACATTATTTAAAATACAATAAATATTAAAAATTGAATTAACATTTTGTTCATAACCAAAATATATATTGACATTTATACTTTTGTTTATATCATATTAGTATACTTATAATTTGATATACCAAATATATGTTTAATTAACAATTTATTTAAAAAGTTAAAATTTTACGATAAATATAATATTATTTATTACGAAAATATCATGTAATAATAAATTATATATTTTAATATTGATTAAACAATAATCGTTATTAAAAATGACATTATATAATCATGAATATAAAAAAAAATATATATTTTAATAAAATGCATGGGAACAATTATTTTTTCAATTTAAACATTTCGTAAAAATTATCAAAAAGACAAATTGACAAATGTCCATTATTCATTACTGTTATGTCTACTGAATAACCGTGTTCAACTCATATACATTAATAAAAAAATATGTTGAAATATCATTGATTTTATATTTTATATTAATAATAAAATAATAAGTCTTATGTAATAATCTTTGAATTATAATTGTATTACACTATTGCTGTCAAATACAATTTTTTTCCCGTTTGTTAAATAAATAAGCATTTGTATTATTCATATATAATAAGTTTGGTTTGGTTAGGTTATGAACAATTTGAGTCTTATCCTAACCTAATTTATTTTGCTAATTGATGGAATAGTTTTGTTCTCAAATATCAACAAAAACGTGTTCGATTTATACCAAGTATTCGTAAACAGTATTATTATTAATATTATTTTTAATATAATTATAATATTTTAAAAATTAATAAATGTTTGAACAATATCCAAAATAGACTTTTAGTGTTACTCATTGTACGTTTTAATAATGTATAGATAGTTTATAACTATGTGATGTACATATCTAGTTGGTTTTTTGTAAACTCTTTTTGTTCCATTGGGAGTGTCAAATACTTATACGTTGCAATTATTATTATTATTATTATTTTACGAGCATTAAACTATTATAACAGTCATTTAGATTTAAATTTTTATACTTTTGATAGACGAATCGATTTTCACTTATGTAATAAGACTATAAAATTGAACAAAATGACTTTAATTACATTAGTAATACCTACCTGTAATTAATTATGTAATACAACTTCATATAGGTGCTTCTATTATGAACGTGAAAACGTTTTAATAAAATTGTGAACTGTTTAATTAGAAGTTTTGACATAACGCTTTGTACAATAGTATATTATAAAGGTACATGGTTAAACATGTTTCTACATTTCGTGTAAACAAATTTTGAAAGATTTAGATTTTACATATTTATAAAATTAATTAACATTTTCCACTTATATTTAATATAAGTTTTCATCTTTATTTCTTTATAGTAAATGTCGAAAGGGATTTATCACGATATCATTTCATAATAATTTATTTTATACCTACTAGGTATGATTTTACGTATCGCTTGTATGTATTGTTATTTAGCTTTTACATAAACACATTTATATACCTACATAAATATTAAATATTATAAAGATTTTATATAGAATATTGAGTAATAAATATACATACATTTTGGTTGTATATTAATGTTTAGATTAAACAAATTCTATAAAGATTTATAATACTTTTATTCCTATGTGATAATTATATAACTTCTTTGTAATTTAATTTTAGTCTATTACGTTTAAAATTAAAAAAATTATAAAAATACTATTTATTTGTATCCTTAGTTATGAAAAATATTAAAAGACGCAAAGATTAACTTTGCAACTGAAGTCTGGAACTATAATTTATCGAATACCACAGTTGAATATACATGCAGATTATACTATGAAAATACATAAATTATTGAGAATTCATTTTATGATTTCATTCCCGTTTTCTTTTATTTAAACACAATATTATATTAAAAAAAGTTTATCTTTAAAAATTAATATCTATCGGTAGGTATATTTATTTAATAATATAATAATAAACTCTTATTTCAGCTATACTAAAAATAGTTTGAAACACATTGATTTTTTTTTTTTTATTATATTTAAATGTATAATAATTTTTTCTTGCGATAAGGTGAATGAATTGAGATAAATGCCTAATACTCGGTATCTGTATGAAAATAATATCATATAATTTTTATATGAATTTAATATATGATTGTTAAACTTTTGATAAGAAAAATGGTGAGTCGGAGAAAATATCTCTTTATTTTATACTTCTTTACTTCGCTCTATTGAACTTTAAAATATCATTGGTTTAATATTCATTATATTTTACGTATCAAGAAATATTTCCAGAAAAATTGTGTTAACATTTTTAATTAAAAACGTTATTGCTAACGTAAAAATAAATATATGACCTCAAAAAATTACATCAGATAATTTAAATAACTTGACAAATACGATGAATTAAAATATTTACAATATTCCTCTTGAAATATCCGTAAAACAGATTGCATTAAATAGAATATTAATTACTAACTTTATTTTATTTAACTCAATTGAACAGTCATGAGACGACTATTTAATATAAAATAGAAACACGAAAGTTATAATAATAATAATCAAATGATACTGCAAATAACCAATTAATACTTTATTAATTTTTAATAATATTTAATTAGGGGAACCTAAAGCAAGTTAATTTAAGTTTATAAATGATTTTGAATGTTTTAAATCAACGCTAGTTCATGATATTTATGAACTCGGTAAAATTATGTAAATATTAAAAATAATTTAGTTGGATAATATTATTTTAACGGTAAAAGTGAAATATTAAAATTAAATCGATTTAAATAATTATTTAACTAGTCAACGCCCAACTATGTTAAAAATTGAAACTTGTATAATTTAAATTATAAAAAAAAGTCGACAGCTAAGCAAATGATTACAATTACAATATACACTTTACCAACCCGTATAAAAGCACTTTTTGTCTGTCATCCATTTGACTAACCGAAACTTCCATTCCATCGTCATGTTTCCACGGCCACCATTGCCAGATTGATTAAAATCCGCATTCTGTTTGATCTGTAACTGTATACGGGTTTTTTTTTTTTTCTGAAAAAGAACCTCGAGATTTTATTTCAAGAGCAAACAGGAGACGGACCGACCAAGGTGCTTTTAATCTACCGGATTAAAATGTATGTACGTGGTAGAAATCCACGTTTGAACGCCATAAAAGTCCGATAACTTGTCTCTGTATTATGCAAACAAATTATGTATTATATTGAAGAACATAAAAGCAGAATTACATGTATTTATCATTTAAGAAAAGTATACGTACGTATACATAGGAAATAGGAAATCATATTTTGTCAAAAATTAATATTTCGAAGATTGAATCCGATGGATTTAATATTAAAAATATTCTCAATTAACTTATTTTATTTTATATCAGTCAAATGTATCTATGTTTATCATGTTATACAGTTTAATTGTGAAATGATCCTAGTATAATAATTATGTCTACGCTTTGCTTTATTGTTTAATTATAGTCTTGATATTTACGATAATATAGATCAACATTTATCTCAATTACACAATCTAATTTTTAAGAATATTTATTTCTTCAAAAAATTAATTATAATTATTATTAGGCTACAATAATCTTGTATCTTACTCGCGGTAAGAAAAATAATTAAACCATTTTATCGTTAAAGCAATACATTTTTGAGATTTCCAATTAAAATAATATTTTCTGTGAATGGGTAAATAGGTAAATAATAATAATAATAATAAGTTGAATTATTCAAAATATTAAATGTCAATGGATTAAATGTATAGTGCACCGTATAGCAGTAATGTATTGATAGCATTAACACATATAGGTTAAACACATATAGTTAATTTTCTTTTTTTAAATTGCAGTGACTCATCTTTTACACCGAAGTGCGAACCGTTTTACAGGTTCTAGAAGTAATTTTAGATTACCAAAGTTTGCTAGAGTTTCCTAGAGAATTGCTAGAGGTTAACCACCAAATGTATTGTAAGAAATCATAATATATATATGAAAAAAATAATTGCGTGTTCCGATCAATTCCCAAAAATATTTTCCTATATGATTTGATTTTGAAAGATTTAAATGTATTTTCATTTGACTAAAAAATACATTTTCATTTACGTATTCAAAGCATCATGCTAACAGTATGCTATAATTTGTGTGAATTGAGTCTTTGGGAAACAACTTAATAAAATAATTTCTAAAAATTGTAATTTACGTTAATATATCAACAAAATATAGAATATTAAATATATAAAATATTTTAAATCTACACTAATAATTTATTTATTTCTCACAACCTATATACTATAACCATTGATTATAGAAAAGTCTATTCTATAATCAATGCTATAACTATTAATTTACCATTGCATTGTTCTATTTACGTTAAATATTTTGAAAAAAATTTTAATTTTACTTTGATTTATAACATGTTGAATTTGTAATCTATATATAATAATTTATAATTATGAAACGAAAAAGTATTAAAATACTTCTAATGAAAACTGTTCAGCACAAATTGCATATTTAGGGTATATTGATATTTTATTATTAATAATTATTCAAAATGCTAGACTTACACATGTTGCATGTTATATGTTATATTATATGGTTCTCAAATTTACGTTATTACCTTTCGTCAATCTTTAGTTTAGACAGCTAAGTTTACACGTATAATATGTTATTCTAAACTTAAATATCTCGTTAAATACACTAACACTTTTGATCAAATTTCCAATTATGATAATAAATTTTGTAATTTTGACATTTAAAGTATATAAATAGATACCATTTATTTTTTAATTAATAATATTACATTTACATATTATTATATTATAACATAGTATAATATGTGATTTTTTTAATATATTTTAAAATCTGAAGAATAAAAATGTAATTATATTTTATGATTATATTTATATAAAAAACAATTTAATAATGTATATATCACGTATATAAATTGTTATTAATTCAATGTGTAATTTTGAAATATGACACAAAAACGAAATTGCGTTGACTACCTTTATACAAGACAACCTATTTCTAAAACATTTGAATAATGACAAAACTGTCATTTTTGCCCAATATTTATAGATTTATAAATTTGCATACACTTGAATGAAGTAAATTATATTATCTATTATTTATGAATTTTTGAAGTTAATGAAATTGTTGCAAATTGAAATACTAAACATTTTTCATAATTTTAGTGATGAAAATGCAGCGGACATTATCCATTTTTTCTTCAAGTAACAAAATCTATAATAATTATTATTATTACCACAAAGTAAATTTATACTAATTTGTTGTGAAATTATAAAAAATTGTAAAAAAAACAAATCAAAAAAACACTAACAAAATAATTTGTAATGATATTATAACATCGAATGAAAACATATTTAAAGCAAAAATTACAGCATCTTTCAGAAACATCCTGTATTTACTATCATATATTATTAGTATTCGTTTTCGTTGAATATATGTTATAGTCTTTTGTTGTACATATAATATATATATATATATTAATTCACGACAGCTGCTTTTTAAGTAATGAACCGTTCTGTCGGAAGAGTAAATAAACACGGCCGTCGCGCGTTGTAGAGATGATAAAGTTTGTTTCTGAGCCGCACGAGGGAATGTTGGGTCTAATGTGGGCTAAACATAGTGTTGATACAAGAATAAAAAAAAAATAGAATAAATTGTACTCTTTTAAAGAGTTGTACTCTATATTTGAATATGATCTCATCATTTACGAAATCGACTAGAAACAATCTAGATGCAAACAAATCAATCGAAATATTTGAATAAATCATAAATGTGTTAAGAACGTTGAAATAAAATAACTATTTATTTTTATATTCGAAATAAACGCCGAAATATAATCATAATATATTATATACTTTCAATATTTTTTTATATAAGATATACTTTAAACAGTTTAAACCTTTTTAAAAAACGAAAGTTACTTTTACTTTCCGGAAATGGCCAAATCGTTCAATTGAGAGCTTATGTTTTATGTATGCTCTATGTAATATGGTTATTTTAAAAAAATGAGAACATTTCGTTTTATCATCTTTTGTGTTAGGTTCTTTCCATATAATACGAAATTCAAGTTATTATTATATTATGTTGCTGTTTGAAACATACATTTGTTATGTATTTTCCTGTAACATTTTACTAATTCAGGGACGTATACATTTAACAATTGGTTTGATACCGTGTTTATGTCCCTCTAAGTTTGAATTAAAATATATACTTACGTATTTTTAATTTTCTCGGAAAGGGGTAAAATGCTATTTTCAATTTTCCGTGGCAACGCTTTATTGGCAAATATTCTATAATTTTTTAACTGTGTAAAACGCTTCTCCGTATCCATCATTTTTAACCAGACATATCGACGTCGTGTACATTATATTGGCTACAAAAATTGTAGTAGAGATTTTAAGTTATTAACAGGAACTCTATTTAATCCCTTTCCGTAAATTTTATACTGATAATATACAGAATTCTGTATTTATACTACGTCTTCTAAGTATTTAATATGGAAGTATGTGCTGTTTTGGTTACCTTATTTCTATACAGATAAGACATTTATAGTTTTGTTTTGTTTGTTGTCAGCTTATTTAATATTTACAATTTCAAAGTAAATAAGTTTCAACATAAGTTAATGCTTAATTACAGACTGTATTTATATAATAGTTTCGAAATTATTATATATTAAAAATTCACATCTCTTTTTTAATATACGAGAAATTTTTTCTTATGTTGAGATGATAATTTTTTCTATATGAAGTTTTGTTTTGTTATTTTTTAGTACATTCGTTAACATTAACAGAACAAAAAATTATTCTAAGGTTAATACATAAATTTATATCATGGTTAAGTATTATATTAATATTACAAAAAATAATAATAATAATAAATAAATAATAACAATCAATTAATTATGATGCGTAATGTACAGGTTGTGATTTAAATTTGTCTGAAATTTTAAAATAATTACATTTTAGTTTAGTTTAGAAAGTATTATAATAATATGGAGTTGATTGAACGAATTTCACTAGACATTTACGCCCGAGAAGGAAATGTTAAATAACGAAAGCAAAATGAGCAACAATACCTATAAAAGTTCAATGAAATACCACAGTGAAGAAATAAAAGGAGTGTTTTTTTTTTTTATGAATCCGGTATAGATATCTTCAAAGGAATCTAACGATTTAGTTAGCAATTGCTATATCCAACAGCTTACTGGTGGTCAGATTTTGTAGACATCTTGATCAAATACCAATTTCTCTTAGGTAAATTTTATCTACATTATTGCCATTTGATTTCCATGATCTTTGTATTATGTATGCGTTTTCACAGTAGGTAACGTATATTGCCAATATGTAAAATATGTTATTTAGAAAAGAAAAAAATCATTCTATTGAGGTCTGTTATCATATTATGGGTATTCATATGGGTTTTTCGATTACATTAGGAAGCTAATGTTAGAAATTAAATGAGTATAGTTTGTCCAAATAAAATTAAAGATAAAAAAACATCTAAAATAAACGAATTGTATACGATTTAATTTTAAATTATAAATTTGTTGTATTCTATATATTTATTATATTTTAAGCAAATACATAAATATTTGACAATATTTTTTTTTTTAATTTACTTAGGATTATTTTAGTAGTATAAATACTAAATATTAAATAATACATAATAAAATATCGACGAATACTTATTCTTATTTTATTGTTATAGTTATAATTTAATTTCATACTGAAATATGAGAACATTGTTTTAGAAAATTATTTATTGATCAAAAGATAATATTATACGAGTATTATTCGTTAAAAAAAAATACTCGTTATATTATGCAAATTTCAAAATCGAACGTTATGTTACTCAATTAACTAGGTTTTTTAATAATAAAATAATAAAATTCTAAACAGAATTTGACCTAACTTTTTAACAAAATTAATTTGTAAATACCTACCTATAAATTGATGAACTAAAAATTATTGAAATATAAAACTGTTAATGTTGCAAGTTAAATTAAGTAAAAAATTTATACTATTTTCTATAAAAGTATTATTATTTAACTACATAAAAATATTATAATTTAAAAATAACTAGGTAGTAGGTAGTATAGGTATCTACCTATTTAAAAACAAACATTGATTCGATGAGTTAAAAGTTCATAATTAAATAAAAATAACTTGTTACGTAACTTAATTTTATGGTTTTATTTTATACACAATCACCATTGGTTATATTATGAATATAATTATACAAATAATCTCTTTGTATAATGTTGGTCAATTTCAGGCCAATTAAAGGTTTTTTTTTATTAAAAATTACTCGTCTTCCGGAGAGCTCCACCGTGGGCAGAATTCGTGGTCACTTTTTCGCCCCGGAACTATTAAAAGAGTTTTCGAAATTTTTCGACCTACAGTTTTTCCGATAAAAATGGATAAACTTTCCCAATAACGATTTTTGGAAGAAAAAAATCATCGCGCGAAATTCGATTTCGCCGCCACCGTGGCATTTTACTATAGCAACCGACAATACCACCGATCGCTTATCGAAACCATAGACAATATAAAATAAATTAATAGAATTAATAGAAGTCTAATTCGATTGACTTATAATATTTTATATCAAAACGGCATATCGATTTCGTCGGCATATCGCCTATTTAATCAAATATATTTTACGTCATTGTAAATTAAATTCATTGCACCTTTTAATATTAATAATATATAATTTAACCGTATTGATAATAGTGATATATTAGGTAGGTATATACCTACAATACACTACATACTATTTACTAACTAACAAGTTTATTTTATTTTATTTTATACTTATATTATTTTATTTTGTAATAAAACTTTTATGTATACTTTATTATAATATTAGTATAATTAATTATGAACACCTTTTACAATTAGTGTGTGTGATAAAATCGTAGACTAACAACGGAATAAATTGTCATTCTTTTAATTTCGTTGTGTGCGAAATTGTCAATTAAAAATTACCCATTTTTTTTAATCAAAACAGTATATAACTATGGCTATGACATTTTTTAGTGTACAAAATTATGATACAAAAGCAGTTGAGCAGTTTAACACTTTTCGTATATCCATGAGAATATAATATTTTTTGGATCTTGATAATTTTCCAAATTTTAAATGTGTGGTTTACTTATTTCATTATGAGCACTGTCATGAACTTGCATGTTTAGACAAATTTAAGTACTCCAAAATTCCAAAATGTAATCGATTTGTCGTCAAAAAGTGTCACTTATAGATCGCGGATGCCTTAAATCCACCGAAATCGAATAAAACTACGAAATGTCCTTTAAATAAATGTACCTCCACAAAAGAAGTTTTTTGTACGCCGTAGGCGATATGCCGATGAAATCGATATGTCGTTTGCTAGGTTAACATCTAATAGATGTTCGAATAAACATACACATCGATTACACGAATAGTAAAATATTATACTGAATATTATACCGAATAAATAGAACATTTTCAATTGTTTAGCGCTTAGTGAAATAAAATAGTTTGTTATAATTTTTATCTTGTGATTCAATATGACTTTTTTGTTATAATAGCTTATGAGTTACATTTTTTTTTTCTTAAACTAAATATCACATTAAACTTTTTAGCACTTTATATAAACGAATACAATTAATATTAATAATTAAAATAAATTACAATATACATTTGTTATATAGGTATAAATATAGAATATAGAATATAATTACAACGATATATTTTTATATATACCGCGGCAGTATACTTATCCGAAAGAGACCGCTGACGAAATAACAACTTAGAAGATTTAATATATTGTAAGATACAATTAAAACATTAAACGACACTATATTATTACATAACTACAAATACAGGTACTATGAAACGTTAGCATACAACTGGATTCTCCAACAAAAATTACGAAAGAAACAAAGATAGAACGTTATATTTGTAATGAGTTAAAGCCACTTATTGATGGCGTAACGAGTTAAGTAATCCTACCAAATAAGAAGAAAGTATAAAACTGAATTCTCCAGATATCAGAACAAAAATCAAAGAAAAAATGTCAATAAAAAATAAAGAAAATAGAACTAAATTCAATAGTGTCAATGAATTAACGTCTATTGCCGATGGACGTTAATCTATGTCATACCCAAGAATCAAAGAATTAAATGGACTCTTATAGAAAATATAACTAAAAACAATGAACTCAATGATTTAAAGTCCGTTATTGATGGTCGTAGGTCATTATATCAATCTCCAAAACATGAACTAAATATAAATCTGGATTCTCCAGACATTGAAACAAAAAAAGAAATGGATTCCATTATGTTTAAACAAGATATTTCCGTTTAAATAATGTATATGTTAATAATTATGTTTTTTTTAATGTTAATAAACAAATTTAATAAATAAAAGAACGAAATCCTATCTTAATCTAGTTTGTAATATAATTTAAGAATAACTATTTCAAAATATTATGTAATGTTCAATGTTGTCTTCATATACAGTTCTGTACCAATATTGCCTATACATTACGCCGCTTTTAAATAAATAATTTAAAATAATTAAATTTTATGTTTGAAAATGGATGTTTATTTTTATTTTTAGAATCGTATGATATTTAAATTTGTTTTATTTACTAATAATTATTTTATATGTCATAAAAACGTATTTCGTATATGACGTGAATAGAAAAGTAGTAATAAATAATAACCTATAAGTATATAATTATTTCCATACTTGATATTTATTATACCTAACTATTTTACATTTTTACACAGATTGTCAAAGTTCATAAAAATTGACAATTATTCAATTATTCAATGACACAAAATTAATTTATTGAATTATATTTTTATCATTGAAAAATATTACAAAATAGATTATTTGATTATAAAATTAATATTCTGACTATGTGCTTTATTAGAATTTATAACTATCAGGAAAGACATGCTCTATTAATTTTTATATAATAACATAAAATAATATGCAATGTCCAATCTCAAATTATATTATAGACATTGTATATAATGCATTGATTTATATGTAGACAAATACAGACTCTGAATAGATAATAATAATAATGTAACTGATTGCGTTATCGGTATTATAATTCATTAAGATATCCAAGGTAAAAGTTAAACAACATCAGGTGTAATATTGAGCAGTCCTTAACGTCGCCATAACGTATTTATTTACCTAGTTATTAATAATATACAGTTTAGGTATTTATTTACAGAGTCATAATTATACGTTACTGCCACTCTTGTAGGTACGTATATACAGTGTCCACAATAAATCCGTTCGTTAATCAAACTTAAAGTTTGACGTTATTCGAGGAGTAGTTGCTCGAGTAGAAATTTAGAGGTGACGTTGGCGGTATTATCCCTTCGAATCCGTCATTCCTAACCTCTCGTGATTATAGAGATTTCGGTCGGTACATATTATTATAATAACCGCGTTTGTCGCCGCAATATGCTTGTCCATAGCCTAACCGCCACGC
The DNA here is from genome assembly GCA_013282895.1 of Eriosoma lanigerum. Classification (NCBI taxonomy): domain Eukaryota; kingdom Metazoa; phylum Arthropoda; class Insecta; order Hemiptera; family Aphididae; genus Eriosoma; species Eriosoma lanigerum. The sequence goes on from CM023360.1 coordinate 13,453,500, forward strand.
TGTACGCAGTCATCGATTAACATCACCACCTTACCTCAAAAAACCACATAAGATCCTTCATCGTTCGCTTAACAATAGTTATTCACACAGTACATTTGGTGAATATTATTTACAGACGGTATGGTTATCAAAATTGTAACCACTTTTGTAATATCCAAATAGTATAACACCAAGTTTGCTTTACGAATACTCTAATTTTCAAATAATCCATCATTATGTATAACAAATCTAATCTTAAAATAGAAAAAAAACAGCCATTAAATTCATATTTTAAAAGCGTTACTATTCTTAAACTATTTTATCTTATATTAATACACTTTTAATACACTTTCTAGGTGAAATTTGTGTGTTCGTACCAACTTATATGATTTTACTTGCATATATTATCTGTTGCCTTAATCGCACTTATTGGCAATTAAATATATATTTAAAAATTATAATTTTCAAACTCTGTGATTTTGACATGCGTATTTTCTAAAGTAACTACATAATTAATCACAATTGTTTGGCGATATTTCACTGTGAATTTATAGTTTGTACCTACTACCTACTGAGGTTTAAAACTTTGTTTAGCATTTGATTGGTAGGACAAATAGTTTGCCAAGTTTTCGGTCGAGTGAGTTTTAAAATAATTTCCATGAGTATTGGGACATTCAAAGAGACACTCCTGTATATATTTAAGGTAAAACCATGAGATATTTAGAAAGTTATTATAATACAGTATTTTTATGGTTAGCAGTTGGTTACAACAACAGGTCTACAATCCAACGGCTATAGAAAATAGAAATAAATAATATTTATGTTGTAATAGTATAAAGCTACCAAGATTTAGTCCCATGGAAAATAGGAAAAAAGTGAATCATCTTGTGTAGCTTTGGTTTGTTTTATTTCATATTCATGTATTTTAAAAGAAAATCTCCTGCAATAATTATTATTCTCAACTACTAAATAACAGTATATTATGGTTAATGTACAATTAAATATTATTCCAAAGTATTTTGCGTAAAGTTTGAACTTTTCTGTAACAATAATAAATGACTGCTACCAACCGGATGGATGTCAAAGGAGATAATTCGATTCTAACTAAGTAGAATGGGTGTTAATTACTTCGCTTTTACCACAGAGTTTTAGAAAGTTATGCGATATTATAATATATAATGCTTTATTTGCGCAGAGTTAGATTGAATTCGCATAAATTGTAATGCAAAACGAAAAGGGCGCTCTGTCCATAACTCAGTTAACGTGGTTATGTTTATAAATTATAATGATAAAAATAAATGATACATTTTGTATAGTATTATAAAAGTTATTTTAATAGTTATATACCTACGAGTACACAATGCATTGTTTGATAGCGTATAGTCATATATACTTAATAATGATATTTTGTCAAGTTTAAAATTAAAAACTTATATTTTATTATTTCTACTTTTTACAGTTTGGATTTAAAATAATTAAAGATTATGTCATTATAAATATACAAACCGTAGAGTTTTAAAAATATTTTGCACACATAATAATATAATAACCTGCAATTGATTGTAATATTATGTAACGTTTTTATTTTACTAAATATTTGGTTCAAAAGTTAATAATTTTTACGCTGACAACGGTATCACATTTTTCAAATAGTACAATTTTTTTTATCAATTTCTATCACATATTTTGTTTATATTCGGTTTATTTAGCTTAATTGTGCTATCTATTATCTCGAATTTTTATTTTCTTAGAAAAAATATACAAACAAACTTTTGTCTCACTTTGACCTGCTTGTTTTCTGAAATCTTCATCTTTACTCATTTGAATATCATTTACATTCCAAATTGTGTACACGCATTTGAATGTCTGTAGAAGTCTAAATGAAGACTATTGATTGCACAATGACTAAAAAAAACTGGAGATATATTTAGAAGTATGCATAAGAATTTTAAAAATGAGTGTTTATTTTTATTTTTGTGAATTGGATTTAGGTATAGTTATTTATTTTTTCTAGTGTTAATTAAAATTGTAATTGAATACGAAAATTATGTATTTAAATTAAAAATTTAATTTACAGATAGGTATGCTATAAACATTAGAAAAATTTAATATTTAAAGAGTACATATTTTTAATTTTTATTATTTAATTGTTTCTGCTGAACAAATGTGTTCTGGCAACAACAAAATATTTTTATTTATTTTTTGTTTGAAATAAAATGAACACGTTTAAAACTTTTTCTGAGAAATTCTAAATATAAATTATAACGTTTGCCGATAATTCTTCGAAATCTTAAGATCGGTATTTGCATATTGCAATAATTTACAAAACATTAACAATAATCAGTGCGGTTTTGTATTTTATACATATGGGATACAGGAAACTTTTAGACGGTTTTCGTTTTGTGAAAATCTAGTCTTGCATACAAATACAATTTAAAATCAAATGCAACGTCAAAAGAAAACATAATGCATTTAAAATTCTTCCCGAGAAATGTAATAATATGTGTGAGCACAGAGCTCAATGTTGTATGTTTGTAATAAAGTGACGAGAGTAAATAATATTCTGTGCATGACTATGCAAAATTGCCTTATTTTAAAGTAGGTAAGTAGTTGATATTCTTGACAAGCTGTGTACCATAAAGGGAAAAGCAATGCCATAAAGATAATAATACACATGTTTAATATAATAATTAACATTTTGTTATAAATAAAATATATACGATTTAATCAATGACTCCGTGTGATACATGTACGTTGCACTAAATTTGTGCGAATAAAAAACAAATTTTAATAGTATATTTTTGTTACATAAACAAAGTTTTGAAATTACATTTATATAAATTAAAGTGTTCCCGGATTGAAATCTAGCATACTGAAGTTTTGGTAGTGCAGTAAAAATACTTCATTACCATTATTTATTGTGTTTTAAAAGTACAATAAAATATATGATATTATTTTTATTGTAATATATTTTTTAAATTTATTTTATCACTTTTTAAAAATTATTGTAGTTTTTACGGTAAAAATAAATCCTACAATATTGTGATAATTTAAACATATACTTAACTATATTTCTATAAAGTTCAAGTGAGTTTTGATGATTTCTGACTCATAAAACAAACCGTGTACTTATGTTTTAATGATGTAAAACCTTCAATTAAATTACGAAGTTTATAATTTAAACGTATTCTACTTATCTTAATGTAATAATTTCAATATGTTGTAATTATTATATTTACACAGTTTTAAATAGTAGATGAGTATGCATTTGATATATAGCGACGATGAATATAATTTTTTAATCAGTTTACCGAAATGAATCTAAAATGACAAATTTTTAAACTAACCAGATCGTTATTCTAATTTCTTTATACTTATTAATTTATCCTATTATATGTATACATTTGTAATAACTCAAATAGAATATTGTATACATTATGTTAATTAGGTAATGCATGTTCAACTGTACTTAGTTATTTGTTACAGGATAGAATATATTAGCCAATAACATTATTTGGGTAATATTTTATTAATGCAATTTTTTCGTTATCGCTTAAAATTAAATTTATTATTAATAATTTTCTGATTGCTAGAATAATTCAATTATTATCCAAGTTTCAAACTCTTTGAGTTTAATTAGTTTTAAATGTTTATAATAATTAATACAAATTATAATCAAAAATATTTGGAAATCATTTTTAAAGTCACACAGAGTAAATTTATAGATTACAGTGACTGTAAACAACAGAAAATACTAACAAAAGATTACTAGACTACTTGGTCTGCAATTAAGTTAGATTCCTTATTTTATAGCTATATATATACGAACATATAAGTAATTTGAAACTATTTGTTAATAATAATCGAGGACTTTTATCAATATTTGCTAACCGATCTTCTGCTACAAAGAGCTCTGTGTTACATAATCGATATAGAATCCCTCGAAAATGTATTACTCACTCTTGGAGATAGTATTATTAAAAAAAAATTAAAAAAATAAAAGTATATCAATAGACATATTTTTGAATATAATATCGATGATATGTTTCTTGGAAGACTTTAGTAATCTCCTGAGCCACCCATTTCTAATAATATTAAATGTTCTGTTGACATCGAAAAGTGAACTGTGAAATGATTTTGTATTAAAAAAAATAAAATCTGGTTTAATTCAATATTACTATGATATTGATGGGGTACATACATTTTTCATTGTTCATTTCAAAATGTTAATATATCGGTCCTAATAATGTGATACATGTTTTATGTAATTCATATGTAAATTCGAATAATTTTCAATTGAAATAAAATACTAAAATTCATGACGATTGTTATCGAATAATGTATTCAATAAATGGTTCCGATGCGTAGAATTTTTATTTTTAGAAGTTGGAAATTTGGAGTGAGAGAGAGAGTTGTTTTAATAATAACAACTAAATAGAGAATAAAAACCGAATGTTATTGGGTCGTGTGCATTTTTCAATGATCATTGTTTTCCTTGATTTTTGGTGAATTTTATAGTGTTCGTAAATTAAACAATATTTTATTTGGATTGTTTTATTAATATAAAAACAACATTACATTTTACACTTATATCTCAAGAATTATTTTAATTTTATTTGTTTGATGTAAATGTGATGTTTTATGGATTCAATCGTGAAAAATAAATTGACAAGTTTCATTCTACTTATAAATTTTATATTACCCCAATCTAATTTAATGTAGTTCATAATAAGTTATGATAAAAAGAAGTTATTTATGATTAAATAATATTATTTATACATAAAAAATATGAATTACTTAATTTTCGAAAAAATAAAACACATCGCTTAAACGTTGTCGTATAAATTGCTTTTTAACTGTTACGATTTTTCATCCGTGTCCGCCCTCGTTTTTTTCGCAAAACGTTTTCTTGTTTTGTATAAACATAAAGCCATTGTTTTTGCCAGAGATTCATTACGTTTAAGTTTACGTTGGATTGCAAATCTTCTCAGCAGGGGGAATGACACAAATTACATCAACACGGATATCGTTGGCTTAATATACGAGGTTGTTTTATTGCACCGTGCGAATTGTTCTGTAAATTATAATTGTCATGATATTAAACATGTGTATTACCATCCCTACTTATCGATTATTTCAAGAGGATTTCCCTAAACTCGAGAACCGATGAAATAACTTAACACATATACACGCACGTAACAACAGCGATGTGTTATGGGAACATAATAATATATAATAAATATGACGTGCACTCACACATGGAAGTTCTTCATTTAATCATAATAAATGCCTTTGCCGGGGATGATTGTTGCACCCGTACAGCGATGCCACCGTGCTTCAATCTCAAATGGTCATCAAATTTAACTATAACACGTGCACAGTTTAATTGAAACATCAATAAAATTCGAATAATATATACGTTTCCTTATAACCTTTCCCGAGATGAATTCTATTGGATTAAAATGTCCTAAGTAAAAAAAAAAAAAAATAAAAGACAAAAATAATAATAATAATAATAATAATAATAATAATAATAATACTATAGGAATCCCCGGAAAATCTTTTAACCCTTTTTATGTTGTCCCTATACGTTTATGCGTGCTCATTGAATTATTGATGTTAGTTTTTCTGGTAGTGCGTAGAACAAGTTTTTATTATGCGCCCCAGAGCCTCTTTTAGGAAAACCATTTTATTATTATTATCTTCATCAGAGTTTCACTCACTGCGTTGAAAGGTAGTATTTTATGATGGCAAAGGTTGAGTCTCCAGGTTCGCAAATGAATAATAAAGTGAGAATGTGAAATGGTTTTTTTTTTAAATGTTGGATATTTTGCGAAACTTGGTTTATTTTTATTACCAACTGCTATAGTAATGGACTGTTTTTGAAATATGACTTCTTTTGTTGAAAATTAAACATTCTTAAAAGAAAAATATTTGTTTTCTTTTAAAACACTATTTGGTTCAATAAAAAAATTATATTTTCATAATTTTAAACTAACATAAGTTAGTCGTTTTATAGATTTTATTTTTCTAAAATAAAAATACATGTTAGGAAAATAGGAATGAATATTATGCAAACAAACTTTAATAGAATGGATAGTGATAGTTCAGGGTAAAGAATAATTGATGGATGGAGATTGTTATTATAGTGGCAAAAACTCTTAGAGAGGATTAAATGCTAAGAAAAAATTAAGGAAATCAAATAATGTTTAATCTTATTAGATATTATTGTAGTTTAACGCGTTTTTAAAATTAAATATTTTCTTCTGATGTAGAGAACCAATTAGGCATAGGTAATATGTCTACATTTTTGCCCGAATATTTAGGTTCTTATAGAGTTAATTAATAAATAACTAAATGTTTTGATAAATATATAATACTATAACAAATCAAACATTGAATGTTTTTTAGAGCATTATCAAAAGCGTATCACCAAATGTATACCTACTCGTATTTCACAACAATAATATAGATAAATACAGTGTCTATAAATAACGTGGTTGTTGAATACAAATCAAACGTATTAATTTGTTTTGTTATTTTCATCACTGATAATAATAATAATATAATCGACAGTGGTGATGTGAATTAACTGTTATCGTAGTCGTTCAACACGCAAGTGTGAACTTCCTATTGTATTTCAAACACATTCACTCGGAGATATTTGAACAGACTATACTCGTACCTTTAATATAGAGAGGTAGAGGTTAAAACCGAATTTTCCCCGATATAATTATATTCGCGCATTAGATATCGGACAAAAGCGTTAGTCCTAAAATAATCAGAATAGAATAGAATAATTATAATAATCATTAATCACAATCATAATTTATAATAATATCTGGTTGATGAAATATTATGTTAATATCATCTTAACCGTAGTCGTTTTCTGCGTCGCTGCATTCTGTTATCTGAAAAATCCAACCAATAAAGGAATAAAAATATGTTTTCTACCTATAGTAATTACGTGTTATAAAAATCCTAAAATTGAATGAAGCATAATCGATAATCGATATTTAAACACAAAAAATACTGTTTTAGATTTAAAATTGATTGAGAAACATTGGACAAAATTTAAAGCCAAAATAAACTTATAAATTATAGTAAAGTTTCTTTTTAATTACTATTTGTTTTAAATATAATACTATGTACCATATGAAAAATATATGATATAAAAAACATGTAAAAATGTAAAATTGATACTCAATACAAAAATTAAAAACAATATATAATTTTCGTAGAAATTATTAAATTATTTATAGTTTGAAATATTAATATCGAGGAAAAGCTAAAAGTTGATTTCGTCACTGTGGGCAGTGTAGCAACAGAAACAGATAGGAAAAAAATCACTAGGAGCACCTAGGATAAAGAAGATGTAGTTGAATAGTAATTTATTTCCTCAGCAAAGAAAATTGAAGAATCATACGTATGTTTTTGGGTATTATTATGACCCATAAAAAATTATCTTATAATATTGTAATATTATAATTTATTATATATTTTTCTTTACCGATATTATATGTTTAATTTATAATCTGTTTTCAATTTTGTTGTCATGGACATGACATTGCATGGGAACAAATCACGAAAATCGATGACGCTAAATCAATTAAAAAATACAAGCTAATAAATAAATTAGGATTTCTTGACTGTAGTCCACGAACCTCCGATGTGTTTATATGGTTATTTAAAGATCCATTAACTATTGCTTTGATTTGTTTTTCGTAAGGAAATCGACTTATAATAACAATAATAATAATAATAGTTATCATGATATGTAAATAATATAAATAAATAATATTCAAACACAAAACTTCGGGCGGCAATAGCGGTTGAGGCGTTTAACGCTTTCGGTAATAATATTACAGTACTCGTGTATTACAGCCGCCCCTGCCGCCGCCGCCGTCATGTCTAATTAGTTAAACTACTCGTTCCACGTTTTCGTTTCACCAATACCCAAACCACTCCTACCGACATTCCCAGAACCGTTACACGCGCCGTTATAATTATTTTTTCAACGGCGGTCGACGTTAATTGAATCATTAAAACAATACCGCTGAGCTTTGGAAACAGTCCAAAAGGGTCTGGATTTTTAAGCTGCACAATGGAGCTGCCGGTTAGTATATACGCTCTCGTATTGCTTTGTTATTATTATAACGCTTTCGTCTTGTCCCTATCGCCGTCCCTCGGCGACCGTTTTTGTACCCTCAGTTTTTGTCACCGTCGTCGTCGTCAGTTCATTCCTTTTCATCCCTCAAACTGGGGTTCACTTGGTTTTTTTTTTTTATTCGCTTTCCACATCTGCGTTTTCGTTACGTATCCTTGATTGTTTTGTCTGGAGTTGTTAACTCTCCGACCGCGTTTACTGTCGCGAACAAAGATCGTTCTCGTATAGACTTAAGGCTACTTTAGACTGCGAGACCAATAAAAACGATCATCACGCAGTTCGTATATTGTATTTTTTTTTTTTTACCGTTTATCCGTCGTTTATGGTCTAACTTTTACAATGAAACGGTTATACGCGAAAAATAATTCTGAGTCTGAGGTCATAATTTAAGGCTCTGCGAGCGTGCATAGTGCATACATAGGTTATAGTAAGCACAATATAGATGAAAACATTATCTGTGCACCAAAAGAGTTCTATGTTTTTTTAATTTTTTTATAACAAATAATTTTACTAATAAATCAATTTCATAAAAGTATTTAAAAATTTTTTTTTTAAAGACTGCTCTGTTTGTGCATGGAAAAAGATAAACAATCTATCTAAAAAAAAAATGTGACTTAAATAGCACTGTTGTTTTTAGAGTTATTTTTTCCACAAAGAGATTTAAATGGAGAAAAAAATGGTTTATGATGTTCTCTTATGTCATAATACCTAACGTCATTTTATCACTAGAAATTGTTGCGCGATAATGTATTTTTTAATATTTATAATCAAATATGAATACGAAAAAAGGGAATTATTTATATAGGTTTATAATCATATAAAATATATAATAAATTCGACATTTTATTTATTAGTAGAAGTTTCTAGAAAATTTATTTATTCCGATTTCTAAGAAATAATTCTTTACTTTACTCATACGAATCAAGATATTTACGATATACAAATCATTTTCTTTATTACTCTAAAAAGAATAAGTATTTTCCTTTGACATTATTATGATTAATTAATACTTGTGTTATAAATTTAAATTACTAAACAAGAATAGCTTGAAATTAATTTAATTAATGAGCTAGATATTAGATAAAATAATAAATTAAATTTATAAGACATAAAATACAGTTATAAATAAGTCATTATTAATAATAATATATTTTTACAACATTATTTTTAATAATTTAAGTTCAAAATTAAAGTGTTAGGTTATTTTATCAAAAAAAAGTATAACTTATATGTAATTTGAAAAAAGTGGTATTGCGTTGTGTGTTCGAGCTTAAATTCTCAATTAAACAAATGAAAAATGGAAAAAGAAAAAAGAAACTACTTGCCTAGTAAAATATTTAAGTAGGTAAAAAGAGAAAAAAATATGTTTAATTATATTTCTTAGTAGAAAATATATGATTTATATCAGTTTTTAATCACTAAAATAATATCAAAAAACATTTCATCGCAGTTATTTTAATTATAAATAGGTAAATAACTATTCAAGTATTGTTTTATCTCACTGATTTTATTATTTAATCGCTATAAAATGGAAACTTTATCTAAATATCTTAAAAATCTAAGTAGGTATGCAAATTTATTATCATATTTTAAGATACGCTAAATAATTAAACCCTATTAATTTCGTATTATTACTAATTTTATATTATATTTAGAGTAATTTATTGGAAATAAATATTTCCATCTTAAATATTTTCAATATCAAATTTTTTGGATACTTAAAATAATATTATTACTGTAATCTTATATTTTTGAAGTATTTAATTATATTGTAATATTAAAAATTGTGGATACTTTAATTAAAATATAGTATAATATTATATATTTTGTTAAATATTATATAGTTTTAAATATTTTCATTAAAATAAATATTTAAAAAAAAATGTTTTTAAAAAACATAGTAGGTACAATTATATTATATAATTTGATTACATTTTTTTTAGTAATATACTATAGTTTTAAAATTCTGTAAATTATCTCGTAAATTGTATTACTCATAGTTATACTTATATACTGTCACTTTTATCTTATAATATTATAAAAGCTACTAAACACTGATCTACATTTATTTAACTTGAATAAGTAATTTAAATTAGTTATTAAATAAAGTACCATGTGAATAATTTAGTCAACTGTTTATATAGCGTAACATTTAAATTAAAATATAATTATTTGTTCGTAAATAAATATAAAATATAATACAATTTATTTTATAATAATCTATTATATTATGTTATAGAAAAAATTGTGGAAGATTAGAGTTAGCTTATTGCTCATAAGTATAACAAAAATTGAAAAAACACTAAAATAAAATATTATGTAAATGCGCCTTTTTTTAGTTTTCTAAAATTATTTCAATTGGTATTTGTAATATTATTATTTTTATTTAATATTTAAAATGGTCAATATACCCTATTATGGTTTTGTTTTCGCGTAAAACTCGAAACTAATATCAATTAACGTCATATTAGTTAAATGTTACCTAGGTAAACGCATAGTCCTATACATTATAATTATATTGTTTGTGACTACCACTAATGATAAAGCTAATTTCTCAAGGAAATGCAAATAGATGAATGATAAAGGTGTTTGCAACGCATATCGAATGTCGTGAATATAGTGAAATAATGGCATACGGAAGCATAATATAATATTGTAAGCATATCAGAGAAACTTCCCGACGAGAACCAAAACTTCGTTGCAAGATTGCCGGGATCCGGGAATCACTGACAAACGAAATCATCGCAAATGAAGTATTATTATTTCGCCATAACGTTCTTATATTTAATTCCTCAAGAGCAACGCGAACAAAAATAATAATATTATTTAATTTGCAATATTCTTTTCAAGAAATAACACTATTGTTAGCGTTGTTACATATAACATTGACAATCATGAAATACAATAGAAGAGACACTTTCATTGATAAGACATGTTTTCTTGTAGCGTTCTTAGGAACGAATTATTTCGATTAAATAAAAATATATTGTAAAATATATCCTGTGTAGAAAGTTGTGTAAATTATCATATCAAGATAACAACAAATATCCTTTTTTAAAATTAACTAGATACAGTTATTTATTTAATAAATTAATATTCCTAAAATGCAATACGTCACTGAACATCTACACAATAGTACCTTTTATACGAGCAAAGTTTATTTAGATTGAGATACTTTATCTTAACTGCTAATAATAATTAATTCAACGATAATAAATGAATAAATGGTATATTTGTTTAATACTTTGAATTTTAATATGTAGTAAAATAATACATATAAACTTTTACGATATTATTCGTATAATAATTATATTGTAATTTTGAATATTAAAGATATTTTTTAGATTCATCGATTCATCTATTTTTTAAATTAAACAGCCAAATAAAATTAAACAATGTTTTATTTTTTATAGACGATTATTTAAATCATTATATAAACACTGTGTAGGTATTATGTGTTATTATTTAAGTGTGATATGGTATCAAATATATTATAGTAAGTTTACCTAAGAATTATTTTCTAGTTTGAAGTCTTGATTTACGAGTGTTATATAGGTCCGGTACAACAGGTGTGTTATTATTATGACGGATATGTTTTTTTTTATATTTTTGACGAATGCAGTGATTAAAATGAAAAGAAGATAAGTAGATCGATATAGAATGTTTGAGTTATAACTCAACGGGTTTTAACCCATCCAGTTCATCGTGGTACCTCGTAATGTAACACGTCATCAAGATATGGAAAACTTTAAATTAAATATCAGTGTCAACAGATATAAACAATAATGACTGTTTTATACTAATAATGTTTAAAATTTTAAATAATATATGAGTATAAGTAACCTTAAAGTAGGTATGGTTAAATAATTGAATAATTCATTTTCGTATGTCAATGTTCATTGTTTTATTGTGTTAAACCTTCTAACATTTTCTTACAATCATTAGATAATATAATAATGTCTTTCTGTATTAAGTGTAACAACACACTATTTTATTAACATGATTTCGACTCCTACTACATAGTATTTTAAAATCCAAGAGCCAAGTGCCAAGATTAACTGAACGGATTGTAAATCCGTAATTATAAAAATACAAAATAAAGCATAACTTGGTGTTTTATACTTTTATTTCGCGTTTCCTTAGTACTGCGTAATTTTTGATATAATTTCCCATTATAGCAATAATAATCTACGGAAGTTAAAAAATTCGTGTTATCTACAGGATGATCTGAATATTATGATATAAAAATAATCGAAATAATATTGAAAATTTATGTATTTCCTATGATTTTTATAACATGAAATTCTGAATACCCTGTATACTAGCGGCAAGAGTTTCTGTATTAAAACTGTACTATATATAATAAACGGGCTATATATAGTGGCAGTAACTGTCCTTGTGGTAGATACCAAATGTGGTAATAACTGTAATGAATGCGATGGAAAAAATAATATGCATTTTATTAAAATTAAGTCGGCAAAAAAAAAAAAAACAAAAACAAAAACAAAAAACAAAATATATATTCTAAATCGAATTTAACGATTTTGTATGGCTCCCTCCTGTTCACGGAAATGTTACAGTAAAAATTATTATCCGGAGGGAGAAATAAAATCTAATATACGTATTATTATGCCGCACTACACTGTAAAAACGATATATTTTCTATTTTTCTATTCGTATAGTATTATACAATGGTTATGGTACAAGTGTACAACTGTCGATAGAATATTTTTTTTTTTTCGAGATCGTCCCCACGTTAAAAACTGAAATGTTATATGGTTGTAAAAGTACGCCTTAATAGAAAATAGTTTCAGCTTTTATGTTAAGTAAAAATTTTGTTCGTGTAATTTATTGAAAACGTTATAGTATTGCCATATTATTAATACCTACAATCAAAACCAATTATAACAGAATTAATACGGTAAATGTGGGTTTATTTATCATATTTTTTATCATTATTTGTTAAAATATATCTTCCATAAAAAATGCCAATTAAATTAATTGTACGGAATTCAATAGATACGATAATAATGATATTAATATTGTTAAAGCGTATCGTGATAAAAAAAAAAAAAAAAAAGAAAAAATCTATTACTATTTTTTTTATATTTTCAACATTAGTTTTGTTGAGAAACTTATGTTTCGAAAGTCTTCAGAGTTTAGTCGGATGGTTTATGATATTTTTCATAAGGCAAACATTTTCACCTTCTATTGTATTCCCAATGATACGATTAACTCTGAAAACGGATATACCGGATTTTATTCCAAAACTTTCACTGCATAATCTACGTAACATTTTGTGTTAATCAAAGCTAATTATACTTAGCTCGAATAATTTTTAACTGTAAGCGATTTTTTTCACCCTTTAAAAACTTTAAGTTATCGCTACTTGACTGTATTAATTACCAGTGATATAGTGGTACGTGACTCTTGTGATAAAATTGTTTTTATATGATAAAAAAAAAAATACTTAGTTAACTTTTTATTATAATGTTGTAGATATATACATTTAAATGCGTTATATACTGGTATTATATTATTTAGCGTTATATCTCATAAATATTAACTATAATTTCTTTTATACCTACTGTGAACTATAATATACAATTTGGTAAATAATCATAAATTAAAAAAAAAAAAAAAAAAACATTAATATTAAATATACTTGGTAATTATATTATTATGATTTTATAGTTATCATAATAAATTCGATACATTAATAATTGAAAATATAAGATTATCACATTCAATGTGATTGCAACAGTATCATATAGCTATTATAAAGATAAGAGTTTTACATTAAAATATACTTTTTTATTAACTAAATATTTAATTCTGCACCTTAAATACATTAATGGATACTATAATTTATGATAAAACTAAAAATTTAAATTCCTCTAAAATTGTTTAGCTTTTAGCTAGAGTAGTATTTTTAGCGAATGATTTTTTGCTTTAACAATACTTTAACTTTATACTATTATAATGGTCAATTTATTGTATTTATTTTTCAAAATTACTTTTGTTATTTTAACAATGATTTTGCTAAATGGATGATGTCACAGAAGTACATTATTGTTAGGAGTTATGTAGGTTGTGTAGGTGTGTCATTTTATACTCATGAATTATATTCAAAATCGTAACGTTTAATAATATGTCATATATTATGGTTAATAATTATTATTGCTTTGTTTCATATTATGCATAAATAACAAATATTTATTGTTGAAATAAATGGCCAGTATTTTAAAGAACAAATTGTTGAGTATGTATTATGTTTATTGCTGCTATAGAATAAATATAAATCATTTTGTATATTAATTCTGGTTAATTTGGTATTTCGCCTTTAATCAATTCATTACAATTTTTATTTTACAATTAATCGTTTCATTTGCAATTTTGAGTTATTTATTTATTTATTTCAACATAGTTTAATATTAATAAACAGTATAAATATATTATAGTATCACTGGATTTATTTTTCAATAACTGCTAATTTAATTGATGATTCAATTATTATATATATATATTTTGGTTGATAATACCTGTATTTATAGTATATAATATAATTAAATATAGTAAGTGTACCTATTATTATATTATTTTATAATATAAATATAAAATTTCAAATTATATATCAATGTGTGTTTGAAATATAAAATTCACGTATTCTATGTAGTTTTGAACTCCGAGTCCCTGAATAACTAAATGTAAATCGCTAGGCACGATCCATGATAAGCAATTCAAGTAACACGTCACGATTTTTCTCCCTTTCAAAAATATTATCTTCACCAAGGGTAGATAAAAGTCACAAATCATAAAAACAAAAAACATAAAGCATTGAATTTTCAATTTTTGTCAGGTTTCAGAAACATTAAAAGTAATGTATGATTTAAGAGACAAACTGTTTATTTTTTCGTATAATTCGTATCAGTGATTACAAAACATAAAAAATAATAGCTTGGTACACGACTCTCAAAGGAATTCGATAAAAATGATTTACACGGTATTGCGTATAATTAACGTTAATTAGTATTTTATTATTGTTTTTCAATGATGATTCAGCCAATAAACATCTATTAGCAAATTTAAAGAGATGAATATTTTAGAAGCAA
>CM023360.1:13468767-13533490 GCA_013282895.1 Eriosoma lanigerum
AAAAAGTTTATTTTTATTTATTTTTTTAAATTTGGCAGTCGGCTCGCCCTCGTCCGTACGCTGGCCAATGTCCAGATTTTAAAATGAGAGGGGAAAAAAAAAATCAAACGGAAACGTACACCTATAGGTATAATAATATGTTGTATACATACAGTTAGAGTTGGACTTTCGTTGCGGAGGTCAACTACAATAATACTTTCGGATCAATAATCGAGACACTCATTGTTGCAATAAGCGACATCGTGATCGCGAAAACGGATTCCGCGCACCTTCTTGCGTTATTTACGTTATCGTTCTATTCGATATTATCATTATTATTATAACAATATTATAATGTTCACATTGTCTCGTTTCGTCAAGTTATCTATAACATATATTACCTACTTACTTATCGAAACGGTTATAAACATTTCGCGATTTCGACGGTGAACCTGCAGAGTATTTATTTACTCTCGAACTCGTCCATATGAAAAAAACGATCTGCTGACGTTTCGTTATTAATATTGACAATGATTGAATCGGTTAAACCAGAGAAACTTAACTCGAAGTTCAACTTTCATCACTTTCTTAATATAAAGTACGAAAATGGGGTTCGTCGGGGAATTAAATTTGATACAGTTATTTTATTTTTATCATTATGGCCTACCATCACCTCACCATCGTATTACGTTAGTCGTTCCATTTATCCGCAACCACATACAGCTTTACACAAAATATATTTCACCATTTAGTTTTTTGACGTTTACCGAGCACCAATATTATGAAACGTTTCCGCATCGTATTTTATTTTATATCATCGTAATCTAATGATAAACTGCGTTAATATTTTTTTTTTCCTGCTGTAGCTTTTGTCTTATATACAACATTATGTTGTCTGAAACCATTTATAAAATAAACTTTATATATAATATATGATGATATTCTTTAGCTTAACACATACCGTTGCACTTAAATTTCTAACAAGTCGTCTGACCTGCAGCTTTATAACCGTATTTAAAATTAACTAGATTTTAACAAACGTATAAAAAAAAAAAAAACGCAATTAAGTTTTCGTGTTCTTTACGGTTTAAACAAAACTTTTAGCAGAATCTTTGTTGTTTGTTAATACGGTATTAGACGGCGTTGATGAAAAAAAAAAAAAAAAAACACTTTGTCGAGAAATAGATAAAAACAAAACAACAGATATTATCGGAATTAAAATATTCGATTCAACGGTTTCGCGACGTAACGGCCGCGTGTCGACTGTTTATATGCAAATTCTGCGCGCAAAGTAATAATAATAATAATAATAATAATATATCGATATAATTATTTTACAACACGTCCCGCCGCGCGTATAGCTTTTTAACATTTTCCCGCAATTTAATTTCTAAAACTCTGTAGCGGTGGGGAGGGGGGAGAAAGAACAACGCATACCGCGACCCGGGTATCCGTGTACACAGCATATATTGTAACGTGTGCACTACCGCGTGAAAAAGTCACACTTTATAAAATGCCGTTTTATATACCTATTTACAGAGTTACTTTGTCAACGTTTTATACTCTTTAGAGCCGACGACGACGGCGTACCTACAACGTTGTTGTATATATATATATATTTGGTATTTGAATTTACGCGGTGAACGCTCGTTGACGAATAATCTCCGTAAACATTATGAATGTATCAAACAACACGTGCGAATTCCAGTTCAAAGGGTTTTCGAGTTTCATATCGGCCCAATTAAGACGTGCGCGCGCGAGATACGTTTTCATAATTTCGAGCGCGATGGCACGCACGCACGTACACGTCTTTATCCCCGTCGCGTCGGTCGTTGCCGCTCGCGTTTATCGTAAACAATGCGTTTAATAATAATATTCCCACCGTCATGAATAATATATGTATCGAAATTACGGTTTCAGACGCTAAACACGCGTGTAAATGTGTATACATCAATAAAATCATTTTGCCGACGTCGCGGCGCGTCCTTGCGCGAACGCCTCCGGCGAGCCGGGTCGATAAGCACATTACGGATTGGAATTAAACTCGTATGATACGTCACAATAATAATATGATATACTTTTATACACAACACCACTACACCTTTATCACAGCGTGTGTCTCGACGATAATTTTTTCTTTCTTTTTTTTTTTTGTTTTTTTTATAAATAATGTGCACATTTTGTTTTCAATCGTTTAAGTATACGTATACGATCAACGATCCTCGACGAAACGCTATCAAATTATTTAAAACCGAAAAAAAATCCCTAGACGGTTTCCCATACATAATAATAATAATAATATTATAATGCGGTAAAAACAGTTTGAGATTGCTAAATATAAGAAAGAAAGCAATTGACTGACGGACAAAATGTTTCGGGCCATTAAATTCGACAGACCATTGTCGATCTTGATATCGGTAGTAACTAAAAGTTACCCCTGAACTCATTTCAAAGCGACAATGCATTTTAAAAGTTTGACCAAAGAGCTTCTACATAATATATCGCTCGCTTGTACACAGCTCGATTGTAATTTTTCACGATAATTCAGTTATAGCGAATATCGATTTATCAATTTAAACGACAATTTAGCAAATTCTCATTCATTTTTTTTTTTTTTTGCACACATACTTTTTCTTTTCAGATTACCAAACTTATCATAGATTTCGGAACATTTTGGTGACAAATTTAAATCACAGGGATATTTGTATTCAATTATTTTATATAACCGCTGTATTCATGTCCACATCAATGTGGGTAATTTGAGACTTAAGAAGTTCGACAGTTGTGATTAGTTTTACGACATTTATTTTTGATTGCAACTATGGCTGAAAATCCAACTTCTCATTATTATGATGAATTGAATGTAAGTAAGGTCATTAAAGTTTCAGCAGAGTGTTGTAGAATAGGTGTCTCTATAGCCGTCAACTTGAAATTGATTACCTCTGTTTGCAGTTAAAATTTATTTTTAATTAATTGTCTTCGAATAGATCAATTAATTTTTCTTCAACTTTTATCAAGTTTTACAGGTTTTTTTTATATGTTTCTCTAACGTTCTGAATCTACTAAATACTGTTTGATATAATGTGTTCATAATATTCGTTTTATAAAAATTACATAGAGATAACATTTAAAGTAAGTAATTTCAACATTTATGTTAAACAAAGTTCTCGATCATACCGTAGGCAGGTACCTATTTATATATAAATATGATTTATGTTTCACTGAGAAAATTATACTTTGAACACGACCCCCTTACCTTGTCATAAACAAATTATAATACTCTACGTGTATATATAGTATATAGGTACATACATATACATGATCCGAGTCTCTCCACTACGAATACGGTGTATGGTAATTTCCTGGATATAATAAAACCGTCATCATCATATTTGTGGGGGTTATAATAATAACGTATTTAATTTATTATATCATGTTAGCTTGGATATAACAAGTTTTGTAACTTAATAGTAAAAAAATAATGCTACAAGTCTTTTATTATTATTATTATTATTATTTTTTTTTTTTTTTAAACGCGAATTACGAGAACTGCGCTGCAGGGCCAGATACTACTGCATCGCATCGGTCGATTTTTAATATAACCAGACCATGGTCGTAATTGGTATTCGTCTTTGCTGAACTTCCTAACAAGTTTTCGCTTAATTTACATGTAAAACGCAATGCAAATCACAGGGCATTTTAACGGTCGAATAAATACAGACTATCGAAATACCTACTTGGCGTTCCGATGATTCTACGCCGCTGTTATAATTGTATAGTTATAAACCGAAATCAATATGCCATCAACATTGCCAAAAATTTCCATCCGTATTTATGGAGAAATATGTTTGCTACTGGATTACGGATCGTACGGATAACTTTTAGGATCTTCTCCTTTCTCAATTCACTATTCATCGAGTCTTCGAAAACCCACGCCATCCACGAGCATATTATTCAACGACATGCATATCTAAACGTTATAAATATTAATATTTTGGCACCTATAAACATATTCATCTGTTTTTGATGCGTTCTTTCTTCGCAAACGTCGTTGCTCAAACCGAAACGACTATTTATTTATTTATTTATTTATTTGAATTAAACTCGATATTTATTACTACCTAGTACTTATAATTATTTCAATTCACTTACCTACGTAGGGAACGCAAGTATAATTAATTTTTTGTTCGCGAATTTTAATTTAACAATAAAATGCGGTATTATTTAAGGAAATTTCTCTGCGAATATTTACCGTTTTATTACATTTAACGTTACATTCGTGTATAGAACATTTATTATAATGGACTATAACGTAAACCTCGTATGCGTTTTATTTATAATCTGTTTTCAATATAGCTTATACACATACGTATGTCATTATGAGTCTTTACGCGGAATAATGTAACAACATTATTGTAAATTTTACATTTTAAATTATAATTTAATGTTATTTAGTATTCATATATTGTTAATTCTATTCACAAATATATACGAGTATATTTATATATTAAAATACAATCATTGTATTGCACGTCATATCCAGGGCCGTATATAGTTCAATTGCCGCCGCTAGGTACGTATTCGAGGGGTGATGATAGGAGAAATCCCCCCTCCCTAAACACCGTATGATACTATACTAAAGTCGAAAATTAATTTGATTTTAATATAATTATTATATAAATATATGAATATTAAAAAAAAAATTCGCCCAACCCCACCAAAATAATAGTCAAGATGTCTGGCCACCGTAAATCCAGGGCCGTATTAGGGCATAGACACTATAGGCACTGTGCCTAGGGCCTACGAAAATAAAATGTGTGGTTATGATTTTTCCGTAATATTTATTTAATTATTTTTTTATTCGTTAATTTAATTTACCTTCTGTAGACGTTAATACAACAAGTATAATATTTTGTATAATATGTCTTGTATATTTAGACTGTTCGTTGTCGTAATTCGTAATTCGTAATAATTACTTATTGAAATCAGATTGGATATACCATAAACCGATAAAATGTCGCTAAATAGTTTACGGCATACGGGCATACGGAGATGTATGATGAATATGTATTATCTAGAATAATTAAAAATATTCTACATAATATTTTATTTTAATTTGTCACAGTTATATTTTCTTTTATACTTCAATACGAGGAAAAAATTTACAAAATGGTATGAAATAAGTTGTTTTTTTTTTTGTTTTTAAAGGCTTAACACTGAGATTCTACACTGCCCCTCCCGAACATACTGAATTCTGATTTCATGTTAATATGTATGATTTTTATCGAAAATAGTATTATCAAATTTCATATTATTTTTGGCGTATATTTTATAAACAAATCAACAGTGATATGTTCTAAAGTAAAACTCGATTTAACTTTAGTTAATTGCGTGATGTTCCGGTAGGTTGCAGCTGACTTAGTACCAAAGTTCGTTAACTTCGAGTTATTTAATCTAATGCATTGGTTCTAGGAAGATGTTTTTTTTTTTTAGAATGAAAACATTTTTTTGGGTATAAATAATGTGATTATCATGCAAAGCATATGCTTCGTTTGTAAATGTTGTTTATTAAGTTTCTTAAAAAATTAAATACTGGACACTACAGGACCGTAGCACATGGATAATATAGCACTGTGCCTAGGGCCTACGATAGAGGTAATCCGGGCCTGCGTAGATCTACAAAAAATTTCCACCTTCCTCAAAAAAATATTAATAAGTAATACAATTTTTAAAAAATTGTTTACATTATTTGCTCCCTATAAATTTGCCACCCTAGGCCCGGGTCTCACTGGCCTATGCATAAATTTGCCCCTGGTCATATCGATATAGTTTTTAATAGATTTTAACATTCTGATTATCAAACTTTGCAATATTTAAATACAAGTTTTTTGATATTTAAATATGTATATAAATTAATTATTTAGCAGTTTATAATAATACAATTTTAATGTATGAAAACTTTTAAATATATTGGATAGATAGGTTGGTATTAACATTTTAAGAGTTGAATATCTATATTCTTTTGACTAGATGATTATTAAGTATATATGAAATATTAATACATTTTGGTTATTATTATAAAACTAAAAGTTTATCGTTTTTATAAAATTTACTTATATATTACATATTACACTTCAAATATTTCAGAAAAAAAAGTTTATTTATAGACATATATTTATATGAATGATATTCTTAAATGATAATCTCGAATCAAAGACGAATCAAAATCTAATGTATAATACATAATAAGTAGATGTAGTTGTTGTAGCTTCACAGTCAACACGGTACATAAACGTCCGCCAATCTACTCGCATGCGCTTATAAATAATGATACGATAGTTAGATACATACCAAAGAGTTCGCGACAAATATTGTTTAAGCTTTATAATATGCAAAAGCTAGGCAAAATTATGTTTTGGATATTTAGATTTTAACTTTGAAAATGGATTTAATTTCTTTGATTTTTTTTTTCTATTGGCTATAAACTGATAAATCTAGGCATATTTTCCATTACCCACTAAAATCTAAAATTAAATACATTAAATAAAAATTGTCTTTTAGTGTTTAATATTTTAACATTTAATAAATAATTAAAAGAAGCTTCGAACATTCAATATTCTAGAAAACAAAACGGTAATTCCAATCTGTGTTGAATCCTCTTAACTCACCTCTTAACTCATAAAAACTAAGGCACTTTAAATAGGTACGCGTATTGATTTAAATTAATTATACTCCATTTGTTATTGAAAATGTATAATAGTGAATAATTCTTAATTACCTACTCAATATATACGATTGTTAATGTTTTTATGCTAGTATCTTGTTATCATAATTTAATGAATAAAAATATAAAATTATATTATATCGATACAAATAGTTTGAAATTGGTTTTTATTCCGAGAGATAATAATTTTTTTTTTTTATCAATTTTTTTACATCATTTTTTATGATCATAAAGTAATGGTTAAATCTTATTTATTATAAACGTTAAATAAAGACGACAAAGGTTACGTTATTGATGTATACAAACAGTATTTGTGTTTATATAATCATTATCGTATTATGTCATTTGGACGTCCTTATCTGCTGTTAGTAGTGTTAATACGATATGAAACTGTTGATATAATCTAGGTAACACAAAGTGCAATTTAACTGGGATCGTTAGTTGTCGATGATTAAAGGCTAATGATAGATTAAAAGCCGACAACCATAATATTATTACATTGAACACGATTTTAGACTAAGGAGAATATATGATTTATAATTATAATTATATGTTATACAAGCTGTTCCGTAGTTTAAGAACTTTGATCACAGAGTATCTAAAGATTACATTGTATTTAGACATAAAACCTTTAATTTTTATCTAACTAAACTTTTATAAGCTATAATATCATACCCGTGAAGTCTAATTTAAGTGTTCGATCAATTATGTTAAATAAATGATTTAAAATAAACTCTAATTAACAAATAAAACTCGTTTTAATTCAATTAAAAAATTTAATAAATATCCGTCTAATAAGAAAATGAAGAATATTATCTAATATCTAGGATGAGATTAAGCACACAATTAGTTTTTTTTTTATTCAATAAAATAGTTTAAAGAAAAAAATTAGTATAATTATTATTTTTATGCCAGTATTTAATCTTTTTAATTCGTTTACGTACAACTTTTTTAAATTGCACATTATGTTTTAAAATATGTGTTTAAAACTTTTTGGCACATAAACCTTTGTTCTACGTGTGTTATATTATACCCAATAATTTGCAAATAATTAAAAATTATTATATATATATTTTTTTAGAAGCTTTATTTATAAATATTCGTAAATTTAAATTTAAACATTTTAAATTAATTTAAAATGCGAATAAATACAATTTATTTTAAATTTTAAAATCAAATTTATTAATGCCTTTTTTATTTTTGAATCTTTCCGTGATTCTATGAATAATATTTTATATACTCGACAATCGTATACACATACTATCTACTAAAACAACAATATTAACTTTAGTATTAGGTATATTTATTGATTTTATTGAATGTCAATAGTCTGAATGTTTTTTTTATTTTAGTTATTTGTTATAAGTACATTTTTTTTATATATTTTCATTCAATCCTAACATAGAATTTTCCATTTTTATTTAAAATAGTTTATAAGTATTATTTTGTATGCAATATGTTCAGAGATAATTCCGTGATCAGTTTTTATAGACGATTCAATATTCTGATAATAAAGAATAATGTGCTTTCTTTAATTAAATACAATTTACAAATTTCAAATATGATTTAATAAAATGTCACCATTAAAACATTTAATAATATACTTTTATAAAACATAATATAGGTACTTAATGTACTTTTACTTTATTGCTTTTCCGTTACATTAAATCTTTTAATCATGTTATGTGTTCGCTTTTCCTTATCCGTATTTAACTTGGAATATATTGGTTTCCACAACAATATTAATAACATTCAAATAGTTTTAGATTATAATATTAAAAAATTTAAGCATTTATTTGTATAACAGCATTCTGCCTATTCATATTTTATAATTATATTTTATTGTATTTCACGTAATGCGATTTCTTACAAAAAACTAAAACTACTATTTAGGTTATGTTGTTGGTTGTTACATGGACATTTTATATCCTAAATTGTAAATTATAGTTATCAACAATATAAATAAAAATGCGCACGATTATCTTTATCAATAAATCTCAACCTTTTTCTTGTGACAATCCTAAACAATTATTTTACATTTTTTCACGATCCTAATTAACTATTTGGTGGTCAAAATTAATTCGTGACTCACGAATTAGATAACGAAAAAAAATATAAAAGGTAAAGATACAAGAATTATTTTCATTATAATATAACGAAAATAAATTATAATTGACATATTATAATTAATTTTAGCAACAATTATAACAAAATATTATATGAAGCCAACAAGATTTTATAAATCTGCAGTTTTATCAAAGATAATGTTAATGTTAACTTTTAGACGAGTTTAACGATAAGTCATAATATTCGTTGGATCAAAAAACGAGATAGCTAACTGTTGATGTATACCTACGTACTTGAAGTAGAGTGTGGTGTTACAGATTATTAATTAACATCTATTTATATCAGAATTCGAAAAGTTCCTTTTTAAAAAGATCTCGTTCCGTTCCTCGTTCACTTGCTAAAATAAGAACTTGTTCCAGATCGTGTTCTTTAATTAAAAAAAAACTCGTTCCAATTTTAGTTCTTTTTTAACCAAGCCAAACATTAAATATAAATGTCCTTTTTAAAATAATATCCCATCATTATTCATTTATAATGTCAGGTAAAGAACAATGACCAAACTGAATGGCTGCAACAACAAACAGATAAATGTACTTTTTCTTAAATTATTGTGTAATATATTACCTATATTTTGGTGAATCAGCCAATTAAATCCGACGAATATAAGTATAATTTATAATATAGACGTATATATTTTTTAAAAAGTTTACCATGAAATATATTTTATTTATAACTCAATTTAAAACATAATATGTCGTTTTATTTATATTTTACAAATATTGAAACACAAAATTAAACATTTTGGGTAAATTTAATTTAATTACTTTAGTATAACATCGAAAAACAGTTAGGTGCAACAACCAGATAAATACACAATTTTTTTTCTTCGAACTTTTTAGTTTTTTTGTTATAAAATAAAAAGAGTTAACCTAATTTATATGTCACAGTTTTATTTATCATAATTTTCATTTAATAATTTACAATATAAATTTTAATAATTAATTTAGCTTTGATTTATTATAAATTCATAACTCATAAGAATAAAACCTTTTTTTATCAGCCTTGAACATTTTAAAAAAGTTGATTTATCTGATTGTTATTCCAACTTCCAAGTCCTTAAATTGAATTACAACATAAAATATGAAACAAAAAAATATATAAAGAATCACAAATTACTAATATAGAATTAATTATTATTAACTAATATAAATAATAATTAATAAGTAATAAATTTGTCCTTTAGTTATACTTTTTTTCTGATTTCATACTGTAGAATCTTCCAACTTTAAAATAATAATAAAATAATTTTAATTCTTAATTCTTTTAATGATATCTTAATATTTTATTATAGGATAAGTGTAAAGGGTATTCTGGTTGTTAATATTCAATAGTCCTTCTAAGCATTTTAAATTAACTATTAATGTCTCTTTTATTTATAATGCACAGAAATAATATAATTATATTAAAATATATTTTTTAAATTAATATACAAAAAAACAATAAGAAACAACTATTATAGAAATTGATTTTCGTTTACGTTCATAAAAAAAAATTATAATTCCTTTACTTCTTTCGTTCCTTTATTTTAAAAGGAAGAAGTTCTAAACTTTATTTCTACACAAGGAATTTGTTACAGGAGACTATTACTTTTTGAACGAGTTACTTTTCAACACTGTATTAAATAAATCATTATAAATTGAACATTTCTTAAAATACAAATTTCAAAAACTATACCTTTACAACAAGGGTCAAAAATATTAATCAAACCAATTTTGAAAATTATTGTATTTGTGTAACTAAAGATAATAAATAAAGATAATATATTTTCAACATTACTTTGAATGTTGATAGGTGACATTATTGGTAATAATATAACTTTTTATTAATATATATCATTCGAAAATTCTATACTTTATTCGATATGCAATACGCGAGTTATAAAACATGTTTTCCTCCATGAGAGAACCGCAAATTACATCATCTCGCACACATGTTACTGGTTTCTATGTGTTACAGGCAGTTATCGTCTTAAGTTCATAAATTTATACATAGGTGGAACTACACAATATTTATGGGAGTACAAAAATTTTAAATGTAAATTTACAGACACATTTTAACACTCTTTTTAAAACTAAAGAGTCTAAGTAAGTCTAGAGTAACATTACTACTTCAAATTACTATTTTAGCATACGTTTGGGGTCCTTAAATTATTATATATATACCTAGGTATGTAAACTTGTTCGTAGCCAATATTAAGAAATAAATCTAAGAAGATAAACTCATTGGTATATATATATATATATATATAGTCATATATTAGTACCACCTTAATTAGTAATTATAGTTTTTTAAGTTAGTGTATTTTATATTTTAAATATATATATATTATAGTAAGTAATATATTATTATACAATAAATTCATGAAAAATACTTAAAAACAAATAAAATATAATAGGAATTTTTAATATTTTTGGAACGAACTTTTTAAACTTAAGTGCACAAGCACCTTTGCACCACATTCCTTCTAGTGGCATATATATGTATATATATGTGTGTGTGTGTGTGTCAATATGAACTAGATTATCTTTAAAACGATTTCGCTACATACAGTTATTCCAACACTGATAAAAATGAAATGTTCGTGTTGTTAACACGAAACGAAAGCCGATCACTCTGTATGTAAAGCGAACATATTTTAATCGCCCGAATCGTTTGCGGCACTTTATACACTCGCGGGCGTGTTTGTGCAAGAGAAGTTTTAGTTAGCCGCTGTTTTGGTATTCAGTAAATTAATTATATTTCGCGTCACGTGAACATAATCCAAACCTAACGGATTGTACCGTATAATTGTACACTCGGGCGTTCGTGCGCGTATCAAGGGATAAACGGCATACGGGTATAGGCATTATACCTATTCGGCATTATTCAAAAAAAAAAAAAGAAAAAAACGCACCTCGTGTCGAAAGCAAACGTTTTCAATACTCGCACGGTCGCATATGCAAATGTCGTAAAAAGTGTGTACAGCTCAGAAATATATTTTTCGCAGACATAATGGAGTTTGCGTGTAGATAATCCGCATAATATAATGTTAGGAAAATATCGTTCGACGAATGAGTGCGAAAAGTTCGTATAAAATTTTATGTTGCAACAACACACGTCGATACATATTATTACATAATATACAAAATAACGATTGTGCTGGATAGGCGGGTTTATTATTATTATTATTATTATAAAAATAATAACAATCTTAATAATAATAATATATAAATATGGAATAATAATTTTAATATATAGTTTTGACAATCGCCGCGCAGAAATCGATATACGGTTCCCTCTATCGCTCGCGAATAAATAAACCGCGTAAACGGTGCCGTTTTTAACGCACAATAATTACTATTATTATTGTTATAATAGTAATACGAACGAGTCCACAAAATGTACGTATTGCTGCTAATGGTCTCGGATATTCCAAGGATTTTAGAAAAGCTACAGTCGATGAGCCCGTTTTATTCGGTTTTGTGCGTGTGTGTGACACAGATTGATGGGAGAGAATTAATAAAATATGCATAGTGGAGATTTACTACTCGTACAATATAAAATAATATTATATACGAGAGGGATAATGAACCGTAAGGATTAATGAATCGATCGCTGTATCGTTAGTTGTATTATTCACAATGTGCATTCAAATTTCAAAGTGTGAATTCGAACGGTAGATTTGCCGCAACGAGAAATTGAAATAAAACATTTAAAAATTATCCGAATTTAATTTCTGAAGTAACAAGAATAGCGAAGAAATGTGCTCTAATCCTTATTCTTTACTTTTTTTTTTTTACGAACATTATACCATTTATACCGCATATTATTTGAATAAAGTAGTTTGCACTTTTTTAACATTCATAATATTTGTGTACTTACATTTAATTTGTTAGAAAAAAAAACAACCATCATGTAAACTCTACGAAAAATAAACCTTAAAAAAACGGACTTCTTTCAAATTAACAATAGGAAAACATTTCACTAAGTGTTTGAAGACAGAATTGTTTAGAACATAAATAGGTTTATGTATTGGTACCATTATTCTATTGATGTTTCAGTAAGATTTTTATCGATAGAATATATAACATTAACAATGCATTTCAGACAATTTTATTGTCCATGTAATAGAATACAAAATTCGTTTCGGTTTTTTTAAAAACAAAAACCAATGAGTTGGAAGGAATTCAGTATAATTTGTTTTGTGTATTTATCAAAGTAGTAAGGAGGTTATTAACTCAAAAGTAATTTTTAATATATATGTATATTTAAATACAAATAAGAAACTATTTGTGATTTTTTTTGAGATATATTTTTTTATTTATAAACAGAGCTAAAAAGCGCATAATCTTAATGCGAGAATTATACCATCGCACCTCATAATAGACTAAGTATAAAAATGTAGAAAACACGTAACAAAAAATGCAATATATTTTTGCTAGCTTCTACTCCGCATGTACGGTGTATGTAATCCCTTATTTACGTCAAATATTTTTCTGCACGTTTTGCAGTGGTATGTTAGACCTATGTAATCACTTTAAGGATTTTCAAACCCTTGGCATTATAGTAAATATGAAAAACAACCACATTGGATTATCGTTTATTCTAAATATTATTGCCATTTTGCGAACTAAAGTAATTTCCTCTATTGGCATCCTTATTTCGTATAAATAGAGGAATACGTATAGTAAAACAGTACATAATATAATTTAATCATAATACTGTGATACAATTTCCTATTTTTAAACTAGTTGTTTAGTCACATATAATATTAGTTTAAATCCGTTGATATTCACTACCACAATATGACCTTAGTTTAAATATTTTTTTTATTATTTTAGTTTTTTAAACAAATATATATGGTTTTAATAAAAATATTATAATTCCAATTATTAATGACCGTGTAACGATAGTTATTCTCAGATGCGTTTAAATAAACAAAAATAATTATTATTTATACAATAATAATTATATAGAACTGGTATTTTAATGGCAAATAGAAACGGAAAGAACTTTTAGGCTGAAATAATAATTTAATAATACATTATTTTCACTATATCACTTTGTTTGTCATAAATTGTATTACAGGATAATACATTTCGAGCTATTATATAAAAGTTAAAGTTTTGATTATTAATTTTTAATTTTAACAATTAATATTTATGGATAACTTTTCAAAGTTCGAAAAACATGAACAATTTAAGAAAAAGATAAATAATAATGATAAATATAGGTATTAGTTTGAACTATTATAAAATATATTGATTTCATAATTAAATTGATAAAAAATAAAAAATTGACAATGTTATAAATTATATAAATTAATTGTTTTGTATGCCTATATTATTTATAAATAATATTGCAAATTACAAAATGAGATTTTCGTAATATTGTCTAGTATATAACATAACAAACAGTTATATTTAAATATGTTCTATCTAATGGTTCAATGGTATCGATATTCTTTGTAGGCTTACATCATCCGTCTTCGTAACATTTGATCACTTAGTCAATTGACAACTTTGGCAGAGTTTCCGTTTTTTGAAAATATGTTGCATCCTACCTACTTCTTAATATAAAACGATAAATTGAAAATGTGAAGTGTGTTGTCAATATTGATACTTACCTTATTATATTATTTATTAGACTGAGTAAGATATATATAATACGATGTATTGTGCTATATACAATAGTAAAACGATAAATAATTTAATAAACGCTATATGTTAAACCCTTATTAACTGTTAACACATTTTTTATATGAAAATCAAAGAATATAATTTATGTAGAAGTTTCGATTATCTGTACATTTTCATAAAAAAGACGTTAAAACTTATTATTGTTTGTGTGATAAAAAAATCAATAAATATTATTTCCAGAATAAGTTGAAATATCATAATTATAATATAACTTTGAACAGATTTTGTTGATATGATATAAAATAACGAATGTGAGTGATTATTTTTTTCTTAAATTATTTTTATTTCATATTTTATTTGGTTAATCATTGTATTAGGTATATTACGTAACCATACGATACTCAATTTTAATCATTTAAAATATTGATTTTTTAATTTAATTATAATAATATTATAATATTTACTTTAATTTAGATTTAATATTAGAATATATACATTAAGATGTGAAATATTATCATTGGACTTCTGAATTTAATATCAGTAACATATTTTCGTAAATTAAATGTCAACTAGATTTGAGTTGAATTGTTATTCAAGTGCGTATAATTTTCAATATTTCACTAGTGTGGTATTGACAGACTATTTAAATTTTATTTGCATTTGAAAATGCATTTCTGTTTACGTAAATATGTGAAATATATATATTTACTTTGAATGATTTGAATCACATATATTTCAGATTTGTTTAATTTTCGAAGTATGTTGGCAGCTATTTATAAATGTTTATATTATCCAATTTGATGATTATTATATTATCAAATAACACTATAATTTTAACGTTGTTTTTATATGAATACAAGTATAATTTAAATTTATATATAATATATCAACTAGGTAATTACCAATTTTTGGAATTAGAATAGAAGTTCTATAAGAGTTATAATTCAACACAAATAAATAATAACTACATTTTATTATGATAATTATGGGACAGCTTATAACTGTTAATATCGTAATACAGAGAATAAATATATGTAGTTTAATAAACGACATTATAAAATACGAGATGTATAATATTTTTATCATTAAATAATTATTAAAATAATAACTTTAATTGTTATTTATAAAATTACCATTTTAATTTTAATTTTTTTACTACGATTAATAATACGTGTATTATAATATAGCTATTTAATCAAAATATATATTTAATTATGTCACGATAAACGATTAATATAATATATGGTTAATGTACGGTTAGATAATCTTTTATTTATTGTCTATCTTTAAAGTTATTTGGTTACTGATAAAAGTTTCTGATTATTATAACCTACGAAAATAGTTTTCACTTTAATTAATCAACCTAAGGAGAACAATGATTAAAATTGTATTTTAAAATGTCAGACATTGTATATTGTAATATATTTTAAAGTTTAAATGATAATTCGACGTTATCTAATATAGTTGATATTAATTTATATTTAGTTTTGTGTACTGTTGATTATAAATAATACCAAACAACATAAATTATTTTTCGAAAGTTCTTATAGTTTTACTATCCTTAAGCTAATATATTTCGTTTTACGTTATCTTACTTTATTACAGTGTAATAACACAATAATTACTATTATTTTATCTCATATAAAAGTTTTATTTTGACAATTAATTTCATCACATAAAATTAATATATTTGTAAATACTTATAAACATACGAGTATATATATATAATTTTATTAATTGAAGAAAATAAGTTATATTCTACAAAAGTATATTATAATAACTTCATTAAATATTACATTATAGTAATTTGCTCTTCTATAATTTGGATAAGTTGAAAATTTTGGACCAGAAAAATCAGTTTAAAAATATTAATAAACAATTTTTTTAGTTTTGATAATATGTTTCTGTTTATCTTTGCAAACAAAAAATATGATATTTCAGCAGAATATAGGTAATTAGTTGCAGTAAATCACTCGTATTTTGAAGTAATATACTATTATCATGATTTGGTAAACAAAAAAGTAATGAAAAACAAAAAAATATGTGCATATGATTTTTAAGTTTAGTGTAATATCTAGGTGTGTATTCTGTGGAATTTTTAACTATTTTTTACATTTAATCTACAAAACCAACATATTATTTTATCTTAGTAAAGTAATCATAATGATGTTCATTTGTAATACACGGTAAAGAGAAAATAATTTTAAAATTATTGTTAATATATTGAAAAACGCTAAAATATGATTTCTCCTTGTCAAAGTTTAAATATTTGAAACCGAATAATTAAGAGTTACAAAGAAACGAATCATGGATGAGTAAGGATAATTAAAACAAAGATAATAGCGAACACAAAGGCAAATAATAAATTAATATTATTATCATTGCGTAGTATTAATTTGGAATTGAAAGGTAAAAATCCAAAAATAAAAATTTTCACAAATGAAGAAAATAAAAACTGTACCAATTTTTATGACATATGAAAATACTTTAAATTGGTTTAATTGAAAAGAAGACGACTGTCTATATCAAAATGAATTAATTATGAGTTTTTAACATAGTTTTAATACTTCAAAAATTTTTGTACATATCGAAACGTATTTCCGGCAATACCACGTTTTAACTTAATCACTCATTATCAATACAAAACGTATTGCTACCACATTTTGATTTACGTAATTTAAAATATTATTTCTTTAGATTAAAATAAATAATAATTTTAAGTTTAAATATTAATTATAATAAGTATCCCGTAATATATCAAAACATAATTTTATTTATCAGTTTTTAACAAGAATATTTATTTATTTCAAACATGTTTTATTAAAAATAGTTAAACCTTAAATATATACATATATATATAAAATAAATTAAATTAAAATACAACATATTGTAATATTCACAATGTTACATCATAAATATTTTAAGTAAACTTATTTTCAATTTATTAATTCTTTATTCTTAAAAATTATCAATTAATCATTCAACACGTGTATTAATAAACTTTTAGAAAGTTTTAAAATATAACAAAATATTTAAAAATATTAAATTTAATAAGTCATTCATTTTATTATTAATATTCTTATTTAATAATTTTTAAAAAATAATTAATTAAAACTTCAACATTTGTAGTTATTAATTTATAGAAATAGCTTAAAAAATAAAAACAACATACTAAAAAATATTCGACATATATAGAAATATTATTTTACAAGTATTTTGTATTTAATTATATAAATTATAAAAATTACAATTAAAAAATCGAATACTTCCACTAAAAAAAATTATAAAATGAATGAATAAAAAAAACAACAACATAGTTACTAAATAATATATAACATACATCACAATTCTATTTTACATAAACTTTTCATGGTATAATTCATTTTTCTCACTTTATAACTTCTAAAAAATAATAATAATAAAAATTTAACATTAATTTGTAGTAGCAAATTTATAGAAATAACATCATATAATAATTAATTTGTATCACATTGCCACTTTTTTTTAAAAAAAAGTAGCACCTTCGTTATGTACAGAAATATCATTCTCTTCTTCAATTTAATTACTTTCATTTGGTTTGAAAATATCACAATAAAATTATTTTGTCTCTTCAGGTACGCAAAGAATCGCATTAAATATCTAACATCTTTTTGTTTTGGATGCTTGATATAATTAACTTTTGGTAATATATATTTTTATCCAAGGTTTAAACTTGTTCCACTTTTAAGTACAGAAATAGCATAAGTTTATGTTAGGTTATTATCAGTTTAATGACACATTAACTGTTTTTATTCTTTTATAGTATGTAAGAACTTTTTGTTTTGTTTTTTTAATCACATTTGGTTTCATCAATTTTTTTACAATATTTATGTATCGTAAATAACATAATCTTTATTTGAAATATAGACAGTAGTAATTTTTTTTTCACACGTTTACATATTATAGAATAATAATGGTAATACAACATTTTGTATTTTCACCCTTCAATTGAAACACATACTTACAATTTAACATCGTTTGTTAAAATACCAAATTTTCGGCTTTGAAGTTGCTTAGCACGTGCAGTCTTAGGTCATAAGGGCAACGACTGGGATAACAAATTGTTCTTATCAGGCATATATTTACATTTCTACCAATTTTAATTAAAACGATAAAAATCAAAAAGAGAAATTCAAACAATTTCCTCAAACGTATTTTGGCTATATTAATTTGTTCACGAGATATTGGTAAAAACTAACAACGGTTTTTTTTTATATAAGAATTCAATATTTAAATTTTTACAATGTTTTATATACACATTTTCGTAAATAGCATATTAAAATGATTGTTAAAAATTATCGATAAAAATTCCATTTCGGAATATATGGCAATATTACTAGGTGTATTAAATCTTAAATTTTACGAGTTTGTAGTTATTATAAAATAGCTAATTTTTCAGATGATATGCCATGGCTGCATTGCTGTATGTATGTATAAATGATTCTGTTTTTTGATTTGGCAATAGGTAAATATTTAAAATTCAGTCAACTATAGATTAACATATTATATTTTATTTTTATTTGAAATGTAATTAAAGTTATTATATTTTTTTCAAAATTTGATGTTACTTTCATAAATCGTAATAGGATAAATTATTTTATAATTTTTTAATCTTTCATATTTTTAAATAAGTTTGATAATAGTAATAGCAATTTCTTATCATTTTAAATATGTATGTAAAAATGTAAAATATTATACAAAATGAAAAATATCGTACATTTAAAATTAATATCAACATCATTGTTGTTATAAATGTAAATTTTTTACTAGTTGTCTTTAAACGAATACGCATGCATATTATTATAAATAAAACAGTTTATTAAAAAAACTTTTTTAAATATTTGGGTCGATACATAATAAATATTTTTATTTATCATTTGGTAAATTGCGAAACTGTAACGCACTGTAAATTGTTGAAATTCGTATGTCAGTAAAATGATCGAATACTTTTTTTAGTACTTTTATAAAATATATTTTATGAAGTATTTAAAATATTTTTTTTTTATAAAATAAAAAGCATTTGTATAGATATTTGAAATTAAATTATTTTATTTTTACTTATGTGTTTATAACCAATAATAGTATTCCACCATTTTCCGATTTGAAATTTTCATACACATATATACATATTTTATGTTTCATGTTACATAATACAGAAATAATACTTTTATTAAATATATTTTTCAACATCGGTAATGCCATTCAAATGTCCTAATAGTACTCAAATAGAATATAAATAAAGTTAGTAATTTAATAATTATTATTTGTATGTATACTTACATGTTACATTTTTCTCTTTTTGATTTTTTTTGATGTTAATGGAAAACAAATTGTCACGTAGAAAACCATAAGAAAATAATTTTTATTAATATATTATAAAATACTCATTACAGTTAGATTACTAACTAATTATATTCTAAATTATTATTACTACTTTATCTTTATTTACATATCGATTATAATATTATGTTACGTTACATTAGGCTATGCTAATAAATTGTATATAACGGAAACGTATTTACTTTATTTATTTGAAAAAATAATATATGAACTAAAAGTCATTTTAAATATCAGTGTATGCCCCGTGGTATGATTATTAATATTTAATATTAAATTACTGTATATTTTCCGGATCAATTTTCTGTACGTAATTGAAAAATAAATGCTCCGCAGACTGATCGAAACAGCTAACATGATTTATATCCTTCAAATGTATCAACAGGCTACGCAAAAAAATACATCAGTTCGTCCCTTATGACATTTTTTTCTATTTAATTTTAAGTAATTCCATAGAATAGTACATCAAGTATAATAGTTATAATATAATTTATCTTATGATATTATAAATTTGTATAATTATTTTTATATTATGTTTCATAATAATAATATTTTAACGAAACATAGTAGGTAGTTTTTTATAATATTTAATTGGTTTTATAAAAAGTATATTAATATATTCTTTGACAACCTTTATTTAAACACATTTTAATTAATTACAGAATAATAAATTAAAGTTTAAGTAATGTTTAATTGCATTTTACTCTCTTTGAATACCATTTCTCTAACATAAACACAATATTCTATAACAAAATATATTTAATAAAAACAAGCAAACATTTATTGTAAATAAATAGGTTAGGTTAAGTTGAATTACCTAATAATGGTTTGTCTCAGTATAATATGAATTACTTTAATAAAATACGAGTGGTTTAATACAATATTTATTACATACCTTAATTATAATATATTAACAGCTACCTACCCATTCATTTGTATTTTATAAATTTAAATTTAACCGTATTTATAAACAAACCATTGAGCACAAATTTCATTGAGTAGGTAGTAGGTACTAGATGTTCTAGAACTACTCATATTTTACTCTAATTGCAATATTTCCGCGAAAAATTGACGGCTTTATTTTAAATTCTTATTTAGGCAATGTCTTATATTGTTCTAATATTATTACTATTTTTCTTTTCATATATATATACATCTATAATGATAAAATTAAAACAATAACGTCTTTATTTTTTGATTATTTGATACTTGAAGATAGAATAAAGTATAAAGAGTATATTTTTTTTTAAAAAATTGATAAAAAATTTTAATTTATTGGAAAAATCATATAAAATATATTTTCATAAAAATCAATATTTCTTACGTAATTTTTTGTAATTATTTAATCTATTATATTGTGGAATATAAAATTCAAATTATCTATATTCAATATTGTGATAAATAAATGATATATAAATAGTTGTGATCATAGTCTCAGTATATGTTTATCAAAAGTTATAAAATATTTAAAATCGAAATAGTCAAAATTACAGTTTACGCAAATTTTGCCATTTTCCCGATATTTTTTGGCATTTCCCCTTTTCTTGAGGAATAACATTTGAGAAATTCGAAAAATGAGTTAAATACAGTACCAATTAGATGCAAATCCTCTACCAAATTCACCTTATAAATTACCCTATTCGGACAATTATTTCTGCCCGAAAAAATGTCTTCAAATATAAAAAAATATGATACATCATTGTAAAACCAATACATTTTTCTCTTTTCTCAGAATCTAAAAGTAATCACTAATTAATTTAAATTTCTAAAATGAACATTCAAATTGAATAGAATGCGATTAAGTAAAAGGGTAGAACGAATTAAGGTAGGTATATGTTAATATGATAATGAATCGTATGTACACAATTGTATTGTCCCGGGAATGAAATTAATCTCTCTTGGTTGGCGCTGAAATGAAATTGATATACGTTCTCAAATATCTTTGTTTCGTTATTAATTATACAGTTCATATTATTCTAATTTGCTTTTTAATTTAAGAGAAAAATATTGTTCTAGACAATTAGACATAATAAAATATGAAATTCATAGTGTCTTTATAAATGTAAAAATATAATTGGTTAACATAAAACGTAATTAAATATTTGTTAAATTATACCTATATAATGTTTTTATACTGTTTATCTATAAAAATAAACAACTCTTAAAACTTGTTTTATGCACATTCCGACATTGAGATTATAAAAAATAAAATACCTTATCCTCCTTTTTTTTTTTTATGTAATATCGTTTCCACCAAATATTGTTTGAAAATAAAATTTGTCATTCGTGACCTCGACAAAGCTTTTCGAAGCGATCACATTTCAGTTGAATGGGTTAACTTTATAAATTATTGACCCCCGAGACATGAGGACTAGGTTGGTTTTATTTACAGTTTTTCCACATAATTAAATCTCCTATTTTTTCTCTTCGCTAAACAAACTTATCGAATTATTCGTCACCTGAAGAAGTACTTAGGGGAAATATTGGATTTATTTTTTATATGTGAAATCATGCATTAATATCAATGAGCCACGATAATAATTGTTTTTTGTTCATAGACTTTCAATTTCAGAATGACTTTTCCTCTCTTGTATTTATCCGCCATATTTTATTTTAAATTGGTTTATATTTATTTATAGTAAATTTACATCATATAATTTGTTAGAAGATAAAACAATTTATAATATATTCAATAAATTAAAAAAACTAAAATTACACATTTATATGCACAATGTCGCATAAATATTTTGATTTTAAGCGATCAGTTATTTTATTATAACATGGATGATCTGTATTTTTTATTTCAATAAATATCTTAACTAATAAATTGTACATAATATATTATATACCTAAAAATAATACATTCGTATTGTTCATATAATATATAATACAATCTTTATGAATTTCTACAATTTTCAAACAACAAATTTGAAAATAATACAGTTATTACTTACAACTTACCCACTAAAATTAAAAAAAATATCAGGAATAGTAAGTTTTTTTTTTAATTTAAGTAATAATAGTACGTTTATTTTTTATAATAATTAATCACAACTAAGAATTGAAAGGATCAGTGCAATAACCAGGCATGTCCATTTTTTAAAAAGGAGAGAATTTAAATTGAACTCAAGTTGTTAGAAACGTAATTTTTTTTTTAAATTCAACAAAAATCGTCTTTAAGTATATACTTAAGCATAGTAATATAATAGGAATTTAAAAAATACATTTTTACAATTTAGTTTAATTTAAATTCTCTCATGAATATTTTTAAAAAATAGACATGCCTGGTTGTTTCACTGAGCCCTTCAGTTGAAATAGTCAATTCGAAAATATGTATAAGCAACAACAAAAGTATTTACAATTAAAATGTCAATTATCTATAATTTATTTACATAAAACAGCATGAGAAATTAAATTTATTGAAACAATATCCACATTTTTAATTTAAATTGTTGAGTATGAAGTGGGATGTTTATTTACGAATATAAAAAGTATACATGTTACAAACATATAAAAAAAGTATGGTACGGTTATGAAGTTTGTATTATAATCATTGTACTAAATATTAAAAAAAAAGATCAAAAACTGCAGCTGATGAGAAATAAATGCAATTATTATTATAATATATTATATAAATATTTTTAAAAAATACTATTAAAATCGAATAGTTTCATTAATTGATATTAGTATATTGTATAGCTGAAATTAGAAGTTGAAATTAATCTAAAATAAAATACATAACATATTTTTTAACATACTATATTAGTTTTTACATATAATTAAATATAATTAGCTAGAGTATTCAAATTGTTAAATTAACATATTATTTACTTTTTTATTAAAAAAAATTTACGATAACTATTTTTAAATATAATTTATAATTTATTCAACATAAAATTGTATAGAATTAAAACAAAATAAACATATTTATTGATATGAGTGTTAATATATATGTATTCTATATATTCTTATGTTTTGATAGATAATTAAAAATAATAAGAAATTTTAAGTTGAATTTTATGGTATACATATTATAAGTAAAAATATATAGTAGGTGATATACTTATTATTTAGAACATGTTCACTTGTTAAACAAATAAAATTAAAACAAAAAACCGATTTTCAATAAATATAGTAAACCTTTTTTTTAAAAAAAATAATTTATGTACGATAAGTGAAAATAAATTTGAGTTCATTAATTAAAGTAAAAAATATTATTTAATGAGAAATATGTATTTACTAAATAAATATTCCAGATAATCATTAAATTTTCACATATTATTATGTATAAATTAGAACACTATATACATATTATTGTACTTTAACCTAGTGGAACCCTTGGAATTAATTTCTACCTTTCGAATTCGTTTTTATAATGATTTCGGTTTCCAAACGATTGTATAATGGGCCTCAGTTAGCTTAGCCGATTTACATGTGTTTTAATTTTTTTAATTTTTCGCATGCCATAAACCATCAACGTGTCCCATCAAGTAAAATAATTATTTTTCGTACGTTGATGAAAAAAACGACTTTCAAATTTATTATTGTTTAAACGTACGACTCTAGGTATATCAGTATATGGTATGATGTATATGATTCTGAGTATTATAAAATAAATAAAATCCCATTAAAAAAATATATATATATTTATTTAATGTCAACAGCAGCTAATGCTCATAATACGTTTTTAATTTCACGTTAAAAATCGTATTTCTTGTGGGAATATTTTAAACAAATTTTACTAATATTGAATTTAAACACAGTTGCATCACACATTAATATTTATATTCTATTGTTAAAAAGTTTTGTTCAAAATATATTTTAAAATACATATGATACGATAATACAGTCGAAACATAAGTTTATTATACTCGCGGATATAATAACTAAATTTGTTGATAAAAATAAATAAATTTAGATGTAGATTTAGAAAGTTTCAATATCAATAAATCATAAAATAAAATAATGAGAAAGACATAATATTTTGTCACGAAATAATTTAGTAAATGTTATGTTGAAAAAGGTTGAATATAGCGAATTTCTATTTTAAATATTAAATTATTTATTTATTATTTTTAATATTACCTAATATTATTACTGTTGTATTGTAATTTTTTTTAGTTTATTGACTAATCCAAAAACTCGCAGAGTCGATTAATTGTTGTCATCTCCAATGTAAAAATATTTATATTAAGTTAAATTTTAGTCTATAACAAAATAAT
The DNA here is from genome assembly GCA_013282895.1 of Eriosoma lanigerum. Lineage (NCBI taxonomy): Eukaryota > Metazoa > Arthropoda > Insecta > Hemiptera > Aphididae > Eriosoma > Eriosoma lanigerum. The sequence goes on from CM023360.1 coordinate 13,493,814, forward strand.
AATTAAAATGTTCTATGCTGTTTGTTAATACGTATAATAACTAATACAACTAATTAAAAAATAATAATAATTACAATGTAGATAATAGTACCTACTATGGATGATATTTAACAATCAAGTAGTTAGGCTAGGTTAGGTGAAATTTATAGTCGATACACGAGTTACGACAAATTACAAGGTAAAATATATCGAATATAAAATAATTACAATAGGTACGTCAATTCATTGAAAACTTTTAATTATGTAGTTGCTAAACTTTTAACGTGCATTAGATATGCGTTGTAAATAATCTACTTTTACTTAATATTGTATTAACAGAGTTATTTTTTGTTGAAATTGTTACTACAAATGCTAAACTACTCTACTTACTTTTTATCGATTAAATTTTGTCCCTTATGGTCCTACATGTTAATAATAAAATGATTACCGATGTGAGTATGTAAATAAATGTTTTTTTTTTTTTTTTTTTTTTACCGTAATTTTAAATACAAATAAAATTTTTTCAATGTTTACAATTGTCAGAGGTAGACGACTGTGATGATAAACGTTATTACATTTTTGTTCAAAGTGGAGTATGGTACACAAAAGAAAAAAAAAACGGTTGTTCGTAAAACTCACTAAATACATGGTTATTTATTATTATTATTATTATTATTATTTTTTTTTTTTTTTTTTTGTAATTTAAGTACGGGTCTATTTCAAAGAGCTGTCGGAAAAAAAGAACGGAAATTTAGCCTTTTCCATCAAATAAAATATATTGGTTTTAGTTTTAGAACGCGATTTTTTTTCCTTCTTTTGTAGCGTAGGTGACGTATGTATTTGTTCGCGCACGCGCGTGCGTGCGTGTATTCTAAGTCTAACGGTTTGTACGTTTATTGCTCAAGTTTACTACTCATGGTGGAAGAACCCATAAAAGACAAACAGAACTACAAACAAAAACCCAGTTGAAAAATAAAGACCGTGTGCGAATAATATTTATTAAGCTAGTGCTGATGTTGACAATTTGCTCGACGACATTTGCTCCATAAACTTTTCACATAATTTATTTAGTGACGATTGGATGATATAAATGGGGTTTTTCAGTAATGAATGCCTTTAACTAATTTTTGGTAACCACATATTATTTAATATATGCGATTTTAACAAAACTAAATAACCGCGTGGTTTTAATTTCGACCTGTAGTAAATTAGATATTATATTATATTTTGTAGTAAGGTGATCAGAATTTCACATTTTCACGTTCCAAAAATATTCTTAACTTCATACGTTTTCAATATTATCTTCGTCATATTTCAAATATAATATTATGATTATTCATAATATGATTATAACTTATTGTCCGTCTGTTTGATGAATACAATTGATCTATTAAAACCAGTTGCTTTATTTTAATATTGTTGTTATCAATATGTATTATCTTCTTCTATTCTATTTCTATGTAATATGAATAAATTTTATTTTAACAAGTCACTATGTCTTATTTATTATAATTACCTTATAATTTCGAACGATGAGTTTACTAATCGATTAATATCATTGATTTTTTGAACACTAATTGTAGATAAAAAAACAATATAATATAATATTATGTTATTGATATATTGCAAATTTATATTGATTAACTTACTTATTCATTAACACAGTATTTATATTTAATAACAAAGTACGTTTCAATAAATGTTATTGTTAATTGTTATTACACTATTACAGAGTTCAGAAATCTTTGTAATTTCCTCAAATTATAAATTATTGCAATACTAGAAAATGTTCTAATTTATTCCCGAGGACATTGAATATTAATCCTTAAGTTTTACAAAGAAAATTTCATTAAAGACTTATGCACAGTGGTATGTTATCAGGCACGAGTGAACACAACTTGTAAAACAATATATGTTTTATATTAAATTGTAATTATTTTAAAATTACACTAAATTGTTCAATTTAATCATGGGGACAAAAAAAAATTCTTAGAAATGTCATTATTTTCATTGAAGTATAAATATAAGATAGTAATTTATATTTAAACACATAATATTACAAATAATATAATAATACATTTCAGATTTTCAAAGACTTACTGTAGGGTGAACTATATATCCTCCATTCATTATTTCAGTCAATACTTAGGAACTTATTTCAAGTTTTGCTACGTTCTCTAAAATTTGATTTAAATAATTTTCTTAAATTGTATATACTGTACGTTTTATTTTATCATTTATATTAAAAATAATATTTCTATAAACATATATTTATAATATAATATAGAAATTCTTGCCATATGTATTGTTATACATATGAGAAAATAAATCGAAATTATAATATAGTAATTAAATTATTTAAAATGTTTGTAGATATATTTAGATAACTAAAATAAAACATATCTTGTCTATCTTATCTTATCTTTCAATAAATTCAATAATATATGAATATAAACATTTCAATAAGTTTTTGGAAAGGAACTGTTTGGCTATTTCAATTTGGTTAAACAAATACTTTTAAATCTAAAATCATTATTTACACATGTTTTAGTTTGCATTACACTTACACATATGTGTGAGTTCTACAATTTGAATAATGCATAAAAAATTAAACTTTGTAAGATTCAAAAATCGTGTTTAAAACTTATTTCACACGTTTTATAAAGAAAGAAGTATAACACATTGACAAACTTCGTATTTAACATTTTATTAAAATATGAAATGTTTAACAGCAATAATAAAGATCTCACTTTTTTTTTTTTTTTATACTAACATTTATATATATATATATATATATATATATAATTTATAACCACATAATTTAGTTATTAGCATTATTTAATGTAATTGTGTATAATCTCACTTGAATGGTTGGTTGTATAAAGTATAAAATAACAAATAATTATTTATGTTTATTGTTGTTGTTAAACCAACTACACTATTTCTACTATTTTTCACTATTTTGGATAGTTAAATTAATATACACATATATATATATATATATATATATATATATATTGAATTTGGTACATTTAAAATTCATTGAAAATTTATTCTCGTCGTAAAGATGAATTGCATAATACGAATAATTATATAAATAGAATCATCCAAAGTTATTCGAATCCATCGTCACCACTCGTCAGTTTTCAATAAACTATAAATATTGTATTAAAATCATTTTCATTGGAATCTTTATTAAAAGTCTTGACGCATATCTGTGCGTTACACAATGGTATAAAATTGAATATTTTTTATCTAACGTACTAATATTATAGTACCTAACACTATTTCGCTCGAATGTCATGCATGCAAGTTCTAAACTTCCATCAAAATGTATTTTAAAGAACGATTCTATAGATGTAATGGAAAATATGAAAAAAATTTAAATCAACACATTGATTTTGACAGGGCACTATACTTCAGGTAACGAACAGTGTAGTGTGAAAAGCACCAAAGAAAAAACTAGACAAGTAACCTCTCTTTTTTGACAACTATGGTTCATCACAAGTAAATAAATATTAAATTATAATATTACATACCAAATATTATTGATATGTGTCCTGAATCTTATTATAACATCATAAACCATTCTTTTAAGTTATGTGTATTTTATTCAAGTAAATGTCCAAATCCTAGTGTAAAAAAAATATTCTAATGCACATTTCACAATATATAATATATACATAGATAAATATAAATACATATAAAATTTAGTGTTTTATACCACTTTATAAAAATATATTTTTAATTAAAAAATCAAATCGTTCTTTTAATAATATTTTTTTAACCATAAGTTTAATTTTTAAATATTATGTCCTTTATTTAACATTAGGTGTGTAAATTATAAATATTGTGAATATTTTATGATGACATTAGCAAATTTGTATAATACTAATATGGGTAATGATTAAATTGTAAATGTATCTACCTATCCGTTTGAATAATGAGAAGGAAAAGTATATAATGGTAAAAAAAGAATTATATACATATTAATCGTGTATAAAGTATATTGATATTTTAAATGATTGGGATAGGTATTTGTTTGGGATTTTACATTCCGTGTGACAGTTTTATAATATATGTATCCAATTAAAGTTGTGAATCGAGTCGTGTAGATTTGTATCAATACAATTCAAATCGTAGGACATATTATAGCATCTGATATAATTATTATAAAGCTTTTTTTAAGTAAACCAAATAATATATATTTTGAAAAGTGTTATATATTTTTATGTTATACTTTTTATTTAAAATCATACTGTGCCATGATTATAATATGTTTAATTCATTAATCAAACAGTAACCAAACATTTTCATTATACTACGCATTTAAGTTGGTACATTAAGTTCATCTAATGATTTGTACCATTTCGCTATAATCTAGTACATTATTTCAATGATTTCATAATATAAATTAATTGTAACATATAATTTATTTATGTTTTCAATATTTATACTGAATGTGTGAAAAAAAACCGTATAGTTTGTCATTATAATTTATAACATACATTATTTAATTTTTAGAATTGTAAATTCTCATAATACAGTCAAAATAGTTTGACCATCGTATTTTTAATGATAGGACGATATGTTGTATGATAATACTTACATTAATCTAACATAAAACGCTTATGAAAAACTAAAAATACATATATTCTGATATGTTTACAATATAATAGAATTCACAAAGGAATTGATCATTTAGTGTAGTAGGCAATAACAATGATAAATAAATTAAGATTATGTCTGAAGACACTTTCTCGGGTAGAAATAAAGGTGTGATTACCACAAGTAAGAATATTTTCGGTAAAAATGTGTATCTACTGATATATTACTTGGCTTATTTATCGAATTCCTTAATAGTTTTTCCTTAGAATAAGGAAAACTACCAAAAAATGTTTGAAAAACTGCGAAATTCACGAAAATTGTGATTGTAACAAATTTTATTTTAAACATTTCTTGATTTTTAATACAATTTTGAATTTAGGGACTATATTTTCAAGTTAAATTTTAGATATCTTACATTTAAAATTTTTTTTTTTAATTTTGACATTTATTTATGCCTAAATATACAGCGTGTTCTAGATCTATTAACTAATCGTACTATCTCCGCGAAAATTTTTAATTTTTAAAATTATTATTTAGGCATTGACTATATAAATATTTTTAAGTATTCTCATAGATCGTCCACATGCGTGGTAAACTTTTGGAACGGATTATTAGAATATTGTATATTTAACTGAGTTTCGCTCAAAATCGTATTATCGAATGCAATGATATTGCATTCAAATCTTAATTATAATAAACCACTTATTTGTCTGAGAACCGAAGGAACGAAAAAAAAACGTCCAAAATCGACTTCTTTTCTTAATTAATTTAGTCTCGATTTTATTCATTATTTGTGCGTATTGCTAAATCATTAAGACCCGCTTAAATCCCCACATTAATGTATAGTTGTTTCCTATGTATATATAATTAAATGTTTATTTAACACATGAGGATAAAGCTAATTTTATAATGGATTAGTTACCTGGCACCAGCCATATTTTTGTTATCATTTTAATATTTTGTTATAATTATTAATTAAAAAGCCAGAAAGTAGTTTCTGGACGTTCCTTCTTCGTCCCTTCGGGTCTTCGGATAAATTAGTGGTTTATTATAAATACGATTTGAAGATTTTAATGATATTGCATTCAAAAATACGATTATGAGCAAAATTCAGTCAGATATAAAATATTTTATAGTGATATTTTTTCCATAATATTACCATGCTTGTAGACTATCTATGAGAATACTCTAAAATATGTTCAAATCCTTACATTTAAAGTTGCATTAGTTAGAAATTATTTTAAATAAAATTCATCAAAATCATAATTTCCGTGAATTTCTCATATTTTTGACCATTTTTTGATAGTTTTTCTTATTCCAAGGAAAAATTTTTGAAAAATTGAAAAATGAGTTAAATAAAGTACTAAGTAGGTGTAATTTTCTACTAAAGCTATATCTTTTTGTGAATCGAACTATTATTTCTATCCGAACAAGTGTCATCAGGCATAAAAAATTAAAAAACATATGTGTGTAACCAATACATTTCTTGATTTGCTTAGAACCAAAAATATAAATATAAGTATTAATATAAGTTTTTTTTATGTTTCAGTTTTTTTATTTAATGACGAGTAAAGAACTCATCATGCATTCAACGAAGGCCTCAAAAATTGCGTAAGTATTTTCTTATAAAGTAACATTGTCTTTGGCTCTTACGTTTCCCGGCGCGTTATTCGGTAGACAGCGTTCACTTAAGTGGTTTTCGCTTATTAATTAATTAATTTTATGATAGCTGGAGAATAGTCAACCCTTTATTTCAACAGAATGTATCAAGAATTTCTAATCCTTATTAAAATTATATTATTTGTGTAATTGTTTATGACAACTACGATAGGAATTCATATGAAAATGTCGCCTTTGACGTAAGTACGTTTTCATAACGATGGTCATAAATCGAATTTTAAAGCCATCATATCTAAATACTATAATACATCAAACTATAGCCATCGTTAAATTTCGCAGACAGTATTTTTAAACATATTATATCGAAACCATTGAGTGAACGCAACAAACGACTACAAAGTCTGCATTCAGGAGGCCATAATTATTACTCCTCAACAGTGTACTTTGCAGTCAAAAGCAATGCATACAATTATATAGGACGTATTGATTGTGTTTCTATAAATAGCAGTAGCAGTAGTAGAGCTTTTACCACTGAATTTTAATTAAAACACACACACATACTTTCTCATACAATTGTGATCTGATCGGCCACCAATCCGTATCATCTGCCATTCATTAACTATGTAGGTACTGCGTTTAACTAAAACAGGTCAACATATACCATTAAAACATCTGTATGCACAATACGTCCGGCAGTAAAACTACTATACGAATAAATTATTATTCTAAATCAAACATAATTGCAACTACTTTTCAAATAATTGATAAATGGATCAAAGTAAAAGAGATATACAATTTACATTTTTTTGGTTTTAATCTCGATATATTATTACTGAAAAAAAAAAAATAAATGAAAGTCTTAAAAATAATATTATCGATCAAAGTATAAGAGTATATTATATGTATCGATGAAAAAAATACCTATCAAGTTCACTAAAAATCACTTGCTGTTTATGCGATTAAAATTATTTTTATATTAAATTTATTTTTTAGAAATTTAGGCTAACATTTTTTTTTCTGACAATATTGATCAATGTATTACTTTAAAATTTGACTTAGGCTTATTAAAAATAATAAATTTTATGCCTATTTTTACAATATAAAAGTAAATCAATAATTTAATGAGTGGAAAACCTTTTCACTAGAAAATCACAAAAGAAACTACAAAATGTTGTTTTATAATATTTAACCGGTTACTTTTATGAAAATAAATATTTACGCTACAGTATAACATTAATATATAAATACAGGATCTATCATTAATTTTGTACTTGATTTATAAATTCATATTATTGAGAATAAGTATAATATATATTTATATCATACATTTAATTATTTCTATCGGTTAGGACAGAATTGTGGGCTTAGAATATATAAGTACAGACAGAATGAATATTAAAAGAAAGTATATTATGCTGAATAATACATTAAAACAAAAGCAGCGTGATTATCGCCTGAAAGAGATTTATTGTGGATAGAACTCGATAAATGAATAATGACATAAAGTTAAGTTCATAGTGAAAAGCTGACGGCGTAAAATCTCACTTATAAAAAGTAAGTCCGAGAAGAAGTTTCATGTCGTCGTAAATATTAGACTATTTTTAGCATATACATTATATATGCATAATCTACTGTGATAACTTGTTCGATCAATAATGATATTATTAACTAAGGTTTTTGTTTTGTTAAATTATTAAAAAAATATATATTTTTTAAGAATTATTTTTATTCATTTATAAAGAAATATTTCAAACTAACACAATATTATTACTGTGTTTTAATGGCAAGGTGAATGAGACGTATTATGTCTTTTGTTATGTCGTTAAAAGACAAAATATAATAGTATAAGTAACTATTTGGTTTTTGACATTATTTTTATAAAGTTTATTTTCTATAACCTGTTCGTGACTTAAATACATGGTAAGTAGTTTATTATTGCAAACTGTTTTCGCCATTGGTCCAATAATACAAATTTACTGAAATATATTTGTAGCTAATAGTATATCGGTGCAATTCATGTAACTTACAACTGTTATATAAAAGTTTAAACCATTACAAACCGGTATAGAATTTTAGAAACTAAAATAATAGATAAAAAATGAATTATCTAAATAGATATGTAAGCATGTAGTTACTTTTAATTATTACTCGGCGAAAAACAGTTACTAATTGATATAATTTTAAATATTAATGATAAACATTATAAAAATTTGACGACCTCATCAAATTAAATGTTTTGTTATAAAATATTTTTTATGGTATGCATTTAATTTAAATTTCATGTTACAAAAATATATCAAAAATATATTAAAAGACTAACGGTCATTTTATATTTATATGTATAATATTATATATTAATATTTTGTTTGATCAAATTTGTTTTCTTTTTGACATAAAATATTAAGTACAATATAAATTATAATGTGAACAATAATTTAAAAGTATACTCTATAATTTTAAATTGAAATAAATTAGAAATCTATTTATTTACTTTATAAAGTGATACTATATTTATTAGTAGATATTATATTATTATTATTTAATAAGAAGATAAATAGTAATTTCTACGCATTTTAATCGTCTGTTAACTTTAGCTTCAGCAGTATAAGTAAAACACTAACGTAATACGAAAATAATTAATTGTGTTTTAGTATAGTAGGTAAATGTGGGTAGTATTGGTGATATTTTTAGAACATTATACATTTGTATAATATATAATTAAACTGTATTGTTATGTACGAAAAATTAAATCATTTATAGAAATTAATTTACAATTGATAAAACGATAATTATAACGTATTTATGAATATAATTCAATATATAAATTCACATCAAATAATAATATTTGTTAATTAAATAATGTTTTATGTTTAATAACATTAAATAAAAACTGTTACATTTTTAACTCTTATATGTTTCAGTGTTTAATTTGTTCTTTTATAATTTTGAATATTAAAGTTTACTTAATTTTATTGTTTACTAGGATTTTATTGAGTATTTTATATTATTATAAATAAACAATATTGCAATAATTTTTACATACAATATCATTAAAAATATTTATACAAGTAGGTACCTGCTAATTCAAATTATTATCTCTATAATGAATATTAAAAAATATATTAAGTTTTATAATATAAATTATAATTATTATAATATAATACACGTTATTTCAAATAATAGAATGAATAAATTATTTATAAAAATATGATGATACGTTATGTTTAATAGTTTAATTTTTACTATAACACATATTCAATTTAGCTATAGGTATACAGTGTACACATTATATTTTTTTTCTAATACAAATTCTATTAGTTTTAATTTTATAAACTATAGTTAGTATAAGACAACATATCCACTAGTTCAATATATATATATATATATATATATATATATTATCCAATATAACATATTCCTCCGGTTAATCCATAAACTTAGGTCATATTTTCTAAAGTTTTAAGTGCATATAATACATTTATTAGAAACCGTTATTTGAATACTTTAATTTGTGTATAGGAAATGATCTATTGAAACATAACTTACATAAATTGTAAGATTAATGTTAAATATTGTAGTCTAAAATATATTATGTTATCGATGTTACTATAATTAGCTAAAATTATAATGTTATATCATTGTAGTTATTTATTTTTCATAACGGGATTTAAAACGTTTATAGGGGTATAATATATTTAAGCTTTTTAACAATAAATGTATATTATAAAAGGTGATCAAACATTTGTATTACAAAAATTATTAGGATGCATGATTATTACATAATATACAATTCATGATAATTTCGCTTCGTAGTTATACAATACTCTGTATAGTATTTATAACTATAAATAAAATAATATAATACGATATAATATGATCTTTAATTTGATAATAATTGAATTGTTCAATTTTGAATTCAAGGAAAAATGTTTTTACATAAAAAGATTACAAATGAACACATATTACCTGTATCATATTATAATTCCCTTTAAAATGTCATCAGAAAATATTGAAAGTTATTAATTCTTGCTTCTATGCTTAATAATTTAAAAAATGTTTAATACAATTTAACTTTCAACACACGTCAAATAGTTAGTTATATAAAAAGTACTTAATAATAACATTATTCAAATTATGTACGTGGTTATTAAATTTGTACGAATAAAATTAATAACTAATAAAAATAAGTTAATAAAAAGAAAATTAAATATTTAGGTACCTATTTTAAAATAAAAATAAATATACTATTATTTTAACTATTAAAATAAAACGCTTGTAAAAAAAACGTAGGTAGAATATATTGTGTATATTGTGTGTGAAATACGAAATTCAAAGTATTACGTGTATGACACGGCGTAACGTATAGTCATTTACACTACATGGATGCGTGCGAGTATCTGTTATTTTATTTATATTTTATCACAATATAATATTATATGAATAGATTGTATTGCTAAAAATAATATCACAGTACAGTTATTATTATTATATAATTTAACAATTAGTATTTTTTAGTTTAAACTATATAATATGTAAACTAATTTTGTGTACGTATTTTTTTTTGTGATACGTTAGTGAAATTTTGTTAGCTTAAAATAATATTTTGTTTTCATTTAATATTTCTAATAATAATAATTGGACGGGGTTCATGTAAAGGAGGTAAGTCAGAATTTTCATGATATACAAAAAATACCATATAAATTTTTTAAGTAGGTACTTACTTTGATATTTTATTTAAGTTAAATTTTTTATTCGGAACTTATTTTTAACGCATAGAATCCAAAACTACATTACTTATCCACTTTATGAGTGATATGAGTTGGTCTATTTCTCATAAAATCATTAACATGAATAATAATAATTACACTTAATCACATTCGTCAAATACTTGCACATAAACAGCCGTATCGAAAATAAAGTGTGACCAAAGGATCTGGCGTAAAATTTACTAAAAAAAATTATATATAATTCAAATATGACAATAATTGACTCGTGTCCCTTTACATGAATTCCAACAAATTATTTTATATGTGTGTGTGTATGTTATATGATATGAATTATTATAATTTCGGTGTACCTACCGTCGCGAGAGTGTGTGTTTTAGTATGTAGTTCGTGTCATAAACAACCATGATTTAAGGTTGACCAAAATTGCGCAATAACAATAACTGGCCAATAAATAGCATACGTATCGCAGATGAGTGATTGGAAAATCGCGGGAAGGACGCAACTCTGTGAATATAGTGTTTTCCTGAATGAATATTAAATGCCTGACAGATGTTTTCCGAAAATTGTATGGTCATGGTAGAGATAAATTAATCTAACAAATATGGCATAGGTATTAGGTACATATTGGTACCGTATTTTTGTTAGTTATTACAATTGATTTCAAAGAATGTTTCGAGCGTATAACAAATTATTAAAAAATCAAACATACGTAATTATTGGAATAAATTATAATTCACATAAAATGTTGAACAGCGATATAAATATTTGTATTTTATGTTATTAATATAGCGCAAATGGGAAATCATATTATCATATAATCAATAAGTACTTTATAATAAATACAATTAATATTGAAATCGATTCTAAACTCCGATCTTTTCGTTTAGAACTTTAGAAATATCCAATAGAATAAATATTATGAAGCTAAGGGAGGGACGAAAATGGTAAAAAAATATTATCATCATAATTGTTATTATGATATTTATAATATTATTTATTATCATAAAAAAATATACGTTCTATATTGCATGGCATGTATATGCATTAATGTATATTATACAGAGTGTTAAAATGATTTGGCATTTTTAATAAATATAAATGTAAACATTTTAATTCTCCCTGTATAAAGTAATAATGCACGCGAAACACAGGTGCATTCGACCATTTTTGGGTCATCCGTTGGCCGTTTGGGATGCCACGAGGAAAAACGACGAAAATGATGGTAGTGTTGTAAAAAAAAAATTATAATAGAACAAGCATGCGCGAAACATCGAGGTGGAAAGGGAAGGAAAAAATTTTAGTTTAAACGGCGTGTCTGATGATTTATTTTTTTCTCGGTTCTTACTTTTTTCCGTTTCTTTCTTCCGCGATACGTATCTCCATTCAATAAATTTTAAATTTTGACAACGGCAGTTTTAATTCCATTAATAATAAAGTAACAAATGTTTGCATTATAATTATCTAAATGTTTTTGACATTGACGTATAATTGCGGATCAATTTTTTTTCGAGATCGCGAGTATTGATCGTTTTATCCGATATCAAACTGACATAGTTCACATCGTTTTACAATGAATAAATATAATAGAATTTATTTTCGTGTTTGTTATAAAAAGGAAATTTTTTCTGAAGAAAGCGTATAAACATTTTACTTTTACGTCTGTATGAAGTATATTTGTTATATCAAGTAGGTATACAGTTTTCGTAGTACTCACCATTCAAGAAAGTATTATGTTTATGTGCGTATGTAAATACATTAAAGATTAAAGTAAATCCCTTTATTTTACTGTAAAATATAAAACTCTCTATATGTACATATGAAAAAATATAATATTTGATTGAATAATACGTTAAATATAATTTTTTTTTATACGAACGTTAACAGAAAGTACTCGTAGATATAGTTCAAATGCAATTAATATAATAATATTATAAATTGAACATTTATAAAACGTATTTTTTTAAATAATTTAATATTTGTGTTGTTCATTGAGTCATTATAAATTTCTTAAAAAAAGTACTATAAAATGCATTCCAATAAACAATTCGATTATAACTAGTTATAACAAGTAGTTGATACTAGTAGATAATAGTAGCTAATGGATCCGATAAGAATAAATCATATGAAATAATACGAACACTTAATAAAAATACAAATTAATGAATGAATAAACGAAACAATAATTTAAATAAATTCAAAAATTGCGAACGATAAAATATAACAAAAGTGGAAAGGTCGATTGTGAACGTTCCTCCTTCGTCTCTTTGGTCCTTGGAGAAATTAGTGGTTTGTTATAATAAAAAAAAACATCTTTGTAGAAACAATACATTCCTCGCTCCGCTCAGAATCTAATATGAAATATTCAAATATATTATACGTAGTATTTCTAGTCGTAAACCGTTTTTCGAAATATATTTCTGTAATATGTTATCGTTTTGTTTAGTCTGATTAACTTCAATAAAAATATTTTGATTTATCGATATAAAATTTATGTGATTAGGATATGGTACAATTGAAACACACGTTGTTAGATAGTAACTAGTAAGTGCCAGATGAATGACAATAACAATGATTATATTTTCATTTATACGAGTATATTGAATACTTAATAAATTGTAATATTGGATAAAGAGATAGTTAACATACATTTTGTTGTGGAATTGATCAAATTATTTTGTACCTACTCGTATATTATTTCGGTACATGATATTACAATATTGAGAACTCTGTAACTGGATTTTGTACATAAAAAAAAAATATTATTGTGAATAAATTTATAAGTTTAATGAAAAATAATTACTTTATATAATATTATAATGTAAGTAAAAGTTATTTATTTTTAACAATAATTAATAAAAAATTGGTAATATGTTAATATATTCTAATACGTCATAAAACAATAAAATTCGTACCTTTGTCAAATTACTTTTATGTAGCTCTATACCTATCAGATAATTTGTTTTTAACAAATTCCCGTGTTTAAAACGAAATAATAGATAACTTTAATTGACTTATACTAGTTATATTTTTTAATTACCTGTTTTAGATTCTGTGCTGAACGAAGAATGTATTACTATGATTTGTGCTTTTTTCTTTTTTTATGTATGAAAACAATATTTTAGGCACGTAATTTTGTCTAGTTTATTTAAATCATTTATTGAATATCTGAAAAGTTTTGCTTTGGGAAAATAAAATTTTTAGGGTTTTGATATAGTTGTTATTATTATTATTAGTTGATATATAGTTATTTTACAAATGGGTAAAAAAAATTTCGGAGCTGTTACATTGTTTTTAAGTCCAAAAATAAAACTTTGAAATTTTACCAAAAATTTTTAATTTTTCTAAATAATGTTAAACATTATTTAAAATTTTTGGTTTTTAATCTGAAAATTTAATATAATCTTAACTTATTTCTAAATGAATAAATGATTGTTGGAATTTTGAGTGAAAATAAAAAATATGATATTTTCATATAGATTTTTATATGATCTATCGCATAAATATTTTAAATTTAATATACTAAGTTATAAATTTGATAAGTGATTTATAGAATAGTCCTGAATATGTGTATAGTATAAAACATTTTGAAAATAAAAAAATTCATTTTTTTTTTACATGCCTTCAAGACAGATTTTACATTAATGTTTTTTTTTTTATTTTTAAAAGTCTGAATACATTTTTATGTGTAGTAGATGTGCTCTGATTTACCACAAATGTGGTATGCTTTCGACAAAGGATTTTCTTTAGTTTGTACTTTATTTAGTTCTCTTTTCCATTTTCTCATGAGTTTTTTTTTAAGATACGTAAAATTACCATAAATGGTTGTAAAACTGCAAAAATCTTCATTTTAACGAATTTGAATTTGATTATTTTATAACTAATTTTATGTTCTACATTTAAAAGAAAATTCATAAAAATAAATATTATTATCTGTAAATAGTATATCTGACTGAGGTTCACCCAAAATCTTTTTTCAAATATAATAATATTGCATTCAAATCTTAATTATAATATAACACAATAAAATTCCACCACTAACTTCTCCGAGAACTGGAGGGATAAAGGAGGAAAACCAAAAATCGATTACTCGGCTTTTTATGTTTTTAGTAGCTTATCAGTTGTATATAGATATATTTTTACAATTTATATTTTTCATATAACTGCATATTTTGGCTTTTTCTGTTTTCAGTCACTTATTTTAAATTTTATGGTACAAAATAACAACAATAATAAAAATTTTATTTTATCAATTTAATCTGAATTTAAGTTTGAATATATACGTTTATAAATTATTGCTTATTTATATTTATAGAATTTCATATTAAATGAAGAATCATAAAGAAATTGATAGATATCATCGATTGTGACACTCATAATTATCTTATAAAACTAAACTTAATTTAAATAAATATTATTCAATTTTCCATACATAACTCGTCATTTTCAGTGTATAACATAAATATCCTAACTCTATTTATAACTTATATTTTATTCGACATTCGCTCATATAAAATTATATTCTGAACCAGGCACATAATTTAAATTTAACCATATTATTGTGTGGTTAACCAATACATCTGCAAAATATGTTAATGTATAATATTATGTATGTATTAATTAAAGCTATAATTATCCTTTGTTAGTATTGATGGTGTAAGCCTGTAATAAATTGAACATGGTTCCACCAATAATAGTATAATTGAACTAAAATACGTTTATATACCTACAACATAACGATAAATTATAATTAATAGTGTTATCCATTGTAATAACAAGTGATAATCGTTTAATACTTTAATATAAAATATTATTTTAAACAATTTATATCATATAATTTGTACTAAAATTATTGATATATTTACTATAAATACAAAATGAATTATATTTCTAAATTATCTAAGTTTTACTTATGGTACGTATATAAATATAAATTATTTTTAAAAGTATAGAAATACTATGAATAATAAATATATTGTATTTTAACTTTTCAATTTCAACAAAATACATTTTGTTAAATAAAGATGAACTCTAAATTATTTTCGTTTATTGTCAGTGGTGTAGTTTTTATTTAAACGAAATATTTACAAAAATTCACTTCTAAGGTTGTAAGTTTAAAGTAAAACGTCTTATTTAAATTTATATTAAAATATGACTTTATGAAACTATTATAATGCTTCTACTATTATAAATCACTTATATGTATATATATATATATATATATATATATATATACACATCGTATATATTTTAGAAAATTAAATAAATCAGTATAAATTAATGTTGTATAATAATGTTGTTTATAATTATATTATATAATATTGAAATATTGTTTATTTATTGTATGGTCTTTTTTTATAAAACTTATAATTTTTCAACACTAACAATACAATTTTACATACGTTATTAAATATAACTATTTACCTATATTCATATTTTATCATAAAGTAATTTGTTAATATAAATAATAATATTTTACAATAATTTAATAAGTATAATTATAACTTTTTAATTTAATATTTTTCTTTTTTAATTAATATTATAAAATGTACGAAGGATAATAATAATAATAATAATAATGCGTAGTGTAAATATGTATGTGAATATGACACAATAATTGATTATTGATGAATAAAGTTTTTATTCTCATTAAATATGACAATGAAACTTAACTTTGAATCTTTTTCTTTTCAATTTTTCATTTGTCAGCCATTACTGACATAGGTGTACATACCCACAAGTCGTACAAACAAAACTTATGATAACAATATCGATATCGCTTGACTGTCTGATTGTGAAACCATTAAACCATACAGCTGATTATACTACGTTCATCTAACTTTTAATAGTAATCATAATCTGTATTGTGGTGTATTGATTGTTTTGTCTTTACCGTTTAGGCTGTAATGTACATGTGTATACTATATACTACACTATATAAAGGTATAAATCATTGTAAAACAAATAAATCAGTTGCTAGTTTTACGAAATTATTTCAAATTCAACGATCAAATTTACTTTATCAACTTTATTTTGTTTAAAACTGTTATCACATAAATTATTATGATACATTGGATATATTTATATTTGAAATTTGTAAAATCGAATGCGTACACATTTATACAGATATGGGAAGATGATTATAGGATAATTGCTAAATGAAAAAAATATGTGGAATATGATTACTTTTTTCAGATATAATAGTCTCTACCAATGTGTTCAACGTTTATATAATTCATGAGAATTTAAATTTAATTTTCATTGTAAGAAATAATAAAATACGAATATCTTAAATATATAATAATAACAGACACACACTCACTTACTTTTTTGTTAAACGAATATTTCATTTTTCTTCAATAAGAACTTTAAATTCAAATTATTAATAACATGATTTTGTAGTCTAGTTCATCACTGAAAAAAATATTGCATAAAAATAAAATAGCCACAATACTTTATTTTTATGATATTGTAAATATAAACAATATGAACATTATATTATAATATTTATAATATAACCAATTTTTTTCCTGTATATTACAAAAAAAAATTAAACGCTGATTGTAAATATGAATTAATTCATTAAAAATTCATAAACGTGTCAAATAAAGTTAATAACGACTTATGATAATTTAATCGTATTTAAATGTTAAGCTCTTACAATTTTTTAATGTTAAGTATCATTGTAAAAATTGATTTAATGAGAAACGGTGTAATTGCTAAAATTTAAATAAATTATTTGCATAGAATATTATTGATTTACTGAAATATAAAATATAATAACCTTCACTCGCCTGCAAAACTTAAATTGTGTTTTTTTCATTAAATTTGTCTTTAACAGTTAAAATATAACTATTGTAATCTAACTAATTTTATCACACAAATTTGATGATAAAGTTTATTCACAAATTCTAAAAATATACTTTTAAATAATTTTTGAGCTCTAGTTACAATTTACAAAATTTTCATCAATAATAATTTTAACTATTAAATGATGTACAACTGATACCAATTCAAATTTAACCATCGGAATTTTCAATGATCGTATATATCTGCCTAAATTCAAAATATATACTCGTTTTATAACTATTATTCACTGTATATTGCATTTCCATTCAAGAAAAGATATTATCCTATGCAACCTATACAGTTGTAGGTATAATTTTCATTGTTGTAACGCAGAATATTTATGGTACAATAGTCTATATTGTACGTATAACAACACACCAAATATGTTTGCATGATTTACACGTGGAAAAACTATTTGTGTGTTATCTCCCTTTTCCATTGCTTTTATTTTCAAAAAATAATATTTATACTTTTAAAAAAAAAAAAAAAAAAAATGTTTGCAGTAAAAAGTAAAAGCATATGTTTTATTCATACGTTCTATGTTTTAAAACAAATAATTTTCAATCATAATCTTACCTATGAAAATCATTTCATTAAATATTACGAGAAATAAACTATATTCTTTTAACTTATAGTATAAAATAATATCACAATTGATCTAATAACTATAAATGAAAAAATAAAGACACGTTCATAATTTATTTGAATTGAATGTTTTTTTTTTTTTTTTTATGTTATCGGTTCTTGTTACTTGATATTGCACAAAATATAATTGTTTGTTAAATTTCAGTTTTAATTTACTGTCTGGGGTAGTATAGGTACTTCAAAACTATACTTTAAAAACAAAACAGAATAATAAAATCACGTTAATATTGTACGTTGCGTATTGTAATTAGTTTAGCAGAATCATCGAATATTTTTCAACGGTTTTCCAACGTGATCGTTGTTTTTTATTAGAATTATTAACACGGCAACAATCGATAGAAACAAAAATATGGTCTTAGGTTAATATTCAATATTCTTAAATTTTACCGTGCTGTTATAGAAAAACTCGTAACATGAATTATATAGCATTATTGCTCGATGAGAAAAGTATGGTATAATATGAAGAGCAGGGTTGCCGAAATAGCGTTTGCAGCGGAACATTTTCGTAAATCACGTACGCGCGTCACATCGCTGCTGGCTGTTGCCGAGACGAATAATATGTAAAATAATAGCGCCGGAGAGACTGACAGATTTATCGTGACGGTTTTACGCTTTGGGACGCAATAACTTAGGTTTTCGGCGGTGGTCCGCGTCCTGCTTTACTTGTACCTACATAAAATTATATCGCATATTTATATATGAAATAACAATTTCGCGTTTCGACCAGTAGCGAAAATATGATTTTTCCGCACAACAATATATTATTTCATCCGTACGTATTTTTCGATCTACCCTGTAAAATGCACGCACAAGTGTCCGCCACGCGTAGCTTTCTCCTGTCCGAACAAATAAAACCGAGTAAATAACGTTACGCGTGAATAATAAAACCGTCGTTTAAAAACAGGCATATCGTTATAATGCACCCGTCGTCATCGACCGACCTTCCGCCATAACCCGTATCCGCGAAGAAAATAAAAACGAAAATAAATAATATGATATGCTCTTTTGCCAAACCTTTTGCCGTCAGACTACATCGATTTCGAATGTATTTTATCGGAATAATAAAGAAAAAAAAAAAAAAAAAACACCGCGATATTTATATTCGTTTTGTTTTGTTTTTTTTTTTTTCGGATTTCGCGTTTCGCATAGACATGATTCACAATCTCGGTTCATACGCTTCCAACGCGTGCGGTTTTCTCCGCCCATCCGTTTGTTTCGCCGTTAAATTTTATCGTGTAAATAAAACTATCGACCATCTGAAAACATTACAATCGAGTGCAGCCCGAAACACGGTCATATCGTAATCGAAACTTTATGCGTTTTCTCGCGGTATAATATGATTTTGTTACTCGCGCCGAGAGAAAATCCAGTTGTAAAAAAAAAGAAAATTATAAACCCGTAGTATATACGCAGTATGGTTTGTCTCGATTAAATGGGATTAGAAATAATTGAAGAGAAAAAAAAAAACACGAATTCAATATCGCGACGTGACATTATTTCGTTGGGTCCGTACGCGCGTAATATAATTTTACGTTATCCGCGATATTATATAATATTTAAGGTTTACGTTTGTAAGGCAAATCGGAATTTATCGTATCGTTAAAGTATCTCGCGCAACGTTTTCATACGAAGCGTTTTAACCATAAATACCGAAAGTGTATATTTCGATGCATTTTGTGTGCAACTCGATTTTTGTCAACTGGAGGTTATCGTGTATGTGAATTTTGTACGAAATCGTTTTAAACGAACACCATACGTTTTAATATTTCAAAATAAACAATTTTAAGTACTCGTAATAATATATTTTATTCACAAATATTTCTATACATTTTTTTAAACGTGTGCGGTTGTGCATTAACGAGTTAAAACGTTAAAGTAATTTTAACATTATAGCTTAACTTTTGACATTCAAATTAATGGTTATTCATTTTTAAATTTTTTTATCTTTTTTATATAAGTTAATATGGGTAACAAAATAAAGTTAAAATTACTAAGTAATTACTCTTATTTATTTTAGTTCATTTATATTATAATTTGTGAATATTCTTTTCGACTGAAAGTAATATTTCATTTAATTATTATTTGGTACCTTTCATCAAAAATATGTCGTATACATTTAAAACAGTTATAAATTAAAATCACCTAAACATGAGTTAATATTAAGTTACAAAAATAACTATTTTAACTAATAAAATATTTTCAGTTAACTTTATTTAACTGAGTTAAATATGTTTTAACTTGCTCAGAATTGGCACATATAATATTATTTATTTATACAATTTATACTTACATGTAATTGATTTAACATCGATAATTTCTCTGTCAATAAAAAGAATATTGTATCGAATGTGTAACGTCCAAAATATTTTTGGTCAAAGTACTGATCAAAATATTTTTGTTTAAAAACTTGATATTAATGGTCTATAAATTATGAAATAAAAAATTACATACCAAAATCATATTTAAAAAATAATACAAATTTTTATATTGAGTATACGAAAAGCATGAATTATGGAATTGAATTTTAAAAGCTAAAAGACATTTTGTAGTTTATAATGAAACATCTATTTTTTTTTTTTTTTTTTTTTTTTTGTAAAGTATATCGATAGAAATGACAAAATCGTTTCATATTAAAGAAAAAAAAACGACATCAAATTCAACACGTTTACGCGCGTAGTGTATTAAGTTCTTAAAGATTTTACTTTGCAAACACAATAATTTTTAAAATGTATTCTGCATTTAATTAAATTACTTAATTATGATACTCGTTGGAGAGATGGAAACCAAACAACAATTTGTTATAAAATAATAATTGTATAATGTATACTATTATCGACTGTCCTATTTTTTCAACAAGATATCAGAGAAATCAATAGTTCGATCTTAGAAACGATGATATTCGTATTTTTGTGAATAGAATATAATTTTTTATTGTATTATTTTCTTAGTGTTAGATATTAAAGTATTATAATATTGTACTCTTAAATATTTTATAATTTACTTACATACAATTTCACATAACGTTCAATGGTAATAAATGAAATGAATCAACGAAAGGGATCGCGTTGATATTAGAAACTTTATTGACCCTAATTATTGTGGGCGAAATATTTTAATACAAAGGTCACCACAACCGCACGTAATGGCGATTAAAATACCAACAAAAAATGTAATTATTAATTAATTTTTTAATTCTGACTAGCCAACTAAAATTTTAGTAATGACAATAAACGCTGTGAAAGTTAAAACATATTGTTTTCAAGACTATTTTTCTGAGGCTTCATTGTTATTGACATTTAATATTGATACACTGACGCATCAAATTTTATTTTGATCATCATGTTCGAATCGTTTAAATGGCTTGTGAGGTCGTCATTATTCTTCAATAATAAAAACGCCCTTTATAATATCATATAAAATACTTTATACGATCCTCCTTCTTCAAATAATAAAATAAATAAAACATAATATTATACAGTTTGAATAAATCGTATAGACGACAGCAGCTGTCTTAACAAATAATATGTCAATATTATGTTTCGAGCAAAAATAAAAACAATAGCAATAATAGCAAAGTCTAATATAACGAAAATGACGTTTTGTATATTTCGTTAAATATATATTATAACATAGAATACGATAGTGTATATTGTCAAGCAATCGGAAAAGATTTTTGTACATTGGACAGCACAATATATAATGTATGATTGATCTAAGACATTTATTTTGAAAAAAAAAATTATGTCCCTATATAGTATATAATACCTTTGTTCATAACTCAGTTCGTTAATTTTAGCCATCAGCTGACATTACATGTCAGGGGTAGAAAAAGTAATTTAAAAAATGAGTAACTATTTTACTAGTGTTTTAAAACAGCCAAACACGTATACATAATACCTAAGAACATAATATAATAACTTTTTATTGCTTAAGATAGTATTTGAAATTTAAAGATAACCAGTTCAAAGAATATTTTAATGTTAAAGTATAAATAATTATGTCAGAAATATAATCATTTCTCAAATAAATAAAAATCGATATAATTAATCGAAATTAAATTAAACTCATAGAAGTCGATACATTAATATTTTCAGAAAAAATATGTACGTCTTAAAATGGCAATCATTAAATTTTATATAACTTAAAAAAGTTTATTTTAAATGTTTTTCATGAGTCCTCTTTTTTTAAAAAAAAGTAATAAAGGTTGTATAGGTTAATATTTTTTTTTTAAAAAAGTATTAAAATTTTTTAATTTTTTCGGAGATATTGCAATATAAAAAAGTATATCTGAACCTCCCTGTATAATGTTACCTATATAATAAGAAGATGTACGTTAGTATTATATTCTTAACGTATCTTTCTTTTTTTTTACTTGTTAAAAGTATATACATATATAAATATTATGATTAACCAGCTTCAAAAACACTGAAGTAGATTTTCTTAAATAATATTTCGCAATAAAAAATAATCCATTAATATGTCAAGTCCAAAAATCTCAAAAACATTAGTATTGTTCTTTTGGAGAAAACCGAAAACACACTTGAATTCGATAATTTTCCGTACGAGTAAAAATGAATCCTTATTGGATCCATAATGAAAAATTGGCCATTGTGATTAATAAAATAATATTAATTTACAGTCGTAATACGGTTTTATTGTTGACGTTATCGCAATCATTATTTAGCTATTCAATTTTACTGCCTCAAAAGATACAGGTTTTTATTAACAAACGATAACTAATTAGTTACTAAAATTGTAATCTATTCATTTTAAACCTTTTTTCTCTGTTTCGCATGTAAGACGAAAAATATGAATACTGATTGTTCAATGGTAAAAGAGTACAATGGAAATATTATAGTTATATTATAGTATATGAATTATCAACCGTATCAATTTATAAGCACATTTTCAATAAAATCTAAATTTTTTATATGATTTTTTAATAGGTGATTAATATATATTTGTTTTTCTTGATCATTGTTATAGATAACAGCTTAGAATTTTGATCCAACGCGTTGGTTTTCATTGATTATAATTAATTTGTTGACCACCGGTTCATTCAATCATAATATATATATTATTACCTAGTAGACACGCGTTTATATAGATTAATCGAATACTAATAATATAATTTAGGTATAAACCATGAAGGTATTAAGCGAATAATTTATTATAGTACCTATATACTTATTATTATTCACGTCAGATCTGCCTTTCAGATTTGATGATTTTAGAAAACATGAGTATATTTACATTTATAATTACTATTGTCAGATGAATGTAATATATAATAATATATTATATTAAATATTAATATTGTGGATTCACTTGTATACGATTTCGTTGCCACTACTATACTCTCCTGTAAAACATGTGCTGTCGTGAAAATATCAGTTAAACCTTAAACGTGTATTATGTGAAATGGTTACGCGATTGTTTTTCCTCTGGCAAATTTTGCAATAGCTTATATTTGTTGCTTGTCGTTCAAAACAATGTAACCCCGTTCGGATTGCATACGATATAAATAAATATGGTTCGAAATAAAATAATAAAATAATATGACGAACAATTAATATTATGTATTTAAAAATCAATTATATATATTATAATCGTTTTAGAAGATACGTCAGAAAATATAAATTAACGATTAAAATATATTGAAGTAATAGAAGTGGGACCAAGATTCGTTAGTAATATATTTTTAGAATATATTGATTTCAAACTTTAATAATAAAACTACATTATCCTCTTCAGTACTGAAAGAATAAGGCAGAAAATTAGTATCTGGTTTAATTTTTTCTTTCTAAAATTATAATCCTGTTTGAAAAAAATCTCAGAATTTTGAAAATGAATCACAAAGAGATACAACATTGTGGTGACAAGAATAAAATTTCCCCCAAAACTTCTTCAAACTTTTACCTACTATTTAAATTATATCCCGGGGTGAATTCAATTTTTAATATTTATTAAAAACTGGCAAATAAAAATAATTTTACTATGGAGCGTTATAGCCGTATGTGCGTACTGTTATAACTTATAATATTATCTGCTCTTATCCAACATAGAATAAGACAAAACCTGATAATGAAAATTTTTATTTTTTTTAAATAGATATTATATTATATTATTATAACGTCATTGCCAAATGGAATTTTACAAACCAAAATATTGCGATTACTAAGTTCATCTTATTGTAGAAAATATACTGTATTCATTTTAATGATAAAAAACTTTTAAATCAGAAATTATTAATTTTTACACTAGAAAATTAGTTAAGTAGAAATAGAATTATATTTTTATTTATACCACCAAGTGATTGATAAAATATATAGCTTAAGTTTATTTTGATAAATCTGTTATTAATTAAGTAGATATTAAAAATACTTAAATTATAAATGATTAACATTTAAACTTTTATATTAATTTTGTGTATCTTTTACTGTTATACTTACTTTTTATACTAGTATATCAAGTTTATAGATACTAAAAAAATTTAATTTTTCTCGAAATAAAGCGCTTAATTTTTATTTTTAATGTGAATTACTCAATAAACTATGTAAGGTACGTATATACGTATACCTAGTACATATATAAATAAATATATACCATGCTATGTATAGATGGCATACATGAGAATATTACAATTATATAATATAATTAAATTATTTATTATTTATTATTTATAATTTAAATTATAAATTATTTATGAATGCAATTATTAGTTTAATATTTAAATGTATATCAAAATTCAAAATATAATAAAATATTACTAATAATAACCACATATAAGAAATTCTACATTGACGACGACGCAAAACTATTTGTCGTAAAACGTGCATCGTAAAACATTACTTCATAAATTCAGCACAATGTTCATAATATTATATTATAAACAATTTTATTTTGTATTTTAGTTATTGTACGAGAGGGTTTTGTTTAGACATTTCATATCATCAAATTAGTATTATTTCATATATAAATATTTTATACAGGCAAAATATAACAAGAAATATTAATTTTAAATTACGCATAATTATATATAATAATATTGATATCTACGACTAAAAGGTTTATTAATAATTGAAATAATGTGGTATAACATAGAAATGTTGTAAAAAAGTATAATTAATTTGAAAAATAAATTTGATCATGATTTATGACGACTAGAATACATGAGCAAAAAAGGATAGTAATTGCATTTTTTTCGATTCAATACGGGCATAAGCATATAAAATATCAAATACACCTA
This sequence comes from Eriosoma lanigerum, assembly GCA_013282895.1. Taxonomy (NCBI): domain Eukaryota; kingdom Metazoa; phylum Arthropoda; class Insecta; order Hemiptera; family Aphididae; genus Eriosoma; species Eriosoma lanigerum. The sequence continues at coordinate 13,519,488 of CM023360.1, forward strand.
TATTATGAGAATATGTGAGGATAAATATTTAGAGCGAGGAGTCCTAGATATCTATATATTTTTTTAAAATTTATTTTAGATATTGGCTACATAATTTTCAATATTGTTTAGAAACAAAATATGAATATAATAATCATCTTTTCACTCGTATTAATATAACAATTTTGATTTAATATCAGTATTGTGTTTGTATATTTAGTTCTTCATACCTAAATTTGAATACTTATAGCATTTAAAATTGGATTATATTAAATTTTGTCTATTTTACCAACCAAATTTAATTAAATAATATGAGGAGTATACACCTCAGAATTAATAACAGATAATAATTGAAAATATTATTTTAATTATATTTATTTTTCTATATAGATTACAGCCTCTTTTAGAACACAATCAACTTTATTTAAAATTTCCACAAATTGCTAAAAAACACAATTTTGTTTATCTTATAAGATAATATACCTAACTTCTTCAAAAAAAAGTAAAAAATTTAAATATGTATAACATTTTACTAAAAATTGTATTGTTCTACATGCAAATTTCATGAAACAAAAGAATAAATTTGTATCTCACTATACAATACATTACATTTCCCCAAAAAAAGTTGTAAAAGTAGGTAATAAAGTTCGAGCCATTATTATTAAAATATATTTTTTTATTATACTTAAAGTTTGTACAATTTATGTCGTATATTTCCATCTCATTTTTTAAATTGTATTATTCGAGTATAATACTATATAATAGATTTAAAAAAAAATACTATGAAAAATAAATACAATTTAGTTTAAATTCAAATTATTAATTAAAAAATAATTTCTATGAACACATATATTAATTTTCTGAACGAAAATCGAATCTTACATTATAAAAGTATTAATGTATATCTTATATTATAACACCTATACGGAGTGTCCCAGATATGTTTACTAATTGCAATATCTCCGTGAAAAATTTAAATTTTTGAATGCATTTTTTTCAAATTATTTAGCCAACAGACTATAATATTACCGCCTGTGTTAAAAAAAATCTTAAAAAAATTATTAATATTCCGTGTTTCTGAAAAGGTTAAGAACAACTGATATAGGTAAGGAAATCCTTTTGCTCTCTGATATATTTATTTGATATAATATAATAATATTATTTTGTATACGTTAAAAAAAATTAAAATAAAAAACAGTTATGATAGTTCTTATTGAATTATTTCTATTTATAAATAATTATGAAGACAATTTATATATAAATTTCTCAGATATCTTAGTGAAGATACATTTCTTTAAGCTCTGTGCTATATATTTACTCCTATACAATGTAATTTCGTTATTATTAATGTATTTATAAATAGAATAATTTTAATTAAATATAATCATATTTAATGTTTTGTTCTTAGAATACAATAATGATAGTTCCTATTATTTTAAATCAATTAATGAGAGGGGCCATAACTTGTAATAAATAAAATAACCGGGTCGTTGTGTCAGGATTAATTAATATATCAGCAATGATTTGAAAGCTTTGGATGAAGAAGACACGAGACATGTCACGAAAAACTAATGAATGTCATATTAATAAAAGCAAACACATCATGACGTTCTATTAGAATGAAAAATTAAAAATGAAAAAAATAATAACAATAATATTCGAAATAATGAGTTTTTTAAGGTTATAAATAATATTGTGTTATCGACTTTATAACATTATTTCGTTGTTAATGAAACACGGAATTTGTATTTCTAATGTGGCTACATATTATTTAATATAAAACAATATTATTATTATTATTATTATTATTATTTAGCATTTGATTGATTTCTAACTCGCAAATATTATTTTACTGTTTGAGAAATTATTTCATTAATCAGTCGAATCAAAATCAAAAATCAAGACTAAACATGAATATTTGCATTGTACCCGTGACGGAATACAAAATATTCTGTAATCACGCTACGGAAAAAGTGAAATATTATTTAAACATGCTACAAGATAATAGTGTAGCATAATATTACATAACCAATCTCTCCTGTATCAATAATAATAATATTATTCAATCGTTCTTCTGCATGTTATACAGTTTTATTTATTGTAATGTTCTGATATCATTATTGCGTCTTTATTGAGCTTAACAAAATAAAATAATATTACTTACAACTTAGAAACGATATCCTCAAACATTAATTTAAGCTAAAAACGGGACGGACCTGTGAGAGGAGTAAAATAATTTACACTAGAAGTATTTTACAATATATTTTTGTAGTAGATATTCGACAACGGTGAGGTTTGGATATTTAGATCTTTAGAAACACTAAAAAAAATTAGCGTTATGTAACTTGATAAGCAGTGTTGGTAATATTACTTACAATTAGATAAGTCCCAACACTGCTTATCAAGTTACATAACGCTAAATTTTTTTTTAGTGTTTCTAAAGATCTAAATATTCAAACCTCACCGTTGTCGAAAATGATATTCTGACCATTGGGTCAGAATATCTACTACAAAAATCTGAGGAAATTGTTTCTAAGTTGTAAGTAATATGACTTATCTAGATAATTATTTTTTTACCTTTTATTTTTATTTAGATAAATAAATACAAGTTTTTTAAATATTTATTTTAGCTAAAAATTTTATTTATCTAGATAAATTCATAAGATAATTTTTTTTTCTTGTGTAAATTAGCTAGATTTTTTCGAAAATGTTTCATTTTTATTCTCATTATCTCAGGCACAACTCGTACGTAAAATAACATCCCGGGCTAAAAATATATGACGTTATTTTGAAAACACTATACGTTATTTCTATTAAATACTTATTACTTGTTATTAATTAATATTCTGTGTAAAATAAGTTAATAAATAGCCTATATTAGTACAAACATGTCGCGACTGATGTTATTTCCCAGAACTTGTTTTAAAATACTTTTAAATCATAATTAAAATAATATGAAGAAACAGACGATAAGTTATCATCACCGCAGTCCGCCAAACAAAATTCCGTAGAATTTAATATTATTATTTATTTATTGAGAAATTTCTCTAATTCTATCTAAGTTTTATTAATAAATATAATCCAGCCGTTTATTATTTCCGTATTCGCTATACGATCATCTAAAATTAATATAAATAATATATAATTCTTATTGACATAATATCCAGATATTCATGACAATTTATAAGTCTGACCAGCAAATACGTGAGATGCTATTAATCTATTTCGGGTTTTATATTTTGTAACTATCTATAAACCAATTTTAATATGTACATGACACATAATAATAATAAACATAACTTCGTATACACAAATACACAATACTAGTAAATATCTTTTCAATGTTGTTAATTAATAATTTTATAGTCCACGACACGAAAAGTGACTGATGACTCCTGCCTCTCGTCCACCATATAAAACAGCTATGGGTTCTAAAAAAAAAACATATTATACATGCATGTACTTACACGTGTTATTTTAATTTTAATTTCTATAATTATCTGTAATTTATCTAGATAATTTCATGTTTATCTTTTATCTTTTTGGTAGATGAATTTGATTTGTTCTTGTTTTTATTTTGATCTTTTATCTGTATCTTAGATAAAATTTGTTATCTTTATCTTTATCCAGATGATTTTTTGTTATCTGTTCCTAACACCGTTGTTAAGTAGACTTTCTTAACTTACCATAGACACTCTGTCTATTTAATTTAATCAATACTATAAGAAATAAATGTTTAAAAGTTAAAAAATATGACGTAGGTATTATAGAAAACTTACAAATTTTCCAATTAATTATATATAATTATTAAAAATGGTATAAAAAATATAATAAGATGTAGGTATTATATAAGCAAACTACATTAACAAAATAAATTTAAAAAATTGAAATAATGATTTGATGTACATTATACTCAGTACAGTGATCATTTCTTATAGCAGAAGATATAAAAAATGCATTGTTGATGTTTTACACAAGACTTCGTTTTTCTACTAAATCATAATAAAATAAAAGGTATCAGAAACTTTCAACATTCCGAATTAATAAGATTTTTGACAAATATGTGACTCATTTTACATAGTTTTCACTCTACATATTATTTTATAATAAATATATTTTATATAATCGAATCAGAAAAACAATAAATTTTGGTTAACTCAAAGGAAACTTATTTCTTTTAATAATAAAAATATAAATTCATTATATTACTTATGACTTTTCGGGAAATTATTTTTATTTAGAACCATTGTGTACCGTCAAGTTTCATATTTTTGTTCTAATAGTTTATTATTGCGTTTCTTTCAATATTTAATAAATATATTTTTTTTTAAATCAGTGCACATATAAATATAGTAAAATTATGTGTTCTTCATACATGCAAAATTACATTTTCTTAAAAAGATTTGTATTAACTATTTGATTTTTCTTAATTTATTATTTATGTTATTTTTCATTTAACAAAATATGTACTATAAATACCAACAAAACTCGTAATAAAATTAATCTCCACTGATAAAGGGGAAATTCGAGAAATATTCATCTCTCATACTGTTTTGCATAAATTACTATTAAACAATATTTTGATTTATATTGAATTGAATTCAGCATGAAATTCACTAAGAAAGAAATCATATTTCAATATTTCATAATAAAAATATGTACAAAATGTTGTTTTATTGAAAATACAATTATTAAATCGCGTCTACAACGTATTAATACAATATTACAATTGTAATAAATTACAGGTATATAACCTACGCGTGATGTCACTATAATATTCATTCGCAAAGAATTGTATACGCCATAGAAGATACAACTATTGAACTTCACAATAACAGTCAGGTGTTTTTATATATATATATATATATGAGGATATGGTATAGAACAAGAGTCAGAAATATTACGGATGAGAAATAATAAACCGTCAAAAATATTTAACTTTTATTATGATTTTTTTTCCATTTTTTATCTCTCTGTGTACACACTACACAGTATATTCAGAATAACTTGTTTAACAATTCACACGCAATTGTCATTTGATCTATTTTGAGATCAAATTGGTGACTGTAAAGGAATATCTTATTGTATATTTCCACAGATATGAATTAATATATTAGTAAATATCTGTTATCATTGCTGTTTATAATAATAATAATAATAATAGATCGTTAACAATACAGTGAGAATTGAGCTTACTGCTGGTAAAGTTGTATCATCACTAAGACAGTAACATTTATTCAGTTAGTAAGCAAACTTATTATTGAGATTTTGTATTAATTATTTTTTTCTATTTTTACATAAATGTATATTTATTTCAAATTATTATAAAGAAATAAAACCATTATAATTTTCTTTAGAATTTAGTTTTATAAATAAATAATAATAATATATATCAGTCGGGTAAACGATAATATTAAAATTTATATTCAAATAATGATCACTGATAACATATAAATATGAACACATTCGTAACTCATAAAACAAAATTGTATATTGTACTATACCATATATCACATTATTTTATTCAAGTCATATTTAAGAATACATATATTCTGTTTATAATTTATAGCACACATTTTCTTTGTTCATACATTGTTATGCAATATACATATTTAAAAAAAATGTATTGTGTATTTACTGTTTATTACAAATAATAAAAAATAATACAGAATCCCTTTGCAGTTTTACTAAAACTAATGTTCAATTCAGTCTGACCTAGCTAATTTTTTTTTTTTTTAATTTAAATTTAAATTTATTATTTAGGAGAAATAGTATATTATAAAGATTAAAGGTGTATTACTCATGAAACAACAAAATTATTAATAAATACTACATATACTTATATATATTACTTTTATTTTATACACTTAGCGTCATTATACAATTAATTATAATAGTTTAAATTGTTATATGAATAGTTAAAAAAAAATCAATCGTTATCGGGTATTCATGTAGGTAACATGAAATTGAATTCGTCTAAAATTTCAATGACTTTAAAAGAGTACTGAGAAGTTATTTTTAATTTTTTGTTTCAGGACAAGCACGCGCAAGCTACAATAGGAACCTCTCTATTGATATGGCGATGAGATGAAATCCAATGATTGGTGGTCATTATTGTGGATATGTACGTTCCACTGGTTTCGGGATTACTTTGTCAGTTGTCAATCACAAAGTGTTTTAATTAACACATGCCCAAGTCAGCTAGCCGATCAGTTGTGTTCGTGTTATGATTTTGAGGAAGGAATTTTTCTAGAATGTCCTGGAGCCACAGGAATCGGCGTGCGAAATGCACTATCTTCAATAACCAGTGGGCCGATTCAATCACTAAGCATATACGATCTAGATCCTACTGTTCTATCCTTGTCTGCAGATTTATTTCCTCCGGATACTAAACTCCGACAACTTCAAATATCCCATTCTAATGTATCGACAATTATAGATGATGGGTTGAATAATATTAAAACTTTAGAAACGTTTGTAATGATATCAGGTAAACTGAAAAAAATACCACAAAAATCATTTGCCGCACTAACAATGTTGAAGACGATCGATATTGAATCCAACGATATTACAGAATTGGGTAGTTATTCATTTTCTAGTTTACAATTGATCAAAATAATACTCAAAAGTAACTCTATATTTAAAATTTCTGAGTATGCATTTGCTGGACTTGAAACCAGTCTAAACGAGCTTGATTTATCTGATAACAAGATAAAAACGTTTCCGACATCTGCAGTTAGACGGTTAGAACGACTAATGTCATTAAGAATAGCTTGGAATGAAATATCATCGATTCATGACGACCGTTACTCGATTATGAAAAGTTTGGTACAGCTTGATTTAAGTTCAAACAATTTCGAATCAGTTCCTGAAGATGCATTCCATTTATTTCCTAAGCTCAAAATTTTATCTCTTTACTGTAATTCGATAGAAAGTATACACAAAAGAGGTTTTAGTACATTGACCGAACTTGAGTCAATCGATATGAGTTACAACAAAATAGTGTTCATGGATTGTAGTACATTTAAATACAATGTGCATTTACGAACTATAGACTTAAGCCATAACCATATTCATTACATCAATGGACTTTTCGCATATCTTCCAGAACTCAGAGAACTATTTCTATCTGAAAACAATATACTAGAAGTTTCTGGAGACTCGTTTACAAATTCTCAAAAATTATCAGTTCTATATATTCAACAAAATGCTATCAGAGTAATTGAATCTAATGCTTTTATCAGTACCACTAATTTGCAGCAGCTTTATTTAAGTCACAACTATATCGAGCATATCGATTCTAACTTATTTGCTTATTGTAATAAACTTGATTCTTTGAGTTTGGATAACAATCGCATTGTCACAATAGAGAATGGGTCATTTCGGAACAATAGTTTGCTCAAAGAACTCAGATTGCAAAATAACAAATTATATAAAATATACCGAACACAATTTGAAGCATTACCAGAATTATTGGAATTGCATTTGCAAAACAATTTTATAATGGAAGTTCAATCAGGTGCGTTTAAAACTCTAATGAACCTTCAACATATAAATCTTCAAAATAATATACTCACTAGATTGGGTGATGTGTTTTTGCATGATGCACCATCCTCAGTTTCTATACATATAGATGCAAATTTGAATAATAAGACACTTCAAGGTCAATCAAATTTAAAAGTAATGTGGCTCAGTCATAACAAATTGATTAAATTAGATAAATTATTGTTCGTTGACTTGTTTGAAGTACAACGAATTTATTTAAATAACAATTCAATCGAGAACATTGAACTTGGAACATTTGAATCAATGCAGGCATTGGTGTTTTTAGATCTCAGTTTTAATGAGTTGCAAAAAATAACTTCAAAGACCTTTTCTGAACTTAGAGGTCTCGAAGAACTCCATCTTGCGAACAATCACATATCGCATATAGATGCTAATTCTTTTGCAGCATTAAAAAAGTTGACAATTTTAGACTTATCAAATAATCCGCTTATAAATCTACACAAGTACATGTTTCAAAAAGATTTACCCATTCAAAATTTATATCTCAACAACTGTACATTGAAAACAATTGAAAACGGAACATTTTCAAATTTAAATGTTCTTAATGAGTTGTATATTAAACATAATTTCTTATTTGCTGACGCATTGCTACAAGTAGACATCCCTACATTAACTGTATTGGATATATCTAACAATAATTTGGATGGTCTTAATTCGACGGTCTTAAAATACTTACCAAATATAAAATTGGTAAATTTCGACTATTGTAATATAAGACAAATATCATCTACAACGTTTAAGTTTAATTTAGAAATATCTAAAATATTATTGTCGAACAACAAATTGTTTGATTTGCCTGCTGATCTATTTAAAGGTCATACCTATTTGAGTACTTTGATTCTAGACGGAAATGACTTCAATACTATGCCTTACTCAATGTTGGCGAATTGTGAGAGTCTAAAAATTCTATCATTAGCAAAAAATATGTTATCTGAATTAGACATGATGAAATTGACGAATATGAAAAATCTTAAAAGTCTTACGGTCTCCGAAAATCGAATACAAGTACTTGCTGGGTTTTCTTCTTCATACTTTATGCTTTTAACTGAGTTAAACATAGCGAACAACATGCTGTCATCATTACCATTAAACTTTTTCCTGTCTTTGGAACGTTTAGACATATCCAACAATAAATTTAGAATAGTACCTAGATTAGTTAAGAACCTAAAATTCTTGAACCTTACATATAACCCCTTGGGCCAACTCCGTGAAACAACAAAAATCATGACGAATGATCAAATCCATTTAGAGGAATTTATTTTGTGTGGAACAAACTTATCAGTGCTGGCGAGTAATGATTTTTTGTCGTTCACTAATCTACATCGTTTGTATATGTCTAATAATAGAATCTCAAAAATATCACCTGGCACATTTAGTGTTCTTGAAGACCTACACACACTCGACTTAAGTCGTAATCGTTTGGAACTTCTACCCCAAGAACGACTACAAGGTTTGACTCGTCTAAGACTTTTTAATTTGTCTTACAATTCTATCATAGATATAGAAGATTTTTCTTCCGACTTAATCTCCTTGCAAGTAATCGATATTTCATATAACCAACTTGAAAAAATTAGCAAAAGTTTATTTCGAAATCTCGAGAGTTTGACTGAACTATATTTATACAGCAATCGAATAACGTTCGTATCACCTGATGCTTTTAGATCACTTAAAAAACTCAAAACATTAGATTTAGGTAGAAACTATTTTAAAAGTTTACCTTTAAATGCTCTCAGGCCATTGGAAACACAAATTAAGAGTTTGCGCATTGAAGGTAAATTAAATAATACAACTTTCAATTATTTTTATACTTTAATAAATATTGTTCCACTTTAAATAAATAAATTTTTCATGTAACATTTGCAGAAAATCCAATAAACTGCGATTGTGACCAACAAGAGCTTTGGGAATGGATGAGAGATCACCAAAAGTTAACATTTGATCAAAGTCCAGGTTTGATCTGCCAAAATCCTCCGAAACTAATGGGATTAAAATTTACTGAACTAGAGCCACCTGCATTCTGTACTGTACCTGTTGTACTGAAATTATCAATTCAAGATATCCAACCATACTCAATATTCGTATCTTGGAAAGGACGTAATCATACTGGCTTACATGGATATAGAGTAGCGTATTATCCTATCGAAGATCCTGATTATCCTGTGGCAGCAATTTCATCGGTCGCGGTAATTCCAAGCGTAAGTTACTGCATCGATATATTGTTATGATATTTATAATTTATATTATTTATTTTTAGATTATAAACAAGTTTCTCGATAAAAATACCCATACCACACGTATAGAAAACTTGATGCCGGAGACAAGATACTTAGTGTGTGTGCTGGGATTGGGAAATTGGATAGCACCAAACAGTTCTCACCACCTGCCAGGTGACACTCAAAGCAGTCGTTGTGCAGAAGTGAAAACATTAGAAGGCGATATGAAGTATTATTCGGATGAACAGCACAAGAGTTCTATACTCACAAGGCGCTTAGGTCTAATAATCGGAAGTTGTCTGGGCTGTATCGTATTTATTATATTAGTTTCCGTGTTAGGATATCTTAAAATAAAAAAACAAAGGGAAGATACGAAGAGGGAACAGCCTTTACCGCCAGAATATCTTTCGTATAGGCATTTTTCTTTACACACTACTGACGGGGTAGTATCTGCTCCCTCTTTGAGCCAACATGGTCTTATCACTACTGTACATTAAATCATGTTTGTGTTCTTATATATAATTATTGAACGGTCTCCAATTGTATTGTGCATAGAATAATATTGATTATATTATATTATGGACTATAAAGTACCTTAATATGATTAATTATGATCAGATAAATATTACATTGTTAAATTGTTAATTATTGTTGTATATATTTTTTGTGAAATATGCCTTTGAATATGAATTAGGTATTATTACATTAATAAAAACTAACATTACAAAATTATTGTAATATTTATCTCATATACAATTATTTTAGCATATTAAAAAATATAAGCGATGTATTTTAACTCATTAACAAATCCTGTTAATAACTATTAATTATTATTATTATTATTTTGAGATATTAAATAGTATATCTGTGTTATGTTATAATTTTAGTTTATGATTAAAGCTTTGTAACTTTCGAATAACTAATAATAAATATACATATTATTTAAAATAGTATTATGCAATTTATTAAAATTATGATATTTGTAACACAAACGGGTAATTGTTTTTGAAAGTTGAGACGATTTTTAGCTTTATTTTATATTTATAAACAAAATATATTTAACCTTTTTTTTTTTATTTATTTATACTGATTATATATTGTATACACCAATAATAAATTATATTAATAGAGTTTGAAAAATGTTTTTCACACTTCTATTTATCAAATTATTATCGTAAATGTTAAAATGAATATTAATAACTTCAGTATACTTCAATATACTGACTATTTATTATCAAAACGTTACTATATTGCATTAAAAATGATCAATAATGGTTATTAAAAACAATTATATTATATTTGCCTCAAATGAATAATAATACTTTATTTATTATAAATTAAAAATTATTCAATTATGAATAAATAATAATCAGAAATTTGAGCCCAATGCTTCTATGCCTACTTTAGGTACTCGACTATATTTGAACAATTAAATAATTTTGTAGTATAGTTATCATTTCATCTCGTTGATCATTTTGATGCTTAAATATTAGAATATGTTATATGTATAATATAACGACGTGACAAAATACTTGGACCCGTGCAAATAAAGGACATACATAATACAAAGGCTAGAAGTAATCGCGTCAGTCAACATTGTAATCAAAGTGTCACTATACTCTTCTCTGACATAATATATAAAACTTGGGTTCGTTTATTTGGAAGTCTCATACTTGTCATCAGTGCAGTTGAGAATAACATTTTGACCCTATATAAAACATTGTCATAGTGTATTATTCTTTGTATTTCATCTTGTTTTCTAATCATAAACTATCGAATACCTGCTATTTATATTCCCATATCGTAATAAAAATATTGAAAAAGAAAATTAAAAATATCATTTTTTATTGTCCTTATAATTTACATTTAGTATTTTTTACTCGATTTGTTTTTTTAAAAAAAAATATTTATTACTATCATCACTGTTTTGTTTGTTTGTTTTTTTTAACTAAGAAACAAGACATTAAAATATAATCTAGTAGAAAGAAAGTTCAAATTTTCAGAACTAGTATTTTTCATAACTGGTATATTTTGTATTTTATTACATAGTACATACAATTCAAACAAAAAGTATCCCACGGAAAATATCTAGGAAAAATTGCAGTTGCATATTTATAAACCTTGTGTAGGTGAAATTCATGTATTCAATTTTGATTTATGGAAAAACGTAGATACACACTTTAATAAAAAAATTTAATATAAAATTCCAATTTTATTTTTTATATAATTAACATAAACCATTATTGATATGCATTTCTTTGTACCTACTCAATTCAATATATTTTTTATTTCATTTATAATTATATTATTTATGTAAGTAAAAAGTATGGAAAGTTTTGTTTATGACTTTTGACTTACCTTTTTACTAAAAAAAACAAAAATATCAAAATGTTATTTTATTAATATATGATATTATTCAATCGAGTTTAAAACAATTTCAAAATAATCTTAACTAGATTTTGACACAATTTTATGTGTACAAAATAATTTTTTAACGTTTAAGGTATTAAACGTTTTGTGTAAACTTACGATTAAATAAATTATGTGTTGGACGTAGTCGTCATTAAACGATTAAATACATTTCATCACTGCCTCATTTATGTAACATCAAACAAAGCCGTGTTTAACTGTACCTACATTTTAATATGTTTGGTGTTTTTTACTTTAATTTATTTTATTTTATATCCGAATAAGTTCCTTGCTATAAAAATTAGATAAGCTTGTGAATAGGAAATGTTTTAGAAAACATACAAGTATCCACTGCTAAATGGATATATTAATTATAATTAACGATTTGTTATCATAATTATGATAAAATTATTAAAACTATATCGAGAAAAAAATTACTATCTAATTGTTATTTTTTTATCTATCATAGATAAAAAATAAAGATAAATATTGTGTTAAAATAAAATTTGTATGTTTTAAAATGTATTGATTTTTTATTATACTTGTACTAAAATCATACCTATTACAAATATTATTATTTATTTCTTATTTAACTTTCTATATAATATAATACACAAACAAATAGTATACCCTACTTTTACATCATACGTGATCGTAATGATAAAATGTTATACATTTCTATATTTAAAATAAATCTAAAATTTGGAAGAAACCAATAATAATTATTTAAGTTTTAATGCCAATTTTGATGTTTGAAATTATGTTGGATAGTTTTATAATTCTAAATACCAACTTAAAATTCGGTACGAAATTCCCAAAATTTACAACAATCAAAAACATAAATATAAAAATATATAAATATTGATTTTATAAACTAGTTTAGAATTTTTGAGTTGGAAATTTTTGTTACCAATATTCGTTTTATTAGGTTATAACTTTTATTTTGAATAACAACTTTTGTTTAATTGTAGTTTTAGTTATATAGATTTATGAAATTAAAATATTTTCCATGTTTTTATATATAAATTTATAAAATATAATAAAAAAAAAAATTATATTTACATTAATAAAATTTTAGCTAATGTTTTTGTTTTATGTTGATGATATTTTGTTATTTTGGATTAATAATACTTTATAGTGGTATAAATATAAGTATTGTTGTGTTTTTGAAGTTAATTTATAAATGTGTAAATTATTAATTATTATTAAAATATCAAATGTCATTTGTGGGCATATAAAAATATAATGTGTAGATATTTTAAATCCCCCCAACATAAACAATAAGTCTAGTCTTAGTTAGAATAAAAAATAGACATTCTTAAATTATGTCACACATATTTTAATAGCCGTTTATGCATTAATAAATGTAATTCATAATTACACAGCACAGTATGTTTGTACTTGTGTGTACATTAATCGATGAAGATCAATAATACTCGTACGTCCTAATCCTAAAGAATGTCAATTATGAAGATGTAAGCTGACAAGCCATGAGAACGTGTCACAAATATATATAATGTAAACATTAAATACAGAAAAAAATCAAGAGTAGCGTTGGCAGTGGTAATAGTGATTTATTAATAAAAAAAATGAGATTACACGTTATTGTAAAATGAATAACATAAATGTAATAATTTATAAAAGTGTTAATAATAAATTAATACTACTTATAAACATAAAGTATTTTTTCAACTTATATATACAGGGTGTTTCTGAAATGCATGAGGAGACTAATATAGGCATATTCAGTAGGATGAGCAAAATGAAGATATTTTTGAAATTTTTGTCTAACTTCAACACCTGAATTTTATCGATATATCCTTAGAACGGTATCTT